>OX104064.1:210286944-210291944 GCA_944474145.2 Dicrocoelium dendriticum | reverse complement strand
ATCTACCAGGGAACAAATAATAACCAAACACCGTTCGGCCAATCCAAATAAAATTTGCCGTAAACAAGGCCGTCTGGGCAGTGGTTGTCCAGGTTCACCTCAGCCAGGTCACATTCCGCAATGTTCGATGTCTGCACGGTTCCGGATCCAATCGTTTGGTGGATATTCCTCTGTCATTTGACCGAACACATTGATCAGTTCTGGTCAGCAGTGAACATGAACCCAAGGTGGCTGAAATCGACGGCTACACTTGGGTTGGTGGACGAAAGAATGGCCAAGGGCAATGATGTTCGCACTGAAATGTGGGGGGAGAGAGAGAGGCGAGGGCAAGCGAGGTTGTTCGTTAGAAGCCAGTTGGAATTCATAAAATCTAACTTTGAATTTCTTGTCAGTCGGTCAAATCGGCAACCTTGTGTCCGGCGTTCACGCATACTACGAGCTAAAATTCTGTTACAGTCGGATGAGATTGGATAACGATGCACTAATCGTCATCTGCGACCGATTGTTACTTGTCCACCAAACAAGTGAATTTCCAGAAAGGTATGTTAGAATGAGGAAGTACAGTGAAAAGAAACACGATATTTGTCTAGTCCGCAGAGATGTTTAACATTTCGTCGAGGGTCAATCAAAGTAAGGGGAAGCTTGTAAGCAAGTGAACACATACATTGTCAGGGAAATCGAAATCTTACTTTGATTAATAACACTGTGCAACAAAATGCATTTTCCATAACAAAAATGCCAATGGAATACACTACACTAATCATAGCAACGCATTCCGATGTGACGCCAGGTTACATTGTTATAAGTAAATGTTTATTTTGAGTAATGTCAAAGCTACGTCATACGAAGTATTTGTACATAAACTGAATCACAACAAATACAGAAGACATCTATGAGGCAAATGGGTTCAAAACATCACTGCAACACACCGCTGACTACTGACTGCAGCTTGGCAAGGGAACATGATGACTACGCCGAGATCGTCGCTTGTATGTTCCAGCGCCTTAATGCTGCAGAAACCAGCAAAACTCAGCCATCATAGAGCAGATGTAGTTGCCACTGTAACGGTGCTCTATGACTGAAATATCTTGGTGAAAGCGCTCAACATGATCTTTCCTAACAGATCCCAAGTACTCAGTGAAAAAGCCAAGATAATTATGCAAAAATTGCACCTTGAGTGACATCCGAGCACCAACAGCCCGATAGTCCGCAATGGACATTTTGTGCTCTTTGTGGTTCTCTGCCATTGCTCTGTCCAAAAATATTGTGCACACTGCCTTGAATGATCGCCACGCTTCTAACACTATTAAAGTCAAATGGCCTTTGAAAGAACTGTCTGCCATTATCCCGTGAATATCAGACCAAATAATCATCCCTACTTTGAGCTTCGCATCACTGATCTTCGGAAACATTTGTTTCAGGTACCGGAACGCAAAACCATCTCGCTTGGCGACTTTGAAGAAGATTTTAATCAAAACAAGTCTGAGGTGCAGGGATGGCAGATATACTCAGGTTGCACAAGAGATGTATGCTATCCAGTTATTTTCGCTGCAACGTACTCAGTCCTCTCTGACCACTTTTCGGTTGTGTAGTGCTTTTGAGTTGCTCTACTGTCCCATAAGTACAAGAAACAGCAATATTTCGTGAAGCATCCTTACATACCCATTAGGAGTTCAATGAATTTATGTCAGCACAGATGTTCCAACAATACTTATCGTAGTTCAGTACAGCGAGTATATTCTACATACTTTGTAAGTCTTTTTCATATTGCTGGCCTGCAACTGAGACACAGCTGAGCACACAGTTCCATTGTGGAGCAGTATGGCCTTAAGACTACCCTTGGATGAGTAAATGAACGAATGCTATTCATAATTTATAAGCCTCACACCAAGCTCCTTCATCAGTTCTTCCACGTCGGAACGATAACAAAACGTTGCCTTCGTGTCACAGAAACCGGATAAGGTTGTATTTCTATTACGAATGAGTAGACGGATTTCGGTATGATTCAAGTTGGTTCATCGCAATTAGATTCCAAGCCGCATAGGTAAGCTACCAATCCGGAAAGCAACAGACGCGCGTTTCGCCCTACTGGGGCTCATCAGTTGTGCGCATCCATCGGACCACTACTGGGGATCGAACCTATGACTGCTAGAGGCTAACGCCAACTAGCCAGCATCTTATGCACGGGAATTAACCTGCACGGCAGTGGAGGATGGGTCGAGCTATATCGCAGTTAGGTTTCAATTCGTAATGGTCAGCCATCGTCCCCCAAGGCTCAGTGGCATATGATGCTGGCTAGTTGGCGTTAGCCTCTAGCGGTCATGGGTTCCATCCCCAGTAAGGGACCGATGGAGGCGCAACACTGACGAGCTCCAATAGGGCGAAACGCGCGTCTGGTGCCTTTTCGGATTGGTAACTTACCTATGCGGCTTGGAATCTGATTGCGATGAACCAACTTAAAGGTTACACTTCGCTTTCTGCAAACGGTAACCTTAGTGTTTGCAGCAAGTAAGTGCGACTGCTGCAGCCGAGATGTCAGCAACTCGGCCTTATGTTTAGGCAAGCCCAGGTCACGTATCAATTCATTCAGCGCTGACTGTTCAATCAAATTTGGGTTGACGATACCAGCTTCAAACGTTTCACCGATGTCAGCATCAATGGAAGTTGACCACGCGGAATCATTACTTATCATCAGCCATTTGTTCACTGGAGACATTGGAATGCGGAAGGTGCAATCAAGAGGAACAGGTCGAATCGCTGATGGAGGAACAGATTATGAAATTTTGTCCCTGTTTCGGTTGTAGATTCCAAAGACGCTGGTTAAGCAGAAGTAGCAGTCTGTCGTGTGACCCTTCGGCTCTCTCCACACCATGGGGATTGCAAAGGGCATCTTACCTTTGCTGTTGAGCCACTGAGTCAGATAAAGGTTGCACGAGACATAAATAATATGCGACGCCCACTTCTTATCTCATCTCCCAGTTTCATCTCGAAATAAGCGTAGTAGACAGGCGTCAGTAGTGAAGAAGTGGGTCTACACTGCGACTTTTGCGGTAAACCGTCCACAGAGGTAACAAAAATGATTTCGGTTGTTGACACAGCAGCGTCTTTCAGTCATGATTACGATAACAATTAAGGAAACACAGCTCTCAATCGACTTTCAGTATCAGGTGGCGACAATGGTCAAGAGGACTTCTTTTCTACGATTACAGCAAACCAATGGATTAATCGCAGGCGAGCATTCGATGCCTGGAAGGCACTGCTTAGATACAATGAAAATTTGAGATTAAAATACCCACGTAATACAAACATTAAGTTCGCCTATTCCTAATCTGCACACTTGGTACTACTCGAAAATTCTGTCTCATTTATGATATAAAAATGATGCCGCACAGTGTAATGGGATTAACTTATCTAGCGCAATTGGACAACGATCAACGAGTCAGAAAAGCATTAGGCTGATATTACAACCTGTGCCAAATCAGCGTCAGCGCCCGATCGGATGCCGAGTAAAGACCGTGCTTTGAATTCAACTATGCTCGCTTCAGAACTAGACTGCTCTCTGGGGCCCTTTAAATCGGCCGCTGCATTTCACAGTACATCGTCTGAACAGTATCTACTACTGAAATCTAAGGGTTGCAGGAATATTTTTCCATTTTTCGCACAGCGTATTCACAAAGTCACTAAGACCGTCTTACTCCTCATATTTTGAACACAGTTGAGATACCGCGCACGATTCGTGATTTTGGCCTCTAACTTTTAGGCCGGTTGCATCCAATTATAAAGAAATATCTTCATAAAACTCTATTGTGTCGGCTGAAAAGACCCAGGATTCTGTTTATCAATTTGCACTAAGCGCTTAAGAGCGTGAGGCCTACTACTCGAGTGAAATCGGTGCACCCTTTTTTGTGCACTAATAAAAAATTCGCATTTTGTTGATGTCATTTTACTTTCTCGGCAGTTGATACTTTGAAGTGCAGCTTGCGTCTATCAGGGTACATCAAGCTTATCTTGACTACACGGACGCATAGCCAGCTCTCACCGTCACCGAGAAATCAGTACAAACTACTAGCGGTCATGTTTTCGATCCCCGGAAGGGAAAGGAGGAAGTGTGCAACACTGACGAGCCCCAATAGGGCGATATAATCCCCTAGTACTTATCCGGAATTATAATCGACCTTTGCGGCTGGTAATCTAATTGCGATGAACCAAATAAATCCTTTCAAATCCGTCTACTCATAAGAAAGCAGTAGTTGCATTTATCGGTTCACTCAATTGAGTGGCCTGGCTACAATGGATAGGTTACCGTGTGACTCAATGCGCCCCGTGATATTTACAGCACACACACGACTTAAGAAACGGCTTCATACTAGCGGAGTGATCAATTCTAGTGTCTAGCATTGCAATGCGGCCGGTGACAGTCTCTGCTTCGAAGACATTGAGTGATTTGATGTCTTAGAGGGCCGGTGTCCGTGTAGCGTTTCTTACTCGTTTAAGTTGGGTAATACCGATATCTACCAATACGTACCCTGGTGACCCACGAGACAGTCGGTTGCAGCTGCTTCTCTACGTTTTACATATTTATGCGTCAATAAGCTAACTAGGTACGCGTCCTCTTCGGGCACTAATTTCTGACAACTGAAAATCTGACCCCAATACATGAACTTGAACGAAGACTAAGGGCTTGACAAAGAACAATGGAATGTCGGTCCATAACAGGTATAAAAACAAAAGCTTGACGAGTCATGTAGGTGAAAATTAGTGGATAGAAGCACACTGCAGAGAAAAGTACACATAAGCTACATGAGTTAGAGAATTGCAGTAGCACTTGAGACTTACCCTATTTGGACTGTAAGGTGATTATGACATCGTGCAAGGTTTACGTAGCACTACTGGAATCATCTGATAGTCACGGGCTATATCCCTCAGTGTAAATGTGTCAGGGTACTGTCATAGGGTTGTATGACTAGTGCTAATGTGTGGACATTAATTACATGTGCTAG
>OX104064.1:210269826-210286450 GCA_944474145.2 Dicrocoelium dendriticum | reverse complement strand
CACAAGGCAGTTGTGTGTCGAGCCGGTTGTAAGATTAAAACAAGAAGGAGTAATGTACAATCGGTCAACAAGTAAATTGTACATGAAAGATAAGAGTTATCTTTCTGGGCGCTACAGAGCTCCCCCCTAGAAGACTGAACATAGAAAGCCTTCGAAATCGAAAAGGAGTGTTGAAACGAGGTTCGTAAGGCGAAATCGTGCCGAGTATAAATGGGCGTGCGTTCGTGTAAATGGGGGTTCGTCGGTAGTCGGAGTCCGCTATGCCGTTTATGATTTGTTATTTATTGAATGCAGGGCAGGGTGCATTTCAGCGAGCCGTTGGAGCGGGCTTGTCGGACTACAAAAAACCGGCTAGCCCAAAAAAAGGCCGACAGGACCTCAACCTCCGCTGCTGCCAGACGGTGCGCTTGGGAGTGGTCTCTCCCCCGCCGCACCCCGCACCCCGCCCCGCGCCAAAACGACCCTCGTCCCACGTAGAAACGACCATGGTCCCACGGAGAAACGACCCTCGTCCCGCGAAGAAGCGATCCTCGTTCCGCTAAGAAGCGACATTCATCCCGCGGAGAAACGACACTGGTCCCGTGGAGAAACGACCAGTGTTCGCGTCAGGGTCCTCGAAACATTCCTCTTGTGGACCAGTCGATCGAAGGGGAGGGTTGGGGTATGTAGAGACGAGAAAATAGAAAAACACGCGCAGAAAACGCCAAAAAGAACAAACGAATGATCTGCGTGTTTAAATATTTTTTGGTTTTTGAATACTTTTTAGAAAAAGGTTTTACGGAGGTTTTTTGATATTTTTGTTTTCAAAACGTTAATCGACCAAACATGAGGCAAATATATACAATATCTACAAAGTTAAAAGTATGTACACTGTACATAGTCGGAGAAACGAACGGGCTTACGCACCTCACGACCACGGCGATTGGTCGTGAGAGGCGGCGGACTACGTTCGGGTGATGTCGGGACGGCTGAAGCTTGTAGACCGTGATCGTGGTCTGGTTGGACTTCATTAGCATGCGGAAAACTGGTACGGTGAGTTGTGACGTCGCACGAGGCACTACTATACGAAGTAGGCGAGGTAGTTACTTCTATAAAGGCGGGTTTTAGACGATCGTTGGTGACGACTTCGTGTCGACCACCGCGGTCACTAGTGTACGCCTTACTCGCAAGATGCAGCACCTTGAAGGGTCCTATGTACGGCGACTGAAGAGGCTGTCGAACACCGTCTGCGCGAAGAAGGACGTGTGTGTAAGATTAAAACAAGAAGGAGTAATGTACAAGCGGTCAACAAGTAAATTGTACATGAAAGATAGTTATCTTTCTCGGCGCTACAAAAGAAGGGAATAGAATCCGCTATTTTCCAACTCTGATCCGGTGGAAACGTTCATTTACACCCTAAAATTCCTGATATATAAGCCGTCAAAAATGTTAAGTTTACAATTGCGAACGTAACACTAGCCCGCTTGCGACATAATGGCATGTATCCAAACGACGTAACGACAACAGAATACGTCTAGCTGACGGCATGCAAATGCGTATGCTGGCTAGAACGGCTACATAGCATCGAGGAAGTAACGGAAGCCAACCACTCTTGCGTGAGTAGTTGTTAGACAGGCGGACACCATCGATGCTGGGGTGAACACTGATTGAAGATGGTAACGCATACGCCACACTTTTGTATGGGGAGAATTGCCAACACGCGAGCCTTATCTGGTTCATTGGTGATTGAAGTTACTGCGTCCTACGTTTGCGTTTTGAAAATGCTCTCTCCCAACTGGCAGTACTAATAGCTGGGGCAAGAAAGATGCGCAACAGATTTTCCAAGGTGAGCTTTACGAATGAAGTGCAACAGTGAGGAATGTCTATCAATTTTACCTTTCCTGAAGCTTACACCAAATACTGCGGTCTTCCCCTTTCGGTAAGAAATTTCCATGGCCTGTATCTTCTTCAACTTCCTTAAGCGGTCAACCATAGTTATCAGCAAGCAGATTTGACGGCGTTAAGAATGCACTATTGTTTGGGAGGTCAGGAATTTGCTTACATCTATGGCATTTCATCAGTCAAATTATTTATGACGGACAATATCTCCAGTTTGAACCCCGTATCAAACCACATTGATATATCAAGCGATATTTCCCGGTCAAAACGTTTCACGCAGCTTCGAAGATTCACGTTTATCGCCCAAATTTGCATAGTGATTTTAGATCCATCAATTTTATTGTCCAAAATCTTCTATCTATTAAAAGAAGGTAAACTCCCAAAATTATAACCTCGACAGAGCTTAGCTGCACATCCAGCCTTTTTCTTTATACATATCTGTGCATCCTTGATTGATATGAAGACAGATCTCCAAATGTTCAGAAACAAAATAAACAGAAGCGACAATACTGACGTGAGAACTAAAGATGCATCTGCTCCTGTGGCTACTTCATCTACATATTCTGTGAAATGTCTCAGCGAAGTCAGGAGTTCCGAGCATTTTTGCACCACAAGATCTACAGCGCTTTTTCGAATACTCCATCTAGATTTTGCAGCTACTTGATAATTAGACTGGTGAGTTGAAGCATGAGGATCCAGAAATGTTTAGATTAAAAAAGCATGAGCGTATTCGTTCCATCGTGACAAAGCTGCCACAGAATGAACCGCCGCACAAGCTACATGGACATAAGCCAGATTCAAGAAGTAGTTTGTACATGGTCCAAGTGTAGCTTTGGATTGATTTCGCAGATGTCCCTGTACACCCGATTGATAGCCCGCCACAAGAGCAAAGTTATCAAATGCCTGGCCACGGCAGTCATCAAGCAGAATGCAATCCTTATCCGCTACTCTCAAAACTCACCCAGCAATTTTCTCTGCACTTTGGCTGTTGGTCTCAATGAAGCTAAGAATCGGCTCCTCTGCCCTTAGTTTATTTTCATTCATTTAATTTTTACGGGGTACATCGGGAGTGCTATCAAAACGTAAGCAGACATACTTGCTTTCCTTGACCTGATATATGGTTTTCTTTCTCACCTGCTTTAGCAAATTGCACTCTAATTCATTTTGAACGTGTGGCGACAAAGAGAAAGTGTCGACTTTCCTTCCCGGCTGAATTGGCACCAAAGGTTCGTGAAGAACCGGTTCATACTTGGTCAAAAAATGTATACCTTTTGAAAAATGCCCTCTATTTTCCTGGCCTTTTCCATCTTGGATGTCTTCTCGGTGACCATACATTATCACCTTTTGCTTGGTGAGAAACATGGCGATGTCAAACATTTTAGTTTGAATTTTATGCCGCCAATTTTCTACAAGTGCTAACGACGTATTTTCGCAGTTGCATTTAGTTCAACTAACCGGATCGCCAGCTCGTTGAGATTGAAGAGCGATATACTAGATTCATGTTCATATGAGTTTGGATTTAGTTTTCACCAGTTTCTGAAACCGTCATCAACCGATAAATAGATTATCACGTTGAAAACTACTGTAGCAAAAACAAAACAAGCCTCCTTTGAAGGAGAATACACCATGTGTGTCCGCAAGCTTTGCACACCGGTTCGCAACTCCTGAAAACAAAACAATTCGTTGTTAGCTTCTTATCCGCGGCTTTTGTATTCGTCCCAGGTAGAACCAATTATTGAATTTGTGATCGTCGTGCTGCTTGATCAACAGTAGATCAGAGCCGGAGTCTCATTACGAGATTTCCATGGCTAATCATAACAGGCAACTGTTAGCCATCCATAAATTGGGTTGAGGTGTGTATCATCGTGCCAAAGTGTGGTAGCATTTTCAATTCTTCAATTTCGCTCGCATCTTCTGTATCAGCATTACCACCATTTCCCGCCACATCCGTGCCGTCAATGTCGCTTTCTGTTGCCCAGATATCAATGTTAGCAGTATCAGTTTTATTTTCGCTTTCAATATGACAACCACCATTTTTACCACTTCAGTCATAGAGGCAATTTTGATGAATTTGCATTTGGTGTTAAACAATCAACCATACTAAACATGCCGCATCGTGTCACCTGCGACCCAGGGCGAACAACTTCCCCCCGCACCCCCTATTGTACGCCTCTGCCTCTGCACCTGCAGCTCAAAGGTCTCCTGTCGAACCAAAATCCACCACGACATCAGTTACATGTGCACAGATTGCTGCAAATATCAGCCGGGAGGTCGCCGTTACGGTCTCTTCTCTTGTAAACACTGCTAACACACTGCTGACAAACCATAGGCAGTCATCGCTTGGCCGCAAGTCAGGACAGAAGAATACCCTACCTTGTAGCTCAGTGAAAAAGGGATCTAACATTAGTGCCCTGAATGTTGCGTGATCAAATGTTTGCAAAGCAACTGCCATCACATTGCGTTAGAAGTTATCGGACGACCAAGACAAACGGAACTCGTTGTGTGTCCTGATGAGCGTCAAACGCAAACCAAATATGGGCAACGCGTCACCGGAACCCTGCACACTATGGAGAAGCCAGAATTATTGGAGTAACACTAGAATCCTCCACTGATGTAGAAAACGTTTTGCTCTCTGCAAGTGCGCTACAACACGGATCCTGTGGGATACGCATGTATGCTGATGCGTTATGATTGGATTGCGACGCGTAATCTCAATCTAAACCGCGATTCACATTAAATTGAATCATGGTTAATGCTTTCACTGGGACCGTAGCCGAAGCACATGAAAACGGGCAACACCCCATTTCCATCTGCTTCGGCTGCGGTGTTAGTGATCTCTCGTATCCAAGGTTCACTTCAATGTGAATTGCCGTCTAGATTGAGGTTGCGCATTGCAATCTAACCACACAACGTGTATTCAAAACACGGCCCACCATTCCGTCATAAACCATTTTGCCAAGCGTTGCCCATCGTGACCCGGTAAACAAAACACCTGTTTTCACGCTCCAACTATTTGGGGGAGCAACTTTGGGCTAGTTATGAGTCCGTGAAAAGTGGTTTTGAAACACAAAGAAATCTCTTCTAAAGAAAGTTTACTGAAAATGAAGCTGCCGCTCATACGAGTTAAAATTAGTTCATAAGGTGGCTGAACGAAGAAAACCGTTTGCTGATGGTAACCTGATCAAATGGTGTTTAATAGGAGCAGTGAATGACTTGTGTCCTGAAAAGGCCGGTTTGTTTTCCACTATCAGCATTTCGGCAAGTTCTGTTGTGCGGAGAACATAAGAACTTGAGGAGAACGCATTGCTGCAGCTAGGCCAGAAAGTTGAAGGCATTTCGTGATTTTCTCTGGCGCTGGATGAGTTTACTGACCTGTCGAGTACATCACCTCTTCTCATGTTCATTCTTGATGTCAATTCGAGCTTTCAAACAACGGAGGGATTGCCATCCGTCTGTTGTATGTATGGGCCGACAACCGGAAGGGACATTTTAATGGAAGTGCACAAAATTTTGCAAGATGATAACCTTCCCTGGAATCGGCTTCGTGGTGTGACAGTTGATAAAGGGAAAAAGATGGACGGAGTGCGGAAGGGTCTGGTACGGCAGATCGGGACCCAGTTTACTGAGTTGAAAATTCCGGCCGCTCTCATCATTCACTGCTTCCTACATCAACAAGCATCCTGGGGGAAAGACAGATATTTATTGTGTACTCAAGGCAATCGTTTCTCCCGTCTACCTCATCCGGGGACATGCTCTCCATCATTGTCAGTTCCAGTCTTTTGTGTAAAACCCTGATTCTGAATTCTGTGATTTACCTTACTTCACGTTAGTGCGATGGCACAGTTGCGATAAAGTTCTATGGCCTTTTTACAAGCTCCGAAACGAAATCTCTGCCTTACTGAATAAGACACATAAGACTGACCCACATATTTCAGATCTTACCCGGCTTTCGAAGTTGGCATTTATGGTTGATATTACATGGTTGATATCACATACCATATGAATGAGCTGAACTTGCAATTGCAGGGCAGGACAAACTTGTCTGTGATGTGTACACTCATCAAAGGGTTTCGGCAAAAGTTGTCATTGTTTAAAACAAAAATGGAAGGAGAAAATGTTTCTCCTTTTAATTGTTTCAAGGAGTTTTGCGCTATGTTCGCCGAAGTAGCCTTGCTCGAGTTTCCGAGAGCAATTATTCGTGAACTGAAAAACAATTTTTGGAGAGATTTTCAACCCTTGACAGAATGGAAGGTGCAATTCATTTGTTCCAGAATCCGTATGATTGCAACCTTGATTATGTTCCAGCTGAACTACAGTTAGAGCTAATTAAATTGCAGGCAAATGCCTTCTTCAAACAGAAGCACAGGGAAGGACAACTTGTCGGATTTCACTGCTCCCTACCTGATGTTAAACTTCCGAGAATGAAAAAATTTGCAGCTAATATGGCATCAGTGTTTGGAATAACTTATATCTGTGATCAAAGATTTTCAAACATGAGGTACGTGAAATCAATGCGTCGAACGAGATTGACTGAAGAACATTTGAAGCAATTCTCTTGCTTGGTTGCAGCCATCCCAAAGCAAACATTGATGAGATTGTAAAAGTCAAACTTCAAGTTCAAAGCTTACACTAATATTTCCGCAGCTCTTTGCAAATTCCAGATGTGTGCACCTAATTGGGTAAACTAACTTTTAGTTACCGACGCCCCTGTTAATATAATTTTTACTACATAAATATGTTGAATTCCTTTCATTTTTGTACTTTGCACGTCACTCACCCACATGTAGGATGGAATGTGCAACACAGTTTGCAGTATCTTCCTTAAGTATGTACTTTTTGGCCTTTGAATATTGTTCAAAATC
Source organism: Dicrocoelium dendriticum (assembly GCA_944474145.2). Lineage (NCBI taxonomy): Eukaryota > Metazoa > Platyhelminthes > Trematoda > Plagiorchiida > Dicrocoeliidae > Dicrocoelium > Dicrocoelium dendriticum. The sequence goes on along the minus strand of OX104064.1, from coordinate 210,279,710 downwards.
CAACCCGACTTGCGGCCGCCATTTCGTCCGCAATCCGGTCCGCCTAGAAAAAAGGTTGGTGACCCCTGATCTAGACGATCGAATGCTTTCGACAAATCCAAGTAGATCATATCCCGTGTCAACGGTCTCGGTTCACCCGGTCGCTGCGATTGTAACTGTGCACAAGCACTCTCGACGGGAGCCGTGGTGCTCGGAAGTAGTATTGCTACAGTTTTCCAGATAACACGCAAGCGTATCGGCAAATACGGATTCCTTGACCATAGAGCATATAGGGAGAAGTGCTGCTGCACGGTAGTTTGAAGGTTCAGCACAGCTTCCGCCCTTGTGAACCGGTTTTTATCCTTAGATTTCGCATAACAGAAACCTGCTTTTAGTCTAAACAACGCTGGAAGAACTGACCCATAAATTATGCTAGTTCTGTTCTCGGTTTTAGGAGGCATGCTCTGTTCGGAATGATCCTATTTTTACAATTGTTTCGTATAGGTTAACTGCGTATTCTATATGTCAGACATAAAGAAAAAAGGTTTTTTGTCCGCCACGGTTTTGCAGTTCCAAGCCTTGTTTGAGCGCAGAATAAATCATGGCGACCTGACGGAGATCACCTTGTGCGGACGGAACCGAGTTTCCATTTGTTTGGACAAAGGATGAGAAGCAACCTTGATGATAGGAAAAACCTAAAGCTGAAAGCATGTCATTTAAACAAAGCATCTGATGTAGGTAAATCATTTACTATATATTGTGGCGTTCTAGAAAGATTGGTGAAAGATGGGGGGTATTAATTTGCTTTCATTTCAGCAGCTGTACGTATGGGCCGAGACAGATGGAATGGGAGATTTATCTGTTGTGTGTGAGGTGAACATGATTGACACTTGTCAACTGCAACAGGTATTTTGATATAACTATATGCTAGGCATAAGCGAGTAAGAAGAAAGATGAGAGATAACTTTTTTGTAATAATGATGAAGATGTTGGAAGCAGAATCGGTTAGCTTCACCGTGATGCCCTACATGCTTACATGAGAGCAAAATTGGAAGCATAGACCAGTAAGAGAAGAACGAATGGTAAAAGCGAATGAAGATTGATAGATTCACTCGGCGTTTCCTTATCAGCTCACGCTTTTTGGTATGGCTGCAAGGTAGGCGTGGCTGAGTAAGCAGAATGTGAAGGAGTGGAGTTGTCTTGCTGCTGCCCCCAGTGCCTCTGAACTAATGGTATTGACATCCGGGGTGCTGTGGTTGCGCAGAGACGTCAGATTTTTCGACACGGCTTCAGTTGTAGAATTGATATTGATGAGTCCCGGCGGCGGGACGACAAAAGATTGAAGACTACTTGACGGCAAGACCTTACGAAACGTAGGGTTGTTGCATCCGCAGCGCGTCTACTGTTACCACAGCCGTTCTTGCTGGATCATCAGCTGTTCTGATTGGAGTAAATGCGTGCCTCACCTGTCGTAGATCATGGACGTGCTTGTACAGCAGTTTGTGGTTAGCGCTGAAGATTTTATCCCTTTTGTGCTGCCATGAGGACTTGTCTTCTCTGAGCGGTTGAGTGTAGTGGTTAAGCTGGGCTACGTATTTGTCCAAGGTTTCTGGCCTTGGTACTATTCTATACACCTGCCATGCTTTATGGCGTACTGCCGTCCATCTTTGAGCTCTGCTCCTTAAGATACGGTTTTAAGCCCATTTCAAACTCTTTTCTCTGAAACATCTGTAACCAGCCGACTGAGTTCGTTGAAGTACTCGTGCCAGAAGACTTCCGAGGGTTCTTCGGCTAGGAAAAACCAGATTGTGGCGCTGATGAGTTGGGCTACTCTATCCTAGCGTGTGGCGGTTCGCACAGTCTCATAGCTCTCATTCCGATATTCCGCATAGGAGACGAAGTTGAACCTATTGACTGTATGATCACTGCAACTCAAAGAGCAGTCTAAAACCAACGCCTCAATCACATGCTCCTCCTTGGTAAGAATAAGACACAGCACATATGATCTGTTATCAGTTCTGAACCGAATAAGCAAGGCGACTTGATAGGAAAGCGGAAAACTGGCCACCAGCTTCTGCAGATCGGCTTTGAATTGTTTTCCGATCGTAACAGGAGTTTCTAAACAATGTGCGTTTAAATCATCCATGCTAAGCATGATATTGTACCTTCCATTTAAAACATGTCTTAAAAACGCCGCAAGTTGACAGTTCGTTTCCTGTGTAGACTTAGGGGGCGGTACAGCAAGATAATAAAGGAAGTGTCTCTGCCTTTTAACTGCAGGTGACACCAAAGAGAATCGAGGAACTGCGAGTCTGAATCCTCCATGGCCTTGCATTGTAATTCGCTTCAGTTACACAGAGTAACCCTTCCACTTTTGTCAGTTTATCTTTCGGAAGATACCGACAATGTCATATGACCCGGAAATTGTTGTTCTTTCAGTTAAGCCTGCTTATTGCAAAACCCCTTTCAATTCGTATTCAAGCAGGCTAGTTTCTCGGTCTCTAGGAGCCAACAGAGGGTGGAAGAATGCCGACCGATGTGAGCTCGATTATTACTAGTTTTTTGATGGGTTATTGATACTTCGTCTATAACTTGATTCGGCCAAGGCGCGTCTTAATCCTTGTTTCGACTTAAGTCAGTGTCCGGCAAAGCAGCAGTCAAGTGAATCTCCCTTATCATCGCCGGTACGTTTGCCTTGATATCTGGATTCTGCAAAGGTACTGCAGCCTTTAACCGAAATTCAGAAGGGTGACTTTTCCGATTTCAACGCCATCGATCCAAAACATCGTTGCTGTATGCCCTGACTGAACCAAAGTTCTAGGATTCTTGGGCAGCATGGTCTATCATTTGGTGAGGTGGGTAGCCTTGTGAGCGATCGTGCCACATTATACAAAGGAAGGCTTTCACGAATGAATGACCAATGTACCGAATTGCGATTTTCGGACCCTTGAATATAAGTGGAAGAAAGCTCCGGTGTGCCATGCATCAAGGTTGTTTTCAAAACTTTTGCTTGCTATGTTCTTCCGAGAAGTTAGTTTGCAAAATCGCACACTACAAGGGACATCAGGATAGATGCGTATCCCACAGGATCCGTGTTGTAGCGCACTTGCAGAGAGCAAAACGTTTTCTACATCAGTGGAGGATTCTAGTGTTACTCCAATAATTCTGGCTTCTCCATAGTGTGCAGGGTTCCGGTGACGCGTTGCCCATATTTGGTTTGCGTTTGACGCTCATCAGGACACACAACGAGTTCCGTTTGTCTTGGTCGTCCGATAACTTCTAACGCAATGTGATGGCAGTTGCTTTGCAAACATTTGATCACGCAACATTCAGGGCACTAATGTTAGATCCCTTTTTCACTGAGCTACAAGGTAGGGTATTCTTCTGTCCTGACTTGCGGCCAAGCGATGACTGCCTATGGTTTGTCAGCAGTGTGTTAGCAGTGTTTACAAGAGAAGAGACCGTAACGGCGACCTCCCGGCTGATATTTGCAGCAATCTGTGCACATGTAACTGATGTCGTGGTGGATTTTGGTTCGACAGGAGACCTTTGAGCTGCAGGTGCAGAGGCAGAGGCGTACAATAGGGGGTGCGGGGGAAAGTTGTTCGCCCTGGGTCGCAGGTGACACGATGTGGCATGTTTAGTATGGTTGATTGTTTAACACCAAATGCAAATTCATCAAAATTGCCTCTATGACTGAAGTGGTAAAAATGGTGGTTGTCATATTAAAAGCGAAAATAAAACTGATACTGCTAACATTGATATCTGGGCAACAGAAAGCGACATTGACGGCACGGATGTGGCGGGAAATGGTGGTAATGCTGATACAGAAGATGCGAGCGAAATTGAAGAATTGAAAATGCTACCACACTTTGGCACGATGATACACACCTCAACCCAATTTATGGATGGCTAACAGTTGCCTGTTATGATTAGCCATGGAAATCTCGTAATGAGACTCCGGCTCTGATCTACTGTTGATCAAGCAGCGCGACAATCATGAATTCAATAATTGGTTCTACCGGGGACGAATACAAAAGCCGCGGATAAGAAGCTAACAACGAATTGTTTTGTTTACAGGAGTTGCGAACCGGTGTGCAAAGCTTGCGGACACACATGGTGTATTCTCCTTCAAAGGAGGCTTGTTTTGTTTTTGCTACAGTAGTTTTCAACGTGATAATCTATTTATCGGTTGATGACGGTTTCAGAAACTGGTGAAAACTAAATCCAAACTCATATGAACATGAATCTATTATATCGCTCTTCAATCTCAAAGAGCTGGCGATCCGGTTAGTTGAACTAAATGCAACTGCGAAAATACGTCGTTAGCACTTGTAGAAAATTGGCGGCATAAAATTCAAACTAAAATGTTTGACATCGCCATGTTTCTCACCAAGCAAAAGGTGATAATGTATGGTCACCGAGAAGACATCCAAGATGGAAAAGGCCAGGAAAATAGAGCGCATTTTTCAAAAGGTATACATTTTTTGACCAAGTATGAACCTGTTCTTCACGAACCTTTGATGCCAATTCAGCCGGGAAGGAAAGTCGACACTTTCTCTTTGTCGCCACACGTTCAAAATGAATTAGAGTGCAATTTGCTAAAGCAGGTGAGAAAGAAAACCATATATCAGGTCAAGGAAAGCAAGTATGTCTGCTTACGTTTTGATAGCACTCCCGATGTACCCCGTAAAAATTAAATGAATGAAAATAAACTAAGGGCAGAGGAGCCGATTCTTAGCTTCATTGAGACCAACAGCCAAAGTGCAGAGAAAATTGCTGGGTGAGTTTTGAGAGTAGCGGATAAGGATTGCATTCTGCTTGATGACTGCCGTGGCCAGGCATTTGATAACTTTGCTCTTGTGGCGGGCTATCAATCGGGTGTACAGGGACATCTGCGAAATCAATCCAAAGCTACACTTGGACCATGTACAAACTACTTCTTGAATCTGGCTTATGTCCATGTAGCTTGTGCGGCGGTTCATTCTGTGGCAGCTTTGTCACGATGGAATGAATACGCTCATGCTTTTTTAATCTAAACATTTCTGGATCCTCATGCTTCAACTCACCAGTCTAATTATCAAGTAGCTGCAAAAGCTAGATAGAGTATTCGAAAAAGCGCTGTAGATCTTGTGGTGCAAAAATGCTCGGAACTCCTGACTTCGCTGAGATATTTCACAGAATATGTAGATGAAGTAGCCACAGGAGCAGATGCATCTTTAGTTCTCATGTCAGTATTGTCGCTTCTGTTTATTTTGCTTCTGAACATTTGGAGATCTGTCTTCATATCAATCAAGGATGCACAGATATGTATAAAGAAAAAGGCTGGATGTGCAGCTAAGCTCTGTCGAGGTTATAATGTTAGGAGTTTACCTTCTTTTAATAGATAGAAGATTTTGGACAATAAAATTGATGGATCTAAAATCACTATGCAAATTTGGGCGACAATCGTGAATCTTCGAAGCTGCGTGAAACGTTTTGACCGGGAAATATCGCTTGATATATCAATGTGGTTTGATACGGGGTTCAAACTGGAGATATTGTCCGTCATAAATAATTTGACTGATGAAATGCCATAGATGTAAGCAAATTCCCGACCTCCCAAACAATAGTGCATTCTTAACGTCGTCAAATCTGCTTGCTGATAACTATGGTTGACCGCTTAAGGAAGTTGAAGAAGATACAGGCCATGGAAATTTCTTACCGAAAGGGGAAGACCGCAGTATTTGGTGTAAGCTTCAGGAAAGGTAAAATTGATAGACATTCCGCACTGTTGAACTTCATTCGTAAAGCTCACCTTGGAAAATCTGTTGCGCATCTTTCATGCCCGAGCTATTAGCACTGCCAGCTGGGAGAGAGCATTTTCAAAACGCAAACGTAGGACGCACTAACTTCAATCACCAATGAACCAGATAAGGCTCGCGTGTTGGCAATTCTCCCCATACAAAAGTGTGGCGTATGCGTTACCATCTTCAATCAGTGTTCACACCAGCAACAGAATGTGTTTAATGCGCGACTAAATTTTTTTCCAATTACGGCGAAGTGAGGAAGAAGATGTTACTGATAGGGATAATGATAATGGGCGTATTATTTTTTAAATGAGAAGCTGCATCTTTATTTGGCGCAGATCAAATATGTACAGGTACATATGAATTTATTGTGAATAAAAACCAAGGTAACTCTCTCGTCGGTGTGAGGTACGGTCCAACTGGATATTACGGTCTTTGGTGTGCGGCAAAAGCGCAAGGAGCAGGTGTTACATTTTTCGAATTTTCCAAAACATTCTTCAAGCATTTTGGCGGACATAGCTAATTGGTCGGTTAAATACTTCGGGTGGTTTGTGAAATTTTAATAGACAACAAGTGTAGATAAAAAATTATAACTAAAACAATGCGACCATTACTGGGACCGTCTCCTGAGGACCTGCTTCCATGCGGGTTATTCTCTCGACATATTTCACTCGCAGTTCCATGTGCCATCTGGCCGTATGCCGGAGTGTCTTTTAAAGCAGTTGAGCCATCACTTACGTAACTCATTTTAGGGATGTTTTTGGTGTATATAGTGTGGAAAGTCAAGCCACCTAGTCCGTACCATCGGATGATTTTTTGAGTAAAACACTTTTTTATCCCGGGGAAGTAATGGCAATGCTCCTGGCATGGGTAGAATTAGTCGCGTTGGAGGCTTAAAACCCGTCACCTCTGGAGATCGACCCAGTCATGGTCAACAGTGAAGTGAAGAAGAATAGAAAATAGGTGCGCAAGAAAGCTCGACCAAGTTCTACATGGGAAGTGTCAAAAACGGATGACTGCTCGAAGTATCGATATGCTAGACAGTTCTGAAAATAATTTTCAGATTCATCATCATTTGCTTGTGTTCGAAAAGTACAGGAATTGATAGTGTTGAGCAATGAAACTTGTTCTCTGATCCTGGACTGTCGTCCCGCGACAGAAAATGTGTTTTGTTACCTTACAGTAGGAGTGTAAAAAGCTGGTCATAAATAAAAAAATAAATGAATGGTTTATGTCTCGATAATGCGGAACACGGACCGTAGGATTAAATCGATCTCGTTTATAATTGAATCGTCAAGAAGGGCTTGCCTTCAATTCGATCCTAAGTATAGTGTCCATGGTTGATATTTCAGCGCTTCAACCATATGGGCAGCTGAGGTGTGTACGGAGTGATATCGACAAGTTGCGATAATCGCTTTGTAATTTGTTTGTTGCTTACTCCGGACAGAAAAGGGAGTTAGTAATAAGTGCGGAACAGGTTTCTATTTTTGAATAAAAATGTAGTAGAGGCGGGTTGACATTGAAGCAGATAATTCGCTCATTTGCTATATGGCGCTCGGCCCTTCCTCATACAACGTGGCTATACTCACGTCTATGTTGAGCATATCCCTCACTTTATTCACTGTCAATTCCCTGTTAACTAGAGTACGAAAAACACTCTTTGAGTCACACGTTCCCAGATTCTGCGGTAGTTTGTTCCACATCACTGCGTAGGGGTTAAGAAAGAAATTTGATCTTAAGCTAGTTCGTGCCTTTTCGATTTGTAACGTGCTATCTCTATTCCTTATATTGTACTTGAGGGAAGGTTGAAATACAACCTCAATGTCTCAGGTAAAGTGGCGTTTGTGGATTAAATCAAACATGAAGTTCAGGTTAAGTTTTAGTCTGATTAACCCGAAAGGTGCTAGGTTCATCTCGCAGCATCGGTCATAGTAAGTAAGATCACCAGCGTTTCTCATTAGGCGCTTCATAAAGTAGCGCTGTACATTTTCTGCTGATTTTCTATCACTTTCTCTCAGATTAGATTATTAATGAGCAATATTCGAGTAGAGGAAGAATACGGGTTTTATACAGGTAGGTTTTGAATTCATTTAAGATAATGGATATTTGTATTAGCCCTCGTAGTTTACGGGCTTTGCAACCGTGTATTGTACCTGTTCGGCGAAGTTGAGGGAGCTCGAGTAACGTATCCAAGATCAGGAATTGTGAGACAGGTAGACAGGGCTTTGTATTCTAGCGTCAACAATGTGGTGAACTAATGCGTCGATAACATATGCAGCTGCACTTCTCGGGTTAGACCTCTACTTTCCTTTTATTGCACCAACTTTCCAGCTCGTGCACATCCGCTTGTATGTCGGTTAGTGCGTTAGTGAAATTCTCCAAATCGGACTCAGACAAATTTGATGTCATCTGCGAATACATGTGGTAAGTCGTATTTGATGACACCGAAGACGCCGTTAATGTATAACAAAAGAAGAAGAGGCACTAGAACACTTCCTTGGATCATGCCACTTGTGACTTTTCTACTCGTGAAAGTATTGCTTAGTATTCCAACTATTTGAAGCGGACCAGAAAGCTACGATACTATCCAAGAATGTAAATTGTGGGTATACCAAAGGAATGTATTTACGATAGAAGATTTCCATGTGGTACCCGATGGAAGATTCTACGCATATCACGAAGTATGATGATTAGACGCCTATCACGATCAATGGAACGAGTGACAAAGTTTAGAAATTGTACTTGACAAGTAATACATGACCGTGTTCTCAGAAATCCGTGCTGGGAAGTGTTGATTAAATTCCGGGACGGTAGGGATTTAACAACTTTGGCTTATATTACTCTTTCCATCGTTCTACACAGAATGCAGGTACGGCTGGTTGGCCGACAGCTCTCTTCCACTTGACGTGGGCCACCTTTATATCGTGGTGAAACCAACGCTTGTTTCCATACACCTGAAACAACCCCAGACTTCTTAGAAAACGTAAACATATTTTAAAGTAGTTTGGGGATATCAGGGCCGGCGAATTTGAGCATAGCAGACGGTATTCCATCCGGGCCAGGATAATAGCTCGTTTTCTCGTTGAGTATATCACCGTTCTTTTGTCCAATTTTTCAAATTCAACGGTACAGCTATAATCTGGTTTTTAGCGGGGATTTTTACCATCGGTACTATGCACGGCTCTGTGGAAAACGATGAAATGTATTTATTGAAAACTCACATATCTGAGGCAGGTTTGTAGAAAGGTTGTTTTCGGGCAGCATACTGGAAGGTAGTATATAATGCATGAAGTGGTTCCTGAGCTGGAATAGTCTAATCATTTCCTTTGGTTTGTTGCAAGAGGCCAGGGCATTGGTTTAATCGCTGAGAAGTTTTAAGGACTGCTTTGTTTCTAAGAATGATATTATTTGGTTTTGCTGAATTAATAGACTAAAATTGTTAGCCTTTTTAAGTCTATATCGCAGCTTCTTCAGCTTTCGTATTAAATGCGATGGAATAGTGGTCTGGCTCCTTTTGCGGGAAGTCCACCTGTGACGCATGGGGCAGAAGACATCTAGACATGGGCCTACGTTTTTGTATAGCAAGTCAGCAGGATGTTGAGCTTCAGGGGAAAGGAAATAGTCATCCCAGTCTAGAGATCGCAATTTGATTGCAAAATCTTTTCAGTTCGATATGTGATAGTCACAAAAACTTATAATCTTAGTAAATGTGTTGTGGTTGCAGGCTATTCCTTCGAAGCTGCTCTCTGCTATCTTGTAGTCACTCCTAAGAAGATTTGGGAGAATGCGTTTGCTCCTAAAATGTATGCCTTTTGTAAACATTAGTTCTAAAGTGTGTTCACCTCTTGTTGCAGAGGAGTTTTTGGATCCAATCATATGAATGGGTGGCTGAAACAAAATGCAGATATGTTAACTGGGACGGTGGATACTGGGAAATCTCAGGCATATTAATGTTTCCACCAATAATTTTCTTAGTTGCCGGCTACTCAGACGTATATGAGAAAACTTTTAGGATGCGATCGATATCCGATTTACAACAGTGTGGTGGGTTATACACACAACCAATAAGAATGGTCTTGCACCTTACCAGAATGTTGATCAAAACAGAGTACAAGG
>OX104064.1:210159777-210269326 GCA_944474145.2 Dicrocoelium dendriticum | reverse complement strand
TTCTTGACAAGCCCGCTAGACTTGTTTACCCTTTAGTAGATATAGGCACTTCCATCAGTAACCTGTACTCTCACATCTTCAATCGGACGACCGACGCTTAGTGCCATGCCTTTCGTTTGTCATCATCTGATCAGTGTAATTCTCTGGACTACTACGAGGCCTCCGGATGTGTCGACTTCCTCGAGTCTCGTCTTTTGGTCTCCGCTTTTAGAGTTCTCTCAGATTACCGGGATATTACCGGTGCTATTTCAGCACTGAACGTTTCATACTTCGCACGAGAGCGTCCTTGGCTCACCACACTATAGTAGTAAACCTTTTTTCATCCTGACTATCGTCTCTTAATTGCTCTCATGAGTTACTCTTCGCTCTGCCGTCGGCATTCTTCCGCTCATAGCTGATTCCTTAAATTTCCTTTTCTTCTTGGAACGTTGCTTTACCTATGTTGCTCCCGCATTCGGTCTCAACCTTGTTGTCCTTAGTTTCACATAAGATGCCGCTCGCATTCGGTCTGCTGTCATCATCATCGGTTTACCTGTTACTCTCCAACAATCATATTAATCGCTTAACGTTGTCTACACGCTTTGTTATACCCTTCTTTCTACCTAGTAGTTGTAGTCTGAGGCACACCAGCGACGTGATGTAAAGAACGCGCTTGCAAATCATGTATACTAAACAAAATTACATAAATTTTTAAATGTATCATAGGCACCGTTGCGCGCCACCAGTCTGTGTTTTGTGCTTCTTGCTTCGTTGCTGTCTTTCTGTTTGGCTGCCTCTTGTCCGGTTGCCCGTTTTTCTCTCGAGATTTCCACAGATACATCCGCCAAAACAAGAAGGTTTTATCCACTGGGAATAGTCGACCCACTTTCAATAGCCAGCTGGTTTACATGCTTGTTCTTTTCTCCGGTAGATGAAGAACCCACACATTGTTCCAAATGTAGCTCTTTCCAACATTCTGGAGACGCTACCGCATCGGGGTCTAAACAAATGGATTTAGCTCGGCTCGTACTCACTAGAACAATTTACTCACCTGGAATAATGTAGTTACATGGATCCACTGTTCCACAACCGGAGACTGACAATTCTGTCGTGATTACATTCACTGCCTTCAAACATTCCGATTCTCCAGTCACCTGGAGCTTTTCTGATGTCATTTCACGGACAGCACTGCGCGCGCAGAAGCGGCTTTTCCGATGATTTTCCTTGGAGCTCTCACTTGGTTATGGAGACAATTACACTTACATTTGAAGGAAATACTTGTCCACTTCGCGGAGAATAGCATTTATTCCTGTTTTGGACATATTCAGACACAAGAAACAACTGCACTCACCGTCCTATGACAAGTCCAGCATGGATAGCTGGACACGGGTTGCGAGCCGGACAATATAATAGAAAAAGCCGGCCTCTATTAACAATAGTGGTATACTCACCCGCATCATTATCATTCGACTCTGCGACTCTTTTACATCATTGACTGGCTTCAACGACTATTGCCGGTTCAGTACTAAGCCATTTGGCCAACCAACGAAAAATTTTGGCTGTCAACCGACTGCGAATAATAGAGTGCAAAATCGGTCTATACGATGTATAGCCGACTAGCACTACAGTTCAACGGAAGCTACGACAGTGTTCCAGGACGTGGTGGGTTTTCGCCTGGCAAGCGTTCTCCCTATAAAAAGCCACAAATGTCCGCTTAACAACACTGCAACGTGGCGGATGTGACTCGCCACAAAATAAAGTCACTGCTATACATTCACACTGACGCAGTCCTCAGCCTCCAACATCGAACCTGTGCAACTGATTTTACTATGAAGAATGCTTTAGTGGAGTACCGATCATCCCGGCTTCGTAATGGTCATTGATTGCACTAAACCTTGTTCGGGCTCCTGTGCTCATGGATCACTACATGTCAAATTTACCCCCCACTTGTATCTTGACGCAACAGTTTTTGCGCGCCACGGCGCCATTATGATTCGTTGGTCTGACTATTACCTGACAATATGCTCGCTCTTATGGACTACATCTTTTCGTTTATTCCTTTCATTGTAACGAAATGGGGAAGCCGTCAAAACATTGAAAACTACCGACCCATTATTCACACCCCATTCGCTTCACGGGTGATGGAGAGGATCATCAAGGAAGAGCTCCTACGGTTCTTGACACATCGTAACCTTATCAACAAATCCCAACATGGATTTCTCCCGTCTAAATCCTGTCAAACATGCCAGCTGGAGTTCCTGAACAATGTTACCGCCATGGTTGATTGCAGGAAAGCTCTGATCATCATCTTCTTGGATATGAAAAAAAGCGTTCGATCGAGTTCCTCACAATGGACTGCTAACTAAATTGGCTTCTTACGGTATATCGGACCAGTTGCATTCTTGGTTCTCTTCCTATCTCTCCTGTCGAACACAATCGGTGCGATTAGGAGACTTCGAATCCTCAGCGAAACCAGTTACAAGTGGTGTATTCCAGGGAAGTGTACTGGGCCCTATACTCTTCCTACTTTACATCAACGATGTATTTCAAGTCTTTGAATATGGAAAGGCGTACCTGTTCGCCGATGATATCAAAGTCGTATTCTCCTTTGACCCGGGTAACCTAAGGAGTGGTCTCCTCAATATTCAAAATGACCTCAAAGCACTAGACTCTTGGTGCAACACATGGAAGCTTGACTTCTCTCCTACAAAGTGCAGCGTTCTGTCGTACAGATGCACTGTGCCACCATGTGCGCTAACCCTGAATGGCGTCTCACTAGCCATCTGTCAAACCGTAAGGGATCTCGGAGTACACTATTCAAGCTCACTAAATTTCTCAGAACAAGTTAGCTATAGTGTAGCGAAAGCCAGATCCCTCATTGGTCATATCTGCAAAAGAATGCTCGTAACAGAATCCAGACTCACTCTATACAAGGTATGCGCTAGACCTCTTTTGGAATACTGCTCAATAATATTTACCAACTCCAGAAAGAGTGACAGAATAGCAATTGAGAAAGTACAACGCTCGTTCACAAAGCGCCTGCTTTACCCTTCCACTCTCAACTACCGTGAGCGCTGTAAGCTCCTTCGTCTTGAACCTTTATGGTTACGAAGAATGAGACTCAACCTCACCTTCTTATTCCAGACGATAAACAACCCAAATACGAACCTTGAAGGACTTCTCCAACAAAACGAAGACTCTCGGTATCCCCTCCGCCACAGACCCTTAACCATCACCCTGCCCACAGCCCGCACTAACTTGCGCAACAACTTTTTTCTCTACAGATTCGCTCGCGTCTGGAACAGGCTACCATTACAAGTAAGGGCATCCGAGAATACTGCACAGTTCCGATCAGCCCTACATAGACACCTTGCTACCCTGCCTATATGCGAGCTCTTTAACACCAATACACCGGAGGATGAACTTTGGGAACATGGCCCACAGCATCTCTAAGTCTGAAAACCCACAAAAATTTGGAAACAGGACCTACCAAATAACCGTCCTTTACTATCTGGGACTGTCCACGTCAAAAAAAATAACTTAAGATCTGCGCACAGTTGCTCCATTTTCTCGCTCGCCTGTTGATTTCTTCATCGAAACTGTAGGTATCCAGTAGTGGTCAAACGTCCTAATGACTTGGCTACACCAGCCACTGATACCTCCTTTTCTAGTGCCACTATCTTTGCATAGAAGCAGCTAGTCGTCATAGGCTTCATCCAACCTCGCGGATATCCGGAGATTTCTAGGAGTTGCTCCCTTCTTACAATGTTTATCCTTGGATTGTTTGCGTCACAGCTCTGCTTGATTTCTTCATCGAAACTGTACGTATCCAGTAGTGTTCAAACGCCTCAATGACATGGCTAAAACAGACCCTGATACATTCTTATTAAGAGCCACTATCTCTGCTTAGCAGCAGCTAGTCACCATGGCTTCCACTTAAATTTACAGATATCTGGAGCTAGCTCCCTTCTTACAATGTTCAATGTCTTAGGTTGTTTGCGTCACAGCTAAGCTGGTCTATGTTCCCTCCCGTAGCGCGCCGTTGTGTCGCTCGTCCTACTCGCATCAACTCTTCTTCATGGCAGCCAGTCATTGTTGGCTCCATGTAGTTTGCAAGGAGCCACTCCCTGACACTACAGCCCTCATTTTCTTCTGCCGTCTAGCCAAGCTTCGCACGCATGTTGATTCCTTCATTGTAACCGTAGGTATCCAGTAGAGATCAATCGTCTTAAAGATATGGCTTCAACAGCCACTGATACATTCTTTTCTAGAGCCAATATCTCTGATTGGCAGCAGCTAGTCACCATAGCTTCCACTTAACTTTGCGGATATCCGGAGCTAGCTCCCTTCTTACAATGTTCATTCTTTTGGATTGCTTGCGTCACAGCTCAGATGGTTTGTTGACCTATTATATGCCACCGTAGGACACACTAGTAACTGAAGGCGTAATCCGAACTCTATTGTTGGTCACTCTTCTCCCCATTAGCGCGCCGTTGTGTCGCTCGTCCTACTCGCATCAACTCTTCTTTATAGCAGCCAGTCATTGTTGGCTCCATGTAGTTTGCAAGGAGCCACTCCCTGACACTACAGCCCTCATTTTCTTCTGCCGTCTGCCTCGCCAAGCTTCGCACGCATGTTGATTCCTTCATTGTAACCGTAGGTATCCAGTAGAGATCAATCGTCTTAATGATATGGCTTTAACAGCCACTGATACATTCTTTTCTAGAGCCAATATCTCTGATTGGCAGCAGCTAGTCACCATAGCTTCCACTTAACTTTGCGGATATCCGGAGCTAGCTCCCTTCTTACAATATTCATTCTTTTGGATTGCTTGCGCCACAGCTCAAATGGTTTATTGACCTATTATATGCCACCGTAGGATACACTAGTAACTGAAGGCGTAATCCGAACTCTATTGCGAGGTGCCAATCCCTGACACTACAGCCCTCATTTTCTTTTGCCGTCTGTCTCGCCTAGCTTCGCTCGCATGTTGATTTCTTTATTGTAACCGTAGGTATCCAGTAGAGATCAATCGTCTTAATGATATGGCTTTAACAGCCACTGATACATTCTTTTCTATAGCCAATATCTCTGATTAGCAGCAGCTAGTCACCATAGCTTCCGCTTAAATTTGCGGATATCCGGAGCTAGCTCCCTTCTTACAATGTTCATTCTTTTGGATTGCTTGCGTCACAGCTCAGATGGTTTGTTGACCTATTATATGCCACCGTAGGACACACTAGTAACTGAAGGCGTAATCCGAACTCTATTGCTGGCCACTCTTCTCCCCCTTAGCGCGCCGTTGTGTCGCTCGTCCTACTCGCATTAACTCTTCTTTATAGCAGCCAGTCATTGTTGGCTCCATGTAGTTTGCAAGGAGCCACTCCCTGAAACTACAGCCCTCATTTTCTTCTGCCGTCTACCTCGCCAAGCTTCGCACGCATGTTGATTCCTTCATTGTAACCGTAGGTATCCAGTAGAGATCAATCGTCTTAAAGATATGGCTTCAACAGCCACTGATACATTCTTTTCTAGAGCCAATATCTCTGATTAGCAGCAGCTAGTCACCATAGCTTCCACTTAACTTTGCGGATATCCGGAGCTAGCTCCCTTCTTACAATGTTCATTCTTTTGGATTGCTTGCGTCACAGCTCAGATGGTTTGTTGACCTATTATATGCCACCGTAGGACACACTAGTAACTGAAGGCGTAATCCGAACTCTATTGCTGGTCACTCTTCTCCCTCTTAGCGCGCCGTTGTGTCGCTCGTCCTACTCGCATCAACTCTTCTTTATAGCAGCCAGTCATTGTTGGCTCCATGTAGTTTGCAAGGAGCCACTCCCTGACACTACAGCCCTCATTTTCTTCTGCCGTCTGCCTCGCCAAGCTTCGCACGCATGTTGATTCCTTCATTGTAACCGTAGGTATCCAGTAGAGATCAATCGTCTTAAAGATATGGCTTCAACAGCCACTGATACATTCTTTTCTAGAGCCAATATCTCTGATTGGCAGCAGCTAGTCACCATAGCTTCCACTTAACTTTGCGGATATCCGGAGCTAGCTCCCTTCTTACAAAATTCATTCTTTTGGATTGCTTGCGCCACAGCTCAAATGATTTGTTGACCTATTATATGCCACCGTAGGATACACTAGTAACTGAAGGCGTAATCCGAACTCTATTGCGAGGTGCCAATCCCTGACACTACAGCCCTCATTTTCTTTTGCCGTCTGTCTCGCCTAGCTTCGCTCGCATGTTGATTTCTTTATTGTAACCGTAGGTATCCAGTAGAGATCAATCGTCTTAATGATATGGCTTTAACAGCCACTGATACATTCTTTTCTAGAGCCAATATCTCTGATTAGCAGCAGCTAGTCACCATAGCTTCCACTTAACTTTGCGGATATCCGGAGCTAGCTCCCTTCTTACAATGTTCATTCTTTTGGATTGCTTGCGCCACAGCTCAGATGGTTTGTTGACCTATTATATGCCACCGTAGGATACACTAGTAACTGAAAGCGTAATCCGAACTCTATTGCTGGTCACTCCTCTCCCTCTTAGCGCGCCGTTGTGTCGCTCGTCCTACTCGCATCAACTCTTCTTCATAGCAGCCAGTCATTGTTGACTCCATGTAGTTTGCAAGGAGCCACTCCCTGACACTACAGCCCTCATTTTCTTCTGCCGTCTGCCTCGCCAAGCTTCGCACGCATGTTGATTCCTTCATTGTAACCGTAGGTATCCAGTAGAGATCAATCGTCTTAATGATATGGCTTTAACAGCCACTGATACATTCTTTTCTAGAGCCAATATCTCTGATTAGCAGCAGCTAGTCACCATAGCTTCCACTTAACTTTGCGGATATCCGGAGCTAGCTCCCTTCTTACAATGTTCATTCTTTTGGATTGCTTGCGTCACAGCTCAGATGGTTTGTTGACCTATTATATGCCACCGTAGGATACACTAGTAACTGAAGGCGTAATCCGAACTCTATTGCTGGTCACTCTTCTCCCTCTTAGCGCGCCGTTGTGTCGCTCGTCCTACTCGCATCAACTCTTCTTCATAGCAGCTAGTCATTGTTGGCTCCATGTAGCTTGCAAGGATCCTCTTGTTGATTTCCATCCTTCATTTTTCTCTGACGTTCGTCTATGGAATCTTCACTCGCATGTTGATTTCTTCATTGAAACGGTAGGTATCCACTAGTGATCAATCGTCTTAATGATATGGCTTCAACAGCCACTGACATATTCTTTTCTAGAGCTAATATCTCTACCTAGCAACAGCTTGTCACCGTAGCTTCCACTTAACTTTGCGGATATCCGGAGCTAGCTCCCTTCTTGCAATGTTCATTCTTTTGGATTGCTTGCGTCACAGCTCTGCTGGTCTGTTGACCTAGCACCTGAACTGTCACTTACCTTCATTGGCCTGTTGATACACTCAGCGACCCTATAGGCATACGCTAGTGACCAAGCGTCTGACTGGAATGGCTACATCCGGCCACTTAGTCTCTTCTATAGCCACCTGTCGGACGTCGTATATTCGGAATTTCTGTTCAGAAATAGATAGTGGCCATTGGCTCCATGCATATGCGATAATTTATTGCTTGTTAGGAGCCACACCGTATCTCAATATCCTTTATTCCTCTAGAATTTCTGCATCCAATCCTTCCTCTGCCCTGCCACCAATTAATCTTTAGGACTCTCACAGCAACCTATTTATTTTCGCTTATTACGCGCTCCCTCTCGGATTACGTCAACTACTTGCTGTTCATAAACCTGACAATCACTACCATTATTCTAACTCTCTTTGCTCTATCCCTACGCAATTATTGGCTCCTACTAAACGGATACTTCGTACTTTACTTACTTGTACAACGATCTTGTCTCTAGGCAGGCGTTAGCAATCCACCTATACGGCTAATGATTCCGGAGGATATTCAAAAGACATTTTCAGCATAATTATTGTTGCACAGTGTACATGCTTTTGTCTCAAGCACAGGTGTTGTAACTTAAGATATTAACAATGTTCAACTCTATGCCTGTTCTTGCGGTCTTCTCTCGGCTGTCCCTCACTTTCCCTTTTCTCTGAGGTCCAGGAATTCTTGGAGATCTGGGATTGGACTGAGGAACAGTTTTGGCCCAAGACGGACGCAACAACCCACATGGACTTACCTGGAGCATGGTAGAACTCCGAAAGGACCGAACTGCAATCACCATAACCCTTGTCCAGTATGGAGAAATGGACATATCCTCATACTCCCCAAAATTATACATCTGTAAAACCTGGACAGCGGAGAAGTTGAACTTTTGCTCACCTGGACATACAATAAGATGAATAATCACGAGGTCCCTCTCCTCCACCGACTCTGCAGATATGAACTAGCGCTGGCTCGATCCGCATCAACAAATCCGAAACGGTTCTTTGGCTATGTCAAACGGAGATGCAATGCAAATTCGCCTATCCCCGTGCTCTTTGGACCTGACGGCACTGAAGTATCAACCGATCAGGCCAAGTCCTGCTTACTTGCAGAACAGTATACTAGGTCGTTTGTTCATGAATCTCCGTTGCCTAATATCCAATTTCAAGCAAAGATACCAGTAGATTGCTTTCTGATGGACCTTCCCATCTCGGAAGCTCAGGTACTCAAGCTCCTGCGTGACCTAAATCCCACTAAAGCTGCCGGGAGAGATGCCCTCCATCCCAAACTTTTGTACGAGCTGGCTGGGTTGCTGTGTAAACCAATTAAATGTATCTTTGAGAAGTCTCTTCGTAGCTGCTCCCTACCTGCTGACTGGAGAGATGCTATCATGTGCCCTATTTTCAAAAAGGGTGATAAGCACTTACCTGAAAATCATAGACCGGTTAGCCTAACAAGCGTACTAGTGAAAGTATTAGAGAAGCTTGTAAGAGATGCTCTGGAAAAGCACTTAGCTAAGTTCTGTTTGCTTAACCCGTCTCAACATGGGTTCCGCAGATGCCACTTCTGTTTGACTAACATGTTGGTAGCCCGAGAGTGCTGGGCTGAGGCTGTGGATCAAGGACAGGCGATGGATGTTTTGTTCATCGACTTTTCGAAAGCCTTTAACACCGTACCGCATTACCTTCTTTTGTTTAAACTAGAATCCTACGGCGTCTCAGGCCAAGTATTGAAGTGGATTTCGGCTTTGCTGGAAGGAAGGCAGATGAGCATCCGAGTGGGTTCTGGGCTGTCTTTCAGACAAGCCGTTCTGAGTGGTGTTCCTCAGGGGTCGATTCTCGGACCTCTACTGTTTGCATTGTATATCAATGACCTCCCTGAGAAGCTTAAGGTACCATCCCTTATGTTTGCGGATGACTTAAAATTTTGGAATACTGTGAGCGATTCTGTTGAGCCCACGGCTTTGCAGACAGCTCTCGACAAGCTTTGGGAGTGGTCAGAATTGTGGCAGCTGCCAGCCAGTCTTGCAAAGTGTTCGATCCTGCGCATAGGATCAAGCACTTCCACAACTTCTTACGTATTTGGCGGAAACGTATTGCGTCAAGTGACTGAACAAACCGACTTGGGTATCTCGCTATCCTCTGACTTCAAATCCAGCGAGAACTGGACAAATGCCACCCGAATGGGTTTCCGAATGCTGTGGATGATCCGCAGGTCGTTGGCATTATAACAAATGAAATATTTGTTACATTGTTCTCAGCCTTCGTCAGGCCATACTTGGAGTACTGCGTGCAGGCCTGTCCTCTATGCTTGGTACGTGATGAGATGACACTTGAACGAGTTCTGAGGGTTGGTACAAAAATGGTACAAGGATTGAGGCATCTCTCGTATCCTGATGGGCTGCTCGGGTTGCAGATGTTTTCGCTGCACCATAGGCGCCTTCGGGGAGACCTGATTCTTACGTACGTATATTGACCAGCAAGATTGGGCTTGATCTAACTGGACTGTTCCAGCCGGCTCAGATACCATCTCTTCGTGGTCACCCTCTGAAGTTGCATAAGCCCAGATCTGATCACGTTAGAGCTGACTTTCGTTTATCACGCAGGGTCATCGACTCATGGAACGCACTACCCAGCGAAGTAGTATTAGCACCAACGGTGAAGGAGTTTGAACATCGACTCAACGCCCTTGGGTTGCAGTTTCAGACCTTTCCGTTTGGTTCTTAACTTCTACCTCTATTTCCTTGGCTTCTCACATCTATTACTATTATTGTCTTATCCACACATTCTCTCCTGTACTACAATTACCATTATTTTGTTTTTGTCGATTCCCTTCTCTTAGCCTTTATTCTATTCACGTGGCCGGTACAGCGGGGACTGCTAGTGCAGGCCGCGTGGGCATTGATTGGTTGACCGTTATGTGATTCGTGTGTATTGATTTGGCTCTTCTCGGCTTCAAATCACTTCCGCGAACTCCATCCTGGTTCAACGACGCATTGAAGAAGGAACACATATGGGAATTTTCCTACCGTTCCTGTCCAAATTGAACTTGAACTTCAGAGTTCGAGTGACGGTTACCGCGTTTCAGGTTGTAGTCTCGATTGGTTCTCCGAGCTGAGCAATTTGATTGTAGACGTTTCACTACCGAGCTGGGTGGCTCCAGTAGTGCTAATGACAAGTGGTTTCCTTGCAGATGCTCAGCTTCGAGTCAATCCGAAGCTATCTGCGGTCGGCTACGGGGCTAGTCTTTATATATACTTCAATCATTTGCAGTCATCACATTTGGAATAGTTACCTCACCGGGTACTCTGGGATACACGAGCGAACCTTGTTGGCTGTTCTGAGGCTTAATGCGACGTAGTATGGCTTCTTGCAATTGCATTGGTGCAATGACCATGTTGATTAGCGGACCTGACTACAGTGGCTGTGCTGTTCATTGTTCAGTCGCTGGTCTGTATAGATTCGAGCCACGGTTGTTACTCCGACTTGTCTCCTTCCTCAACGGTTGGCATACAGGAGCACAATCAATGTGCAGGTGTAGCAACTTCTGTGTCGAAAACCAAACTGTCAGCATTTCTTTTTCTTATCTTGTATCATTGTGTCAGCATATCCAGTTTAGTCCAAACAAAGCTGTGTCCTTCCTCATCAATGCGCATTGAAATAAGAGATCTGTGCTCTTGTATTACTGTAGTCAGTTTCTGTCCTGTTGACCAACTTTACTTGAGGGTTAGACTTCGAATTTTTATCGGAAACAACAATGAGTTTCTTTGGTCGTAGTCATCGGACGATCCAACATGCAACTTAATAGGGACATTTTGCACATGTAGTAGGTATTGAATCGAAACAGAAGTAAACTCTAACCAAGCTTTTTTGGACTCGCAGTATGAACACCCGAATTAGAATTAGAATTTTGTGGGTATATGTTGCAAGTCAATTAGTGTATGTGGGTAAAATCAGCATAGTGGAGAGACCTCGGAGATCTTTGCTTTTGTCTCTGGTGTGAGACAAGGTTGTCTTAGCTCCTGCCCTGTTTAACATTGATCTTTACGCAATGATACTTTTGACGCGGCTTGTTCTTGTTCGTGCCGAGTAGCGTATTGATGGTGGGTTGCTGAACATCCGTCGTTTCGGTGTGAGAACCCTAGTCTGTGACCCAACTATAAGTCTGCTCCTGTTCGCTGACGTCTGTGCGTTGTTTACATACAACGCGGATGAGTTGCAGTACATGATTAGTGGCCAAATTCGAGCTCATCAACACAAACAAAACTGTCTGTCTCTTTCAGCCTCCACCTGAGGTCCAGTCTACAATGGTGCCGAGAATTAGCATTGGTGCTGAAGTATTGGGAACCACCTCTCTTCTGCTACCTTGGAAGTGTGATATCGACTGACCAGTAGCTACACAGTGAGCTGCGTATCCGCGTCTCGAAGGCAGCGGTGGCATTCAGGAAGCTAGTGTGGAACAATCATCAGATTACCGTTGGCACGAAACTAATGCTCTACAACTACATTGTGTTGTCCGTTCTTCTATACGGCAGTGAAACGTGGACGATGTACCGGCGGGATGTGCGATATCCCGAGCGGTTCCATCAACAATGTTTGCGACTGGTTCTGCGCATTGGTTGGTGCGACAGAGTTGCAGACACTTAGGTATTGCGCCGAAGTGGAATGTATGCAGTGGACGGTAAACTTTTGTTGAGACACACGAGGTGGATCGGTCATGTGTAGCGTATGGATTCAACGCGGATACCGAAGCAGCTATTATATGGTCAGGGGAGTGTGAGGAAGCAGCATGTGAGCAGATCGAACCTTCGTTGCCAGGACATGCTCAAAGTGAGCCTATCACGTTCCATTCTTCGTTGCAGGTCATAGGAATCGAAGGCGGTTGATTGGCATGTATAGCTCGATCTGAAGGCCGTTGCTGAGATACAGAAGAAAGCCCTTATGCATGCGGAGAAGTGGCAAGTGCGAAAGCGCCAGGCACCGATGGGTTGTACTCCATCCGCATCAAGCGCATGGTGTTGTAGCACTTGCAGTTACGAGTGCTTGAGTCAGGCAGGCCTAGTGAGCCATGAGCAAGGCAACTCGGGACCACCACCGAATCGACGACGAGCCATGCTAAATATTAGGTAGAACCGGTGCAACGTTTGTAGGTACGCTGCATTCGATCTACTAACCGCGCGCTTGCATGCTATGTCTCTTTATTTCACGGGGTGGGCTTGCTATATTATCCTAATGCGCTTTTTATCTCATAATAATGTCTACCTGAACCATCTTCTATAAGCTTGCACACGTCACTTATGCTAATGGTAGTGCGCTTCGATGACATATTGGCGTTTTTGACATTAACATAAAATATATTTTCTGACTTCCTGACCTTATCGCGGATTTATTCGCGACCAACTTATTTTATATGCTCGTTTATTGAAGTTATGTCAGCATTTAACTAACTATGTCAGCATTTCCATCCCAATGAGGCTGGATCTTACCTTGGTGCGATGGTGTAGTGGACTCGGACCCAAAGAGAAATAAAGATGAATAAATGATGATCAGAAATGACAAGACTCACAGAAGGGTTTCGACGTGGGTTAGAAGTCCAACCACATAAAACTTCCTAGTCCTCTTGCGTCAGCCACTCCGATGGATGACAAACGACGATGGTGAAACCAGTTGAGGCGGAACGAGATCTGTAGATGAATATTGCTCTATGTTAGAACGTAGTGACCGACAATGCCATAAAATCCGTAGCACAAGAACACAGAGAAAACACGTCGATTTGCCTGCGTGGTTCAAAAGGTGTTTGATTTATCAATCAAAACAAGTATACAAGGTTAATGTACAAGAATTGGTTGTAATAGGAAAGGAATGTACAATGAAAGATAAGTAAATTTACAGGCGCTACAATGGTTTGTGTACCTCAGCGATCCATTGAGCTATGCTGAGTAGTGCTTTTGCACCTT
Organism: Dicrocoelium dendriticum; assembly: GCA_944474145.2. Classification (NCBI taxonomy): domain Eukaryota; kingdom Metazoa; phylum Platyhelminthes; class Trematoda; order Plagiorchiida; family Dicrocoeliidae; genus Dicrocoelium; species Dicrocoelium dendriticum. The sequence continues at coordinate 210,255,979 of OX104064.1, read as the reverse complement.
CAGAGTCACTCATACCAGATTGGACAATGGTTAGAGGCCAGACAAACTCAGCCTCCTGGTCCTCCAGGTTGGGAGTTGGAATGAGGATGGCACCTTATTCCTTAAAACGGACTCCTTGTAGCCCAACGCCAAACCCGCTGCCTTGCGGTAAGGTTTTTGAACCAAAGGCTTTGGTTGAGAACCTTAATCGTTCTATTGTCTAGGCCTGGGCAACCTGACAGTATCCTGCCAACGCAACACAATGAATCTCTCTTCAAACAAGTTTATGATGCTCTGGCCACCGCAGAGGATAATCACCGGTGCCCTATCTGCTGCATCGAGCAAGGTGGATAGGGGTTTGGATGCTACTGCTCAAGCCTTCCCGTCTTCTTATTTCCCCTCTTACTCTTTTTCACTCTTACCGTCCCGTGGCAACTTCACTATTATCCCCCCCCCCCAGTTTTCAACCACCCGATACTTGGCCCTCCCCCAACATGCTTTGCTAGGCGTTTATCTTCTCATTGCAACTCACGTGCTAACGCGGAGTGTCATTCCTCTCCTGTCGACAAGCCAATGTCCAACCAACCATTCCAGTTCATCGGCTTCCATTTAGAGCCCTCGATCCTCCTTCAGATTGGCATGCCTCAATGTACGCACATTGCTAAAGATCGGTCAACAGGCAGCATTTGTCCGAACAATGGAGACCCTCTCGATCGATATCTGCTGCTTATCGGAGACCCGCCTGCAAGACTCGAGATCTGTGCTCACTCTGCGTTCCCCTTCAGGTGACGCAAGCAGTATTTTCTCATTGCGCCTATCCAGTGACGATGCAGCTTCGAGCACCGGCAACGCTGGTGTTGGCGTTGCCCTGAGTCCCCGGGGCTGAAGCTGCTCTGGTTGATTGGACTCCAATCAGTAGCCGGACGTGTGCGGTCCGATTGGCTGGCTCGCTCAAAGCTTCGAAGTCGCGCAAGACTACTAGGTGTCTATTCATCATCGCTGCCTACGCACTCACAAACTGTAGCGATGATACGGTAAAGAGCGACTTCTACCGCCAACTGACCCAGCTTCTTCGCCACAGAAGAAGCACGGACACTGTTGTGCTGGCTGGGGATCTGAACGCACAAGTTGGAAAGTTGTCCACTGATGAAATGCATCTGGGCGATCAGCACGGTGTAGGCCCTCGTGATGATAACGGCAAACGGTTACTTCATTTGTGTGAAGATGCTCGCTTATTTCTTGCGAGCACTAATTTCCGACACAACATTCGCGGGAGGGTGACTTGGCACCCACCAGCTTTGGACGCAAATCGATCACATTGCTATCAGTTACCGCTGGAGAGGCTGCATCCAGAACTGTCGCTCGATTTGGAGCACATGTGTGGACACCGATCATGCACTCGTATGTGCTGACATGCGGATGCGTTTTGACAATGGACAGTGGTTTATTACGGGTAAAAAAGCATCGCTTAACAAGTCCCGTGGGATGGAAGTGATTGCGAAAATAAATTGCATAATAAAGTGAAAAGCGTTGTGGTGGACTCACCATGGAGATGTTCGCGGAGATGTTCGCATATTAAACGTATAAATCCATAAATCCAATGGTTGGGCGTTTGGCAAGAAACCGTTTGATTGCGTTTTGCAGCCCCTGGCTAACAAGTCATATAATGAAACGTAAGTGAGACAATGCATCATCAACTCGTTTTTTAAATATCGCCAGATCGGGATTTCCAAGCTTGGATAGCCTATTCAGCGTGCGGCCACACGCAGGAATTGTGCATCATTTGGAAGATTGATGGGTCAAACCTCCTGAATGCCATTCGCAGCATGCCGATGTGCTGGTTGCAGCTACCTCAGCCTGTTTCGAACAGTTGAGGTCCCTCTGTACGAGCCCACAAGGCCACATTCCTGGGATCTGGTCTGCAATCCGTGTGCCCCAAGCAAATACGTACAGTCATGTCTATGGCGTGATTGTACAGGGCGATATTTGTCTACCTTTCACGTTGGGGCGTTTTGAACTGAGCTGCTGCTGTGTGACAAACTACCCCCAACCCGGCTAAGAGTGATGCAGCAGCTACTTGATTCACCAACCATGGCCGAGACTTTACTTCGGGAACGATGACTACAGAGGCTACCGACAAATACGCAAGTGATTCTCGCTATCGCGTGCTCCATTTCGATCACCCAATTAGCTGATTAAGCAGATCAGGTCATTAAACGATCACAGCCACAAGCCAACGCTAGCAAGGTCAATGCAGTCGCGTCCCAGTGCGCTTCTAGTTCTGGTGTACAGTCAACCATAGAAGCCATGCAAAAACAAGTTGCGACGTAGTCGCCAAGTCCAACAGCTCACTATGAGCCGTTGTAGTAACAGCCCATCAAAATTGCCCTCAAAACGCTCTAAGTTCAACAACAGGCTGGTTTACTGTTGGTGTCACCAACCCTTTGATACGGCAGCTCGTAAGTGTGTCAAAACTTGCAAGTACGCCGAGCACCAGGGAAATTTCCCTGCCGGTCCGTAACGGCGACGGACGCGGCCGGCCAAAACCGAAGTCATTTCATCCGTGTTAGGGATTTAACTTCTGGTACTGAGTTCCTAGTCGACACCGGAGCCAAAGTTGGCGTTACACCTCGTAGCTCAGATGAGACCGTCTCACCCTCGCTGACCAAGCTGCATGCCGCCAGTGACACATCAGTCACAACTGTCGGCGAGAAGCTGCTAACACTCAACCTATGCCTAGGGTGAAACTTTCGATGGTCTTTTATATTAGCAGCCGTGCTTTTTGCTACCATAGGCATAGCATTTCCCCAACACTTCAACCTTATGGTTGACGTTTCAAGGCGGAAGCTACTCGACTTTCGGACAAAGTTCAGTATTGTCGGGATCAGTGCCAACGTGGTCGCTGTTACTCACACTCGTGTCCTGCCTCAAGTTTCACAGCCTCTTACAGACGTTTTCAACAAGCATCCTAAACTCGTCCGCATTCTGAATGACTTGGCTCCCGTGACATCAAACGTCATGCATCACATCGCGACTAAGTGTCCACCTGTTTCTGCCCGCCCTCGCAGACTAGCCCCGGACAAGCTCAAAGCTACTAAGGAGGAATTCGAGCAGCGGCGCCCACTTGGGATAATCCGCCCGTCCAACAGTTCATGGGCAACAACATTACACATAGTATCAAAGCTATCCGGTGACTGGCGCCCCCGTGGTGACCACAGGGTCCTCAACGAAATCACCCTCCCGGAAAACTATACACTCCCGCACATGCACGACCTAACCTCAGCTTTAGCTGGTAAGTCAATCTTTAGCAAATTCGACCTAGTTCGCAACATGAGGTTACCGTCAACCCCGAAAAATGCGAGCTTGGCCAAAGCCCCTCTGACTTTCTTCGCCACAGAATATCCGCCAATAGCATTGAAGTCTTGCCGTACCTTGAAGGACTAGCCTGCACCTAATTCCTTCAAACGGCTACGCAGATTCCTTGGCCGGCTCAGCTACTATCGACCGTTTATTATTAACTGCGTGAGTTTAATGCAATCATTGACCGACTTGCTTCGCGCTGAACAACGCACTTTTCATTTTCTAGGCGTCGCCAAACTAGCTTTCGAGAAGCTCAAAGATGCTGTCTTCAACATAGCGTTTCTCGCTCACCTAGACTCAGCCGCGCTATTTTCTCTTACGACTGACGCATCAGACACCGCCATCGGTGCAGTTTTTAACAACTCATCGACCATCGGTGGTTATCTCTAGGTTTCTTTTCGTACCGTCTGCAGCCTGACGAATGGTGCTACGCACCTTCGGTAGGGAACCATTAGCTATCTATCTTTGTATCAAACACTTCCGTCGACACTTTACCGTCTTCACTGAGCACAACCCATTGATCTGTGCAATCAATGGCGCAAAAGACAAGTATTCTTCGCCGGAAACTAAACATCTAGACTACATTTCTCAGTTCACGACCGACGTAGGACGTCTCAACCGCGCTTAATCCCGTTGCAGACGCTTTGTCACGACTGCATCAGATCAGCTTATCACCCGGAACCAGCATCAATGTAGCCCACATAGCTTCTGCTCAACAAGCTGATCCCGATATAGACAGGCCTCAGTACCATACTTCTGACTCTCCTGTGCAACAAGCACCTTCACAGCCTACCCCATCACGGCCTTCGCTGCAACCACAGACCAGTCACTCCGCTCCAGCAGAACGTACAACCTCAACCGACACCACACCTACTTACCATACTATCAAACGACGCGGTCGGAAGCTCAAACCACCAGTCCGTTTTACGGGCTTTGTTAGCTTTTGCTATTTTACCTAGAACCTGCCTTTCCCAATTTTTTTGTTTTTACCAAGCGTTTTCCAAAAACCTAAACAAAGAGACCAAAACCTTATGCAACTACCAAAAATGTGAAAAATCAAAAAGAGACTCGCACCTTCGCTTCGCACGTTTATGTATATTGCTATGCATGTACGCCGCTCTTTCTCATTTTGCTTTCCATATGAACCCCGTTGGTTGGTTACTCCTTGGTTTCTCGCTTCGCTGAATACCCGCAACTCAACTAAAAGCGCAACAAGCTTCCTGCTGAGCCAGCTAATGGAACTTTATGAACTGTCTCCACAAACAGTTTTTTCCGTTTCAACTCCGTAACGATGACAAGGGTGGGAGCCCGCCGGCTTGCTAGCCGAACCAACTCTACGTGGCACCAGATGGGTGGTTCGGGTTAATCCCGTTCCAGCGGCTAGTTCGGCGGCGGTGTTCCAAGACAAGGTGGGTTTTTGCCTCGCAAGCGTTCTCCCTACCAAGACCGCAATGGTTCGTTTAACAACACTGCGCCGTGGCGGATGTGACTCGCCACTAAATAAAGTCTCTGCCTTATCCCCTTCCGGAGGATCCTTACTTCACGAATGTCATCCATTTCGAGAAGTACTTCTGATCCTTTCATATGATGGCGAACAATGGAACAATGATTTATTAAGGGTAAAAAAGCATTGCTTAACAAGTCCCGTGGGGTGAAAATTATCGCGAAAAGTTAATTTGCATGAGAAAGTGAAAAGCGTTTTGGTGGACTCACCATAGACTTTTGTAGAATAGCGGAGATGTTCGCGTATTAAACGTATAAATCCATTGGTTGGGAGTTTGGCAAGACACCGTTTGATTGCGTTTTGTAGACTCTGGCTAACACTTCATAAAATGAAATGTAAATGTGACAATGCATCATCAACTCGTTTTTTAAATATCGCCCGATTGGAGCAGAGACGACATAATTAAGGAGAGTTTTCCAAGGCTGGCACACGCGGAGAGAAAAGAAATTGCTACGGCATTCAAGCCGGCTATACTGAATTGTCAGTTTCAGAGGGTGACCTCTTAGTTTAGTGTTGGGGTTCAAATCCAGCAGCGGATGCAAAATGTGGTTTGGGTTCTTCAGAATCTGGTAAACCATTATGAGTTCCCCCCGCGAAAGCCGATATCGACTCCTGTAGATTCTTAGAGATTTCAGTCTAAGCTGATAGGGGAGATGAAAGAGGCCCCTGACGTTCTTAGTTGCCCTTCGTCGAGGAGTCTCTAGAGCAACAAGATCCTGTTTCTGCCACGGCTGCCACGCCTGGATAGCATATTTCACGTGAGGTCGCACGTAGACGTTAAGCATTTGGGGAAAGATTGTGGGTGCAAACCGACCGAACGCTCTGCGAAGCAGACCGAAGTGTTGATTTCCGGTTCTCGTCGTCTTCTCTGCTTGTTTTGAACACCCGAGATCTTCTTGTACCAATACACTCAGGTCCCGCTCCTAAGAGACCTACTCCAAGGTGTGGTCTCCAAGCTTGTAAGCGCTCACCGGCTGGTGATGCAGATGTATCACCTTGCACTTAATTATGTTCAATGGAAGCAGCTTCCTCTTTGACCATTTACAAATGCATTCTAGGTCATGTTGGAGTAGATCATGATCTTCCTTGTTACTAATCACCCGCCATATCTTGAGGTCATCGGCAAAAGCAGGAAATTTGAGGTGATAACTCTTGCCAGGTCGTTGATAAACACCAGCAAACAAACTCACGAATTCAGTCAAACTTCACAAGTTCACACACTATGCCCAGTAACACACACCTACATATAAACAAACACAAATCTAGTAGGTTAACGGTTAACTTGCTTTATTTTTATAGAATTACCGACCATACCTATTTGTGTTATCATGAGCATGCCTTCGCAGGCGTGCCTCGCACTGCCGTGAATAAAACTTTTATTTATTTATTTATTGCATGGTACTCTCCAAGCAGCTACATTAGGTTTAACAACCTGGTCTCGCAGAGGGCTGGCCCGCGACGGACATTCCTCACGTAGATCGATGGACTGCTTACACAGTCACTTCTGAGGGATGGGTGTGTAGCAGTCTGGGGATTCCCCGGTTGGCCTGTGTAAAATCCTAACTAAAATTATTTCATTGTACACCTAGGCGACCGATGCGGATTGTTAAACTGATTTCTGAGTTGGTTATTTGAGATGGGCATCGCTATTTTGCTTCGTGCTCGTTACGGTTGCAACGCGCGACTGCCTTGTGTGCTGTGCCTTCTACGTTCCCCTAGCTAGAGCGTCAACGGTGTAGTGCCTATTATAACTAGGCAACAGGGATTCTTTTGCTGCAAACCGAGTTGCCTTTTGGAATCGCTCCCTAGGCTCCCGCTAAAGGCTACTAGCTAGAGTTATCTCAGAAGTTAACTAAGTCAATGCAATCACGAAGAGGTACCTCTGTTGTGAGACGTGAAGTTCTCTGATTCCGGCCAACTTACTAAGATTGCCTTGGGCATCTGTGCACATACAGGATAGTGGTTTCATTGTCAGGAGTGCATTGGTTAATGACAAGTTTGTGTTTGTTTTTAATCCGACCGTTAGGTGGCCGGACTTTAATCAGTTTTTGGTTTACGAATTCCAGTCAAGTTGCTTGGCATATATATATATATATATATATATATATATATATATATATATATATACATAGCGGTCATCATGATTCAAAAGGTTAACCAAACGACATATGAGATTTTTAACAACTACTCCGGATGCAGGACGTAAATCATTGCCCCCGGAAAAGATACTTTAGCGGTTCCCACACCAGCCAGCTTCGACCTCAATGGTCTGGATTTACGCATTTTAGCGGGTGTAACTCCATTAGCAGCATGCCAACTGTTATGCTACTGAAGAAGGAAGTTATCAACACAGCGGTTAGGTTTATCAAAAATGTTGAAGCACAGGTGGTAACAATATGTTTTAAAGTTGCGACACCTTTTTCCGAGGGGCCAATAGAGCATGGATGTCGTGATGCAGTAAACTGACGACAGTACCCAAGACTTTTCGGCCAATTGGTAACAACTGAAGCTGAAAAGTGTGATCCATTGTCGCTTACAGTAGTTAACGGTACTCCTTCCCTTCTAAACACTTTTTCAAGCCAAGGACAGTAAAATCAGCATTTGGTTTGCCAGGCGAGAATACCTCCGGCCACCGACAAAAAGAATCCACCTTCACAAGCGCATAGCACTTGCAGAAATGGTCCACAATAACCCATCTGTACCTTAGCCAGAGCTCAAATGTCTTCGGTCATTGTGTCCTTTTGGACGGCTGCTGTAGATTCTTTGACTTACAGCTCAGGAAATCAAAAGCAGTCGGTCTAATAACTGTATTTAATTTGGATCCCCACCATAAGCATCGAGTTAAGAACCATCTTTCCAGCACCAGCTTGCTAGTACGTAAGTCAATCAGAACAGCTGATCTAAAAGTCAGAGGAATAACGAAACGATCATTCACACCCAGCAAGTGATCATTTGTAACACACAACTCTTCACGACGCACCTCAAACTGTGGGAACTACCGCTTGAGAGAAACCAACCATCCTAGTTTGACACAGAAATCAATGACCCGTAGTAATTTCTACTTTCTTTGATAAGGGCTGAACGAGTTATTGAAATCGGCTGGGTGGGCAATCAACTCAGCACAGAATCGGCTTCAAATACTGCTGCATTTCGCGATATGCAGTCGACGTGAAGAATGAAATTTGCACTTCTGTGCTCGACTAAGTAGTTCTATACACCACATTTGAATCATAGCTGCCGAAGAGTTAGCTAAATAACTGGTAGCGTTGTAAATGAACTTTAGAGCTTCATGATCCGTCACAATAGGAAATCTGAGACAAAACAATTATTTATGAATTCTAGTGACGTCCCAGTTAACAGCCAATGCTACTCGACGGCTCTGTGCATACTACATTTCAGCATTGCTGAGTCGACCTGAGTTACACTGAACAAAGTGCCAATCCTCCTCCAACGCAACACCTATACTGGTTGGTAAGGCATCTGTGAAATGGACTGTTGGTAAATGTGGAGAGAATGTGTGTTGAACATAATCAGTCGCTGCTGATGCAATGTAGCTCCAAATAACTTTTAGCTTCTATGAATGCGCTGAATTTAGCAGTCTCAAGCATTTTCGTCATACATCAGTTAACAAATCAATGGAGTGTCATCCACCTCAACAAGTATGTGAGTCACACACTGCATGAACAGGCGCAATTAATGATTTTATTAGGAGTAGGAATCATTCACGCATTCAATATTTTGAGACGCTGCTTTTCTTTTTGTTTAAATCTTCCGACCGTTCATTTGTTTAACTGTTTGCACCTACGGATCACTTGCTTCTCTGGTTAGTCACGCTGCGTAGTGCCGTCTGCTTCTCCTTACCTGACCTCCATCCATTGTAGCTTTGTCAAACAAGTTGGGTCCAGACGATCTAACTGTTCACTTTACTTCCGTACTCGGTGCGCCTCTTACGTGCATCTGAGTAGCGCCCCACAATTGGTGACCCCGACTGCGATCCCGGTCCCGCCATCGCCGACGTCATTTTTGGTGAGGTCGTTCGTTTTCTCTACTGAATTGCGTTTTTGCGGCTATTATTTTGGGATATCCAATGGCTCACTCAGTTACTAACATTGTAGGCTCATTTATTAGTGTCACATAGATATCCACCTATTCTATTCGATGACCATCCTTTTTGGTTTGACTAGTTAGAGTATGAGCTTTTGCGTCGTAATATTATTTCCGACCAATCTAAACATAGTGATTTGCTAGGTAGCCTTCCTAGGGACTATGCTTTACGGCTCAGAGACACTCTTTAGTGCTCAAATACAGATCTCTCTTATGAGACAGAAACAGCGAACGAGTAGGCGAATAAAACGGCTTTTTCAAGACTTGCTTGTAGGAGATGCGCGGCTATGCACCCTATTGGGTGAGATGAACTGACTCCTCGGCTCTTACTCAATTGATCACTCCATCCTACTGGAGTTAGGTTTTTAGTACCTACTCGAGATGTCTCAAGCTATCATCATACGCGCCAACATCTTTTCCCTCACTCTAGCCGAGCAACTGGCTGACGCAATCATAGATCATCTACCTAAGGAAGTAGATTGCGCAACGACACCTGCTACCTATCCGCCAAATGGTACTAACGCGTCACACCAGCCACCTACTACATGCAGGTGTCATGCAGCCCCTCCTTCTGAGGTTAACATAGTAATTAATGAACTAGAGGCACTGCGCAGCGCTCTCGATTCTCATTGCGCACTTTATAACTCATCAGTAAGCAAGATCAAGTCGGCTAAGCCTAACAGCCCACCACGTAGCAAACTATGCTGGTATCACTGCCATTTTGGTCCTCAGGCGAAGCGATGTACTTCGCCTTGCACGGTTCCATGGAATCAATCGGTGAACCGTACCAATGACCTCACCGGCCACATTGGTAGTAGCCTCCTTTACCTTCAGGACTGCATATCAGGAAACACGTTCCTGGTTGATACCTGGGCTAAACTAAGCATGGTTCCTCCCGCACCTGTGAAGGCGACTCAGCCGACTCCTCGCAATCTTCGTGCTGCCAACGGCACATTAATCCCAACTTACTGCCAGCGCTCTTTAACCCTTAGGTCTCCATGGAACATTTGGCTGGGTGTTCAGTATTGCTGTGGTTCCGTTTGCCATCATCTGCATAGACTTCCTTAGATATTTGGAACTCTTGCTCGACTAAAACTGATGAAGATTATGACCCCATAATGACGCTCAGCGTCATGGGCACCAAGGCTGGCAACTCAGCCATCACCCAAATACGCCGAACGTTCCTCTCACTAATATAAGCTCGTTCAGCTTATGAACGCAGCTCTGCCTGTGACATCTCAAGTCACGCATCACATCCGGACTAACCGCCCACCCGTCTCTTTAGGCCCGCGTCGACTTTCCCCGGCGAAGCTCAAGCTAGCTAGGGCGGAGTTAGAGGATATGCTCGAAAACGGAATAAGCCGCCTTTCAGATATCCTCGTCTTCTCCATTTCAGATGGTCCCGAAGAAATCTGGAAACTAGTGTCCTTGCCACGAATACCAGGCGCGAAATAAACTTACGTTCCCCGAGAGATACGTTATCCCACACATGCAGAACCTACTGTAGACGTTACAGGAAAGAGGGTACTTAGTAAGCTTAATCTTGTTCGTGCCTATTATCAGACACCTGTCGAGGAAGCTGACATAACTAAAACATCCGCCACCACTCCCTTCCGCTTATTCAAATGTTTACGAATGCATTTTGGACTGTGCAACGCCGCACAGACTTCAACGCTTCATCCATGACGTCATTCGGGACCCAGACTTTGCTTACCACTATTTCGACGGCATTCTTTTAGACAGTGAATTCGACGAAGAGCACGTCGCTTATCTTCAATTACTCTTCCAACGGCTCACCCACAATGGGGTCACCGTTAACCTGACTAAGTGCGAAGTTGGCAAGTCCACCATGGAATTCCTAGACCACCTCATCTCATTGTCTGGGATCGATCTCCTTGCGGACAAGGTCCAGGCAATTAAACATTTCCTGTCTCCGATTTCATCTAAACATCATCATCGATCTTGTATCCTGTTCAACTACTATCGACGCTTCATTCCCTGCTGCACTCAACTTATGCACACACTAATTGATCTTCTCAGAGGAAACGAGCGTAAGCGCTTTCTCCGGTACGGCACACACGGCTTTCACAGGGCTCAAGGATGCTATCTCCATTATAGCTCCTCTCATTTACTCTGAACTGTCTTCCCTTTCTTTTACTACTGACACTTCAGATGTTGCGGTACTAGCTGTTCTTCAAAATCACGTTGGTGGGCAGCGGCAAGCACTCACTTTCTTTTTCAAATGCCTGCAACCAGCGGAATCCCGTTAGAGCACGTTTGACAGAGAGCTGCTTGCTGTCTACTTATCTATCCGTCACTTCTGTCACATTTTAGAAAAGTCGGGCTTTCACGGTATACACCGACCACAAGCCTCTCATATTCGCCCTTAACTCATCTTCTGAAAAATATTCACCACGGGAAACTAGACATCTAGACTTTGTTACGCAGTTCACTGCTAACATACGCGATATCTAAGGTGTCGCCCGCCTCTTCGCTGACGTGCTCACTTTCATCTAACTCACTCTTCATTGTTTGCGTACTGTCGACCACGCAGCCATGACGTCGGCTCAGACCAAAGACGAATACCTCCAACTTACCCTGCAGTCCACTTCACTGCATGCGCAACCCGTTTCTCTCCAAACTAAGTAGGCAATCCTCCTTTGTGGCCCGTCACTTTCAAATGCCCAGTGTTCAAGATCATGCACTGACTGTCTCATCCTGGAATTCGGGCATATTTAAAACTAGTCACCCAGCTATTTTTGACCAAGTGTTAGCAAATATTTTCGTGACTGCGGTCAATGTTGCCTTCACTGCCAGCGCTCCATGGTATATCCACACACCCTTAGTCCTCTGGGCTCATTCCCTGTGCTGGATTCGCGATTCTCACGCGTACAATTAGACCTGGTAGGACATTTGCCTCGTTCTCGCGGATCGGTATATATACTGTCATTTGTCGGCTGCTTCACGGGATGGCTGGAAGCCATCCCTATACCAGACTACACGGCCCAGTCTGTCGTCCGTTGGTTGTCCCACTACAGACGCCCATCGACCATCACGACCAACCATGGTATCGCCTTACGAAACTTCACAATTTGATATGTTCTGCAGCTTCTTAGACTGCCGCCGTATCCACACGACGGCATGTCAGCCAGCAGCCAATGGCCTGGTCGAACGCTTCCATCGGGAGCTTAAGTCATCTCTCTGTGCCACTTCGGACCCTGACTGGAGCGAAAATTTTTCGTTCGTAACTCTCGGTATCCGCAGCAAAATCACTGCTGACCTGCAGTGCGTACCAGCAGAGCTGGTTTGCCGCAAAATGATTAAGCTGCCAGACGTGTTCATTTCGCTCAGCTCCCCATCGTGTATGCCACCGCACACTTCGCAGCCTCTCTTTCTCAGCGCATGCATTCGCTGCGCCGAGTCCTTCATGAGCAGACCAGGTATGTGCAAATACACAGTGGACTCCCTACCTGCACCCAGGTCTTCATCCACACAGACGCAGTGCGTCGCCATCTTCAGCCACCCTACACCGGCGCCGTCAGAGTTCTCCAACGAACTCCTAAGCACACGAATGGTCACCGAACAACGGTGTCCATCGGTCGTCTCAAGATTGCATCCATTGAAGACTCGCATTCTAACTCAACTGGTCCAACAACACACTTACACCCACTCGCATTTGCACATTCCACGCCAGGCACCCTAGATCCTTTGTTTTCCCTGATTCTTCGCCAACCCAACCCCAACCTCAGGGAACTGACGGACGCGATAGGCAAGTCAAACAAACTTTGCGTTTTTCCGACGTGCGTAATTTCCACCTTTTATTGGTATCGTGTTTTCTTCACGGACGTTTTGCAAAACGTGGAGAATCCCTAAGTCATTTTAAAAAGCCAAAAAAGAGGAGACAGTTTCGTTTCGTATACATGCCTCGTTTTCCATACGGCATCACGCCACCTGTTGCGACTACTTCACACCTTACTTTACGTTCCAGAACTTTACTCACCTCAGAAGTCGCTGAATCTCCCGTGCTATCAACCCAAAGTTTCCGGTCCCATCAACCTGGCTCCAAGAGACTGCCACTCCTTACTACTGGTGTGATAACGGCTTGCCTGGACCGCCAGATCCAAAGAACGGTTCCCCAAAGACTACTTCTGAGATTATTCGTGGGACGAGGATCGTCATGGTCGTAGACTGGGGCGCCCAAGCGCAGCGTCTGGCCGCAGCGCTAGAAATGGCTTGTCGGCCCTTTTTCTGGGCTAGAAAGTTAATTTCAATCCGACCAGCTCGCCCCGATGGCCCACCAATGATGCGCCCCGGCCCATAAACAAATAACACATAACAAACGACAAACAACCCTGGACACAGCGGACTCCACGCGTTCTCTCTCTGTACTCTTGCGTTAACTATAATTGCTTCCAATTCCCCGTTCGCAATTCGTCTTCCACCATGAAAATTCTATCGAAGGCTTCCTTCATTTAGCCTTTTAGGAGAAGACAACTTTATAGTGAACATGAATCATTCACGCATTCAATATTTTGAGACGCTGCTTTTCTTTTTGTTTAAATCTTCCGACCGTTCATTTGTTTAACTGTTTGCACCTACGGATCACTTGCTTCTCTGGTTAGTCACGCTGCGTAGTGCCGTCTGCTTCTCCTTACCTGACCTCCATCCATTGTAGCTTTGTCAAACAACTTGGGTCCAGACGATCTAACTGTTCACTTTACTTCCGTACTCGGTACGCCTCTTACTTGCATCTGAGTAGCGCCCCATAATTGGTGACTCTGACTGCGAGCACGGTCCCGCCATCGCCGACGTCATTTTGGTGAGGTTGTTTGGTTTCTCTACTGAATTGCGTTTTTGCAGCTATTATTTTGGGATATCCAATGGCTCACTCACCCACTAACATTTTAGGCTCATCTGCTAGTGTCACATAGATATCCATCTATGCTATTTGATGACCATCCTTTTTGGTTTGACTAGTTAGAGTATGAGCTTTTGCGTCGTAATATTATTTCCGACCAATCTAAACATAGTGATTTGCTAGGTAGCCTTCCTAGGGACTATGCTTTACGGCTCAGAGACACTCTTTAGCTCCCAAATAGTGGTCTCTCTTTGATACTCTTACGAAGAACGTGACTCGACTGAAATAACCGATAAGTAGGTGAATAAAACAGCCTTTCTAAGGTTTGCTTGTAGTAGTTGCGAGTCCATGCGCCCTATTGGGTGAGATGAAGTGACTCTTCGGCTCCTCGCTCACCGAATGTTTACTCAAATTGCAAGTGCGGTAGATGAAAAACGTTAATGGCCTCATTAGTATCATCCATTTATGCTCGATCACATAAACGTTATTTTGGGGTGCAATTAGTAATATCCTCCAAAGTAGAAAAAGAGGCACAGCGTAAGCGTGTCATTTGAGTATAACCACCATTTCAATGTGTGTGCTTTCTGAAATGGATACAGAGGGGATGCGTTTGATGAACTACGAATATATTGCATAAATGTAGTGTAATAAGTATAATATGCAGCACAAATGGAGGATTAATTTAATATCCATCTAAGTCACCAAAATATTTCTATACCCATTTCTATACATGGTAATTTATCATTCACTTCGGCGGAATAACGCATTGGTTACTGGTGGATTGTATCCACACAAGTGCAGTTAACTCACCTCTTGCATCTCTTTAGTGACTACGAATTCGTGCCGAATGCCGTACTCATTCCCATTATTGGACAATTCACATTTTGTTCGCTCCCAATAAGCACAATCCTTATTCATATCGAAGATAACAAAGGGATCGTCGAGAGCCTCTGCGGTAAGCACTACGTAAACCGCACCTAGTGGTTGCGCTGTTCAAAAAATTGGGGAATACGAAATGAAGGCACAAAGTTTCACTAGTTATTCAAAGGATACTTACATTATTATCATGTTAGCGAACGCACTTGTTTGGAATTTGACTTCAATTTCACCAAGATCGCTGAACTCGGGAAAGTCGTAGATGCTTTTATACTGTTGCAAATCCAAACTGCTTATATAGACATGAGGTCTGCCATCTAGGATTGTGTGAGGAAGTGAAAATTTCGGGTGATAAATATAAACATTTTTATGTGTATCTGTTGAGTATCATGATTTATTAAGGCTAATAATCACGCATTAGTTATGCCAATCATACAGAAAGTCGAACTTACAGCAGTATTGGAAGTTGGTTCCGTTTTTGCTGCTTGCCAGCTGGATTAGCAGTAACAGCCAAGTAAAAATCATGCACCTGATCATCGGTCTAATTTGCCGAAAACTTCTAAGCAGCTTTATATGAGTGTGCTCACTTCGTTTGATGATCACGCGTTCTTGTGGTGCGGTGTACAAGGGCGTTTTTTGGCGACACTTTTGACTTACATTAGCCTAGCTATTCATCTAGTGCTCAGAAGGGGTCAATGTATATTTTTAAAATCCTTAATAATCAAGGCACAAAGTACCATTTGATTCATCTATATTCAAGCGAACTTCCGACGGTCTGCCTTGGTTAATTCACTTAATCCGTGTGTAGTTAATTAAATTCCATACGTCGCACGTTATTTTCAGCCAGCAGATCGGACGTTTACCAGATTATCGTCTCACAGAGGGTCTTTGTTGTTACAGTTTCGGCTGCGCGCTATGCAAATATTTGCGTAGAATATCTTAAAACCACTTAAAAGCTTTGTTAAATAAAATTGATTCATGGACACTGTTTTCTCTTAAGCTCATTCAGGACGACCGTGTTTGTTTGAGGCAGAGTGAAACACTTCAAGGAAACCTAACCGGTGATTCGGTTTACTGCACGAAACGGGAGGGAATCTTCCCGAAAATTCTTGGCGCATAAGTGTGGCTACATGCGGCATACGCTAAGCAAGCATGACAAGTCTGGTAGAAACGTCACTCACTGTGCAAGTTGCCACACAACGCAGGGCGACGAAATCAAGAAGTTTGTCCCGTCTTCC
The DNA here is from genome assembly GCA_944474145.2 of Dicrocoelium dendriticum. Taxonomy (NCBI): domain Eukaryota; kingdom Metazoa; phylum Platyhelminthes; class Trematoda; order Plagiorchiida; family Dicrocoeliidae; genus Dicrocoelium; species Dicrocoelium dendriticum. Next base: position 210,240,060 of record OX104064.1, on the reverse strand, counting down.
ATACACATCCAGTCTGAAAGATCGTCACATGTACAGCGGAAGTTAGTGACCTCTACGGGAATATCTCATAATAATGTAATAGATTCTAAAAAACCGCTATCACACATCCAACTGTCTTTTAAAACAGCTCAAACACATCTCTAAAGGGCCAACTGTTTAAGCAGTACAGTTCACTGGAATCTAGAAGAAATATTATCTACCTCAGATTTTCACAACTATGAAAGCGCCCTCTCAGTGTGTTCAATTAACCTCACCAGCATTGTCCCTAATCAAAAAGCGCATTGACAATGTCCTGAGGCATTTATACTACGTTATCTAGCCTATGGTCATGAGATGATAACATTAGTGCAGAACAACCCTGAAAGGTGTCATGATCTGCTTAAAATCCAGACAATAATATTCACAAATTGCTAATATGAACCCTTTTTGGGTTCAAATGTATCACGCTTGCAGTTTTCACACTAACCAACCTACGGGACTTGTCCAGTATTTGTTATTGTACCCATCGTTGCACAACCTTCCCGTAAGTTAAATTCGCATAGAACTCCTAATAAGTTGTATAGCCCGCAAGTCAATGAAGTGAAATCAACCATACTTTTATTGGCAATTGGGGCAAATTTGCAGCTGTATGAAGACTCGCTTAGAGCATGTTAAGCGTTTGTGAACAATGATGAACAATGATTTTTAACGGGTAAAAATTCAGGTGCTTGACATGTCCCGTAGGGTGTTTAGAGTGATAAAGATAGATCAAGGGATAGTGGAGTCGTCAGTTCGGGCGATTACAGATTTAACTGCACTGCCGTATAAAGGGAGTTTGAAATGAGAATGTACGCACACAAAGTAGTAAGTGGAGTGATTATTGATCACGTAATAGGCGAGAAAAAAATTAAAAAATAGCAAGGACCACGCTTAATTGCGTGCAACCATCTTGGGTCGACGGGATACAGAAATCCAGTTTCTATAGTAGTAGCGTTTATCAACTTATGTGCAAGGTGTTTGGAGTGACTCATTCTCGAGTAGGGTTATGGCACTATCCACTGTCTGTTGTGCATTGGTGCCAGCATCTGGTGGTCATGAGCTATAGCACGTAGTGTAAATGTGACAGAGTATCGTCAAGGCGTTGTTTGAAAAGAGATGGGGTGGGCGTATTGCATAGTCATATGCGTTGTAAGCTTACTGACCAGAGGCATTTGAATTGTTTTATGTTTTTTTGAAATAAATTCGATCAGCAACTCGCAAGAAGGCCATTGGACTTAGTTTCTGTACACTTTAATTGTTTGCCATAATACGGAACGCACATAAATGGGCGATAATCTGCCATCTGTTTCTCGCGGTTTCCAGCTGTGTGCCATCTGTTTATGAAAAATATGTCGAGTAAAGTTGAGTGCGTAAACTATACATCCATATGGTGGAGTATCCGGTCACAACTTTCATTCCTTCAAGGTGGCAGAAGACAACCCCAGCAAAGGGGCTGGTTTGTCAATTTCTTGAACTACAAATAAATTACAACCTAAATTGTTGACTGACTCTGTAACTACTGCGTACTAGCACCGCAACGATCATCTTAGTTATGGGAGCACGACGATTGGTAAGTCAGCTTGTCAGCATAAAATAGTTATGTTGTATGAGTAAACCAGCTTAATGATGGATTAAGATTGTTAAAGTTTTCGCTGCATCAAGCGTTAATCTGATATTAGGGATGTAGCCCGTAGGATATTAGTCCAATTTCTCACCGGATTATTTAGGGCTATAAAACTGAACTTTACGGACCGATTTTCTCTCTTCCATAAATGTGGCGTGCTTCCTATTACTTCGCAGCAAGCGTGCTTATTAGGCCACGTGTAGACACACGTGTGTGTATTTTTAACATTAACAGCTTTTTAATTATCAGAAGCTTCCTTTAATACCATTTTTTGCGTTATACAACGGAACACTATTTGCTTCCATGCGACACATGTTTTCCTACTTGTAAGCCTTTTAAAGCATATCCAGGTGTTGTTTCCATCAGGTAAAACGAATTTTTTACTTGTGAAAAGTTGCGGGTTATTATAAGCTTTTGTTCATTGTACCATTTTATTTTCTTAGGGTGTATTCATTTCTCGGGATTGCTGTGGGCGAGGAATATCGCTTACGTCATGTCAATGAAGTTGACAAAAACCTGAGAAAAGGAGTGCATTTATCGGTGCGTATTATGCAGGTTATTTGTATTGATTAGAAAGTTAAATTCTAACGGAAACGAATGAAGAAACCATGCAATCACCGAAGGTGGTAGAGCATGTATAGGGGTAGAATAGACAACTGTTTATCTATGACAAATATCAAAGGAACAAACAACAGAAGTGTAGGCCGCCATAAAAGTAAGAGGCGTACAGATTGCTCTTATACAATAACCCCGGACTGTGGTGGCGGATATAGGAGTTTATTCCGGAATCCGCGCATGTGTCGTTCAAAAAAGTAGTAGATTACCCTGAAGTGTTTATCCGTTCCTGCGTGACCGCACTGCAAGTGATGCAACATGATGAGCCTAGTAGAAAACCTGGCTTCGCCTTTGTAAACCACTTGGGAATGAGTTCGCGAATCCTATGAGATAGGCAACTTGTAGTACGACCGGCATATCGTGCAACACAGGAGCACGCACACTGATAAATAAACACTGATCAAGCCATTGGATGTAATCTATTTTCAACAGTTTTGCAATGAAATGCTTGTTGTAGTATCATATGCGTAGGCTAGCCGCAAAATATGTCTTTTCAACAGCGTCTATTAGTGTTTGGACAGGACATTACCTGCACTGTTGTCTTTGAAAAGAAACTGCTCTAGAAGTTCTGGATTGGGTACACGCATCCTAGGTGATTTTAACATGCTTTCCTTCAAATGTGTGAGAATGATTTTATCCGGATACCCATTTGCACTTTGAGCGTCACGAATTCTCTGCAATCCCTGGGTGATGGTATCCGGTGTGCAAATTCTGTGTGCCCGGAAGACAGGAACGCAGAGCAGCTTCCGAATGTACCGTACTGGTACCACAATATAGAGGTTGGTGTACTGTATAGTCCCAGCTGTTATTCTATACACTGCACTGCTGCACGATCCATTGGTGCTTCTGATAAAATCAGCGTTCAGGAACAGTGGTCAGTCTTCGTACACGCGCTCACAGGAGAATCGTTGATGCTGCTGCGCGACATGAATGGCTTCCAACAGCTTAACAGCCTGAACTTTCTAGTTGGAGATTATAAAGCTGCTGTCCACCTAACGCACATACATATTGCCTTAGTGAGCTATGCACCAATTTCGACATAAAGACATCTGCAAGAAAGTTCCAATTGTGTTCCCATGACAACTCCTTTAATCTGATTATACATTTCCCCGTTGGGGATGAACTGCACGTTAAAAGCGCATCTCCAAAACACTTTTTCAGTAGATTTTCCCTGAAGGTTTACAGGTATGTTCAGTTGTCTTACAACTTCAAAACACTTTTCACTGTTTCAAACAATGGAATATTTGTAAACAACGACGGAGCGTCCAATGATGAGATAAATCTGTTGTTAAGGTGCACTTACCTTATTACCTCAATAAACCCGAAGCGTCTTCCACGCATAGGTGTGGATGGTTTTGCGCAACGATTCTAATATCGCAGCCATTCAGTGGAATGACCATGTCCAATAAGGGACTCATTGGAGCGCTTTCCTCGTTAAGGTTAGGAGTACGTACAAGTGCGGAAGATATCCGCCTAAATGCCTCAGCTTTTCGAATTTGCGTTCTTTTCCAATTTTTGCCTGCATCCTTTGTCGGGGGAAATCGGTTAACTATTTTTCTGATGTACTCAAGAGTAGGGGTTTTGATGTTGATAATTATGATTCATAACAGCCAGCTTCCACATCAGATAGTCGTCCACATAACCGGAAAAGCACTAGACTGCAGTTTCAGCCTGTTGGGCATCATCAGTAATGCGCATTATCTAGCGGATCTATCAGGATTCGAACCCATGCCTGTGATATCAATTGCTATTTAAGGTCCCCTACTCGTGAGTACATCAAATTGTCTCCGCCATAACAGTTTATAAATGCTGTGTCGTATATAGCTACTGTTAGTGGACCTCGTGTTTCTCGGGGCCAACGCTGTCCTCTGCAACGTTCTTAACTTGCATGGCAGTGGAGAATAAGACGGGCTATATCGCAGTTACCTTGTAAATCACGACGGTCTGAAGCTGTCCCCCGTGGCCCAGTGGCATAAGCTTCTGACTGGCGGTGCAAGCAGCTGATGGTCATGGGTTCGAGTCCTGATAGATCCGATGGATGATGCGCACTACTGACGATGCTCAACAGGCTGAAACTGCAGTCTGGTGCTTTCCCTGGCATGTGGACGACTATCTGATTTGGAAGCTGGCTGTGATGAATCTCAATTATATATATTTTTATACCGCTTCCCTATTATCTTGCTCTGCTGAAACTCACGTTAATTATCAAGCTTAGACTGCATCTTATAGACGTAACCGGCACTACAAATTAGAACTGTGCCAGAAACTTTATCCAGCTTAGAGACATTAGGTTACTGTTGTTGTTTGCTATTTTCATCTTAGCTACTGTTTTTGAACATTTTTACTAAGTTGATTTGTACTTTTATGTCATTTTGAAGGCGGTTTTACGTTCTAAATATCAACAATGAGAGTTAAACTTAGAAACGTTCATTGGGTTCATTGATTTGTAGAGGGCAGAAGGGAAGTCCCACTTTAGCTCCGTCGCCTCCAGATCAACACGAGAGGCAAGTGTGCCTTGGCCACCCAACAGTCCACAAGTGAACTGGGGAATCGCAGATGAACAGTGCTGTCCAAGCATCTTGTGCAGTTGGGAATCCACAAGCCGCTTGAAACTTTCCTCACTTTGTGCGCAGACTACGAGTTCTGGGAGGCTATTCTAGTCGTTTACCACCCGTGTAGAAAGGTCGACGGCGGAGCGGACTCGTAGCATCCTCGGTTTAAATGCATACCAAGTGTAACCACGTGTTGGACCTTCTACGTTGAGTTGGAAAAACTGCTGCAGTTCATTTTCAAGTTCCCCTTATAGTATGCGCCTGGTGAAGATGAGGTCTCCACGGCGGCGACGGTAGCCCAGCGAGAAGAGCTTCATCTCTTGGAGTCGAAGAGGGTGTGGGAAATCCCGAATTCCGAGGACAAAGTCTGAGCCTCGTCGCTGGACACATTCTATTAGGGTACATTCTAGCTTTGAAAGCAGGAATGTAGCAGGTAGACCGTACTACAGAGTAGGTGGTACGTGAGAGCAGAATAGCAGTCTGCAGAACTTTGGTGTTATCTAAGGGAATAATATTATCATGGCATCCCATATCATATTAGCAGCGTCCACTCTTCTTAGTGTATTCTGAGTGGTTTTTAGGTGCGATGCAATTAATACACCTGGGTCTTTCTCACAGGTGGTATTCTTGAGGAGGAAACCCCGAATACGGTAGGTGCCAAGTGGATCAGACGTACCAATCCGGTGAATACAACATTTGATAGGTAGACCACACTTGGTGGACCAGTCGTGCAATAGACCCAGCTTGATTTGTAGTTTATCAGCAGTATCGACGTCCGAGACCTTCGACCAAAGCTTGAGGTCATCAGCAGAAATCAGGCATTCGGTTTGAGGCGTTTCTGGTAGGTCGTTGATGAACAGCTTGAAAAGTTCAGGTTCGAGGACAGTTATTTGCGGTACTCTGCTATTCATTAGTACTAGCTGAGAAAGGGTTTCATTCACTCCCACCTGCATGGTTTTACCACCCAAAAAATCAGCGATCCATGAGTATAGGCGCCCACTGACACCAAGGTCCCGCGGCTTGTAGAGCAGTCGCTGATGTGGGACCATAGCAATCGCCTTGCTATAGTCAACGAAGGCAACGTCTGGATGTTTGCCGGCATCTACTGATCTTGCCCATTTTTTCCTCGCCACCAGTAGGTTGGTAGTGCAACAGCGTCCCTTCTGAAAGCCCTGCTGTGTAGCGGAGGTGGTCCAAGTCAGAACAGTGCTTCTGTAAAGCGCGGTTGATAATCTCCGTGACCATGGAAATTATCGATGTCAGACCGATTGGGTGATAGTTCGTGTGGTCAAGAGGATTTCCATCTGGGTGGTTTGGCATTACTATTATCAATTCCCAGTCGGCGGGCAGATGCCCAGCTTCTAAAGAGTTGAGAAATTTAGTAGATGGATGTGACATTATAATCTGCCGATGTCTTGAGGAAGAGGAAAATGCAACCCATCACAACCAGTTGATGAGTTAGGATCTAGCTCAAGCAATATTTTCGCAACAGTTTCCGCGTTGAATTCGATGTTATCAAGACGATTGAGATCCGAAGCATAGGGACTGCTGAGCGGTGGATCTTCCAGTGCGTAAAAGGATGAGTAATGCCGGGCCAGAAGATCTAGATTCTTGCCGTTTCCTTATAGAACGGCACCTGTAGTACTGGCTTTTGCCACAGTCGACTAAGCGTAGGGTGTTTTTGGTCTGGATACAAACTGTTCTGCCGGACTGTTCATATTTCTGCCGCTTCTCTCGCTTTTTCGTAGTAGATAAGTTTCTGAGCCTCTGCTAGTTTGGCTAGTCTGAGGCCACTTTAGTAGCTTCGCAACGGTTCCATAATTGCTTTCGCTGATGTAATAGCACTATTCTCTTAGTACCCTCGTGTCGTCTTTATGTCTAGATCCCCTGAACATTTTTACTCCGCGCTTGAGTTCTATCTTACCGCTGCTTTACCACCAATTGACATTTGAATCTCGCTCGTCGCAAGCTATTTATATTTTTACTTACTTATTCTGCGCTCCCAGTCGAATTAGGCTGTCTACCTGCTGTTCATTCACCATTCAATTGCCGCCAGTCTTATAACTCTATTTTCTCACTTCCCACGCAATAGTTGCATCATAGTAAACTGATAGTACGTGGATTGCTTACTGGTACAACGCTCTGTTCTCTATGTAGATGGTGACAATCTAGCCATGGGGCTATTGTTTTTCGTAGCACGTTCAAAAGACACTTTGGGCATAATCATTGTTGCATATCGTACATCATTTTGTCTCAACTGCAAATGTTATAACATACGACTTTAACAATGTTTGATTCCACGCCTGTTCTTCGTGGTCTTCTCTCGGTTGTCCCTCACTTTCCCTTTTCTCTGAAGTCCGGAACTTCTTGGGGATCTGTGATTGGATTGAGGAACAGTGTTTTCGCCTGAGACGGATGTAATAATCGACAAGGATCTACCTGGACCATGGATGTACACCAAAAGGATTTAACTGCACTCACCACCGCGGCCTTTGTCCAGTGTGGATAGCTGGACACGATGTCTTCACACTCCCGAAATATATACATAATCTGAAAATTTCACCTGGTTACACAACAAGACGACTCTTCGTGACTCTCCTATCCTCGACCGGCCTCAGCGATTATGGCGGCCCTGACCGAGCTATCTGATCAGCCAACGGAGCAAAATTGAAGTCAGTTGATTGCAAATAACCGAGTGTGAAATCGGTCGACAAGCTGCTTTGCCAGTTGTACGTTAGTATTCAACAAGCTTTACGGCAGTGTTCCAGGACGTGGTGGGTTTTCGCCTGGAAAACATCCTCCCTATGAAAAGCCAAAAAAGTCAGTTTAAAAGCACTGCGACGTGGCGCAGGTAACTCGTCACTGAATAAAGTCACTGCCCACTACAACAACTACTGACAACTACATACTGACATACTACATACGGAGTCATATTTCAATCTTTCCTTGACACGTACAATAATAAGATACTCTCTGTCTACATCTACCATTTTTACTACAATTATTGGGTCTTGACTACGCACACTTGAACCCAAAGTATCGTCATCCATTGATGACTTTATTCCTCATCATTACTTCAATTTCCGCAGTCTGTACAACCTTCGGCCACTGACAATTACATACATATCAACGTGTCTCTTGCGAAATATAATTGCCTGAAATTTTGGTCATGCCTGATTCGGTTAACCTCCACAAATTCGAGCAAATAACTATTTATATGTAGAATCCGTATTTCCCGATCACTCCAAGGAGAGCTCTCGTGTTGGGTTTCTTGTCTTTGAGACCACTTGTTCCATGAGCTGGTTCATTTTGAAGCGCAAAGTGTCCAAGCACTATCGAGGTCAAGCTTTTTTGAGGCATTCCAGTCCAACATGCTAGCCGCCTCTCTTAGGCAGGTAGGATTCGTACGCCAAGGGTTTTGGTGGTATACGCTTTGGTCTCCACTGAGAGCTCGTCGCGTGCACGTAAAGAGGAGAGTACAGTGATCCTTATGACCAATCCAGAGATATCAAAAGTTACAGGTGAGAGCACCAAATAAAGAATGTTGGGACTCTGGCCTTGGGGTATTCTGGTGGGTGTAGAGACGTGTTGAGGTAGGTTGGTATCAAGGACTGCTCCAAGAAGATCAGCAACAAATAATTCTGCGGAGAGTCCGCAGTGGAGAAAATCCCAGTCAATACTAGGTACGTTGAAGTCACCCAATACTAGACTGCCCCTGCCACACTCATGAGCATTGATTGAATCCAAAACGCGGTTGCCGTTACCCGACCGGGCCTTGTACACCCCCCCCCCGATGGTAAGGTGTTTGCATCCATCGTGGATCCGACAACAGAGCATTTCTATACCGTCGTCACTAATAGTTGCAATGGTATACACGTTGAGTTCAGATCTTTAGTAAGGTATTACATCGCCACGGTTCTCGTCCCATTGCGATCCGCCCGTTAGAACTGATATCCTTGGCTATGTATCTCTCCATCCGGTATATCTGAGACTAGTCATGTCTCTGTAAAGGCAAGCAGGTCTGTGCATAGCTCCGAGGTGGTACAGAGGATTTCGTCTAGTTTTTTTCTGCTGCTCCGGACGTTGCAGAGATCACCCGCAGTCCAAGTGTCATCCTTTATCTTATGACCCGGGAAGGACTAGGATTGGTCTCCAGCGAGCTCTCTGAGTTCTCTCCACCACGCGAAAATCCACCATACGCAGATGGGTCTCACTGTTGATTCTTCGGTTTTTCAGTTCATCAGCGACCATTTTCATTTTGACACGGTCTCTCGGAACAAAGTAAATTTGTCCCTTGAGGCGTGAGGTCCGCTTAAGAGTGCGACAACATTCAGCTTCCCCTTGACAGACTATTTGAAGTAGGCGACGTTTAGAGGTGCAATAAACTTTTATTCTCAACAATGCGAGACACACCTTTACAGACCTGATCATGTTAAGCTAACATAGTGAAATCAAAAATGTACAAAAATATATGTTTGGCATGACCGTGAAAATGTGTATGGGTGTATATACGTATACAATTGTGTATGAATGTAGCTGTGTGGCTCGTAGCTGTAAATGTGTCACAGCATTTTGGGCTGTTTTTTATCGTCATGAATGTGCGAGGATAAGCAATTGATGTCCGTGGGTTGAATAGCATTTCCCGGGTATCCACGGGGCAGTGACTTTCGTTTGTGGCGAGTCACATCCGCCATGTCACAATGTTGCTAAGCAGACATTTGTGGCTTTTTATAGGGAGAACGCTTACCAGGCGAAAACCCACCACGTCCTGGAACACAGCCGCCGAACTATTTGCTTGAACAGGTTAAACCCTTACCACCCAGCTGGCACCACGAAGAGGTGATTCTGCTAGCTTTCTACCGAGTCTAAATGTGCAGATAATGTTGATCCCAGCTTATCCATCAACGGAAATTAGAGACACTGTATGTTTTAAGAATGCTTTCTCGTATAGTATTATCCCTGCTGTCGTTGGCTTGTCTGCTTCCAGAGTGTTGACGAGTATAAGACATCGTTCACGATCAGTGGAACTGCTTCTTTCGAGAACAGCCAGATTTTTGATTTACTGTGTTGTCATGATTAGGTTCTCCAATTCGCGCATTCTGCCTAGGACATGTTTCAGCTGAGGGCGGGAAGGGACTTTTGGGGTCTTAAGCTTTGTAATCACATTTATTTTATCCTTGCGGGCGGTTATGCTTCAGGTAACAGTCGCTGACGTCACACTGGTTTACTACGGAAGCATAAGTCTTCCTCTCGAATATTACTGCAGCTTTGGTGCTCGCCACAGCCACGTAGGTCCTCGTCTTTATTTTCGGCTTAATTGCATCCAATTGGTCTTTTCAGACACTAACTTGCGCTGATAGTGTGCGCTCTGAGGAAGAGGAGGAGATTCGGCTTCGGTTTCCTGCTGGATTGCCAGGCCCGATGGATAACGGTGTTACTGCCAGCGGAGTGGAGGAGGAACGGCTTCTTATTTCCTTTGCTCATATACCAACCAGACACAGGCAGGCACACAGATGAAACTGATGTTTCGCAGTCTGGGTTGGACAGAGCTTGTGCAGGAGTAGTACGCACGCTGCATTGGTGGAGATTCGCCAGAACCTTCCTTTTGCTAATCTCTGCTAAACACGGGTCACAGTGGAAAGCTTATGCCTTTAGAGGTAGTGTGTTGAAGACATTGGTAGAGATCGTGACCAATATAACAGCATCCTAAGTGCGTCCATCTCTCCTAGAGGGCACACTGGACGGCCTTTGACCGGGAGGTGACACCATTTCCACAGTCCACTCACTTGGATGTCATTTTCCGACAGAAAGTTTACCACAGTCAAATTTCGTCAAAACTGTGTATTCAGACGCGTTACTTCACCATATATTCACCTAAAAGACTCGAAAGTATCGCACGCCAGAACGTGGGGTTGGCGCGTTTTTGTGTGTACTGGTTGTTACGTCCTTGCGCATCACTGAATGCAATGTAAGTCGAGGACAATTTCGCATAGATTTTGTGTTTCATGTTAAACGTGGTTGAAGTGCAGCGGAAGCAGCAGTGTCGTGCACAGTGCCTTTGGTGATGGAACCACTAATGTGCGTACAGCACGATGGTTGCTTCGGAATGTTCGGAGAGGTTACGTGAGGCATGAATACAGCGAGAGCGTTTTGGACGGCCATTGCAAGTGAGCAGCGGTCAGTCAGGATCCGAACATAAAGCGGATCATTGTATCACTAAGTGAATCCTTGCCACTGACTTAGAACATTGCATGTGGCAGATTTAAAATCCGTAGGGTAGATAAAATGGTCGTAAAGGCTTGATAAGTAATTGCCGCACAAATTAAATGCAAATTAGTAAAAGTCGTCGTTTTATCGTGCAGTGAGCCCTTCTTCGGTGCAGAACTAAGTACGACCAGTTTCTCGACCGGATTGTGACTTGTAATGAAACCTCATTCCCTTGCATCACCCTCCTTCAATCAAGCTTTCGTAAAACTGCCTGAGGTTCTTTGGTCGGTATTAGAGGATGAGGCTGGGAAGTTTTTGCCACGTGTGCTTGCAGTAATGCCAGTAGCAAAAAGACCTTTAGAGAGAACTATGCTGATGTGTTCTTTATCCGAAGGTGCACAACTTGTAGAGGCATATGCTAAACTAAATGAATAACGTTCGAAGGACGCTACGGAAGTTGGATAGACTCATTTCACAACGGAGGCATGCTGTCTTGGGCATATCGGAAGGGATAAGTAGGAGTTGGAAGCCAATCAATAGAAGTAAGAGGCGAGGGAATGCGCCGAAAAGTAAGAGGTTGTTTAGATCGTTAAATTGTCAAGTAACACAACTGATTCTTCCGCGTAACCCAGAGCGGTACGTATTTAATTTTTCTACTGTCGTGCTTAGCCTAACACGACCAAATTAAGTTATCATTAAGTCCTAAGTTTTGCATTCCTTGCATAACCGGTGACCACGCGGCACTAAAGGCGCAGTTTGAGATTTTAATAGCTCAGACGCGAGGCTTGTTAACAACTCCACTAAGGAACGTTGAAAACATAATGTTCAGCTTAGCGAACACTTGTCATGATTGCCAGCGGGCAGTGGTATTCCAACAAGTGAACAACTGCAGTCATCAAATGAGTTATAGTTACAAAAGAGTTGATTATTAGCCTAGTTAAATATTAGTGTGGTTATTAAAGTTGAACTTCAAATGCACATACTGAACAACAGAACAATGGTTTTCACGGATAAACAAGCTATTGCTTAACAAGTGCAGTAGGATGGTAATAGTGAAACATCAAAATATACATAAGATTGCTAGTAAAACTGCGTTTACAACAGCGACGCACTAAAGTATACGTAGTATAGACGACAAATCCAATGTAAACCCATAAGAAATGACGGCAAATGGAATATTGACAAAACTCGTGTCTCCTTCTGGTGTACACATAAAAAAGGAGGAAAACATGGAACAGAATCTGGGATTTGACCACCTATGAAATCACTTACATATACTTGTTAGCAATAAAGCGGAAAACCTGTAGCTCGGGTTGAGTGTTCAGATTTAGGTTTGTTCTCCGAGCCGAACTATTTCTTTGCAGACGATTCATCACCAATCGAGGTGACTTCCGCAGTGTGTACTAAGTAAAAATTGACCGATGTGGGAGTGATGTTTGAAGTTGGCCACTTCGATTCACGTCCCGTGGCCATTGTAGCTTTGCAGTTCGATCGCCGCCTCTTTTAGACTCATGTGGTGAATGATCCGCCTTTAATTCTGTTTTGCAGACACTTGTGTTCATCCATGGGTAATGGGTCATGCAAGATGGTACAGCGAAATAAGTGCGCGGTCAACTCGGGTTTTGAACTATGCCATCGTGGGAGCACATATGACAGATTCCGATAGGGCATTCCACGCTCGACAAACGCGTACGGTAAAGAAATTCCGACGGCATTCCAAGCGACTCTGTTGCTTTGCCAGCTTGACGTGGTGGCCTCTCAATTTGATGGTGTGCCTGATTTCTAGCAAGTAGCGGCACGTGTGGTTCGGATCTCAACATCTGGTAGGTCAAAATGAGTTCCCTTAGCAATCGCCGATACTGTCCGCTCAAGACTCTGAGCAATTGTAGCCTTCATTCATACGGCAAAATATACAAACCCATGAGATTTTTGGTTGTTCGGCATTGGGGTATCTCCAAGTCGGTGCGATCTCTTTTCAGCCATGTCTGCCAGACCTGTATTGCGTATTCCACATGTGTCCGTATGTATGAGCCGAGAATCTGTGGGAAAATCGAAGGGCCGAATCGCCCGGATGCATGCTTCAAGAAGCCCATGTGTTGGATGCCACTCCTAGCCGCCGTTATCTCTTAATTCCATGCACCCAACGTCGGTCTGGACCAAAACTCCCGGATTATTTCGTCAGAAGACGCTTGTAGCTGTTGGTTGCTGAGTTTGTGGGAGTGCACTAACATGTGCCGTAGGTGCGGCACTCTACATTTGTCGACATTGAATCGAAGTATATTCTGAATTGACCACACTTTGACCGTAAGCATATCGACTTGTGGTACTGTGATCTCACCTGGTGTATTGATCTTCCACCATACATTGATTTCGTCATCATATTGCAGTCAGGTCGAGCTTATGAGGCGTGTGATATCGATAATATACATCAAAAATAATCGCGCTCCTAGTACCGATTCCTGTGGTACTCCGCATTTAACTCGGATGGGAACTGACAGCGATTCACGCACAAGTACTTCCAGGTGCTGGTGTAGAACAACCCTTCCGATCCATCCTAGGAGAGGATCACTAATACTAAATGTCTGGAGTTTGAAGGCCGAAATTTATGGTCTAACTGGTCGAACGCGTTTGAGAAATCGAGAAAGACCCCATCAACTCCTGGGCCAGAGTCTACTGCTTCGGTCTAGATGGCTTGCGCCAGTAGTTGATTTGTAGTGCATGATCGATTTCGCCGGACGCCATGCTGTTCCGGTGCGAGGTATTTCGATTCTTCCAAGTAGGTCATTAGCGCATCAGAAACAATAGCTTTCATGATCTTAGAGAACGGGTAGTAAGATTGTGGGACGGAGGTTGGCAGGATTGGACCGACTTACTCCTTTGTGAACAGGAGTAGTCATCTCGTGTACGTTTGGTTGGAATATTTGAGCCAAAGGCTCAGCTAAGCTCTCTCATACCGCCGCTAGCGATTTCGTGTGCGTACTATCAACTCTATTGGGGCTGTCGTTGCAAATATTCAACCGCTTTTTAGTACAGCTTCTGCCGTGAAGGATATATGAGTTTTGGGGGTAAATTCACCATCGTCAAAGGGTTAGGTGACCATTGGTCACACTGTAAGATTCCAGCATGTTGTAGACGCAGGGTAATCGCTGCGTTTTTCGGTGTCCGTGTGAGTCCGTCCGCTGTTTGAAGAGGAGGAATTCCCCGTTTTACCTTACGTAGACTGTTGACGTGTTGATACGGAAGCTTGTGGTTTGAGGCCATACACACTCCAACTTCTGCTGGTAGACCACTTCATCTTCGCGAACAAGCTGAGTACAGTGGTTACTTTGGGTCGCATAAACCATCCAGATTTCGGTGCTCGGGGAGAGTTTGTAGATATGCCAGGCTGAGTTTCGCATTGCTATACACTTGCGTGTCCTGCTTCCCAGAAATGAGACTACGTTTCTCGGGCGGAAGATCTTAGTCACTGACGCATCGGCAACCAGAGATTTAAACCGGTTGATGAAATGTTCCACATACACTAGCTGGCGCCTCGTCTGCCGTATATGTCCAGTTGGCTGTCTCATTTAGCTTAGCTGATATGTCATAGCGTAATACGTTCGCTTTGCGTCGACAATTTCCACGGGATATTCTGTAGAGCACGTGTATTCGAAGAGTAGGACTACATGAGCGCTGCGGCCCAATGGGACGTCGATGATCACCATCTCGACCATTAGTTCTTCCTTGGTGAATATCCGATGTAGTGTCGAAGGCTTATCTTTCTCTCAGGATAAGGTGAAAGTGTTGATATGGCCAACGGCTGGTAACCGGAGACAAACTCTTTTCCATCGGCATTAAACTGTTCTCCGGAAACTGCTTGGGATTCCAGAGCGTGGATGTTCAAATCGCCAGTAATGAGAATGTGACTGTAATTTGTGTTGATCACCCGCCTTATAACGGACGCCAGATGGGAGTCCATGACGTGTGTTGAGGAGGGGGCGGCAAACGAACGTTAGTAAGCGATTGTCGTTGCTTCTTAGCCGCAGACAGAATCAAAGGGAATCTTGTACCCTTTTGACCGGATGCTCAATGGAATCCCACTGGAGGCCGGTGTTGGGTTACATTGCGGTTTCTCCACCTATTCCTGATTGGTCGTCTTGAACTGTGACCGTGCCCGGCAGTGCGATCTCGATGTCACTTATGTCAGGCAGTAGACATATCTTTGTTATGGCGATGAGTTCTTAGGCCTTTGATAATTGACACAGCCCCATTTCGGAAAGTTTTCTCAGTAAGCCTTAAGCTTTAGTGTACAACGCGGATAGGTTTTTGGATGTCGAAAGTTGTTGACCAGGAGCACATGAAGGATGTGGATTTGTGCCGACCGATGAGAGGTCGGTACCTAATCGTTTTTTTTGGTGAATTGCCATATCTCGAGAAGAACGCAATCTTTTTTGGTTTCACTTACACCTACGATATATTCCATCGGCAGCATTCTCGATAGCTCTTTGTCTTAGCGCACATGTTTCTGAATCGCTGTAGTGGTTATGTTGACCCGCGGGTTGTGTCGTATGCGCGGGAACAGCGAGTGGCTGCGGCTCTCTAACTGCTGTCTTCAGTCGTGGTTTCGAAGGAAGTTTGTTGCGTAGTAGCTGTCAGCTACAGACTAATTTCATGGCCATCTGTTTTAGTTTTAGTATCCTTAAGCCACTGCCTCTGTAGTTCGCTGACACGGGTAACCGTGTAATCGACTGATGTATGACGTCGCCCGCACAGAGAGCTTCATGGGTGTGACGCCATTCTTCCCGGTCATTGGCATTGACTTCTTCGACGCTAGTTGGCGGTAGCTCGGTGCGCAATAAATGAAAAGTACTCCTTTGCTACTGTCCGCGTGGTAGTTGTTCGCTCCATGGAACACCCGGAAATATGCGTATGCCACTGAATTTAGGCCTCATGCGTTATGCCAACCTAAGCACCGTCTCGAAATCTTTTACTCCCAGTGTTTCTCTTATTATCTGGCACTCTATACAATGATTCTTTTGGATGTCTAGTAGTGAGCATCTTGGCTCAAATTTGATATATTCTTGATGTAAACCTAGTTGAATGGGCACATCTTCCAACGGAAACCACGTTTATTATTTCTGGATGCGTAATTTCCATATCTTTGTTGGCGATTTATCGTCGCTAGGAGTTTTAGCATCCCTTGGTTCTTAAACATTTCTCTCGGAGGAAGCTCTTCATGTGCATATAATGTGCTAAACGGTAGGCGTGAGTTCAAGTGAATAAGGTGCTTGAGACAAAATTTTGTAGCGCAACTCCTCCAGCTTCTGCATGGCTGTCTGTGCAACGTTTGACTGATCGTCATCATGGAGAATCCTCTACTCTTTCTTTTGAAACGGTAGGTCAACATTAGTGTAGCATGTGGCGCATTTCAACAAGGTTTTGACAATATATCCCCGTCGTAATGTCTGCGCTGTATTCAGAAAGCGGTGATGGAGCATACCATTAAACAGTCACCATAACCCTTTTAGGTGCAGTTCCTGCTTGGTGAAGTGTTGTGGAGCATTATCCTGGTTGGACCATTAAGAGCCTTGTCGTCGAGCCTCCCAAGGGAATGAAGTTTCATCGCAAGTCACAATCCGGTCGAGAAACTGGTCGTACTTAGTTTTGCACCGAAGAAGGGCTCACTGCACGATAAAACGACGACTTTTACTAATTTGCATTTAATTTGTGCGACAATTACTTATCAAGCCTTTACGACCTTTTTATCTACCCTACGGATTTTAAATCTGCCACATGCAATGTTCTAAGTCAGTGGCAAGGATTCACTTAGTGATACAATGATCCGCTTTATGTTCGGATCCTGACTGACCGCTGCTCACTTGCAATGGCCGTCCAAAACGCTCTCGTTGTATTCATGCCTCACGTAACCTCTCCGAACATTCCGAAGCAACCATCGTGCTGTACGCACATTAGTGGTTCCATCACCAAAGGCACTGTGCACGACACTGCTGCTTCCGCTGCACTTCAACCACGTTTAACATGAAACACAAAATCTATGCGAAATTGTCCTCGACTTACATTGCATTCAGTGATGCGCAAGGACGTAACAACCAGTACACACAAAAACGCGCCAACCCCACGTTCTGGCGTGCGATACTTTCGAGTCTTTTAGGTGAATATATGGTGAAGTAACGCGCCAGAATACACAGTTTTGACGAAATTTGACTGTTGTTAAACTTTCTGTTGGAAAATGACATACAAGTGAGTGGACTGTGGAAATGGTGTCACCTTCCGGTCAAAGGCCGTCCAGTGTGCCCTCTAGGAGAGATGGACGCACATAGGATGCTGTTATATTGGTCACGATCTCTACCAATGTCTTCAACACACTACCTCTAAAGGCATAAGCTTTCACTGTGACCCGTGTTTAGCAGAGATTAGCAAAAGGAAGGTTCTGGCGAATCTCCACCAATGCAGCGTGCGTACTACTCCTGCACAAGCTCTGTCCAACCCAGACTGCGAAACATCAGTTTCATCTGTGTGCCTGCCTGTGTCTGGTTGGTATATGAGCAAAGGAAATAAGAAGCCGTTCCTCCTCCACTCCGCTGGCAGTAACACCGTTATCCATCAGGCCTGGTAATCCAGCAGGAAACCGAAGCCGAATCCCCTCCTCTTCCTCAGAGCGCACACTATCAGCGCAAGATAGTGTCTGAAAAGACCAATTGGATGCAACTAAGCCGAAAATAAAGACGAGGACCTACGTGGCTGTGGCGAGCACCAAAGCTGCAGTAATATTCGAGAGGAAGACTTATGCCTCCGTAGTAAACCAGTGTGACGTCAGCGACTGTTACCTGAAGCATAACTGCCCGCAAGAAGAAAATAAAAAGGATTACAAAGCGTAGGACCGGAAAGGTCTCTTCCCGCTGAAACATGTCCTAGGCAGAATGCTCGAATTGGAGAACCTAATCATGACAACACAGTAAATCAAAAATCTGGCTGTTCTCGAAAGAAGCAGTCCCACTGATCGTGAACGATGTCTTATAATCGTCAACACTCTGGAAGCAGACAAGAAAGCATTCTTAAAACATATATGCTCTCCAATTTCCGATGATGGATAAGCAGGGATCAACATTATCTGCACATTTAGACTCGGCAGAATCATTTCGTGGTACCAGGTTGGTGGTACGGGTTTAGCCTGTGCAAGCAAATAGTTCGGCGGCTGTGTTCCAGGACGTGGTGGGTTTTCGCCTGTTAAGCGTTCTCCCTATAAAAAGCCACAAATGTCTGCTTAGCAACATTGTGACATGGCGGATGTGACTCGCCACAAACGAAAGTCACTGCCCCGTGGATATCCGGAAAATGCTATTCAACCCACGGACATCAATTGCTTATCCTCTCACATTCATGACGATTACAAACAGCCAAAAATGCTGCGACACATTCACAGCTACGAGCTACACAGCTATATTCATACACAATCGCATACGTATATACACCCATACATACTTTCACGGTTATGCCAAACATGTATTTTCGTACATTTCTGATCACACTATGTTAGCTTAACATGATCAGGTCTGTAAAGGTGTGTCTCGCATTGTTGAGAATAAAAGTTTATTACACCTCTAAACGTCGCCTACTTCAAATAGTCTGTCAAGGGGAAGCTGAATGTTGTCGCACTCTTAAGCGGACCTCACGCCTCAAGGGACAAATTTACTTTGTTCCGAGAGACCGTGTCAAAATGAAAATGGTCGCTGATGAACTGAAAAACCGAAGAATCAACAGTGAGACCCATCTGCGTATGGTGGATTTTCGCGTGGTGGAGAGAACTCAGAGAGCTCGCTGGAGACCAATACTAGTCCTTCCCGGGTCATAAGATAAAGGATGACACTTGGACTGCGGGTGATCTCTGCAACGTCCGGAGCAGCAGAAAAAAACTAGACGAAGTCCTCTGTACCACCTCGGAGCTATGCACAGACCTGCTTGCCTTTACAGAGACATGACTAGTCTCAGATATACCGGATGGAGAGATACATAGCCAAGGATATCAGTTCTAACGGGCGGATCGCAATGGGACGAGAACCGTGGCGATGTAATACCTTACTAAAGCTCTGAACTCAACGTGTATACCTTTGTAACTATTAGTGACGACGGTATAGAAATGCTCTGTTATCGGATCCACGATGGATGCAAACACCTTACCATCGGGGGGGAGGGGGTGTACAAAGCCAAGTCGGGTAAGGGCAACCGCGTTTTGGATTCAATCAAAGCTCATAAGTGTGGCAGGGGCAGTCTAGTATTGGGTGACTTCAACGTACCTAGTATTGACTGGGATTTTCTCCACTGCGAACTCTCCGCAGAATTATTTGTTGCTGATCTTCTTGGAGCAGTCCTTGATACCAACCTACCTCAACACGTCTCTACACCCACCAGAATACCCCAAGGCCAGAGTCCCAACATTCTTTATTTGGTGCTCTCACCTGTAACTTTTGATATCTCTGGATTGGTCACTCTCCTACCGATTGGTCATAAGAATGACTGTAATCTTCTCTTTACGTGCACGCGACGAGCTCTCAGTGGAGTCCAAAGGGTTTACCACCAAAATCTCTGGCGTACGAATCCTACTTGCCTAAGAGAGGCGGCTAGCATGTTGGACTGGAATGCCTCAAAAATGTTTGACCTCTATAGTGCTTGCACACTTATGCGCTAAAAAATGAACCAGCTCATAGAACAAGTGGTCTCAAAGACAAGAAACCCAACACGAGAGCTCTCCTTGGAGTGATCGGGAAATACGGATTCTACATATAAATAGTTATTTGCTCGAATTTGTGGAGGTTAACCGAATCAAGCATGACCAAAATTTACAGGCAGTTATGTTTCGCAACAGACACGTTGATATGTATGTAATCGACAGTGGCCGAAGGTTGTACAAACTGCGGAATTTGAGAAGTAATGATGAGGAATAAAGTCATCAATGGATGACGATACTTTGGGTTCAAGTGTGCGTAGTCAAGACCCAATAATTGTAGTAAAAATGGTAGATGTAGACAGAGAGTATCTTATTATTGTACGTGTCAACGAAAGATTGAAATATGACTCTAGTCTACTTGTCAGTATGTAGTTGTGGGCACTGACTTTATTCAGTGACGAGTTACCTCCGCCACGTTTGTGGCTTTTTATAGGCAGGATGTTTTCCAGGCGAAGACCCACCACGTCCTGGAACACTGCCATAAATCTTCACTTTAGTTGGTTTGTTCTACCTACCTGAATGCTCTTCTATTAACTGGCCACGTTGCTTACATTAATTACGGTTATCTTCGGTAATTTTGTTGCGTTTTGTAGCATTTTTAACTAACTCGTGGACATTTTCTCGTTATCGCGGATTCGTTGCTAACCAACTTAATTCATAGGCTTATTTAGCTTAGAGTTATTCCACGGTATCTGTATGCATTATTGGATTTGTTTTATTTCATCTTGTCGTTCCAGGTGATTGGCTGTTGCTTGATATCCCCGGTGTGGCTGCGCTTGATGTGCATGTTGACAAGGTGCCTACCTGTCTATTACCCACTACCTCGTCCATACTGGCTCCAGGTGACAGTTGGTCGTTGCTGGAGGGAACGGGGTGCACGGTCCTTGTGGCCGTGTTAGGCTCGAAGAGTGGTTCCATGCAGTCAGTGTGGAGCGGACTACGGTCCAGCCACCGCCTTGTGTGCGCATGATTCCCAAATACAGCGTGCTTGTGTTTGTCTGTGAAGGAGTGTGCGCCGGCTCCGTTGATTAAACGTGGCTCCAATCCACATGCCTCCCGGTCTTATTCCTTCGGGTTTACACTGGATATGGGGTGTGTGGTTGGAGCTGTAAGTGGTGCAGCGCAAGCCATCCATGGTCCCTCAGTAGGCGCAGGCGTCCTGTGGCTGGCCACAGTGACAGGCAAATCCGAAACCGGATGCCGCCAACCATGTATGTCTGTATGAGGCGTGGTCCGTATGAGGCGGTGGCGGGAGAGCCTATGGTGCGCTTAGGCTGTTGTTGGCTAGATCCTGACAGATGGTCTACCCACTGCTGCTACTGTTGCGCCATAGTCTCATGTCCTGGGCGCCTCCACGTGGCGACCGCTGGGTGGGAGTTAGGTTTCGCCCTTCTCCCTGCTAAGATCCAGGACACCAATCCGCATGTGTCGGGTAACTGACCATGTGCTAGACCCGCTGCCTTTCGGGTGTTCATTTAATCGAAGGCTTTGGCTGAGGACCCGAGTCGTTCTCCTGTCAGGATTGGGCGCCTTGGCAGTATCCTAGTCCATCCTCTCCGGAGGTTAGGAAGTGGTCGATGGCCCACTTCCCGTAAAACCTAGCCATGGGAGACAACAGGTCTACGGGTTATATGCTCATAGCTCGATTGGCGTAGAGCACGAGTGCCACGCATTGTCTCTGACGGTGGGAGGACACCTCCGGGTGTTCAATGGTTTGCTACTGCCCGCCTCAAGCCAGGCAGCCCCTGGTCAAATTGGTGCAACCCGCCAAAAACCCACCTGCGTCTGGCCGTGGTCGCAGGTGCGTATCCAATTACGGTCGCAAAACACATGATAACTGTTCCAGAACCTCAAAGGCTGCGTGTGACGGCCGTCAAGCAGATCCCAATCTGTCTCTGCAATCACATTCCCGAGCTGGATCTGCTCTCCACTGTCTTGTGGGTCAGGCTATTGAGCCAAAGGCTCCGGGTGGAGTCCCTCAAGCAAACCTCCAAACCACCCACTGTCTTGTGGGTCAGGCTATTGAGCCAAAGGCTCCGGGTGGAGTCCCTCAAGCAAACCTCCGAAGGACAACGACCACCTCGCGTGCGATTGCCCACCAATGCAACCTATGCCTGCGCGCAAAGCACTCAGCATCGGGTGCTGGCACGTGCGCACACTACTGGACCGGAACTCGAGCGAGCGCCCGGAGCGACGCACTGCACTGGTCGCAATGGAGCTGGCGCGCTACCACATCGATATTGCGGCGCTCAGTGAAACTCGGCTCGCTGAGCAAGGTAAGTTACATGAAGCAGGTGCTGGCTACACATTCTACTGGGTGGGGAACGCCGCCTCAGCACCACGTGAACATGGGGTCGGATTTGCAATATCCGACCGCTTCGTGACCAGCTGGTTGGTGAACCAACGGGCATCAGCGCGCGGCTGATGACTGTTCGCCTGCGACTCGGAAGAGGTAAGTTTGCTACTTTTATAAGCACGTACGGTCCGACCATGTGTTATCCTGATGACACGCGTAATCAGTTCTACACTGAGCTATCCTCCGTGATACGGTCTGTGCCGAGGAGCGACCGACTATTTCTGCTGGGTGGTTTCAACGCGCGCGTTGGGCGTGATGCATCAGCGTGGACAGGTGTTATCGGTGCGCATGGCATTGGTTCAGCGAATGCGAATGGTGACAGGCTGCTCTCACTGTGTGCCACTCACGGCCTGACGATCACGAACACTCGGTTTGCACTGAGTGCGAGTGATATAGCAATTTTGACGCACCCACGGAGTGGTCACGCTCACCTGCTCGACTATGTCATCGTACGTCAGCGTGATATGCGTGAAGTGCGCATGACACGTGTACTGCGTGCAGTAGTGTGTGGCATTGATCACAAATTGGTTCGGACCAAACTGTACATATATTTTCGTAAATCTATGTATTGCACTCCCGCCGTGAATCGGCGTAAATTTAACATTCTCTTCCTCGGTACTGTGGCGAAACGTACTGAGCTGGAGAAGGCGATGGCTGCACGCCTGTGTGGTGATGTGGACTGTATAGCCACAGTTGGCGACCTGTGGCACCACATTCGCGACCAGGTGATAGCTGCTGCGGAGGAGACCATCGGGCGCGCAAACTGTAAGCGGCCTGATTGGTTTGATGACAACACTGTGACGATTGACGCATTGGTGTCAGAGAAGAATGCAGCATTTGCTGCACATGTTGCAGACCCCAGTGACTTGGGAAAGAGTAGTCAGTTTCGCAAACTTCGACGGCGAATGACCCGAGAGCTCCGTCGCATTAAAAATGCATGGTGGACGGAGAAGGCGAAGCAGATGGAATGCTACGCGGAACGCCGTCAACACAAGGAATTCTTTGACTCCTTGAAGGCGGTGTATGGACCGAGATTGGAGCCGCTGAGGACACTGATCGATGGTAGTTCAGGCGCTACCTGCACCCAGACTGCAGACATAATGCAGGTCTGGCGGAAACACTTTGACTGTCTCTCGAACAATCGTTCAGAGATCGACTGGCCTACATTGAACGGCCTGAAGCAGCACGATGTGAAGGCGGATGTGGCGGATACGCCGAGACTGGATGAGACACAGAGAGCACTTGCTCAGCTGCGAAACGGCAAATGTGCCGGAGGTGACGGGATCCCACCTGCAGTATTGAAACACGGTGGACCCGCGTTGTTGACTGCGCTGCACCACTTGGTGCAACGCGTGTGGATTGAGGAGGAAGTGCCTCCTGAGCTGAAGGATGCCCTTGTGCTACCATTGTACAAGGGCAAGGGGAGCAAGCAATGTTGCACGAATTATCGTGGCATCAACTTGCTGAGTTGTGTGGGCAAGGTGATTGCCCGAATCCTGCTCAATCGCCTCGTGAGTCAGATTGTGGAACCAAACGTGGCGGAAGAGCAATGTGGATTCCGTTCGGGTCGCAGCACTATAGATATGGTGTTTGCAGCTCGTCAGTTGCAAGAGAAGTGCAGAGAACGACACCAGCCATTGCACTCGCTTTTTGTCGATTTCACCAAGGCATTTGATACGGTGAACCGCGAGGCACTGTGGCTGGTGTTGGGTAAGTTTGGTTGCCCGCGTAAGTTTGTAAGTTTAATTGAATGTCTGCACAGTGGTATGCGAGCTCGGGTGCATCTGAGTGGAGGGACCTCTAATGACTTTACAGTTGTCTCTGGTGTGAAGCAAGGCTGTGTGTTAGCTCTTGCCCGGTTTAATATCTATCTTCATGCAATGTTGTCTTGTGCTTTTGATGCGGCTTGTGCTTACGGTGTTCGTGTGGAGCACTGTATTGATGGTGGTTTGCTGAACATCCGTCGTTTCGGTGCGAGAACTCTAGTCTGTGAGACAACTATCCGTATGTTGCTGTTTGCTGACGACTGTGCGTTGTTTTCACACAGCGCGGATGAGTTGCAGCACATGACTAGTGCTCTGGCTTCGACAGCGGCCAAATTCGGGCTCACCATCAACGCAAGCAAAACTGTCTGTCTCTTTCAGCCTTCACCGGAGGTGCAACCTTCAATATTGCCGCAAATCAGCATTGGTGCTGAAGTATTGGAAACCACCTCCCGCTTCTGCTACCTTGGGAGTGTGATGTCGACTGATCAGCAGCTACACGTTGAGTTGCGTAATTGCGTGTCGAAGGCGGCAGCGGCCTTCGGGAAGCTTGAGTACCGAGTGTGGAACAACCATCAGCTTAGCATTGGCACGAAGCTGCTGGTGTACAAATCCATGGTACTGTCCGTTCTTCTATACGGCAGTGAAACGTGGACGATGTACCGTCGGGATGTGCGATATCTCGAGCGGTTCCATCAGCAGTGTGTGCGACGAATTTTGCGGATCGGTTGGGGCGCCAGAGTTGCAGACACGGAAGTTTTGCGCCGAAGTGGAATGTATGCAGTGGACGGCATACTTTTACTGCGACACCTGAGATGGCTCGGTCATGTGAGCCGTATGGATTCGACGCGAATACCGAAACAACTTTTATACGGTCAGCTGAGTATAGGGAAGCGGCATGCTGGGAAACCCAAGTTACGTTACCAGGACATGATTAAAGTGAGCCTCACACGTTCTAATCTTGATTGCAGATCATGGGAATCGAAGGCGGTTGATCGTGGTGCATGGCGCGATCTAATCACGAAGGCAGTTGCTGAAGTGCGGGAGAAAGCCCTCATGCATGCAGAGAAGAAGCGGCAAGTGCGGAAGCGGCAAGCACCGATGAATTGTACTCCATCGACATCGAGCGCATTGTGCTGTAGAACATGCGGTCGCGAGTGCCTTAGTCAGGCAGGCCTAGTGAGCCATGAGAGAGGTCACTCGGGACCACTGCCGAAGCGACGACGGGTCCCGCAGTGAACGTAGGCAGCACCGGCGCAGCGTTTGTAGGCACGCTGAATTCGATTTACTAACCGCATGCTTGCATGCTAAGTCTCTTTATTTCAGGTGGTGGGTTTACAGTTTTTACCTTAATGCTTTTCTTTCTCATATAAATATCTCCCTGTACTCTATTCCATTAACTTGCACACATCGCTTCAGCCAATTGTATTCGATTTCCATAACATTTTTGTGTTCGTGGCATTCCGTGAACTATACTTCCTGACCTCGTGCACTTAGCTAGGATTTGTTTGTAAACAACTTATTACGTATGCTATTTAATTAAGGTTTATGTCACCGTTTCCTTATGCATTAATCGAGTTTTTCTCTTTTTCTTTCTCTCTCTCTCTCAAGTGTTTGGCTGTTGTTTGATATCCCCGGTGTGGCTGCGCTTGATGTGCATGTTGACAAGGTGCCTACCTGTCTATTACCCACTACCTCGTCCATACTGGCTCCAGGAGACAGTTGGTCGTTGCTGGAGGGGACGGGGTGCACGGTCCTTGTGGCCGTGTTAGGCTCGAAGAGTGGTTCCATGCACTCAGTGTGGAGCGGACTACGGTCCAGCCACCGCCTTGTGTGCGCTTGATTCCCCAAATACAGCGTGCTTGTGTTTGCCTGTGAAGGAGTGTGGGCCGGCTCCGTTGATGAAACGTGGTTCCCATCCGCATGCCTCCCGGTCTTATTCCTTCGGGTTTACACTGGATATGGGGTGTGTGGTTGGAGCTGTGGGTGGTGCAGCGCAAGCCATCCATGGTCCCTCTGTAGGCGCAGGCGTCCTGTGGCTTGCCACAGTGACAGGCAAATCCGAAACCGGGTGCCGCCAGCCATGTATGTATGTATAGTAGTGCACGATTACATCTGTTACTCTCGATAAATACCCTGGCTCGACGACGCGTTTACGAAGGAACATACAGGGGAGTTATCCTGCTGCTCCACTTCCATTTGAAATAGTACTCCGTCCATTACAAGATGACGTTTAGTGCAAACATCCAGCATGAATTGACCCATCGCCTTCCACCAAGTGACCAATGCAGTCAGATTTCGTTTTTCGGAGACGACTCCAACCGCCATCCCGGAGAATAATCAGCCGATGTGCGTTATCTGAGCAAGAAGCCTGAGGGAAATTTCCCGGTATTTCGCAACCCTCGTTCGCTACTTGATATGTCCTCTTCCGGCGAGCTCGCCACTGATCCCGGTCCTTTGACACTCGAGAATCGCCTCAGCCTCGTTGATTTCCTTCGGAATATAAAACTGGGCCATCTTTTGGCCTTTTTTGAAGATTACTTCACGCTGGGTGACCTCTTAAATACCCCCACCTAGGTTATCTCTTCTACTTTGACGTTGTTCACAGTTGCCACCAGCTGCCAGTCATCACCGTTGACGAAAGCGCCCAAAACTTGGGCACGAATATCTGATGAGATACTCTGTCGAACGTGAGAAGTCATGCCGACAACGTTAGAATCATAGACATGGTTTCGCTCGTGCGCTTATGTTCCAGCTGTTCATTGCTCTCAGACCAATTGTGATCCATCGTTTCGGACGTGAGGGGGGCGCATACAAGCCCATTGCACCGTCGAAGTGCATTCCTCCAAGGTTCATTCACAAGTCTCACCCAGTCAACGAGCAGCGCGCTCACCTCCCCAGACTAACGCACCGAACCTTGGCATCCGGCCAATGAGAACACACTTAAGGTCAGAGGATTGGCTCTGAGCGGCTGGCGAATCGCACAGGGTTTTGCAACATTATGGACTTTCTTTGCAAAGTTGTGGACCTTCTTTGCAAAATTTTGGACTTTCTTTGCAACTTTGCGGGAAATGCTATAGAAGGATGTGCCACGGCGGAAGAAATTAAGAGACTGCTGCTCCACCTGCGTCACCTTACACCAGGACAGTTCAGTGGCGCGTTTCTCAATACTTCATGCACAAAGGTAATGTATCATTCATGTGTGGAATTTTCACCCCCATTAAGTGTGCAATTGGTTTCTACTGTCGGGTCAAAGTGGTTACTGCCATCGGTTGTCCACACTTTCTGTTCTACCCATTCACCTCACACGACTAATTTATTTCCATTAGGTAAACGATTTATACGCTCCTGTTTGTCCCATTGAAGCAAATTTCGAATGGCTTTCGGTCACTCAACACATTTCCAAGCACAAACTTGGCACATGCGGTAAACGCATTGTCCATGGTCGTAACAGCCGTCCGCACCCAGCGCAACTCTATTCCCAAAGTGTCATATCGCAGTGCTGCTGCATATGTAATACGACGCCTAGAATTTCTGTGACCGATTTCCGTCTGAAATCTGTCTCATTAGTGTAGTCGCTCACGCTGACTGGGATGACTATTTTCATGAGCAGAAACGATGTACAATCCATAGCTAAAGGCGTTAGCGATGCATTAGAGTATGTAACTTCGCATCTATGCATTGCGTTCTTTTTGTTCTTTCACATTTCTCGGATTTGCCAAAACATCGAAATGGGACAGCTGGTCATCCACTGTACCGGTAACTGGTTTAACGAACGCTAGGCTACAATATGGGTCAAGCACACTGTTGTTTAGATTCGCTTTTCTGCTATTCTTTGGTCTCCTCCAGGTACTCAGCAGCTTCCGCCTGCTTATGGACTCCGGGGACGTGTAGCAACTTATCTTTTAGAACTACTTAGCTTGAGGCTTTGTGGGCACTCCATTAGTCACCCAGTTAGACGGCCATATAAACGGTGTGGCGCACTTGTCAGTCAACAATTGACTTGGCAGAAGTACGCCGGTACGCAATACGGACGCTTCGCTACCGCGCAACCATCACCGTTCGCAGGTTTGCTAAGGATACTGCCAGCGTCGCCCGGTCCCTACGCCCACCCGAACCCGCAGCCTTGTTAATGGGGTGGTAAGCGGAGCCATTGTCCAGATACGAGGTCGCGCACATGCTTACCGCGGAGCACGTGAGCTGTCTGCTGCGTGCGAAGATCATCAGCACGAGCGTGGAACGATCTTCGACTGTTTTGTCAAATTCGGGAATAGAATGCAAACTGATTGGCCAGAAAATACAAGCCCGAGTCAACGGAGGCGAACCATTCTGCCAGATATAGAAAATTCGTTGGAAGGAATTAACTCACATTGGCTGAGAGTTAAACGCTTCCAAAATTAGTGTTTCGTTCATCAATATATAGAACTGACCTGTCGTGTAGAATAGACTCCCTGTTTACCGAGCCTTGGCCTAATGTATCCCGTCGGTTGGTTGGACTCGTGACTGAGCAATCAGGCGGTCGTAGTCTCGCAGGCGCGGAATAGCAGCAGTACGAAGGCAGCTTTACAACATCGTATTACAAGGTAGGCTTATGAGTCTTAAGGCTACGGGTCGTCACCAATAACTTATTCGGCAAGCGAGAAGGTAAAGAAGAAAGCTGACATCAGTATGACGATAGCACGTACCGATGTTTCGCTGCCATGCACACACCAGCGGTCGCTCATGTCTACGCAGACTCGAATCGTTGTCCTGTGAATTGCAAGTCAGGCATCTGAGCGACAGCTATTCGCGGACTTGTGTCGGGAAAACGAATGAGTGAATGTTACAGAATAATCTCGCTGCACTGATTATTAACTTTCACCTCCAGTTTCACACCTTTTATTCCATTAACTTTTTCCGTTACAGGTGGTTGTCTTTTGATTATACCAGAAGAACCGCCTTAAGAGATTCGGTTACTTGCGAACATCAATAACTGCTAGTTTTCATCGACTGGCATCAATCTGTTTTTAGGTGAGCGTTCTAACATACTGAATACTGTATTGTTGGAGGAAGTAGAGTTTTAGCTCTGCGCAACTCCATCGAAATATAATCGAAAATGTCATAAAAAGTGCCTGCCACCTGTTGATACTCTAATCTTTCTTCAATCTACTACGAAAAATTGAAAAATGATTGGTTTACACTATTACTGATCTCCCAACTGAATGATGCCATTGTCGGTGTGCAATTGTTCTCTAAATCGAATAATGCTAAAATTTACATCCAACAAAGTCTTGAACTGCTGCACAGATTTGGCTTCCACGACTTGATATGGCAAACTGTTCCAAACATTTACCATTTTCTGTTCGAAGCACAGCGGGTGGGGAACTCGTTTTATACCTGGCGCCACAAGCTTGTACCGATGTTCGCATGTGGTGCATGGCGTTTACAATTGAAGCAGCGACCTCAATATGTGGGAGTCACCGAGGTGTAGTATGCGGTATGTCAAGATGAGCGCGACTCACTGACATCGATAGGGCGAGGTGTAGAGGCCAAATTTCTCCCACCGGTCTTCGTACGTTAGTCTTAGAAAACTCAGCATGCGCCTGATAGCTACGTGCTGGACCTGTTCGACCTGTGCCTCGTCTTGGGTGATTTAACAATGGGTGAGCGATCCGTACTCCAGTACTGGACTAATGATATAAGAGACGAGTGGTACTCTCTTCAGACCAAGTACATAAGCTGCTTTTGAGCACCCAAAACATCGTATGTTATGGTTCTGCTGACGGCAACCTGTTTCTTAGCGATGAATCTCGTCACATCGCTAGTTCTATGCTTTAGCGGATGGTACGAACTCACAAAAAATGCATCTCAGAGCTTGACTAGAATTTTGTGAAACAGTCGGTGACCGTTACACACGTTATATCAGTGCAACTTTAAGCAAACTAGATGCGAGAGTTTTCAAGGCCTATCGTCAATGGCCATTTTTGTCGGTGCCCAGTAGAAATGACCCCCCCCCTTCCCTAGTTCGATGCTTAATCCACTTCGGATGCGGGCCTAGTGTTCGACACTTAGTCCTTTGAGCGTCTCGTGTTTTTCAATACCTTTCTGATCGAGAATTTATGAAACCTTTTTCCGACACACTGGTCCATGCGAGTCATCCTGGAATGACCATGAGATGTGTGCCTTGTTCCGATTGAGTTTTGACAACTCTGCACGCAATTCGAAACTTCGTGCCCCTCACTTCGTTATCAGCTCTCGATCTATCCACACATTGCTTTGTTATATACCCGATACTTTCGTTTAGTAGCGTATTCTTTCATCGTGCTTATTTTTCCTTAATCTTTTCACTGCCTCTGAAAATCACAGGTCGCAGGTAGATAGTTGAAGTGAATCGGTTGCTGAACAGGATATTGCGGTTTTATCACCGCTACAATAACTACCTACCGAGTGACGTTATCGGCCAGGCTACAGGGCTTGTTGGGAGAAAACCACTAGTCGGCCGTTCTGTTCTAGCGATTCCCTCCTCGGTTAACTGCACTTCCTTTATTCGTTGGAGTCCGGGCCTACTGCAGTTGCTTTTTTAGTTTATTAAAGGTGGGCTTACCTCCATCTTGTATATGAAATACTTTACATCGATAGATGTATTCCTAAAGGTCACTCCAGAATGTGCCTGTACCTGTGCTATTTATGGATCGACCACGGATATTAAGCAAAACACCAACTGTCCTCTGCTAACATTTCAAATTTGCAAAGTAGGGGCAGTTTCCACAGCGCTTTGAGTCCGCTGTTTTGTTCTTGAGCTTTTCGGAGCTGCTCTCGCCATTGCACTCCAGTACTGGTTTCGTCCCGATTTAGATTTTTCTGGTATTGGATAGCATGAACTGAGAGCGGAATCCGGCTCGGAGTGGGTTCACAGCTTGCGCCTTGATTGCTAGGCCATTGTGCTCCGCGAGCAACGCTTGACACGGCGGTTAGATGTTCGTTGTTCTGATTTGAAAACTGCTTTGAGGCTCACACAACTGAACAGTTTGCTCGTATTCGTGTTGGTATTTCTTTTACACCCTCTCATATAAACCTATCTCTATCCGTAACGAGCCGGAAATAATTCGCCTTTAACCCGCGTTTACATTATCGTCGCAACGAAACTGGATGTTAATGTGGTACGCTGGTTTGCCCATCTCTTTGGCCCATTGAACTATCTTGGTGGTGTCCCCGGGCTCTTCGCGAGCTACCCCTACCACGTTGGTCAATATTTAGAGGTCAGACAAACTCAGTCTCCTGGTCCTCAAGGTTGGGGGTTTGAAATGGGATAGCGTCCATCTCTGTAAAACTAAATCATTGCCACCTCCCTGCTGCCTTGTGGACAGGCTTTTGAGCCGAAGGCTTTGGTTAAAGACTGTAATCGTCTTCCTGTCTAGGTCTGGGCGCCCTGACAGTATCTCAGCCCACATACAATTATGACAATTTCTCCAAGCTCTAACTGCATCCTGCATCGGCCGTCGCGTGGATTACCAAAGGCCACCTTATCTGCTACATAGAGCAGGACAGATAAGCGAAAACATGCTACTGCTGACGCCCCCTTCTTACTTTTCCACCTGTTTCTCTTACTCCCATCTCGGCCCCTCTATTGCTAACTTTACTTCTATAATTCCTAACTTTATTGACAGTAACCGAAGTGCACTGGAGTCACAGCATCTGCAACCACCTTCCTGCAACACTCACTGGATACCTATCAACAACAGTCACTTATAAGGTCATACTGTACCGTTTCCCTGGCGGCGTTCACCGTTCGCACTCTAAGACAAACAGGTCAATAGCGCTGCACTCGCACGCATCTTGGACACGCTGGGTATTGATGTGTGTTTCTTGTACGAAACTAGAATCAATGCCGCTCACATGGTTGAAATACTTGCACCCAGTTTGTCGTTTCGCTATTGCTTGCATGCATCCGGAGCCGCTGATGCGGCAATCACTGGTCAAGCTGGTGTATGCATCGTTCTCAGCTCCAAGGCTGAGTCATCGTTGGTTCATTAGATTCCCGTGAGCAGCCGTTTGTGTGTAGTCCGTTTGACGATATCAACTGAGGTTGATTCACGAGGTAATACAAGACGCTCTTTGTATGTGGTTTCCGGTTGTGCCCCCACTGACTGCAGCTTTGATACTGTTAAGAACACCTATCGCGAACTGAACACGCTACTAAGTAGTGCTAGCAGTGCAGATATAAGAGTATTTGCAAGGGATATGAATACGTAAGTAGGTCACGTGGGCTTGTCAGAAGCTCAGCTAGATGGTAATTATGAGCTTAACTTCGACCGAACGAACAACAGCGTGCATCTTGTGTAACTGTGTGCGGAGCACCAGCTGTTTCTTGGTAGCACCGCTTTTAAGCACAGTAGGCGCCGAAGTGCCACTTGGCATTCTCCTGTAACTGGCCAGCGATGGACCCAAATTGATCACATTGCCATAAGTTACAGTTGGCGTGGTTCCATCCTGGGTCGCCGCACGTTCTGCTTGCGTCGACTCTGATCGTGCCATGGTACGCTGTCGTTTTTCCATGTCCTTTACCAGGATACTCACCAAGCGTCTCCCTTGATTGACAACTGTGAAGTTTTCCCTCAGTCAATCAAGCCTACCAGGATGCACTGCGTAGCGAACTTTCACTCTCCTGTCCTAATGACATTGCGCTTCAGTGGAATAGGATTTCGGCCGCCATGCACGACGCAGGATCATATGCTTATGGTACTATCAATCGTCGCCGCACCAGTCACTGGATATCCGAGAAGTCGGTGAACCTGTTGGAATCTAGAAGAAAATTCCCTGCTGGCTCAGCACGGACTAAAACGGAGCCTGTGTGTTGAAAAGAAAGCCTCATCGTCATTATACACGTTATCTAGAGGTTTAAAACCAGCTACTGTGCCGCAATACATAAAAGAAAATAAATGCAACGGTTGCATGCCAGCTAAGCCACCAGCAACGGATGGGCATCGTTCCGGAAAGCTACCAGCCGGCGACTAGGCAACAAAATATTATGTAAAATTATATGCTACGAAAGGAGATGGTGGTTGGAGGGGGAGGCTAAAAGGGATGGGGAGGGGCAAAGAAACTCACAGCAGGAACGTCACTGCGGTCGGCTCCTAGTTATATCAGCCTGCATATCTTTCCAAACGTGTTCAACTTTTTTTGGACACCAACTAAGGAATCATGACGCTCCAACCGAGGCCAGCTTCGAAGTGTTGGCCTTCATTTCTCTCGATCGAAGCATTCTGTTCGGAATACTTGCACGGAAAGTGTTCCCACTAAATATGTGAACATCTTACATGCTCTGTACTCGAACACAACAGGCTGCGTCAGGGTTTACGGCGACTTTTGGAAATTATTGAGAATACCTGTAGCTCGGGGTGTGGATGAGAGGATTGTCATGTTCTCCGAGCCGGGCATTTCGCTTATCCGATATCTTTCCGACAACAATTGACGGTCGTCAGAATTGTCGTTTACCCATTTTTTGTTCTCTTTCGTCGTGGACTCTTGAGGTGCTGCCTAGTGAAAGGCTCTTTGGTCTCGATTATGCGGACGATATTGTCTTACTATTTAACGGTGTTGGGTCGGCGCAATCAATTCTGAATAGCCTCTCAAAGTGCTCCCATTATCTGGTCGGCCGGTAGCCGAAAGAATTACACGCGTGGCTTGCAATCTCTAGGTCACCGGTTCGAATCCGCATAGGGGCGGGCGTCTTCGTGGTATAATCAGTTCACGCGCGACCGGTAGTGGTCGTGTGGCAACGAAGCGTAGACAGAGTGTGCCGTCCTAGTGCTGATGACCTTTTTATGCATGTGATTCGCACCTTCAAAGTGCAAAGTCTTATAGCGAGGAACTCGAGATAGTTCATGGATTCACTTACCTTGGAAGCTGCAACAACAACAATGGGTGCGCAAGCACTGAAATGAGTTCACGTATTGCAAAATCCATAAATGCCGTCTTGAATCTGCGACCTTTTTGACGACAAAAGGGAGTTTCCCTCTGTCTGAAAAGCCGTGTATACGAAGCCACAGTGAGGGCCATCCTACTGTATGGTAGTGAGACTTGGCCCCTTCAAGACTTTAATCATCGTTGTCTGCGAAGCATTGCTGGTGTCGGGTGGCACCAGCGTGTCCGCAACCATGATGTGCGTAGGCGAGTACTAGGTGGTGGTAATCATGCTAGCTCCTTAGAACAACAGATCGCACGGCATAATTTGCCTTGGTTCGGGAACGTGCTACGTATGCCTAGTCACCGCTTACGTAGGAGAGCCTTGTTTAGTCTGTCAGGTGTAGGGTGGCGCAATTCTCCATGTGGGCAAAAGTTGACTTGGCAGCGGGGAATGAAGTCACTGACGACCAAACTGGGTACCGTTTGTCCGCCTCGCCTTCTGGGCTGGAGTCCACGTGACTCGTCTTGTGCTTGGCTCGCAGTAAACATCGGAGGCGCGTCTGCTGTCGTCACCTAATCGGACTGCCTGTATAAAGTGTGTCTGGTGCTGAGTTATCTACACGGTAATGGCTGATTATGACGCGGCACAGTAAAGGCGTCAAGCAAGCCGTCTCACCGATGCCGCCTTATGTTTGCACAAACGTCAGATATTTTTGACGGTATGATCTTGACCACGTGTAGGCGTCTTGTCCCTGTATGTTTGCCTGGGGTATTAAGGTTTTCAGTTAAGTCCCCCTTCTCTCTCTCTTCTTGCTCTTATTTTCATATATATATATATATATATATATATATATATATATATATATATATATATATATATATATATATATATATATATATATATATATATATATATATATATATATATATGGTAGTTCAGGAGCCACCTGCACCCAGACTACAGACATAATGCAGGTCTGGCGGAAACACTTTGACTGTCTCTTGAACAACCGTTCAGAGATCGACTGGCCTACATTGAACGGCCTGAAGCAGCACGATGTGAAGGCGGATGTGGCGGATACGCCGAGACTGGATGAGACACAGAGAGCACTTGCTCAGCTGCGAAACGGCAAATGTGCCGGAGGTGACGGGATCCCACCTGCAGTATTGAAACACGGTGGACCCGCGTTGTTGACTGCGCTGCACCACTTGGTGCAACGCGTGTGGATTGAGGAGGAAGTGCCTCCTGAGCTGAAGGATGCCCTTGTGCTACCACAGTACAAGGGCAAAGGGAGCAAGCAATGTTGCACGAATTATCGTGGCATCAACTTGCTGAGTTGTGTGGGCAAGGTGATTGCCCGAATCCTGCTCAATC
This sequence comes from Dicrocoelium dendriticum, assembly GCA_944474145.2. Taxonomy (NCBI): domain Eukaryota; kingdom Metazoa; phylum Platyhelminthes; class Trematoda; order Plagiorchiida; family Dicrocoeliidae; genus Dicrocoelium; species Dicrocoelium dendriticum. The sequence continues at coordinate 210,204,940 of OX104064.1, read as the reverse complement.
GCCTCGTGAGTCAGATTGTGGAACCAAACGTGGCGGAAGAGCAATGTGGATTCCGTTCGGGTCGCAGCACTATAGATATGGTGTTTGCAGCTCGTCAGTTGCAAGAGAAGTGCAGAGAACGACACCAGTCATTGCACTCGCTTTTTGTTGATTTCACCAAGGCATTTGATACGGTGAACCGCGAGGCACTGTGGCTGGTGTTGGGTAAGTTTGGTTGCCCGCGTAAGTTTGTAAGTTTAATTGAATGTCTGCACAGTGGTATGCGAGCTCCGGTGCATCTGAGTGGAGGGACCTCGGATGACTTTACAGTTGTCAGTGGTGTGAAGTAAAGCTGTGTGTTAGCTCTTGCCCGGTTTAATATCTATCTTCATGCAATGTTGTCTTGTGCTTTTGATGCGGCTTGTGCTTACGGTGTTCGTGTGGAGCACTGTATTGATGGTGGTTTGCTGATCATCCGTCGTTTCGGTGCGAGAACTCTAGTCTGTGAGACAACTATCCGTATGTTGCTGTTTGCTGACGACTGTGCGTTGTTTTCACACAGCGCGGATGAGTTGCAGCACATGACTAGTGCTCTGACTTCGACAGCGGCCAAATTCGGGCTCACCATCAACGCAAGCAAAACTGTCTGTCTCTTTCAGCCTTCACCGGAGGTGCAAGCTTCAATATTGCCGCAAATCAGCATTGGTGCTGAAGTATTGGAAACCACCTCCCGCTTCTGCTACCTTGAGAGTGTGATGTCGACTGATCAGCAGCTACACGTTGAGTTGCGTAATCGCGTGTCGAAGGCGGCAGCAGCATTCGGGAAGCATGAGTACCGAGTGTGGAACAACCATCAGCTTAGCATTGGCACGAAGCTGCTGGTGTACAAATCCATGGTACTGTCCGTTCTTCTATACGGCAGTGAAACGTGGACGATGTACCGTCGGGATGTGCGATATCTCGAGCGGTTCCATCAGCAGTGTGTGCGACGAATTTTGCGGATCGGTTGGGGCGCCAGAGTTGCAGACACGGAAGTTTTGCGCCGAAGTGGAATGTATGCAGTGGACGGCATACTTTTACTGCGACACCTGAGATGGCTCGGTCATGTGAGCCGTATGGATTCGACGCGAATACCGAAACAACTTTTATACGGTCAGCTGAGTATAGGGAAGCGGCATGCTGGGAAACCCAAGTTACGTTACCAGGACATGATTAAAGTGAGCCTCACACGTTCTAATCTTGATTGCAGATCATGGGAATCGAAGGCGGTTGATCGTGGTGCATGGCGCGATCTAATCACGAAGGCAGTTGCTGAAGTGCGGGAGAAAGCCCTCATGCATGCAGAGAAGAAGCGGCAGTTGCGGAAGCGGCAAGCACCGATGAATTGTACTCCATCGACATCGAGCGCATTGTGCTGTAGAACATGCGGTCGCGAGTGCCTTAGTCAGGCAGGCCTAGTGAGCCATGAGAGGTTACTCGGGACCACTGCCGAAGCGACGATGGGTCCCGCAGTGAACGTAGGCAGCACCGGCGCAGCGTTTGTAGGCACGCTGAATTCGATTTACTAACCGCATGCTTGCATGCTAAGTCTCTTTATTTCAGGTGGTGGGTTTTCGGTTCTCTCCCAATTCCTTTCTTTCTCATATAAATGTCTAGTGGGCCACGCCATGCGCTGTGTCATTTGGGTCCACTACAGAAGCGACGACGGGTACGGCAGAGAATTACGGCGAGCCGGCGCAGCGTTTGTAGACACGCTGAATTCGATTTACTAACCGCGTGCTTGCATGCTAAGTCTCTTTATTTCAGGTGGTGGGTTTACAGTTTTTACCTTAATGCTTTTCTTTCTCATATAAATATCTCCATGTACTCTATTCCATTAACTTGCGCACATCGCTTCAGCCAATTGTGTTCAATTTCCGTAGCATATTTGTGTTCGTGGCATTTCGTGAACTATACTTCCTGACCTCGTGCACTTAGCTAGGATTTTTTTTTCAACAACTTATTACATAGGCTATTTAATTAAGGAATATATCACCGTTTCCTTATGCATTAATCGAGTGTTTCTCTTTTTTCTTTTTTTCTTCTTTCTCTCTCTTTCTCTCAAGTGATCGGCTGTTGTTCGATATCCCCGGTATGGATGCGCTTGATGTGCATGTTGACAAGGTGCCTACCTGTCTATTACCTACTACCTCGTCCATACTTGCTCTAGGAGACAGTTGGTCGTTGCTGGAGGGGACGGGGTGCACGGTCCTTGTGGCCGTGTTAGGCTCGAAGAGTGGTTCCATGCAGTCAGTGTGGAGCGGACTAGGGTCCAGCCACCGCCTTGTGTGCGTTTGATTCCCCAAATACAGCGTGCTTGTGTTTGCCTGTGAAGGAGTGTGGGCCGGCTCCGTTGATGAAAGGTGGTTCCCATCCGCATGCCTCCCGGTCTTATTCCTTCGGGTTTACACTGGATATGGGGTATGTGGTTGGAGCTGTGGGTGATGCAGCGCAAGCCATCCATGGTCCCTCTGTAGGCGCAGGCGTCCTGTGGCTTGCCACAGTGACAGGCAAATCCGAAACCGGATGCCGCCAACCAATCTCAGCGGTCTAGGAACTAGACCTCCTTCGAAAGGAGGAGAATGCTTGGGCTCGTTATCTGCTGGAAAATTTGGGTGTAATGAAGCCGTACTGGTCATCTGCTTCCATTGCTGATCGCCTGCACCTATCAGCCGTGACTAGTGCTGGAATCCCCCGCTTCACCTTTCGAAGGCCGTTAACGTGCCTGTACAGAAGGTTGCGGTTCGTGCAGAATTTCTTCATTTACTCCTGCTGATGAGTGACCTTTTCTTCTCGGATCAATTTCACACAGAAATTGCGATGTGTCACGTATGCAGTCCAAGTTTCGGCATTCGAGGAGTCCTGATGATCTCGCCATTCCAAGTTCCTCTGGGACATACATTTATGTGTTCAGCTCCTTAGAAATGACTTATGATTGACGCTCTGTGAGTACTACGCGGTAACTCGATTTTTTGGCGTACCATACTGATCGAGATTTTTAGCTGAAATAACGTGGAAGTCAGTGTTTGAATAAACACCTGAAACGAAATTTGACTATTGTCAAATGCCCTCTTATCCAAGAAATCTTGGATAGACTAAAGTGGTACTGGCCATAGCGTCTCCCTGACGCTTACTGGTAATTTTGCGGTTGTTCCCTTTTATAATCCCGTTTTACGCACTGTTTTGCCTTTTTCTCGTGGTCGTTTTACGGTTGTATACGTTTTTTTTTAAATTTTGCTCTGTTTTCCACTTAAATATAGTCGTCTCGCGAAAAACCGAGGCGGATGAATCCCTTGATTCCTTGTTTGATGGGTCAAATGCAGCTTGCAGCAACTCTGCCTGTTTAAGGCCAGTTACGGATTCACCTGGCGGTATGCAGTGTGATATTTGCTCTCGTTGGTATCACAAAAGTTGTACGGGCCTCCGAGCGAATCAGTACAGTATGCTATCATCCAGTTCAAACCTTCTGTTTAGATGTGCTGATTGTTGCGCTCAGAAAGCGAAGCTCCTGGCTTTCACCTGTGCTTAATTCAAAGCACTAGCATCCAGGTTCCCAGTTGTTGAAAAGGCACTAGCCGAGCTTGCCTATCTTGCCTCGCTCAACTCTAAAGTGGATTTGATTATGAAATCCCTGAATATTGCGAATGTGGACGCTGTAACAGACTGTCTTTCTGCCGAAAGTCCAACCGTTGACGAGGCTTTCATCCTACCGGACGCTCCAGTTCACTTGGATGTAACTGACAGATGCCTCGGACGGCACTGTTGACCCACCACAAATTGAAGGCGAGTCACGGGCTCCTGGGCCATTGAAGACTAAGCGTAAGAGGGCAAGGAAAGCAGGCAAACCCTCCGCCAGCAAACCAGAAGGTTATAAAATGCTCAAGAAACAAGCACCTGATTTGGAAACCACCTGGTGTTGTAATTTTTTCAGTGAGACAAGTGGTGCTGTCGCCTTCGGTCCCACCGATTTCTGTCAAACAACCATGTGACGTGGATGGTAGAGCATGTGGAGTAAATACACCTTGTCAAGGCGATTCTTACACAGATAGCAGTGTGATTTTCAGAAACGTCACTGAATCCACTGTTACTCTTCCCACCGAGCGCATGCTTGATGACCTTGATTGGCTTAACGTTTGCGTGCCCAGGCTTTTACCACCAGGTTTCCCTGGCGTTACTGTCAGGAAGCTCATCAGATTGGGGAACGTTCCGCTTGGTCAACCAAATTTTCGACCCCGTCTGCTTAGTGTGGTCCTCTCCACCCCAGCAGAGCGCAGGACCTTACTGCGATTTGCCTTCAAGCTCAAAGGTACTAACGTTAGTGTGCAACCAGACCTTTCGTTAGCGGATAAGTTAAAGTTAAAGGAAGACATCAGATAACTAAAAGCCCGGCATGCAGCTGGTGAACATGGTCTCCAATTGGTGGGTTTTCAAGTGATCAGCCGACAGTCCTTTACCGCCCTGCAAGAACCTATTCCACTTGCGCACGACCCAGGGCTATTCGTGCCGAAGCCCTCCAAGTAGTATTTAGTAACGTGCGTAGCCTGAGGAACATGATGTGTGAGGTGGGTCTGCTCGTAGACAAATCTCGTCCAGATGTACTTGTTTTCACGGAAACGTGGCTGTCTGAGGAAATCAAAAATGACGAAGTATATCTGCCTGGCTACGCACTGTTCCGCGTTGACCGCTCCATTGGCCGTCAAGGGGGTGATGTAAATCTTTATGTGAGTTATCACATCGACGTATTTTTCAGTCTCCCGACAAATCTGTTGAGGCTCTCGCAGTCTTGATTTGCGCTTCCTCGGTTCAGGTTACGGTCGTGTTAGTGTATAGAAGCGCTATGAGCACCTCCAATAGAATCATTGAGTTTATACACACTCACTCTGCGGACAAGTGTCTGGTGCTGGGAGACTTCAATCTCCCAGAAGTTTGTTGGGATGATCTATCTTGTAGTTCGGCTCTGGAATCGTTCGGTACAGAACTGCTGGACTTAACGCTGTGGGTACCACTACACCAGTTCGTAGACCTCCGCACTAGGTACATGAGCAATCAGTAGCCGTCCATTTTAGATCTTGTTTATGCTAAGTCACTTGACTTTGTAAATGACATTACATACGACTCGCCTCTTGGCGCTAGCGATCACGTTTGCTGGTCTTTCCAGTGTACCCTTATCAGGCCTTGCCAAGCTACTACCAGTTGGTATCCGAACATTTGGGTCGCGGACTTCCAAGCGATGCGGGATAAAGCTAGGTCATCGCCTTGTGTGATATCTGAGACCGACACTGTTCACATAGCCTGGAAAAACTGAAGCTTCACCTCGTCGACATTTCTGCACCCCACATCTCACTGGTAAAAAGAAGGGAATCGAGAGCGCAGCCTCCGTGGATAGACTTCGCGGGGATGGGTCTGCTAAAGATGTTGGCGAGCGTACCGAACAGCTCCGTCGAACATCACGTGTGACAAGTATCGGCTGGTTCGAAATGAGTGCAAGCTACATCTTAGGTTGGCGCGGCTTCAGTATGAAAAGGGCTTAGCTAATACTGTCTCGAAAAATCCCAAGAAATTCTTCGCTTACGTTAAACGACGCTGTGGTGCAAACTCGCCCGTACCACCATTGCTTCGAGGAGATGGGACCCATGCCTATAGCGACTATGACAAGGCATGCGTGCTTGATGAACAGTACTCAAGCGTCTTGGTCCGCGAAATAAATACGCCATGCAAAGAATTAGCTTCAAGCGTCTCTGAGGTCTGTTGTCTGGATGAAATTCCTGTAACTTAGTCCCAAGTTCTCCGGTTGCTAAGACAGGTAAACCCAACTAAGGCTTCCGGGCCAGATTCTGTTCATCCAAAACTGTTGCACGAATTGGCAGGGGAACTCAGTGGACGTCTGACTTGTGTGTTTCAGAAGACACTCAACAGCTGTATCTTGCCTACCGAATGGAAGGAGGCTGTTGTCTGCCCGATTTTCAAGTGCGGTGACAAAGACCTACCGGCTAATTACAGACCTGTCAGCTTGACTAGCGTGGTCGTTTACTTGAAAAATTATTACGATATATAGTGGAGAACTATGTAAATTTGTTTAACCTGCTTAGCGTCGAGCAACATGGTTTTCGCAAAGGATTTTCGTGTCAGACAAACTTACTGGTAGCTCGTGAGTGCTGGGCTGAAGCCGTAGACAGTGGACATGCGGTGGATGTGATGTTCATTGACTTCACTAAGGCCTTTGACACTGTCCCCCATTCGCGACTCCCACTGAAATTGAGGTCTTATGGAATAGCTGGTCGCGTTCTCCAGTGGGTGTCAGCTTTTCTGGATGGACGGGAACAGTGTATTCGTGTGGGAAGCAGTCTTTCGTTTCGACAAGCTGTACTTAGCGGCGTTCCGCAAGGCTCTGTCCTAGGTCCGCTGCTCTTTTCTGTCTACGTGAATGACTTGCCGGAGGAGCCTGAGGTACCGTCGCTGTTATTTGCTGATGACCTAAAGCTCTGGAATATTGTTGATATTGCTGGAGGTCCTGTGTCTCTTCAACGGGCTCTGGATAGACTCTGGGAATGGTCTGTCTTGTGGTTGCTGCCCATAAACCGGGCAACGTGTTCAGTGCTGACTATCGGAGCGTCTGCTTCCTCCACAAGTTATGTGCTCGATGGAACTGAATTTCCTCATGCGACTCATCAAGTTGATCTAGGTGTCGTCCACTGTTCCGCACTACATTCTGGAGACAACTGGAAGAAGGCGGCTAGTAAAGGGTTCCGGATGTTGTGTTTATCCGTCGTTCTTTTGGGACTCTAACTGCTGTTGTGTTTGTGAAGCTCTTCTCAGCGTTTGTGCGACCCCACCTAGAATATTGCGTCCAGGCCTGTCCACCATGCCTTGTCCGGGACAAAATGGCACTAGAGAGGGTGTTGCGTGTCGGTACTAGGTTGGTCAAGGGATTACGAGGATAAACGTACCCCGAACGCCTACTTAGTTTGGGGATGCAGTCAATGCACTATCGAAGGATTATAGGGGATCTAATCCTAACCTACCGTAATTTGACTGGGAAGGTTGGCCCTGATTTGTCCTGACTATTTAGTCCTGTTAGATTATGTGGTGTTTGCGCGCATTGTATGAAGCTGGACAAACCGCGGTCCGATCGAGTTAGAGCGGAGACACGGTTATCGCGTCGAGTCATCGAGCGCTGGAACCTGCTTCCAGAAAATGTAGTCAAAAAAGCTACGGTTGAGGGGTTTGAGCGTCAACTAGACGCTCTTGGGTGACAACACGAAACCTTTCCTTTTGCCTGACTAATTCCCATCTTCATACTTCGATTCTATTTTCTTTACTTTCCTAGCCATTGGCATTATTCTCTGCTTTTAACTGAGTTCCCTTTCTCTATTACCTTCGATTCTTTTTCCTCTCTTACTTACTTCACGTAACTGACATAGCTAAGACAGCTAATGTAAAGAAGGTGGGCATTAAATTGGCGGACCAGGGTGATTTTTCGGGTGTTTTCCTTTTAGACCCATCAGGAAGTCGGAGCACCTCTATCAACTCCTGGATCGAGGACCCGCTCAAGAGGGAACACTTACGGGATTCATCCTAACATTCCAATCCCACTTGGACTTGCTTGTTTTTGGGTTGGAAGGACTTCTGTTCCGATGCGTGAGCCACCAGTGTGCTAAACATCTTTGTGTAGGTTTCCCAGGCAACATCTGGGGGAATTCAGTTAAGAACGTCCAAGATGTATCCTTAGCAAGCTTGATAACACAGTGTAGTGCGTGACAAACGCATTGTGTCAATGCGAACGTGTGTTCATCATAAATACATTTACCGGTCGTTTACCAAGTTTTCTGAAATGATGACTTCCCGATCGGTTCCAAATATGTTTCAAGATATCGTGACAAATGCACTTTATCAACTTCCTTTTCAAGATACTCTGCATAGCATATATAGTCAAAGAGTAGAGTAACATGATCACTACGACCCAGTGATGTGCTTGTAACTATGCCGTCAACCATGAGTTTTCGTTAGTTAACACAAGATCCAGTATCGACGGTTGGTTAGCAGTTCGAAATCTGGTGGGAGAGGTTACGTGGCTAGCAATTAGCTCTTGCAAGCAGGCTTTAAATTACGTACAGTCGGTTGCCGGCGTTTCTATGTCGTGCAGATTAAAGTCTCCAGCGATAAGAATGTGGGTGTAGGGCTTGTTCAAAGCAAACTGAAAAACGTGGTTCAGTTTGGAGTCAATTTCCGACGTTGAGTTTGGTGGGCGATAAATCACGGCTAGTAGACATGTGTCCTTGTTTCGCAACCATAGGCGGCACCAAAATGAATCAGGTGCTCGGATTTTCGGGTGATCGATATCTTCACATCGGACGTTTGTATTTTAGTAAAGAATGACGCCGCCACCCCCTTCCGGTTCTATCGGACCGAAGCAGGGACAGAGCGGGTAAATTTATCTCAGAATCGGTTATCTCAGGGTCTAAGCATGTCTCTGTATTTATGACGAGATCCAGCGGTGGTGAGGCATGGAGTGCTCTAAGTTCGGCCAACTTGCATAGAAGGCCTTTGACGTTTGTGTACATACAAGATAGGGATTTTATTGTTTGGAGTGCGTTGACGGATGTCAACTTTGTTTTAGTTTTTAAGCCGGCCGTTAGGTAACCGGCCATTGATCGTTTTTTGGTTTATGTATGTCAGCCGTGTTGCATGGCATTGTTGTGCTTTCGTGAACAGATTTCACTCGTGCTGTGCTCTGTCCTGTTGTGTGGCGTGGGCACTGTTGTGTCGGTCTCTCCGCGGGACTCTGCAGATGAAGTATTTGCAGCGTATGCAAGTTCTATCTAATGGCTTCCGACTTTTGGCCGTTCGCTTGCTGCCTTTAGCCGTATCTCTGTTGACAACCTAGGTTGAAACTTTAACCAGCAATCCAGCAGAACTTGCATCATTCCCTGGGAGTGTAATCTTACTTTCATTAGTCTTGGACCGCAGCCCTTGTAGTTCGGTGATGACTGAACTTTTGTCAGGGATTTGGCAATAACATTGTCAACAGAGAGTGCTTCGTGAATGTAGCACCTCTACTCTCGTTTATGTGTTTGCGCATCGTGGTCAGAAGAATGCAGTAGCTCGAGAACACCATGAACAAATATTGTTTTCTTGTTATCCCTATTAAGAATGCCGCGTTGCTCAAATGCTTCTTTTGGGCGAGCTTTCCATGATACATCAGGTAATATGCGCACTCCGCTTGGTGAGTTGCGAAGACGAACTGCTGAGAGCAGGACAGCCTGTGTCTCAGCTGCTGACTCTAAGGTTACTCGATGAATTCGAGGTTCACCAGAGTGCACTGAGGTCGAGTGACGCGCTACGCCTTGCGACATTGCAGGCTCAATCCGAATACCAATAGCCTCGCAGATGGAACTCCACTGGTTGCGATCGTCTTGCAACTTTCCTTTTATTGTGCCAGGTTTGGATTCGGAACATTGGTGCACACGAGACTTAATGCAGAGTGGTTTTGTCAAGCGAGTGTTGGCTTTATAGTTTTGCTGGCAATTCGGTTTGTTTAGAATGTACCACTGGATTTGTCAGTGAAAGCTGCTTTGCGCAACGCGTGCTCGGTACTAAAGATGGACCTATGTTTGAAGCTTCGGGTGTGTTTGTCGAGGAAATCGATGCGTACGTTACCTGCATGTTATCTGCACCGGATTGCTTACGGCTCTGAGCTTTCGGTGTCATGGATGAATCTTCAAGTGAAGCGTCTATGGTTGGAGAAGTGGAAACAGGCATGTTTGAGGCTTGTCTACTTATGGGAGTGAGGTGACGCAGTGGATTTAGAGGCACAGACGCTGTAGTGCGGTTGGAGTGTCTAGCTCTCTTCTTCGGCTTAGATTTATGGATTACTTTGGCTGGGTGAGGTATTATCGTGGCCATATTTACCTCCGTGGGATCGATCTTAGTAGTTACAAAATGCGCGATTATCTCATTCATCCTATCGCACTTTTTCATGAGCAAAGATAAACAATTGACAAACGGAATGATCTGACATGTTGGACAAAACCAACTTGCGTCCGCAACTTGGTTTGTCTGTCTCACTTCTTGGACAGATTTGCCTACACATTTCGGACAGTACGATCTAATGCAGCTAGAACAAGTTACACTGATCTTAAGGACTTTACTTCAATGGTCTGCGTAACATAGGCGACGTTGAACCATTGAAATGCTAGTCGTCCTCTTCTTGTTTACAGCAAGACCTATCTAATCGCTCACGTTGATGAGTGTTCTCTGCGCCAGGCGTGACACAAACAAGTCAGATCATGCACACGAATTGAGAATTGTTCAACCGCACCAAGGTCAGGCGGTAGAGGCAGGTGGAGGTCGTAAAGCGCAGACTGTCGGGTTCAGCGATCAGCCCACTCGCAGTTGAACACCCACACCCACACAAGGCGGTAGCGTGTGTTAATAGGCCTGCCTTAAGCGACGATGCAGGTGGAGCATTGATAAGCGCCCCTAGAGCTGCTCAGTTGATGAGGCGAGCAAATAGACTGTAAATTTGTTGCGCTGCAACTTGTAGGGATGGTTGTCGCGTAGTTTGGGAGCCCTCAGCTTCTTCTTCCGAAGGAAAGCAAAATCTTTTCCGAAACAAGCCGGTTTGATGTAGTTGCACATGTGGAATTCGGCAAAGAATATGCCGAAAACTGGGAACTGGAGCAAGAGTATAATCCACACAGATTAGATCCAAGAGTTGGGAAGCACTGAGTACAGCTCGTCAAACTGGTTCGAACGAGCGCACACACTATTGTGTGGGGAGAATTGTATTGGCCACAGAGGGCAAAGCGAGAGCCGAGTTAAAGTGCGGCAGCACGGTGTGATTCCAATCACACGGCATCCGGCTATCTTCGGCATTCTGAATATCCCGCAAACAAGATGGCGGCCAAATACTAGAGAAAATGGAGACAGCAAGATCGCCGAGACCAAGCGATGAAAACACAAGTATTTCTGGTCGGAAATTGCAGAATCAGTAACGAGACTGAATTGTAAATAAATTTCCACGAAATGCTTCCAACGAATAATAAACAATGATGTACAAAGGGTAAAAGAGCGGGTGCTTGACAAGTCCCGTAGGGTGGTTAGAGTGAGAAAAGATAGACCAAGGGATCATGGAATCCTCGGTTCGAATGATTACAGATTTAACTGCACTGCCGTACAAAGGAATTTTGAAATTAGAATGTGCGCACACAAAGCACTAAGGGGAGTGGTTATAGATCACATAATAAGCGAGAAAAAAAGAAAATATAGCAAGCACAACGCTTACTCGCGTGCAACTATCTCGGGTCGATGGGATACAGAAATCCAGTTTTTACAGTAGCAGCGCTTAGTAAATTGTGTGCAAGGGGTTTGGAGTGACTCATTCTCGAGTGCAGTAGTGCCAGCATCTGGTGATCTAGGGCTATAGGACGTAGTGTAAATGTGACAGAGTATCGTCAAGTCGTTTTCTGACAAGGGATGGGATGCGAGCATTAATTACATGTTCCGGGAGGGCGTTCCAAGGCTGTGACACTCGAAGAGAGGAAAAGTTTCGCCGACATTCCAGTCGGCTGTAGTGCATGACCAGTTTAAACTGATAACCTGTTAGCGGGGTGTTTTGACTGAGTATCAAAAAGGAATGGCATGGGTAGTTGGGGTACCTCAGGATCTGGTACACCATTATGAGATTCCCCCTTAGACGCCGATAACGTCCACTGTATATTTTGAGGGACTTCAGCCTGAGTGGGTAGGGGAGGCTGGTCAAACCTCCGACCCTGTTCGTTGCCCTCCGTTGTGCAGTATTCAGCGCGGTGAGATGGTGCTTGAGCCAGGGTTGCCACGCTTGAATAGCGTATTCCACGTGCGGTCTCACGTACGCACTAAGCATTTTTGGAATGACTGAAGGGTCAAACTCCCCGAAAACCCTGCGAGGAAGGTCGAGGTGCTGGTTTGCTTTTCTAGATGTTTTTTCAGTCTGCCTCAAACAGTCGAGGTCATCTTGAACTAGGACGCCGGGATCGCACTCGTGAGCAGTCCGCTGTAGAATTTGTGATCTTAGGCGATGCTTGTTCGTATCCTGGGCCGTATGCTGCGGACTTTGCACTTGGTGACGCTGAAATGCAACATGTTCTCGATGGACCATGTGTATGCTTTGTCCAGGTCCTCCTGTAACGCTGTGTGGTCCTCCACTGCAACTATAGTACGCCATACCTTTAGATCATCAGCAATTAGCAAACAGTTAGAAGATAGCACGCTTGCGAGATCATTTGTGAAAACCAGAAACAGGCGGGGTCAAAGTATCGAGTCCTGAGGTACGCCGCACTGAACTTCGATGGATTCCCATAGGTTTCTTCGAACCGTCACGTTCAGGTGACGTTGCACAAGAAAGTTTGCTATCCAGCCGAGAACGGGATCGCCGATTCCATATTTCTAGAGTTTGTGGGGTAGAATGCGATGATCTAGGCGGTCGAATGTATTTGGGAAATCCAGGTAGGCCGCGTCGACTCCTACACCAGCGTCCACAGATTCCGTCCAGCTTGCACGGGCAATCAACAGATTAGTGGTACGGGACCGGTTTTAGCGCAATCGGTGCTGCTCCGGGACGAGAATTTTGTTGTTTCAGGTACCCCATCAAAGCCTCAGCTATAATGGACTCCATCACCGTGGAGATCACAGGAAGTGGTGTTATCGGGCGATAATTTGTTGGTTCAGCACGGCTGCCACTTTTGTAGATTGGCGTGATGATTCCGTGTTTCCACATCGTGGTGACGTGCATCTCGTTCAGACATCGTTGAAAGAAAATTATTAGTGGCGCCGCCAAACTCATGGCAGTAACTTTCAACGCCTTCGGGCGAATGCCGTCCGCACCCGGGGAGCTGAACTCGCGCAGAGACATCAACCTCTTCAGTACAGCTGCGGAGGTGAACGAAATGTGATTAAGCCCTAATGGCGGTATTATCTGCTTAGGCAGGATGTATGATGGTTGCACGCTTTGGAACGTACGGTCAAGTTGTTGTCCAAGGATGTTGGCCGCCGCTCGTGCGGTTTGGGCTAACCCGCATGCAATGTGCAGAGCAGGAATACTGCGTTTAACACGGCGCAAATTGTTTACGTGTCCGTATAGTCTTTTGGAATTGGAGCAAAACTTTTCCACTAGACCTCTTTTATTCTTCAGTTTGTCCTCCCGGACGAGTTTGACACAGTGATTCCTTTGTATTGTGTAGACATCCCAGGTGTCGTCGTTCGGGGAGGCTGTGTAGGTGCGCCATGCCAAGTCCCTTTATGCCATGCATATACGTATCCTGCTCCTTAAGAAAGACTCCATCCTTTTAGGCCGGTAGAGTTTGGTTTCGGATGTGTTTGCCACGAGTTTGGTAAATATGTTGACGAATTCTCCGCAGGCCACCTCAGGGGTCAATTCGACCAGCTTGTTGTATCAATGAGGTCGGACAGGTCGTCATAGTTGGTTACGACATGATATTCCGCGGCATGCTCTTTAGGATAATCCGCGTAGTACATGTAATGAAACACTAGCGTCGCATGTTGGCTGTGGCCCTAAGGAGTAGCGATTATCGCTCGCTCGACCATGAGTTCTTCATTTGGGAATATTCGGTCCAATATGGATGGCCTGTTATTTCCCCTGAATCTGGCGGGCGTAGTGTGTGGACATTAAGCGGGAAGTCTGAAACCTACACATATTGATCTTGTCAACACCGCCTATATATACATACATATATATATATACATATATACATATATATAGGTACTTATTTCCATTCGAATTTCCGTCATTACACTTGCTTATTGTATTACTAGTATGTGACAAAGTTTTAATCCACCGTTCTTCTGTTTGAAAGATGGGGCTCTATTGTTTGCTATGCGCTACTTACCAATGGTGCTTGATTGACTTCTCTTTGACACTTTATGTCTCAACGATTTGCTTGGGAACTTAATGAATGTTGCATCGCTGCTTACCTACCTTCTTACTTTCCACGGCGTCGTCTTTTTTGGATTTTACTAAGTATAATAATGAGTAAACACATCGACATTTCGTAGGCACTGTGTCGCCCGAGCCTGGTATTAGTCATTTTCCTAGGTGTGTGGCTCTGAATATCATTGCTTGTATGCAATAATTACCCTTGCTGCCTAACAAGTTTTTCCTTACACTAGCTCTCCACTTCTGATTGGAGTGTTTAGTAAATTCGACACCACTACGCGATTATACATTTTCCTATGTACCCCAAATTCCTTCGTTGCGTTTACTAAACCTACTGCTAGCACACCAACAATGCCTGAGATTCTCCACTCTCACCTTGCTTGCATTACGTGCATTTTCCTCACTATTCGCTAATTAATTCCCTTATGTTAGACACTATTGCTCTCCGTTTATGAATTAATGGCTTAAGCAATGAGGTAAGGCTGGCTAGCCATATTCCTCTTCCCTGGGCCCAATTCCTTCGTTGCATTTATTGCCTGTCCTACTGGTACACCAAAATGATCTGACATGGATTCTCTCATCACTCCTTTCGCTCTAACGTATAAGTCATCTTGCTGCTGTCTGTGCGCATAAAGTTTTCGTTGCCAAGAAAGTTGCACTATTATCCGCTTTTTTGACTTATTCCTGCGACACTATAGCTTACCACTTCGTATGGGGATTTAAGCAAACGAGTAAAGTGATCTTGCATCCAGGCGCATACCATTCTCCACGAAAAGAATAACTGCAGCGCAATTATTCAATTAAATGTACACAGTTTGTTGTAACTCTTCAGTTATTTATCAGTCTACTTCGTTCACTTCACTGCGTGACGTGTACTGTTGTGGGTCTAAATTTCTTCACCGTTCTCTCTCCAAAGACCTACTATAAATGGTTGTCAATACTTACCCGGAATACTTCGGCATCGGAGTGATCTGCATACTGAACGATTACTTGAACTGAAGCGACTAACTTGCTGATGTCCAAACACATCCTTCTAAATATTTTGCTTCATCATGTTGCTTTTAGCTCGGATATGAACAAATTGGTTTTACCTTGTCTGTCCATGAAAACAAAGCCTGTTATTATTCTGCCAGACGTTAAATCGTCGTTTGCATTATAACCACCACGGCAGTGGTGAATAACCTCAGACATACATGTCACATATACTTCCTTAGATTGCATTACTCTTGCTATCCACTGGACTCATTCCTCGTGTGGATATCCACCATTCTCGCTCTTCTTGGTTTTACCCTGTTGTTGTCAATGGATTATGACCACTTGAGGATCCAATACATTATTGTGGCTTTCTCGAAAACAGTTGCTCTATGGATTAAAAGGTTCAACCCTACTCCACTAACTCAGCCTTGTCAAACTTTTCTTGATGGTTTCGGAACACAGATGTGTTTCAAATGCGAACTGCCCATGTTCTCTATTTACAAGACGTGCTAACAGTCGGTTAGCTGACAGAAAACCTCAGGGAGAAATTGGCGACGGCGCTTAACAATGGCAAATCTATAAAGAAACTTGGGAAGCATCCATCTAAATAAGAGAAAGGAAGTTAACCGTATTGGTTTACTTACACCGACAACATAGCACAGTTGCGGAACGGACACTGATTAAATCCTGGCAACCCAACTCGAAGAAATCTTTCACAATAAGAATGCAATTTCTTCAGTACTGTAGAAATTACATTTTTAAAATATGCTTACACTTTCCTATTTCAATCGCTTTCCATCACACAACTTGCAGTGCTAGATGGTTGGCAGGTGTGCTGCTCGTAATATACCCTGCAACAATCCAGAACTGATTTGAGTGGAAATGCAAGGTGATAACTAAACAAATAACTTTCATTTTATATTACTCGCGAGTAACAAGATTTTAGTTGTACTTTTGTTAAGGCTTTCATCCCAGTAGTTCACAAGCTACATAGCAGAGTCTAGCTGGCGACTATAACTTTCCCCTAGTTTGAACCATTTTACAATGCTATCACCTAGCTGGATTGCACGTTTCGCCAATCAACATATGTATCACCCATATATCCGTCTCTTTCCGACTTTTCCTTGAGGCGGGACAAATCTGCAGTATAGCAACCTAACGATTCCTCTATAACTTGTGACCCCGACCGAAAATTTTGTAAGCTGCTTACTAATTTTTCTTTCCATTTTCATTAAAGCCTTGTGGTACGTCCATCCGTTTTCATTTGCATGTGTGCAAATTTGGGGTTCTATATCGCTTACGTTGTATCATTTTTGCTGCTATGTTTATGTGTCACCTAGTTTTCGAAGGCCAGGTTAAAAATGTAACCATCGCCACTCCGCCCATTCGCGAAAGCAATCTGAAACATTGGTTTGCTTAGTTAGAGGCACTTTCGAAATGCATGAAATTAGATCTGAAAGGATCAAATATTATGTTGTCTTCCCGCTTCCTCCTCAAGTTGCCGATGATATCGGCCATATCCTCGGGTTTGCCAGCAGAGCGGAAAACTTACGAACAAATTTAAGCAGCGGTTCTCAAAAGGACTGGTCTTTCAGATTGCCAACGTATCACGAAGCTTCTGAGCGAAACGGAGTTGCGTGACCTCATGCCATCACAGCTATTGCGAAAGATGCAAAATTTAGTCAAATCCGACATGATGGACGACACATTTCCCAAGGAAATGTGGCTGCGTACATTGCCACGTGAAATATGCGCTGTCCTCTACGCAAATACTGGTGCTTCCCTAACGCTGATGGCTGATATCGCAGATCAAGTTTGGGGATCCTACGGCCAGATTTCGCAAGATCGATCTATGCCGAAACACGATATTATCTAAATAAAAGCGCAAACTGTCGCCCTCTCCAAGAAGTTTTCCGATTGCACAAATTCCAGAAGTAGCTGCTAATGTCCATCTTCAAATAGTCAACGTCCATCTATCTCAACCTCACCGTCAAAATTACCGCGCCGAATGTCTTCCTACTGTTGGTACCATCAACGATTTGGCTTGCAGGCCATGTCACGCCTCCCGCTGAGTTCCTACAAACTCAACGCGCAGGGAAACGGACCGACCAATAGGTAGGGGCTACTGACGTAGCTGGGCAACACAGTCCCATATTCTCCGTCCCCTATCGACAAACAGGATTTCGCTATCTCGTCGACACTGACGAAAAAGTCAGCGTCCTTCCACGTGATCCGAACTACGCAACCGGAAAGGTGACTGGTTTTTAGGCGCAGCCAACGGCACCAGCATCCGCGTCTATGTTCATCGCTCGCGCAAGCTTAACCTCGACCTGCGACGTTCTTTGCGATGAGTATTCCTTGTCGCTGACTTTTAAAATCTCCTTATCGGGATGGATTTTCTTCAGCACTTCGACATGCACGTCGATGCTAAACGACATCCTCTCATCGATCAGATAACGGAACTTTCCGTCGCTGGAATATCCAGCGATGTAGCCTCAATCAGTCCGATTTACGCCGTCGCCAATTCACCGGCCGGCAAAGCGCTACTTGAGAGTTTCCCTGAAGTCTTCCGACCTTCATGATTTCTAGCAACGGCAGCCGCAGCTACGCCGCCAAAGCCCGAAGACTGATTCCTAGTAAGCTCAAAACCGCCCATGCGGAATTCGAGTACATGCTCGAATTTGGCATCGTCCGACCATCCAGCAGTCCCTGGTCTTCGACCCTTCACATGGTCCCTAAAATGCCAGGAGACTGGTGACCACGTGGTGATCACCGCGCTCTCAACACCGTGAGAATTCCTGATCGTTTTCATATTCCTTACACACAGGATATGAAAGCTAGTTTTCACGGCGCTCGCATGCTTTCAAAAATCGATCTGGTACGAACTTAGCATCAGAACTCGGTCATCGAAGAAGATATACTGAAAACCGCCGTTATTACCCTTTGTGGATTATTCGGGTTTCTACGAATGCCATGCGGTCTGTGCAACGCCACGCAGACATTTCAACACTCCATGGACTCCGACGAAAGTGGACCAAACTTCGTCCACCCATACATAGACGATATCCTGGTGGCCGGTTCTTCGGAAGAGGAACACCGAACAGATCTACGACTCTTGTTCGAACGGCTGAAGGGGCACAACGTCATCGTCGACCCCGATAAGTGCATTTTTATGCAGCTGCACATTGACTTCCACGGACATCAACTTGATTCCGATGGTATTCGCCCTTTGCAGGGCAGCGTCCAGGCAATTCGAGACTTTCCTCATCCAACCACTATAGCTGCCATTCGAGGGTGCACCACATGGTCAACTACTAACGCTGATTCCTGGCACACTGCGACGAGCTTATGCAACCGCTCACCGATCTTCTGCGCGAACGCAACAACGGTAATGTTGATCATACACCTGAAACAGGAAAAGCATTCGAAACTACCAAAGAAGCACTCGTTTCGGTCGTCATGCTTTATCAGTTCGAATTGAAAGCTCCAATCAGTGGAGCGGTCGACGCCTCGGAAAAAGCAATCGGCCTTGTACTACAGCAGTTTTCCTAAGGTAATTGGCAACCACTACTGTTTTTCTTCCGACGTCTTCAGACAGCCGAGTCGAAATACAGTACATTTGGCCTCGAGTTACTTGCCGTATCCTCCGCCTTTCGCAATTTTGTCCCGTCCTCAAAGGTAATCATTTTAGGATCCTTACAGATCATAAACTACTCGTCTACGCCTTCCGGAACCCTTCGCTCCGACACACTCCGCGTGAAGTTCGTCATCTAGATTTCGTGTCTCACTCTTCGACGGACGTCCAACACTTGTCTGGCAAGGATAACGTCGTGGCGGACAAGCTTACAAGAGTAAACTCTCTGGCTCCGACCGATCAGTCGCTAGATCTGTCAGCTATGGCCGCTGCTCAGCAAGCCGAAAATGACTTAATGTCATCCTGCGAAGAGTCCACCTTAAAGTTTGTATCTAAACCGCTTTCTTTGTCTACAGGTACAGTAATCTGCGGCGTCTCTAACGGAAATCCACGTCCACTGGTACCAACTGTCTTTCGCTGAAAAGCCTTTGACACGCTACACAACATCCCGCATCCTGGCATCCGCGCTTCAGTCAACGTGATTGTCGACAGATACGTCTGGCCCAACATGCACCGCGACTTCAGACTTTGTGCACGCAACTGTCTGACTTGACAGCGAGTAAAAGTTCATCGACATATTGCCGCTCCGATAGGACGCTTCCCGGCACTATCCACTCGATTAACTCACGTCCACCTGGGCATCGTTGGACTACTTCCGCCGTTCAAAAGCATGGTCTACATTCTGACCATGGCGGATCGCGCCACTCGTTGGCTTGAAGCTGTTCCAATTCCTGATGTATCCGCTGAGACCATAACACACACAATCGTCGAGCGCTGGGACGCTTCACATGGCTGTCCATCCACTGTGACTACCTACCGTTGTCCACAATTTGAATCGTCGACTTTCAACGACCTACTCAAAGTCTTCGGATGTAAACGCATCCGGACAACTGCCTACCATCCTCAAACAAATGGAATGGTGGAGCGCTTCCAGCGCCAGCTTAAAGCCTCGCTAAGTGCCGCCAGTGCACTTAGTTGGACAGAAGTTCTGCCAATGGTAGTACTCGGAATTCCGTCAGCTCTGAGAGCCAATCTCGAAATGTCCAGCGCCGAACTGGTCTATGGACAACCACTTCGATTAACAGGCGACTGCTTCTCTGAAAGCCCGAACACTCCGCGCTATGACGCGCACTATGCTCGGCAGCTAGCCGCGAGCACGCGCCGCAATAAATCGACCGCTGTACGGGAACAGCATCGCAAGTCATACGTTCTCAAACATCTTCACCACTGCCCGTTTGTCTTCATTTGCATTGATGGTCTACACAGACCACTCAAACGACCTTACGAATGTCTATTCCAGGTCCTACAACGTAAGGATGGCTTCTTCGTCATCGAACGCAACGGTAAGCCCGAAATCGTCTCAACTGGCCGCTTCAAAATTGCTTATGTCGAATCAGATTCAAAGGACGACTCCAGTTTTTCGTCTTCCAATGAATCGACCCAACTAATGGTGAAGGAAACACCTGCAGACAGCAAAAAGCACGACCGTAAATCCGCCTCCTGAGCCTTCCGACTCCGACACGTGTTCGCCGGGCGACAGGTTTCTTAGAACGTTAGCGTAGCATTTTTGCTCCTAACAGCGTTTGCAGGTTTTCATCCGCGTCAGTACCCTCCGAAACCCGAAAGAAAACGCAAAATGTTTTGAAAACACAAAAAACGTCGCAAACGGTTCTGAAAAACGAAAGAAAAAGGAGAAAAGGTTTTGAAGACCGATAAAAATGTTGTTTCCTTGACCTTTCGCTGCCTATTCAGTAAATGCATTTCCCTTCCGTTGCTGTCGCTATTTCTGCATGCCTGACCGCAATTGCTTTCTTGTTTTTCATTTTGCGAACCGGAGAACACTCACTCGTAGTCAAACACGAGTGATCGTATGTTAAGAACGTTCTCCCCCTTTCATTTTATCGGCACCTTAAGGGAGGATATAGGTGAGAACCCGCTAGGTTCAGATCGCCTGGTAATCCGCCAGCAGCTGCATCAGGTTTCACCGCCTTGTCTCACAGAAAGCTTGCCCGCAACGGACAGTCCTCACGTAGTTCGTAGGTTCACTAACGGTTCCCTTCTAGGAGGAGGGCTAGGTAATGACCTGGAGATTTTCTTGTTTGTCTGTATAAAATATTAGTAAAATATAATATAATTCTGTACATAGACGATGTAAGAGGCTGACCTGTTCGCACGATGACTACGTGTGTTTGTGTCATCCAGACGAATCACATTCGCGCGCTTCCGGCTTTTCCGCCTCGAAGAGCGTTTGCTGCATCTCGGCTGGCGACTATACCTTTCCCCTAGCTAGAACCATTTTACGGTGCCATCACCTAGCTTGATTGTGCGTTTCGACAACCAACGTCTATCTCGCTCATATATCCGTCTTTTTCTGACATTTCCTGGACGCGGGACGAATCTGACATATAGCGACTGAACGGCTCCGCTATAATGTGTCTACGTGGAGTCACGACAATTATTTTATTTTCCGTCGTCTCGTTTGTTTTCATTCGTTTATAGACTTCCACGAATACAACCCATTGTGTTCGCTCTTCCGGTTTTCTGGTACCGGCACTAGCGCAAGTCTACTATCTCGGACTACTATACACTAGTCCTATCATGTGCACAAATGTTAACAAAGTGAAAACTTACCGGACAACGTCCTTCATTAACACAAATTCACTTACAAGTCAAAGCAAGTTAGTAAAGATAACATGTACCCAAGTGAGTGCATTTTCAGCACCTTACAATTAATATCTTGATAGATTAAAGTAGCAACGTTAAGCTAAGTAAATATAGACTTTATGTGCCTGAAAGTTTCACTTTCAGCATTTAACAATAAATACCGCGGATGGATCAAAACGGCTGATTTAAAAACCCTACTTTATCAATGGAAACATTGGCATCGGCTGCAGAGGTGTCACCCGATTATAGTTGCGTACATATGTAATAATTTCTTTGAAAAAGTGAATCACTGGCATTTGCTTTCTTCCGAAGTTACGGTGTCGGATCCCAGTTTGTCAATCGTCACAATGGTTCTTTCAGTTACCAAAGCGCGGTTGATAAAGTTATGCATGGTATGCGCAATGTAGTATGCGTCCGGTCGTGGATTCCTTGAGCATACGTGTCCAGCATGTCCGTAGGTCGTAAAAGACATGAGGAAATGCAATGGAAAGCAAATGCCTCGCGGGTGGCTGGATGCTCACAGCACAACCATCTAGTAATAGGCCATAGTAAACCAAACGTGGATGTAAAGAGGAAGAATCAATGCCCGTCTTGTCAAGGTGTAGCGATTTCCTTACCTTAGGAATCACTGCAAGTTCACGCTCGGACCTACTACGTTATCCCCCTTTTGATTGGCGCTGTCCCCAGCACCTACAGTTTCCCTAGTCTATCTCGACCAGCTGGTGTGATGAAGAACGGATGAGTGCAGTGTGCCCTGTTCTAGAGACTCCACGACAAGCAGTGTGATGAAAGTCGATGATAGCTTCAAAGACGGCTGTCGTAAGCATCAAGATCGTCAACTAGGTAATATGCGTCCCGAGAACGTTATGCTGATGCGCGAAACCAGTGATTAGCGGGGTGCCCTACGTTTGAGAGTTTACGCGACAAGCAGTATGGTCAGTGTCGGTAAGGTCGCCAAATACATAGTATGCGTACATTCGTGGATTCCGAGAGCTTACTTGTCCGGCGTTTACGTCGGTCGTATAAGACCTGCGAGCTGCAATGGAAAGCAAATATCTCGCAGGTGGCTGGATGATAATATCACAACCCCCTACTAGGCGATGACAGTAAACCGAACGTGAAGGTAAAGAAAAGTGGAAGTATTAATGTCCGTCTAACCGTGGTGCAGCGATCTCCTTATCTTAGCGATCACGGCAAGGCAGTGCACGGACCTGCTACACGCAGCATCTTAAAGCACGTTTTTATACACAGCAAACAGCTACTGACCTTGAACTAGTATAAGCGAGATAAACATCCATACTGTCCGGTAAAGACTGCTGAACTCGCAGCAGATAAAGTTGAAACGGTGTTCCAGTGAAATGGCGGGACTGCGCACTACAACGGTCAGTTATAACCGGCAAATGTAGGAGCTTGTTGCTATACATACATTTGATGCAAATTCGAATTGGTTAAATATGTTTGGTTAGCTTTTCTGTGCTGCTAACTCGACCCAATTAAAGTAATGATGCCGTTCGTGATAAATATATCACACCGTCATCTCATAATCGTCCATCGGGTTTTCTTTGGACTTTCTGTCCACGTCGTCTTCTGTAGCATTGTGGCATCGTTCTCCATTTTTCTTTATAATGGTGGTTAAACGTTTTGTAGGTATGTGGCGTAATAAACGAAGACTGAAATCGACGAAATTCTCCACTGGTAAACTCAAATCGGCTTTAGCTGACGTGCGCAATGTCAAACCTATGGACGAAATTGACCCGATCGTGGTGGTCAGTAGTTCCAGCTCGGAGATTTGCGATAAAAGGTTGTAAATCCTACAGCAACAACTGACACAGTTGCTCCCATTTACTTGCGGCATGCTTATTGACTTGCTCACAGAAGCGCTGCCAAAAATGCACGCACTTGAAAACCAAGTGAATTCCCTAGAAGGCGACATAATGGATATCAATGAGACTTCGAAGAATGTGGTGCCCCTAGTACACATGTCGGGAATCCGAACAACCTACAAAGTCATCTGACCTGAGCCAACCTGGTATACTTCTGAAAGTAATTGCAGAAGAGGCCAAAGAGCGCTTGCATCGCGCTAATAATGTCATACTATTCAAAGTCTCAGGTCGGTTATCACTTGCTAATTTGCTACGTAAGTTTCTAAACGTCTGCAAAGTGCGGCTAAATTGCTGTACAGATAACCGCCTAAGAAAGATTCGCTGCCGAACATGTCCCGTCATGGAAATTGGATGTTGCCCGCTCGAAAACACTGCACAACACCACAATGAGGTTGAGCGTCGCAATCCAATCACATAACGTGTAGTCCAAACTTGACCCTCCAATGTCTCGGCATGCATATATTTTCAGGTCCTGAGTTTGCGACACGCTTCAT
Source organism: Dicrocoelium dendriticum (assembly GCA_944474145.2). NCBI lineage: Eukaryota > Metazoa > Platyhelminthes > Trematoda > Plagiorchiida > Dicrocoeliidae > Dicrocoelium > Dicrocoelium dendriticum. The sequence continues at coordinate 210,181,339 of OX104064.1, read as the reverse complement.
GGCCACCAGCTTTCTCCTCAAACAAAAAGCCAAGTTCGTGGATATACTGATCAGAGAGGATATGACCCTCCTACAAAGGTCGATGGTGCGCACCTCTTCATCATCATCCAGTACAAAAGCCCGACCTGAACCAAAAGATGTCACCACCGTCACATACCTTATACCACTGTGCGCCGTTGATTTACATTTGTCAAAACAACAACAACAACGGAGTGTCTCCCCTAGAGAGAATTTACCCGAATCCGGCACAGATCGAGACACCGCAATTACGCAACTCTGTGATACTGCAGAAAATGAAATATCCAGAGCGTTATTGAATTGTGACTCCGATATGTGCGATTCTAATACTGAACTAGCAATCCTGTCTATCTCTTCGCCCGCTACGCCCATCATCATGAGTTAATGCAATACTGCGAACGCATACTGCGGTAATCCACGAATACCCTGTAACACACGACAAAGGTGTCTGCTACCCACACCTACAGCGAACGCAGCAAAGATCTGCAAGACCCACGAAACCCGGATTCACAAAAACGTCGACAAGAAACTACCTGAGTACCAGTGGAGGCACACCAACGCTTGGACTCAGACGAGACAGCCGGTAACCATCAAATCATCTTGCCTAAGATATCAGTCGTCCTTGTGGTCTGTGGCCACGGCTAGGCTGCGACAGCCACAAGCTAACCGTTACCTACTTGAAGCTCACAAACTGGCAGCCCGCGCCCCACCTACCAACAATCGGCCAACGCGCTAGGCTCGATACCATCTGGCCCTGGACATAGCTCTTACGGTACTACCGAACGAACAAGGAGTACCGAAGCTGCAGACTCGTTTCTAAACATTTACTTCCCAAAATTTAGGCAGCCAGATTTCGTGAACCTGCATAACCTAACTGCAGACAACACTGCCTATTTTCCCACCGTTCCTTTGGTATGGGACACTACAGGGTATGGCCACCACGCTCAATCCATCAAGTGCTAGCTCCTGCTCTACTTTTACTCCAAAATCTCCTACATTTACTACAGCCATCCCCCAAGGTCTGGATGCAGCCCTTCGGGTAGCTCCAAGAATCCCCAATTGTACTCCTGGTATGGAGATGGCAAATCTTCGTCAGTACCATACCTTACCATCCCATGAACACACACGTGCGAAGCGTTCACCTATGAAACGCAACCCTATCACACCCAACTCCTCGGTGCCCCCTCCTCTCCCACGAAATTGCAAGTTGCGCACGTCAACCCGCACTTGACACCCCCATAGAGTGATCCGCCTTCGCAGTGAAAGTGCATTGACCAACCAGCCTTTCCCCCTTTGCGTTGTTCCATCCATCCAAACTCAGTCCATCTTAGGGACCACATTAACCCCTACCTGGGCTTTACCGCCACCAAACCAATCCTGCACAGGAGCTGACAATAATCTACTGCGTGACGTACCTGCTTATGACAATGATACTGATCCTACTAAAGCAACCTCCTTTTGCACATAGGAAGAAGCCGTTAGACTGGTTATTTTAACAAACCCCTAGATTGCGTTAGTCTAACAACCCGCCAGTGGAGGACCTACGGGCTCACAATAACGTATACGGCCAGGCACTTCAGTGCATCTCCCCAGACCGCTGTGAGGCAACAACCGCAACATGTGTATTACCTGCACGTGAAACATCTGTTGCACTCTTTACTGACTCCACCGTTGTGGCACGCAGGGATATAACATGCGACCTCGACTTTACTCTCTCTGAAAACGCATGCAGTCGAACCTACAATATTCTCCTTAACAATGCAAGAATCACCAACCATAAAATGCGCTACATCGGCCCATTTGATCTTCTCTCCTCCCCACAAATTGTTCTGATCACGGAAACTTGGCAGTCCCTTAGCACCCCCTGACAATTCACTAAATATTCCCGGGTACACTACGTTCTGCAAAGGACGCGCCCACCGAAACGGAGGTGGAGGCCTTATTTACGTAGCGGATGACTCCGGTGGGTCCGACTTTAAGCTGCTACCATTCGGAGACCGTTAGGATTCAAGCTGGATCCAGATGAATGGGGTACACTTGATATCCTAATTAGTTGCATATAAAACCCCCGCCTACATATAATGTCAATATTACCAAACAAATAAACTTATTTACCGACGTTTCCACAATGTCTCTACCATCCAGGCTAGTGGGTGGTGACTTTAATATGCCACATATCTCTTGGAGTGGCCAGAGTGCACCTCTCAGATACAAGGGCTTTGTTGACACCATATATGCGAACAACTGGATCCAACACGTGCATGTTCCGACTACGCTCTGTAACACTCTCGATTAAATTTTCACGCTTGGCATCCCAAGTGCTGTCAACAGCGTACAAGACAACATCCCAGGAAGCGACCACAAGGTAGTTCACCTATCATTTACGCTTTCTACCTCACCCCATTTTTCAACCAGTCTAGCTGGTGGGTCTTGGACGTTCAGAGGTATTAACTAAGATAGCTTTTCTATGCTTGTCCGATCAGCCAATTGGGATAACTTTTTCTCGTCCAAGGATGTGGAAAACGTCACCCGCGATCTATACATCATCATAACTGTTTAGACGTAATCGCTCCGCTAATAAACAGTAACAGGCCGAAACCAAAAAGCGTTCATCCCATCTAAGCAGGGTGATGATGAAGCTCCGAAAAATGCGTCACCAGTACTCTACGATTCATGATTTCCATATCCTCGTACGCATGAACAAAGTCATAAACAACTCTCAACACTCCCAGGTGATGGTTAACCTAGCTGAGGAACGCATTCCCTATAACACCAACAATAAAAGTAAGTCCCACACTCAGCTACTGAAATAGAGAAATAGTTTTGCAGCAACGGCCATCACCAATCTGGCTGGCCGAACAACCTCCTCGTGGTGCCAGCTGGGTGGATTGGGTTTACCCCTTCCAGCAAATAGTTCGGCGGCAGTGTTCCAGGACGTGGTGGGTTTCCGCCTGGCAAGCGTTCTCCCTATAAAAAGCCACAAATGTCCGCTTAACAACACTGTGACGTGGCGGTTGTGACTCGCCACCAACTAAAGTCACCCATTGCTTATCCGGACGACCGCTTCAAGTCCACAGCCATCAAGCACCCATTTAACACTGGCCACACGTTCAAGCACGATCAAAAAGACTGGAATACATTTACGAACTCCATAAACACGGCTAAACACGCCCACATACACACTTACATACATTTATATATCAACCTATGCGGCAATCTCATTGATCCATTGTACATTGACTGATCACAGTTTGTACTCTTAACATGATCATGTCTGTGCAGACGTGCCTCGCTTAGTCGAGAATAAACATTTTATTTATTTATTTATTTATGAGTCCGTAGATAGTGATCCAATGGGAATATCTGATATTCTCAATAGCGATTTCTGCGATTCCTTCAATGCCATCAACGTGATCTTGCCAACTGTTATGCCCAAACTTACCAACGATTCGCTAGACGTAATTACCTTAGACTTACTTTCTATAACTCTGATAAGTAGATCACTCAAGTTGTCATTACAACCTGGCCACGATAGTCTCCCATCTGCACTGCTGATACTCAGCGGTCAAGACATTCCTGTTCTACTTCTTAAGTTATTTACACTCAATGAAATACCACGGATGTCTAGCCATGTGGAAGCATTCCATTGTTATCCCCAGACATAAACAAAGTAGCCGTCATACATAGAAAACTACCGCCCCATCAGCCACACGCCTATTGTCTCGACAGTGATGGAAAGAATTGTTAAAGAGAACTTGCTGAACTTTCTACTTAGTCGCAACCTCATCAATAGACAACAACACGGATTTTTACCGTCCAAATCTTGTCAGACTTGCCCATTTGAGTTTCTTAACTGCTTGACTGCACAGGTTGATGCTAGACAAGCACTAGTCATAATCTTCGTTGACACGAGAAAAGCTTTTGACTGAATACCACAAGCGGAACTATCAGTAAAGCTTGAATCGTATGGAGTCGCAGACCGACTGTTCACATGGTTCCAATCATATCTCTCATCTCGCACACAATCAGTAAAGGTGGGTCAGTCTATGTCACTCCCCATACTAGTCACAACTGAGGTTTTTCAGGTCAGGGTACTAGGACCAGTGCTATTCTTGCTATATATCAATGACGTTATCCAAGTAATACAATATGGCAAGTCCTACCCGTTTGTCGATGACATCAAGATGATGTTCTCCATTCAGCCATCAAACATGCAAGCCGGTCTTTCTCAGATTCAAAGCAATCTCAGGGCTCTGAATGTTTGGTGCAACACTTAGAAGCTGTCATTTTCACCGGCGAAATGCAACGTCCTCTTATACCGCTGCATTGTTCCACCTAAGGCGTTAGCGCTTCAAGGCACACCGCTTGGTAATAGCTTCCCAGTTCGGGACCTAGGTGAACTTTACTCCAGTTCTTTGGCCTTCGCAGAACATGTGAGCCATTACTCAACAAAAACCCGCTCCCTCATAAGCCACGTGTTTAAATCCATGGCAATGCAAGAATCTAGGCTTGCTCTGTACAAAACCTACGCCCGACCCCTGCTAGAATACTGTTCCATTGTTTTTACCAACTCCAGAAAATGTGACAGAGTTGCCATTGAAAAGGTCCAATGATCGTTCATCAAGCGTCTTCTGTGCCACTCCACTCTCAGCTATCCTGGCCGGTGCACCGAACTCGCGCTAGAGCATTTATGGATGCGAAGGGTGAAAACTAACCTCATCTGCCTATATCTGCTTATCACTAATTCTCTTGCGAGCTCACTAACGCCCTTCCTATCAACCAGTAACATTTCGAATCCCCTTCTTAATTTGCCACACTCCATTATCCTGCCGAAAGCCCACAATAGCACGCGTGCAAACCTCTATCCCCACAGATACGCGTTTGTGTGGAACAGGCTTCCACACGCTGTAATTGCATCCGATAACGTAATTCACTTCCGTTCCTCACTTAGTAGGTACCTCACAGTCAGTCACTTTTCTATTCCTTTAAACATTAACAGAATTGAAGAGGAGCTGTGGGAAAATGGACCTGATCACAGCTAAGCGTCTTCCCCATCAGATCTTACCCAACCCCAAGGAAAAAAGAATGCTTATCTTCAATTCATCATTACAAAGCTTTATTCCCTCGGATCGCTCGTCCCCACCTCCAGGCTGCCATCAGACCTCAGCGACCGTACTCTGCCGTATCTACCTCACACAACAGCTCACTTGTCATATTCCTTCTCCTGACTAAACTTCCCAACCTTTTGCAAAAATACCGGCCTGGGCCCAACATATGGCCCTCGACCCTAATACCAAGATATCCAATTTCGTCTCCTGCTTGCTCCCTCAACTTTAACGTATGCCTACATATCGCCATTCCGTTGTCCACTTATGTCAAAAATCCTTAACTCTCTTCAGGCGATCAATCTCATCTCCTTTGTTAGCGCAATGTTGCATCCTAGGCTCTCCTTTCCAGGTGTTCAGTTTTCCCTTACTCGCCGCAACGCCTTCATCACATGCTCATGTAGCAGTCCAGCTCCTTCACTGGTTTTCTTCCTCAGTCTACCCTAGCACTATTCTCTTAGCACCATTACATGAGTATTAGCGCGCCGCTGCACATTTGTCTTATATGTTGTGACCACCTCAGCAATCGTAACGTATGTTTGCATTCTGACCACTAGCTGCCCATTCTTCAATTAACCTTTCTTAGCTCTGTCCTAGCCATCAATTTTAGCTCATCTGGTCAGTGTACAGCCGCTCCTTAGCCTATCCTCTCTAGATATTATGATCCCTTACTCACTACAGCTTCAGTGACACCTGTTCATGTAGGAGACTAGCTCTCTCACTGGCTTTTCCCCGCTCACTTTACCTTAGTACTATTCCCTGAGCATCCTGGCATAAATTGAATATCTCCTCGCTGTTGCGCTTTAGCCTGTTATACTCTGACTTATTTAACAACCTTAATGTATGCTTGCTTTCCGCCCGTTTGCTGTCTTTACATCATTAAACCATCCTTAGCTCTCTTGTAGCGAGCAAACATAACTCAAGTGGTGGGCGCGCAGCGGCTCTTTAGCCTCCCCCTTCTCGTTGTTCAATTATCCCTTACTCGTTGTAGCACCTTCGACTTTTCCACTGCAAGCGTCCAGCTTTCGGACCAGCTTTCCCAGGCTCTATCCATCTTGGTACCAGTATCTTAGCACCTTAGCATGGCTTTATTATCTGTGCGCCGCTGCGCTTCTGCCTCATATGATCCGATGTACTCAGTAATCATAATATTTGGTCTTAACCCTCCTTTGCTATCTTCCAGCGAGCAAATATCCCTCAAGTGGTCGGCGCACAGCTCCTTAGTCCCTCATTTCTAGATGATTAGTCTTCCCCTAATTCTTGCAATGTCTTCGACACTTGCTCATGTGGAAGTCCAGCTTCCTCGCTGGCTTTTCCCTGCTCAGTCTACCTTGGCACTATTCCCTTAGCCCCCTAACATGACTTGAGTTCCTGGACGCCGCTGCGCTTTAGCCTCTTGCTTTGACCTATTTAACAATCTTAATGTACGCATGCTTTCCACTCATTTGCTGTCCTTTTGCTGTCCTTTCTTAGCTCACTTTTGGCAAGCATACACAACTCAAGTGTTCAGCGCACAGAAGCTCCTTAGCCTCGCCTTTTTGCATGTTCATTTATCTCTTATTCTTTGTAACGTGCTAGGGAACCGATAACGTGAATATCGTTAGTTAAAGGTTAGATTCACCTTACATAAGGAGGTCCTGATATTATTCACTGTTTGACGACGGTAAAACAGCAAGCAGTGTAAATGTAGGAGCAGATATATCGCGTTGATGGATCAGTCAGGCTGAAGTGTCCACTATCACAGCTACAAAGCGGCGGCAACCAAGGTAGAACGCCGTCAAGTCGAGCCTGAAACAGTTATCTTGTAGAAATAATTAATTAAAACGAAGCTGTACATGAATTGCAACTAAATGCGGAAGCGTAAAAATAAAGATAACCTAATTATTTATAATCGCTAGAGTGTTTCTCGCCGTTTCGTTCTGCACATTTGCTATCCTTCAATTAATCCTTTTTAGCTCACGCTAGACTAGTCAGCACACAGCCACCAGTTAACAACTCCTTCGTAGGCCTTCTGTTTCCGTCTCGTAGCCACGTTTCCGACAATTGCTCAAGTAGGATTCCAGCTCTCTCACTGGCTTTTCCCAGTTCAGTCTACCGTAGCACCATTCTGTTATCACCCTCGTGTCGTGGTTATCGGTCTAGATCCCCTGAATATTTTTACTCCGCGTTTGAGTCCTATCTTTCCGATGCTTTACCACCAATTGACCTTTGAATCTCGCTCGTCGAAAGGTATTTATATTTTTACTTAGTTATTCTAGGCTCCCTGTCGAATTAGGCTGGTTACCTCTGTTCACTCACTATTCAATCGCCGCCAGTCTTTTCTCCCTTTCCATGCAATTGTTACACTATAATAAACTGATAGTAAATGGACTGCTTACCGGTACAACACTCTGTTCTCTATGTAAATGGTGACAATCTATCCAAGCGGCTATTGCTTTCTGTAGCACATTCAAAAGACACTTTGAGCATAATCATTGTTGCATATCGTACCTCATTTTGCCTCAACTCCAAATGTTATAACATACGACTTTACAGTGACTCCACCCCGGTTCTTTGCCGTCTTCTCTTGCTTGGCCTTCACTTTCCTTTTTTTCCGAGGTCCGGAACTTTTGGGGATTTGGGATTAGACTGATGAATAGTGTTTTCACCCTAGATAGACGTACTAAACTACGAGGATCTACCGAGACCATTAATGTACACCAAAAGGAGTCAACTGCACTCATCACCACGACCGTTATCCAGTGTGAATAACTGGACACGGTCTTCACTCCTGAAATGTATACATAATCTGAAAAATCCAGACACCAGAAACTTTTAAATTTTTACTCCTCTGGCCACTCAACAAGACGACTTCGTGACTTTCCCATCATCTGACAGCCTCAGCGATTATGGCGGCCCTGACCAAGCTATCTGACCAGCCAACAGATTAAATTAGAAGACATTTGACTGAGAATGACCGATTGTGAAGTCCGTCGGCAAGCTGCTTTGCCAGTTGTACATGCGCGTTCAAAAGGATTTACGGCAGTTCCAGGACGTGGTGGGTTTTCGGCTGGCAAGCCTTCACCCTATAAAAAGCCCCAATTGTCCATTTAACAATACTGTGATTCGCCACTGAATAAAGTCACTGCCCATAACTACATACTGGCTAGTCGACTAGAGTCATATTTCAATCTTTACTTGACACGTACAAGAATAAAATACTCTCTGTCTACATCTACCGTTTTCACTATAAGTTCAAGCGGGACTGGAACGATAGGATTATCCAGTGAGTGTTACTTCTTCAGCGGATCGTTGAATCAGGAGTTGGCATACTTTGAAATACTGATGGACCTAAAACAAAGACAGCATCACGCCCAATTCAACCAAGTTATGCCCACGTATCCTGCCCTAACAGTCCCTGCTGGGCCGGTTACGTGAACTAAGAGAAAAGTAAACTCAGAAGGCAAAAAGAGAAAGTGGAAAATGCTAAGCAAGTAGAATATCAAGCTAGTTGCGTCTTTAAAAAAGAATTGAAAAGTGAAGATGAGTCAGTTAGGAAACCGTAGGTTCCCTAACCACGTGATCTGGAAGCGAATTCCAGCGATCTATAACTCGGCGAGACAGACGAGTTTCCGTCCTACTCCTATCAGACAGTGGTTTATGCAGTTTCAGTGGATGCCCGCGGAGATTAGGTAACGTAGCGGGACCAAATAACCCTGACAAGTCCGGGCCGATCTTATCCCTCAAAATCCGATAAGTGAGAAGCAGATCGCTTCTTATCCTTCAGTAGTGCATTGAGTACATACCCAAACTGAGCAAGCTTTCAGGATACGTCTGTCCCCGTAGACCCAACACTAACCGAGTGCCCACTCGTAACACTCTCTCCAACTCCATTTTGTCTCGGATAAGACATGATGCACAAGCCTGGATACAGTATTCCAGATGGGGTCGGACGAATGCCGAGAATAGCTTCACAAACAACTTGGCCGTTAGGATTCCGAAAGAGCGGCGGATAAACCACATCATAGGAAACCCACAACAAGCAGCCTTCTTCCAACTATCGCCAGAATGAAGTGCTGATGAGTGTACGACTCCTAAATTAACCTGCTTAGTGACAGCATGGAGTTCACCACCGCCAACAACATATCTGGTGGGAGGATTAGCAGCTCCGATTCGGAGAACAGGGCACCGCCTTATTTACGGGCGACAACCATAAGGTGGACATTTCCAGTAACTTATCCAAGGCCCCCTGAATTGCCTCAGGACCCCGGGTGATATCCACAATATTCCAGAGCTTAAGGTCGTCAGCAAACATTAGTGATGACACTTCTAGCTCTCCCGGCAAGTCATTTACATAGATAGCGAACAACAATGGCCTCAATACCGAGCCCTTTGGGACGTCACTAAGGACAGCTTGCCTGAGCGAAAGGCTACGCCCCACCCGTACGCACTGTTCCCTCCCCTCAAGGAAGGCAGACAACCATTGAAGGCTGCCACCAGATATCCCGTAAGATCACAACTTTAGTGAGAGTCGAAGATGAGGAACAGTGTCAAAAGCTTTCGAAAAGTCCACGAATAACACGTCTACGACGTAACCACGGTCCACCGCTTCCGTTCAGCTTTCACGAGCTACAAGTAGATTAGTCTGACATGAAAATCCCTTGCGGAAGCCATGTTGCGTAACACTGAGAAGGTTAAATCTATTCAGGTGGTTTTCCAGTGAATCCCTTATTTGCTTTTCAAACAACTTGACAACTACGCTTGTCAAACTGACAGGCAGGTAGTTCGCGGGTAGAGCGCTGTCATCGTCCTTAAATATCTGACAGATGATTACCTCCTTCCATTCCGAAAGTAGGACGTGGCTGTCAAGCGATATTGAAAACACGCATGTGAGAGGAGCACTCAGCTCCGCGGCCAATTCATACAACAGCGTCGGATGAATTGAATCAGGACCGGAAGCTCTAGAGGGATTAATGCATTGCAGTAGCTCGAAGATCTAAGTCTCCGTTATGTTAAACTCAGCTAAGCAAGAATCCTCTGGAGCTCTTGAAACCAATTCAACATGTGGTAAAGAGGTTTCCCGAGCAAAGACCCTAGTATACCGATCACTAAGTTTACAAGCCTTGCCATAGTCAGTTTACGCAAGGGTCCCGTCTGCTCGCGATAACGCTGGTATGGACAGTTGTTCCCCGCTGCGTGTTTTAATGTAAGCGAACAACTTCTTGTTATTAGCTGCGGCCGCGTCCGCTAAACCCTGCTTGTACTAGAGACGAACAGTCCCGAGATATTGCCTACATTTATTTCTAATCACTTGATAGATGTCGTAGGTACTGACTGCAGGAGCTGCTTGGTAGGTTCGCCAGCATCTAGACTGTCTCTTGAATTGGTGGTTGCCTGTGGTAGCTATCCATTTAGGCCGTGCTCGTAACCTTCTTTTCATCATGAGTGGAACATAGGGAGCGGAAACCGTAATGTATGCCTTAAATTTATCCTAGGCTAACTGGACAGAGTCGGCCAGCGAGATCTCACAGTCCAAAACTGAAGCCTTAGCTCGCATTGCACTCAAGTCCGCCTGCCAAATATTCGGAACTAATTCAACGGTGGTCTGTTGGTACATTGAAAGAGCACTCCGAAACGATACGCATGAGCGACCGCCGGACCCTAGAGGTGCACCGTATGAAACGTCAGTCACGAAGACGAGGGACTTAGCAAAATCTAGCTCTAAGGCAGATGGTATTTGGTTGTCCATATACCTAGTGGGGAAGTCCACGAACTGGTGCAAAGGCAGTTGGAGAGTCATCTAATGAAATCCTGCACCGAATGTTCCTGATGCCGAATTGCAAGAGATCTGCCCAACAGACTTCTGGGTTGCAATCCCCTAGAACGAAACACGTATTCGCGGGCTGAGTGTGAATAAAATCCATTATCCCCCTGGAAGAACTTCCAGGACCCCTGTATATCATTATAACTGTAAAATGGGTAGAGGCAGTGCACAAAACAGCCTATAGGGCTTCAACAATCTCATCCGACTGCTGGAATGTGCAGGTCCTCAACACATCTAAGTTACTGCTCACATACAGTACAGCGCCTCCGCCTTGGCGAGCAGCGGAGCGATCAGTTCTAAGCAGCGCGTAGCCAGGTAAACATACCTCACCGTCCGTGATATCTGGAGACAATCAGGTTTTAGTGAAAGCAAGTATGTCGGGAAGAGATTTGTCTACAACTAGACCCAACTCGTAAACATTGTTCTTTAGGCTACGCACGTTGCTAAGTACTACCTCAAGGAAGTCGACACGAGCATCCGTGGGTCGTTCGCCTTCAGAATGTGTTCTGATGGAGCGGAAAATCTCTTCCAGCTAACTACCTGAAACCCCACCAGACGGAGGCCTTGCTCACCAGCCACCCATCTAGTTTTGAGGTGTTTGATAGTCTCCTTTAACCAATCTATTTGCCAGTGGAAGGTCCGGCTGAAGGCTGACACCACTACCCTTAAGTTTGAATGCAAACTGTAGTGACGATTTGCGTTCTTCTGGGGTAGAAAGGACCACCGGAGGTAGTCTGGGTCGCGGATTTGCCGTACCGATAGTGCCTAGACCGTTTACACTACTCCCACATGAACCCAAAGTATCGTCATATATTAACGACATTATTCCTCATAATTACTTCTTCACATTCCTCAGCCTGTACAACTTTCAGCTACTACCGATTAGATGCATAGTAACGTGTCTGTTGCGAAACTTAACTGCCCTTATATTTTGATCACGCCTGGTTTGGTGTGCCTTAATAAATTCCAGAATAAACTATTTTTTTTATTTCTACATTAACAAAAAGCCGTTTTGGGGGTTAAAGCCGTTCTGTTTATTATTCGTGTGCGTTAAGTTCTACCTACTTACTTTAAACTTTGGATGTATACTTGCATACAAATATTGTTTATTGGATAACATAAAATCAGATTGCATTTGAAAGCGACTTTTCGGTAGCGGAGATTTCTTCTACCTAGCGATCGATTGAATGCGCGGTAGATCAGTGGTCGGCAAACATCCAAACTTAAAATTGTTCCAGCACGGATTTCCGTATAGCGGTAAAAGACATGAGCAAATTTATACCGTAAGTGGTCACTAAACATTCAGTAAAGCCACATAAACCCGAAGAGAAGGAACATTAAGTGATTATTCAGTGTTCGTCTTCAGAGTTAATGATGGTCACGTAAGCAAGGTGTTAGCTTGTTAAAGACTGACGAGCAGGAAATGAAACAAAACTGGCACGCAAATAAATCTGGCAAGCAAAGTTGCACAAACGTATGTCTTGCTGTTCCATCGTAGCAGAAGGTTCAAAAATGATTTGGAATGCGAAGCCTTCCAGTAGCGATCCAGGCGTATAAAAATAAAGTTTGAATTTTGAAAATCATCTTTGCGCACGGGCATCGCGATCTTCTCTTAACGTTAAATTTTAGTTTATCTACGACCGAAGCGGTTACAAAAGGTGCTGCACCTGAAGTTCAAACCTTGGCCGCACGGCTGACAGTCCGGAACGTAGACAGCTAGGCTATATTCAGGCTATCCGCGCTCCTTATAAGTTATCTGGAAAACCGTCCGTCAAAACAATGTCAAAGTAACGAGTGCAAAATTCAAACACTTCTCACAGTTTTGAAAGATTCTATAGGTTACCAAAGCTTCTTAATGCGATTTCAACATTTCTTCCCACAGTTGCTACTCAAGTTGGTCGTTACAGGTGGTAGAAGAATTGTCCGCAACCCGACTATTCATGGTACACATTTTCATTTGATTGCAAATCTGGTTAGTTCAGATATTGTTTAACTAATAGTGTGTAAAATTGCCTCAGAATTAATTGCAAATTTTTTTATTGAAACACATTTTGAAACATTTACACGTTTTACATATTTATACATTGACATCTATATACATTTAGTGTTATCAGGGAATCTACAGTTAAGGGGTTGGAGCAGCAACTTAACGCTCTTGGGTGACAACACGAAACCTTTCGCTTTTCTTGTGTAACTCGCATCTGCATAATGCGATGTTCTTTTCTCAACTTGTCGTCATGCATTAGTATTATTTTCTTATTTCAAGTGCACTTCCCTATTCTGTACCTTCGATTTCTCTTCCTATCCTTTGTTTACTTCACGTGACTGCCACAGCAGGGACTACTAGGGCATTAAAGGTGGGTATTAACTGGTTGGCCAGGTTGCAATACCGGTGTTTCCGTTTTACATCTATCAAGAACTCAAAGCACTTCATCAATTCCTGGCTCAACGATCCACTCAAGATGGAACACTCATGGGATTCTCCTATCGTTCTAGTCCCAACCGAACTTGAACTTGAATACTTGTATGTATCAACATCGATAGATATATTAACCCTATACGTATGGTTACTTTTAAATCTACATAGTTTTCAAAGGCCTGATTAACCTATACGGCCAACAACCATACATAGATTTTCTTGTATATATAACGGGAAATGCGTAGCCATACCCCCTTCCTCTTGGTGGCCAGTACGGACCGTTGTGGAACACGTTCCACCGCTATATTCAAAAAGTGCCGTACGGGGGAGGTGCTTTCGGCTAGGCCAGCAAATATATAGGTGTTTGCGTAAGTGAATAGAAAATATACTTATGTGCTATGTTTAGCGTAAAAGTACATCATAGATGTTGGAAATGGTGGCCCTTAATTACTGCCAACTAGCAAACTATTTAAAATAGACAAAGCGACGTGGCTTATTTGCTTATCTTGCGCCATGTTGGACGGCACTGTTGTTTCTTGCGGTATGGTGAGTGGTCGCTAGAAAATCTGAAAGGACGTGGGAAAAACGGTTCATAACTTTCAATTGGCAACGGCCTCTAGTTTTTCTAAAGGAGGCGTTGACTACGAAGCAGCAGGAGCACCGGTCTGGGTAGAAGGTTGCGGAAAGTTCCCTTTCCATTATGTTCAATATTGATGCCTGCATTCCCAACGTGATGTAGTCCGTTGAATGCAGTACTTCATACCGCATTTACTGATAGTAGAATTAAACAGCTTCCGTGACTGAAGCTGTCCGGCGAGGTTTGCGTTGAGAGTGTGCGGTCAAATCTACGAGCTTTGCGAATTCAATTTAACCCACGGCTACAATTTCCATGCTGGTCAAACTTGGCTGTATCCTGCAAATAGACCTTTGACTGCGGAGCAAGAGTTCGAGCTGTGTGGTTTGATGGACGGATTCCAGATTATCCATGAAATGCGGTCTTGTGTGGCATGGCATTATGGGCGAAGGATGACGCGGGCAAATTTTGTACTTGAAGCGGGAGCACATGAGGCAAACAATCGAAGTTGCGGACGTCGTTCGTTTGTTGGAATGGAATGACACTTGTCAATGAGGGAGAATAAATATGTTATAAGTTTTTTTGCGCTCAGGCATGGGTCCCTTAGTGCAGCTATACTGCGAGGTCATTTTGGTAGACGCAACAACCAGATAAATTATAGTGGGTACATATTGTATCACTGCATGCTTATCGACGTGAGCAGGTTTGCCAAGCCCTTTTTCTCCGCGTTGCTGTTAAATGAGACATCAGATAGCCACATGCAAGTTGTGGAGCCATGCTTGGCATAGTGCCAGCAACAGACCGGGCGCGGACATGAGTGATGGACAAATGTGCGGCTCAATTGGGCGTAGTTCGGTCGTTTTACCACCAGGCGCATATTGTGTTGTGTGGACTGCATGCCGTTCGAGACTTGGACAGATGGTGCTCACACTTGTAGGAGAGTTACCGGAAGGCAAAAAGCTTCTACCTCAGTGGATGCAAAAGCTCATATATACCAGGGACTTCACTTATTTTGATAAAATACTGCTTGTGTTTGAGGCGCACAACGCTGTATATTATGATTACTTGGTGCGCGCGTAGCGACCGTATTCTTTCGCTTGGGCGGCGCAGCGTTCGCGGACGGTGTGCACGGTTGGTTGTTTCACGACAATCCGGGGTGGAAAAAGTGACGTGCCAACTGAAGCTGCCAACAAGTGAGAGGTCCTCCGTGCTTCTTTTGCCTCCACTAACGTCGTTCCTGGAGTGACGGCCGTGCTTGCAGAAAGGCGGACGATGTAGGCGAGGTGAACTTTACCCCTTACGTGTCGCCCGTTAATTTATAAATGCTCACAGCTCTCCTGGTGTGTATGACCCCCTACGGACGTGGACGGTGCATTAAGTGCTGGTCATCAGCGAACATAAGTGCGGTTCGTTCTGACGATCTTGGTTGGACGGTGAAATGCAAACGGCGGTCTGGTATACGGGCTTACGTCCTACAGGGTGAGGAGTGCGATTGCGAATTCCATCAGTATTAGCAGATGTCCTGCGCTCACGTGTGTCACCTTGCGTGAACGCAGTGAGTAGATGCGCGGCTTATAGTTCATTTATCTCAATGGCGTATACCTGTTTCCCCGGAAATCATAGCGTATACTGAAGTCACCGAGTCGGCGGCGCAACATTGGGATTTTGGACCGAACAACTACGTTGCGTACAGAGGAAGGGATGCTGTCTGAATTGAGAAAGCAAGGGTTCACCATTTCAGCTGTCAAGTTTCAGCGTACGGTGACCTCCATGCGGCTACTTTGCAAGCTTTTATCGTCCGATAACGACATCTAATCGTTCGGTAAGAGCAGGCGCTGCGATTCATCAGTGCCTCTTGAGGAAGCTGATGACATATTACTACTGCAAGGCCAACTTGGGACATCAGCGATGGTTCCTTGTCATCTTGTCTGTGGTACATCAATAGGTTCAACGTAAGTGAAAACGGATTTCAGGTCAAAACAAGAACTAAAACGCGCTACTCCCCACTTGTACTGAGGCGGATGGAGGTATCCACTACGGATACTTTGCCCATCGGTGTAAACTTCGGGCAACTGAAGTGCACTGCCTCCAGCAATTACCTCCGCATTCCCCCGAGGTGAGGTTCTAGTTCCGGACAAGCTGCATGGGACAGAAATAAATGCTCATTATAAATAAATAAATATTTTATTCTTGACAAAGCAAAGCATGCCTTTTGGGCATGATCATTAGACAGAGCGTATGACATTTAAACGATGGGTTGGGTAATCTATGATGTGTGCAGTCCTTGGGTGCACCGGTCCTGATGCGGCAACGATGGAGGAGAGTCTTTCTATCGATTTGTATCGACTGATATGAAGCACAAACACGTCGCTTATCAATTCTCTGTGCCTCGTAATTCCTGTCTGCGGTATTTACAAGTGGGCTTTGTAGAACTGTGCTGCTACGTTTCCCAATTGGTCTTTTGCATCCCGGCTTATGGACATTACATCGGTGGTAGTGTCAGATTTTGGATGTTGCCAAATGCCTTTTGTGTTCCTTGCAAATATGATGGCTGGGTATTCCCGTACATAGTATTTCAGTTGACCGTTTTACTCACGGGTAACATGTGCAATGTTGCGCCGATGCAGTTTTTATTACCTGCACGTAAGCCCTTGAAAGCATACGTTGCTCTATGTTATTTCTGTCATTCGATAACATAACAGTAGGCATAATCTCCCTGCCTAACTTCCTTACTACATTTATCCGGAGCGATGGTTGGTACGCGATAATGCGGCGCTCTTCTTCACAGGGACACACCGTATGGAATTCATGTGTGCGTTAACATGCCTTTTAGGCACACGGGACCATCAGTCGCTTTAAAGCTTAGAAACGTCGCGGCGTGTCTACGCAGCACGTCAGTTCAGACATGGCTTAGAAAATGCCACCAAAACTGGTATTTTGCCGGTAGACACGAGATTGAAACGCCTGCGCACGTAAATGCCGATGATGATAACAGGGGAAAGCGGCAACGGGGAATATACCAGCAGAACTGGTGCATGACGCGTGGGTCTACAGTAAGTCACCACAGACCACAAAGGTAGGAAACGGATTAACAGGAGCGAGAACGTATGCTGTGAGAGGTAATTAACATGATCCGCTCTTGTCTATGATGATGAGAAATGATTGCTTGCTAATTCACCCCATTTCCCTACCAATTTCATTTTCTAACGTAGTAATTAAGCTGTGCGTTCATCTTGGTCCGCAACAGCAACTGGATCCTTCATGCGTGATCTTACAGGTAGGCTGTTAAGAGCCTGCGCTATGATAATCGCTGTTGCTTCCTGTCCGGATACCATTTTAGGTAGCTGTCATGTTCCTCGCAGAAACTGTCCCTGGCCTCCAAACTCACAATCCAAACTCACCGCAGGTAACAGTCGCATGTAACGCTGTCTCTTATTCCTTGGATAGCTTTCAGTGTACATGCAATCATGCGCTTCCGTCAGTCACCTTGTCGTTGGTCCACCCTGAGCCTATTTCCACCTTGCACCTTCAAGTTTTACGCCGATGAATGAGGATCTCGTACCAGTCGCAGGTGAGATTGTCACTTATTCTATACGAATCATTCAGGGCCAAACGAATTCCATGCTGTCTCCTTAAAATGCTCGCATTTCCGGTGAACCTGAAGCTGGTCATCAAATTTAGCACAATTTACTATCTCCGACGTCAGACTCCGCTTACTTAGATAAGATCACAGTTTTCCAATGTGAATTTGCGAGAATGCAGGAGGTAAGGATATCCATCAACAAAACACTTGTCCTTAGGAATGATTATAAAGCGAGTCTTACACTTGCAGCAATGGTACCTAAAAATGATTTTGTTGCATTCGTAAGGCCGAATGACCAGTTCCAGAACGCTTTCCTTGAAACAGATGAGCTTGTACGAAAATCCATCCTGGAGGTCAGTCACTATAAACATTTTGTGTGCTTCCTCCCCGATCACTTTTTCACGGTTAAATGATGCAGCCTTTTCACAGTGTAGCCTATCCATATCAACTTGTACGGATAATAAATCGCGGTAAGCTCAGCGGAATATCCGACGAAAACTCTCAGATTCATCTACTATGGCTCCAGTCGCAAAAAAGCGCGATAATGAAAAGACCCACTAATACATATTGTCAGGCTTTTTCTTTACCTAGTTTGCTTTAGCCACTACTCTCTTGAATGCTAGGACGACTCACATGTCTGCACTCTGCAGCGATGTAGTTTTATATATCCTGACGCTTCAATATCATTTACTCGCTACACAGCAGCTGAACCTTTCAACCACACAGGCCTCCGGCTCCAACACTGAGTTTCATAACTTCTCCCCAGACTGACTAGCATTCCTAAAAATCAGAGTTGCGAGGAGCACGCCTAGTTTCGTCGAAATCGAGGCTGCATCGAAGACATCTTTACTTCTTGTCAATTGCTAGAGCATGGCCAGTTTTATTTGCGACCCACGGTAATCAGTAGTTCAATAGTATACGGTGGGATTAAAAGCATAAATTTATAAGACGCACGGGATGAAAACTGCACAAGAAATTTAAGCTATGTTCCAACGTGGAACGTGAATTATCATTAGTAAAGACGTCGCACTTTATCATAGTGTTGTTTAACGTTTGACACTGTGATTAAAGGCTAGAAGTCCCTCAAATGTCGCGATGTCTGATGCGTTCACTACATGCTTTGGTAGTGCATTTCATTGGGAACAGGTGCTATGAGATTACAAATGTTTTATAAAAATATGTTCAACCTATCAGACAGTTAGTACTTGGTAGTCAGTCACCGATTTTGGTACCATTTGACATAAATAGTAATCTTTCTGCGATTTAAACCATCAAGTCATCCACGGACACTGCTCCAGATGAAATACCGCCTATTCTAATTAAGAATGGTGACGAAGATATTCCGATTCTTCTTTTGAAACTGTTCCCTTTATCAATGCAGTCAAGTCAATAGCCGCCCCATATGGAAACATTCCGTCATTGTGCCACGGGATAAGGGTAGGTGCATACAGGCCGTTGGTAACTATCGCCTAAGTACATACAATTCTATTATCTTGCGAGTGTTGCAAAAGTCGATTAAAAAGGCACTCATGCGTTTCCTTAATGTAGGCAAGCACATAAATTAATCACAGCACGGATTCCCAAGTGCTCGGTCCTGTGCAACTTGTTAGCTGGCCTTCCTAAATTTAGTCACCGACACCAATGACTCCAATCTGTCACTTGCTATTCATTACCTCGACTTGCTAAAGGCCTTTGACAGGATACCACACATGCTCCTGATGCACAAGGTAAAGGCTTACGTAGTAGACAGCCCTTTGTTAGACTGGTTAACTTCCTATCTGATAGGACGCACACAGGCTGTGAAGATTGGGCAAACTTTATCCTACCCACCCCGTCTGCAGTGGTGTGACGCAAGGGAGCGTGCTTGTCTCTAAATTATTTTTGATTTATTTTACTGACAACTGCAGCAGTTTACAACACGGTCGGTCCTTCGTCTTCACTGATGACATAAATATGTTGACTTCTTTCCAGATAATATTGAAATAACCACAATTGGTAGCATTAGTGGAGATCTTAAAATTCTAGAACAATGGTGCGAACACTGACAGCTGACGTTCTGCGCCCAAAAATCTAATGTCATGACCTACAAATTCTCTGTATTTACCGCATCTTTGACATTAAACGGCATCCATATCCAACAGAATGCGGTGGCCACAGATCTCGGCTTGCGCTGCTCCATGAGCCTAATCTTTGCAGAGCAAGTTCAAGTTCAAGTGGCAAGGGTAAGGGGATTATCCTTCCACCGGCGCCGTAATATAAACACCGCAGATGCAAAGCAAGAAATCACTAGTAGACACGTTCGCCTACATTTGAAATACTGCTCTCTATATATGCATCAACCTGCGGATGTCAGACCATATTCTGCTTGAAATAGCTCAACGTCGCTTTACAAAGTTGCTGAGTCCATCACAGCAAGTGCTGAGTCATCGAAAAATGTGAAAACACCTTAAGCTTTGGCCTCTCCGACGTAGACGCATTATTCGTAACCTGTGTTTATTACATTAGCAGGGTGATACTTAATCCTTCCAAGTAGGCATACTTCAGTTCTTACACCTTCACCACACCGTCATTCCTTCGTCTTCAGCTTTACCCTTTACTACTTTATAAATTCTTAGATTACTGGGCCCGTGAAAATTTATTAGGCTTATGACCATTGAGGCACGTCTAATAAAGGCAGATCAGAGCTTGGTATAAGATGACAGAGAATACTGTTGCTGTCGACACCTATAGTGCACCATAGGTTAACATTAGAAGTGTCCAAAACATCTTCAAAATTCCAGCTTTAGATGTATTTCCATGAACGTTCGTAAATGTCTGGCGTTAGGTAGACTTATCTAATGCATTTCATTAAGTCTAAATACTCGCTGCTTTACAACGCTGTTAACAACTGCAGGCGGTATAACAAAAACAGAACCATATTATATCTGATAGATACAGTGACGTCGAAGGGCCAGTCACCACCCGCGTCCACATGTGCAACAGAAAGAAGAACTCTTACCCTACCTTACATCCATGGGATTTCTGAAATGGCAGCGAGGCTTCTAATGCCTCACGGAATAACTGTTGCACACCAAGCAACGGAAACCATACGGAATAAACTTTTTAAGGTAAAGGACAGACTGTCTATGAAAGAAACATCGGGTGTGGTTTACAAAATTCCCTGCAAGAACTGTGAGAAGTACTATGTAGGCCAGACTGGAAGAAAACTTGGCACAAGACTGCACGAGCATAGTCTGGCCATCCGCCGCCACGATGAGAAATCCTTAATGTCGGTACACATGGATGCCGAGAACCATCAGTTTGATCTGGAGAACGTAGAAATAAAAGACCATCTGGTGAGCAAATGCTTTCAATGATTCATCGTCAGAGCATTACAATCATATAGAGGCTAGAAACAGAAATCGACCCAGTTAGTTCAAAACGAATTGATCTAGCGTCCATATGATTGTAATGGTCTGACGATGAATCATTGAAAGCATTTGCTCACCAGATGGTCTTTTGTTCTAGAGACTTAAATGGGAATTTTCAAGTTACTTAAACGTTGAAATACTTGGAAGGGCAAGAAACCGCAGAGCGCGTGAGTTCCTCGAGGCCTGGCATTCTGGCCGGAACTCAATCAACAAACACCTGGAGCTGGAGGGTGTCTATGAAGCTCTGCAGGTTAAGCCAGCATTAGGCACCAGATCGACAAGGAGAAGAGGTGCCCACATGACGGACACGTGAACCGATCGAAGGCTGACATTCGAAGCAGAACGTTGAAATACTTGGATAAGGGCAAGAAACCGCAGAGCGCCGTGAGTTCCTCGAGGGCCTGGCATTATGGCCGGGAACACTGTCAATCACAAAACAACCGGGAGCTGGAGGGTGTCTATGAAGCTCTGATGGTTTAAGCCCAGACATTGCGGCACCAGATGCCCGACAGGTGAAGAGGTGCCCACAAGACGAGACACGTTGAACCGAATCGATGGCTGACATTCGAAAGCAGGCCAACAATTCACATAGCCATTCTGGATATGCCTGTGGGTTTGTCAGGATGCGCGAATCAGCATCAAATAGCTGC
>OX104064.1:210058810-210159746 GCA_944474145.2 Dicrocoelium dendriticum | reverse complement strand
AAAGCGATTGCCATTAGTACCCATAAGACCAAATACCAAACCAAGCAGAAACTAGAAAGGAAGTTGGACAGAATCTCGCAACAAAAACCAGCAAACGAAGAAGACGCATGGATTACGAATCTATCCAAACGAACCCTATCAGATACAGAAAGAGCAGTTATTGTGCGAGGTTTGCAAGTCAATTACAAAGATTCCAATCCCATTGATTTCCTTGCCGCACTTGAATCAACGCTGACCACATCAAACATCACAACTGAAGCCCAACATGCAATTAGACACAGCATCATCCCCGCTCTGAGTCACAAAGTGGAAACCAACATATTCAGTGTAAGCGAACGAAAGGCACTGACAAACCTCAGAAAAGACAAGACTATTGTTATACTACCGGTCGACAAGGGACGTCTTACTGTAATAATGGACAAAACTGACTACATGAAGAAAGCACAAGAACTGCTCGGAGATGTGAACACCTACCAGCCGATAAGTGAAGACCCTACAAAACGTCTGGAAAGCAAGATCAACAAAACTCTTCAAAGATTGGAACAAATGGGACAGATCACGAAGTTAGAACACAGCAAGATGAAACCCGAGGATTCAGTTCTACCACGGTTCTACGGCCTACCTAAAGTGCACGAAAATGGGGTACCGCTTCGCCCTATCGTGTCATTACCCGGGGCACCAAATTACAAGCTGTCTAAGGAACTTTGGAAACGGTTGAAACATCTAATCGCAGGCTCAGAGCACTCAATCCATTCGGCAGAACAATTTCTTGAAAAACTTAAGGGAATAACAATAGAAAGAGACGAGATAATGGTCTCTTTTGACGTTACAGCTTTGTTCACATCAATTGACACGACACTGGCAAGACAAACAATGAGGACTCTGCTTGAACAACACGGAGCGGTTAATACCAGCAACCGAATTGAAGCCACACAAATGATGGAGTTGCTTGATTTCTGTCTCACCACACATTACACTTTCAACGGTCAAATGTACAAACAGATAACGGGTACGCCAATGGGATCGCCAATCTCTGGACTGGTAGCGGAGGCAGTGATGCAAAGCTTGGAGGAGAAGGCATTGCCACTAGTGGAGCCCAAACTTTGGGTACGTTACGTAGATGATATTTTTGTCATCCTCAAACGCTCCAGACTACAAGAATCACATCAACTAATCATCAATATTTTTTCCGGCATCCATTTCACCAAAGAGGAAGAGAACAATGATCAGTTGCCATTCTTGGACGTGCTCGTGCAAAGACATGCTTCTGGGTCACTGGAAACAACAGTTTATCGGAAAGCGACCCACACCGATCAGATCTTAAACTATCGCAGTAACCATCCGACCATATACAAGCGAAGTTGCGTGAGGACGCTTTTCAAACGGGCCCAGACACATTGTAGCACGCCGCAACTGAGAAAGGCGGAGGAGGACCACCTATTTAACATGTTTCATCTAACATCTTACCCTATAATCTTTATTCAACTCTTCCATATTTCGCATTTCCCTTCACCCCCCTCTACCACCTATCACCCTCAACTCATACCACAACACCAACCTACCATCCCTTTCAATCATCACATTCATCTCTGAACAAAAGCCACACTTAATAACTTATTACACCAATATTAAACCTCCTTCCATCCAAAAAATTACAATTCCTCCATAACATCACTACCCATTTATATTAAACCCCCCAAATCCTCCATATCTCCCCCCCTACACACATACTTCACTCTCCCCATTCCTACCCCAAACCCCACCATCCTATCACTACATTCCACTTCCCTCATATCAACCAACCATACTTACCACACACTCTAACTCCTCTCCCCCAACATAAATCAATTCTCCCTAATCCCCCATTCAAAACAAAACAAAAAACAATACTTCCTCCACCTCTCATCTATATCTACAGGTATTCTCAGTAATTTCCAAGATCCATAATCCCATGCATCAGGCTTTTACTCTCCCCTTATCGTCTCATGGCCCCGTATACTTACCTTAATCTGAGATATGCATATGCCGATCACTATTGTAAAAATTAGTAAACTAGCATTATAAAAACCAGATCCTTTTCTGCAACCACATCTGCTAGTAAAACATTCACCATTTCAGGTTCCATTTTACTGGCACGTAAGCTAACTCAGCGGCAGCCAAATTCCTGTCAATCTGTCTGGCTAGACGTCCAAAAACTTATGACCGCCATTTTGCCTTCCCTTGACCGTTCGTGCATAGATTTAACCTTTACCTGGCTCCAAAGCTACTATACGTTAAACATATCGGTGGTAAACGGCCAGCTCCCACTTTTTTGCTTACTTTCCTACACTTGATTTGCATTATATCATTCATTGTTAAGGGAACTAGAAAGGCTCACATCAGAAAATCCAACAAGGAAAAAGCTGATGCGCCATCCTAGTCCTATTTAACATTGCCACCTTGAGGAATACCACTGGCATGTGCAATGGACTTTAAAATTAGAGAAGAAACAAAATGCGACATAGCAAAGTGATGCACAATAGTGCATGTCAACACAGGGCGACTGACTGAGTGTATGATGCAGCTACAGGTTTGTCGAAATACTTGTCTCCTGCTTCTGTCTTACTATGTAATATAGACTATGGACTTTCTGATTTCCTGTATACATGTCCTGCTTGCTTTTCTCCTCTCAATGCTACTCCTGTATGTGTGCTGCCGTGGCTGTTGTGTAACATGATACATCCCCAATCACCTGATCTTCACCATATGTTCGGAAACAGCTACCTTTTTAATGTCTTCTAATGTGATGTGTTGCTCTCCGGGCATCACGGATGTTAACAAAATAATGTACATTGATAAATCAAGACATAGTATATACAAAGTAGAATACATACAACTTCACATCGCGCATTCATATTTCCTTGGTGGCGGTTGCTCGTCTTGCCCACATTTCCTTCTCCTTTTCTAGCTATGAAATCATTAAGCGCGGACATACCTACCGCGTACAATTTGCCCACTACGATCACCGAAGACAAGGGATATTCTTTGAAGGCCTGTCTGAGAAACTTACTTGGCCCGTGGGTTATCTGTCCAGACAAGTATTTTGCAAAAGAATAAACCCAGTCTCCGTTGCTTCGAAAATTCTTGCTCACCGGCATGACTATTTTATCCTAAACTGGTACCGCCGGAGTCAAAGACTAATGGTGGACCCTGTTTAGGCGATTTGGTCAACTAAGGGAATAATCTGGAAGCTACTATACTGCGAATAACCGAGCGAATAACCAGTCTGTTAGAAGCATTGCAAGTTACACATTACCGTTTAAAAGTGTCCAACACCAGCGTGGGCTTTCGCCTGGCAAGTGTTCTTCCCATAAAAGCCACAATTATCAGTTTAACAACACCGCTACATTGCGGATGTAACTCGCCAGCAAATAAACGCACAACTTACTGCATACTGGCAAGCTGACAGGCGCCATCTTTAACGAGTTTTAATAAGTGCCATACATAATTAACTGAATAAATAAATAACTTTTTATCCTCGGCTACGCGAGGCACGCCATTAAATACATGATCGAAGTACTAGTAGAACAATTGATCAAGAAATGTGCAGTAGTATAATAGGATTTTCATATACGTAGATCCACAAATGTAGGTAGGTAGCTAATGTGTTGCTTGTGCTTGTAAATTTATTGCCATAGTTTTGCATAAGTTAGACCGCTTTGCCGGTGCCTGAGGATATGTTTGATGTCTGTGGATTTAATAAGCTTGTCAGCGTAAGCTTGTGCATTGATTTTATTTAGCGGCATGTCACATCCGCCACATCACGGTGTTGTTAAGCAGACATTTGTGACTTTTATTGGGAGAACCCTTGGCAGGCGGAAATCCACCACGTCCTGAAACACTGCAGCCGAACTATTTGCTGGAACGTGTTAAACCCGAACCACCCAGTTAGCACCACGGGAAAGTTGTTCGGCTAGCCAGCTTTTTACCCTTTTACTTGTGATCTTTACGTTAAACTTACATAAACCACGAATAAAGTCACATCACCAAAGATCTGGTACCCAACTAGTAATTTCATATTTCTGCATCTACCATACCTAGTAGACATCAACTTTATTATATGCAACGCAACCATGCCTGGTAGCATGTACTTCGATGCATTCGAGAATGAACGGTTTAGTTGTATATTTACCATGCGCGATGCAGCGAATTGACCTGTAGGTACAGATGACCGATTTATCCTGCTTAAACTAACCTCTCCAACAAATGAAGTCAACTAGCGTGCGGCTAACCAAACACTTTCAAAAGTTCAATAACACAATAGCCCAGGATGGGATAAAAAGGATAACTTTACAAAACCTATAGGATGGATATGCAAAAGTAAAGTAAAAGCAAAATGTTCCAAAGTGTGAAATAGCAATGCTTAAGCCGATACACTTTATCAAACTGTTGTGCAGCTTTTAGCACTAAAAAGTCTAATAATCCTTTAAATCTCGTGACGTCTGGTGCGTCCACCACATATGCTAGTAATGCAACTCAGTGGGAGCAATTTATAAATAAGTAAAAATACTTTCTATGGTTAAAACGGGTGTTGCGCCATTAGATTCAGGCGGTTACCTCGCATTGTTTGTAGATGGGTGCTGGCTTTCAGTTTGTATCAGGAATTGGGGAATGAGATCTCCGCGAAGCCATCGGAATTCTGCGCAGAACACAACATGGTCACGAAGACGCAATTCGTAAATTAGACCGGCAAGTTCACGCATTGCCTTTGTGGATCTTCTTTCGGGGTTGCTCCAATAGGCGAATGTATCAGTTTAACCATGAAAATCAGGCCTGATTAACATATTTAACATGAGGACGAATATAGAAGTTAATCAGCATTGGTACTAGCCGTCTCACAAAGATGCTGAGGGCTCAGAGTTGAAGTTAGGAAACATGCTGTGTGGTTGGGTTGCGACTCGCAACCTCTGTTGGACCTCGGTTCACTATGAGGTAAACCTCCCACATTTCGATCGCTAGGACCGTAACCGGAATGGAAATATTTGGGTGTGCCAGGGTTGGAAGAAGCAACACCCAAATATCATTCCGTGCCGAGAGATCGCCACAAAAGCGTCAAGTTCAAGTTCGCCACACTTGCTACTTTTCAACACTGGGGTGAATTGACAAGACTTTCAGGCACGATCATACCTAAGTCGCGTTCACTAGACACGTGTTGCAGGACTTGTTGCCCGAAAGCTGTGTGTTGACGAAGTGACTGCGCACCGCCAGCAGGTAACACTTTGCAGAGTTAAGCGTGAGCTGGTTTGTTTATTCCAATTCGTTTATCGGAGCCAGATCATGCTGAAGATAGACACGGTCGGATGCTGAGCGAATTGCTGTCCATATTTTAGCATCCTCTGCAAATATTTACATCGGGGGGACAAGCTATGCTAGTAGGTCATTAAGGGCGATTAAAAACAGTAGCACGCCGAGGATGGATCCTTGCGGTATACCACTGGAGACGCACAGGCATTCCGAGCAAGTGACGACTACTCTTACCTTGATTGCTATGCTGTGTAAGTAGCCTACTAACCAGGTAAGCAGGTAACAGCTGAAACTTAGATGGCAAGCTTTGTAGGAGAACTAAGTGCTTGTCCCTCTCAAATGCTTTAAAACAATATAGTTAAATCTCATCTATGAGGAATTCTTCAACAACCACCCTGGTCCATAAGTCCCGAAGAAGCAGCAAACTGTCGTGGTAAGAGCGTCTGCGCCTGAAAGTATACTTTGCATTAGAGATTATTTGTAAAATTTTAATGTATCGCGTCAGTACTTCTGCAGTTCCGATTCCAGCACTTGATAAAACAGAAAGGAGAGTAATAGGTCAGTAGTTGACAGGATCCGATTGCTTACCTCCTTTGCATATCAGAGTGATTATTCTAGCATTACATTCATCTGGGAGTGTATGGGAGTTAAGCAGACCTTGGAAAATGGCTGCAAGGGGTGCCGCTATGATGGGAGCAAGGGTTTTAACCACTTTGGGACATATCATGTCGATTCCAGGGGCACTGTACTCCCGGAGATACTGTAATTTGCTTGCAACAGCTGCTGGGCTAAAGATGACACCGGATAAGCCAACGACATTTGTTAGGAGTTGCTAGAGCGAAGGTTCCGTAGTATTTGTAGCGACGGAGCCAAACTGCAGGAGTAGAGGGTTCACGCTATCCACAACTGTAGTTTTTAGGTTACTAACGGTCTTTAGTGGTAGTATACCGGGCTTAATCATTCTTTTACTTTTCACATAGCTTTGGGGTGGTTTGGTGTTACCGGTAAATTGCAGTACCATTTGCTCCTACCATACGTATCTATCGCCTCTAACGAGTGACTTGCATTAGTTTTTAATTGTTTGTAACTCTGCCATATGGTATCACATGGGATTAGCGAATGTTTCCTCCAGATCTCATCTCTTCTGTTGATCCATTTACCTGTGCTGCTTCGGATCCACGTATCTGTCCAGCGCGCTGCTCATAATGGTACAACCTTCGATGCTGATTGCATGACCCAGTTAATTTTATCTTTCAATTCATTCTATGCGTCATTCGCTGAACTGTGCGTCTGTAGTCCTGATCAATGGTTGGCGATGTGATGCAGCTTAAAACAGTCCGTATTAGTTCGTCGAGTTCCAAACGTTAGGACTGAATAGTCACTACGGCCCAGTAGAGGGTCGTTCGCTACTGACCTAACCATCAACTCTTCGTTAGTCAGGATTAAGTTCAGGAGTGAACCGCGGTGTCTGGTTGTACGAATTCAAGAAGCATCGATTTAAATGACGGCTCATTAGGGGACGATGATGCCATAACACAGTGAATACTTTCGTGAAACAGCATAGCTGACGACTTTGGAGGCCTACAGATAACTGCTAAGAGGCAAGTATCAGGCGCCTTTTCTATTATCCAACATCTCAACCTTCTAGGTACAGACGGCGAATTACTGCTTCGGGAACAACAAGGGAATTTTTGTTAAGGGCCTCAGATTTCAAGTAATCTCCATAATAGAGGGCAGCACCGCCATCGCGACACGGATGATCATTCCGAATAACTGACGTCTCACTGCTTTCAATTTCCGGATCAAGTATGTCGTTTGAAAGCCAAGTTTCAGTAACCGTTGTGAGGTCCAAAATTGTTGGTCCATGTTGACGACGCTGTTCCAGAAGCTTAGAATGCAACGCCTGAGTGTTGGTGTAGTAGCATTGTATTTGTTGACGCAGTAGGAGCTCAGTTCGCTCTTTGTGATCGGTACAAATATTGCCCGTCTACTGAAGATTTCTGAAACGGGTGTTTGTACAGTTGGCTGATCTGGGACACGTACAATCGAGATGACCTAATATGTATCTGGCTTCTGGAGTAATTGAAGGAATTGTCTTAGAAGTATTTCTAGTGGCCCAAGGTTCCTGTTGTCATGTCACGCTTGGATTGCACTTGACACCACCGCAGGCGCAGCCAGGGTAACTGTCACAATTCTTGACCCGCTGCCTTGGTACTTTCTGGAGGAAACTAGCCGAATGACATCAAAAGCCACGACATTTTGGCTGTCGTAGAGTTCTGTGATGTACCTCTATTTTTCGATGTCTTGCTTTCGCCGTTCACTGTCATCGTCGTGCTTCAATCATAGTACAAAATGAACCAACACAAATTTCTTCATCTCATTTCGACGTAAGGCACTAGAGCTGGAATTTGTTTTCTATCTTTCTGCCCATGGTCTATCAGGAAAAATGCCGGCACTGACAAAAGAGTTTACTAGAATGTGGCTTGCTAAGAGAACAGCTTCCAAAGCGCATGCGTTGTTAAATTTCACTCTCAGTAACCGAGGTTTCCCTACGTGAGGAGATGATGAATTTCGTAACAGGGGTCTAAGACTATTTGGATGTACTTTCATTCCAAATGCGTAGGTTATTCCAGCCCAGAGGTTTCGCTCCTTTGCTTTTCCATCTTTTAGTGATTCATTATTGGGTTCTGGGACGTTTGAGCAGATCACTGTCGTCGCTCTTTAGTTGCGCAGCAACTGTTTGTCTTGCGGTTCTTTGTGTACGCGGCTTTGTCCTTTGGGAGTTGTTACCTTGTCTGATGTGGAAGACAGGCCAAGGCTGTTTAGATCACCGATGTGAATCGCACTACCATGGGAGTCCAGTGCTGTTGCCCAGCTAATAACCTAGGTGATTGCGCAATTTGTGTACAGCTTTGTATGCCTTGCAGCATTTCGCGGGAATATGGAGATCGTTCAACCGGGCTGTCGTCATTGCTGTTTGTAACCAATGGTGTTCGTTTTTCAATGGACTGTGTAGCACTTTTACTGGAGAGCTTAAGTCTTTTAACAGGTCTTGGGTTAAAACTACCTAATGTTTTAATCAGCAACAAGAGTTACGAGATTTTCCCTCCCAATAACTCGATCAGTTCCTTATGCTCTACTGTCGTTGCAGCTAACGTTTCGCATTCCATCGTAAGCGTTTGAACTATCCTAACTATGGGAATAGCTGAACATGCGTCACAGAACCACAACCTCTCTGCCAATAGGCCGTTACACCTTACGTGCAAGTTTGTTGCGCCATAGGAATTGGCACAAAATGAGCACCACACTCCTGAGATCATCCTTTTTGCAATCTTTTCCGCTCTACGGATGACCTTATTTTTATTGTTAACTGGAGTTTCGGTGGACAAATTTATTTGACCACTTGTTAGGTGGTTTGTCTGCACTTTTATGTCACGCCGGTCACACCGTTTGGACTGACTCACTTGCAACCTAGTCAGCTGGAGCTGTCCTCGTGTCGGCGGCTTTAGTAGTGGTGCCTCCTCGGCACACGGGTGGATAAAAATTACGCAGGCTTTGTGTAGTAAACGCACGTAAATATACAGTGGCTAATGTGCGGCGAAAAAATAGGATGTACCTACGGTGAACAGTGGCTCATAGTACTGTTATATCTAGTCTGGCAGGCTTAGAGAACCCCTGTCGAACGATAACTCAAGGGCATTCAAGATACTCAAAAAGGCAGGGTTCCACATGCTTGTCCCGGCAGATAAATTGCCGAAGGTATCATTTGTGATGTACAAGCCTGTTTATGGTCTTACTTCAAAAAGTTAGATTCCGTTGGATGGAGCGCGGTGATCCAAATCGCATGAGAATACTTACGAAGATTTGGTATAAGGAAGTCCAACTTAACATAGAGTATATTATTACAAGATTAGCACGCATCACGTAACCTACCTTGGCTAATTTCCACTTACCAGAAACTTTTCTTACTTACCTCGCACGAAGCAGCGCCATAGCGTTTTGTGCACTGATGTTTACTTACCATCTTCTTAAGCAATACAACCTCAACCAAGCTGGATAGCGTCGCTTATCTACACCTCTGGCTGCGCTCTACTCAACTGGTATTAGCTCTATTATTCAGGCCATCCATCATGGGTTACCTGCAACGCGTGACTCATTGCTGTAGTCCGGATATACTGCTGTCCCCTTTCCTCTTGCTTGCAGTAGCTCCTCTCATAAACACGGTAAAATGGCGTGTAGCTTAATGATGCCTATTAGGTGCTCATTCCGCGTCTGCTCCATTCCACTTAAACGTTAGTTTGTTACCTTCTTCGTGCGACGCAGCGCCATATCATCATACTTTCCAACGTTCGCATACCTTCCTCTTTCAACAATGGGTTTTTTATCGCTAACACTAGCTACACACTGCTTAAAATACATTAGCTGTCTTTTACTGGCGAACCAGTACGACCCACTTACACCACACAGCGCATCGCCATAGTCAGCACGTACTGAGGTTCTCTTACCCACTACTGAAGCAAGCCTCTGACACACTGCTGTAATGGTGCGGCCAGCTCAACTACCGGCTTCTCACTTCTTAAGCTACATTAGCTCTCTTCTTCTTACCATACAAGACGACTTGCCCAGTCTGCGCGACGCGGGAACCCAGCCTTGTGTCTTCTGATCTTCACATTTTATTTTCTTGCTTCCACTCCCTTGGACTTTTGACGTATATGGGAGTCAGGCATACCACTTCGTTTCCATCACTTAGCCCACCTTTTATACCTTTCCCTTTCCAGGCTTGTCAGACCTATTTACTCCTTGCGATGCAGCGCCAAATTCTTGTATGCATTCGTGATCACTAACATTCTTCCAATGGCAAGGCCTCCGAAACGTTGCTGTACAGAGAAACCTAGCATAACCTCTGGCCACTCGATAATAAAACAGTTTTTTCTCATGGAAATATTTCGGTGTTGCTCCACCCAACACTGGCACACAAGGACTGCGGTTTCGTCCTGGTTTGGACTCATGAAGTGGCGATAACCCGAGCTGGGGTGGAACTTAGAACCTAGTTCACGGCTGACGCCCCGAACAATACGCTACTGAGATTCTCGAGCAACGCTTTCACAGTGGAAAGGAATTCAAAGTATAATTTGGTGGATCCGCTGTATGGTTGGGTTGCGACACGCTATCGCTATTGAGATCTCGGTTCACTATGAGGAAAACCTCGGTCATTTTGCTCACTTTTCTTGCTCAATCAGGATGATTAACTTACTCCGCGTGACCCTGCGCGCTAGCCACGTAGATACTGACGTTCACCTATCCCTTTCTACAGCAGTGTCTCTGATCCATTTATTTAAGTTGGCTTCCGGCTTCGCTGCTGGCTGCCTACTTCTTAGACTGCATTAGCTTTATTGTCATCGCCAAATAGGACTAGTCACTTAACCTTCCCAACCCAACGCATTAACCTTGCATCTTTGGACGTTCTATATTTTCGGGGTGGTGTTCCCTAAGTCAACACCCTACTTCGGCTTGGGCAACCGGGTAGTATCTCGCCCTCTGAGGAAACCATGGACATTGTTGTGTTGTGTTTTATTTTACTGTTTCTGTTCCCCTTCGTTTGAATCCCATGGTTTCTGATGGCATTATGTCTGTTAACAGACTTTTGCAAATATATATATATATATATATATATATATATATATATACATTAAGTCACAGCTTCCTGACTTTCCGTAGTATCTTACACACTCAACCACGTCAGCCACTTCGAAGACGTCATTTGATCCCTTCCTATGTTGGCGAATTTACAGACCACAGCCACAAATTCAGCATAACAGTAATAAATCTACCCAAAATGATTATTGACCCAGGCACTTACTATATTCATAAAACATAGCTCCAGTATGTACTGGTTACATAGTAACACTTGTGGCAATTATTGCTTATACGCTCTGTATTAATATGATCATGCCATTGTAGGCATGTCCCGCACTGTCAGTGACAGTGGATGATAGGTGGTGAAAATCCCAGTTAGCTTGCAAATTATCAAGCCCAGCCCCATGGCTCAGTGTCTTACGCTGCTGTATAGTAGGCATCCGCCTCTAGCGGTCATGGGTTCGATCACCAGTAGGGGGACTAGGGAATGAGCACCACTGACGAGCACCAATAGGGCGAAACGCGTCTGATGCCATTCCGGACTAGGCTCTGCTATGTAGCTTGTGAACTACTGGGATGAAAGCCTTAACAAAAGTACAACTAAAATCCTGCTACTTGCGAGTAGTATTAAAACACAACCGTTATTTCTTTGTTTATCTCCTTGCATTTCCACTCCGATCAGTTTTGGATTTCTGCAGGGTATATTATGAGCAGCACACCTACCAAACATCCAGCATTGCAAGTTACGTGATGAAAAGCGATTGCAATAGGAAAATGTTTTAAGATGTAATTTCTACAGTACTGAGGAAATTGCATTCTTATTGTGAAAGATTTCTTCGAGTTGGGTTGCCAGGATTCAATCAGTGTCCGTTCCGCAACTGTGCTATGTTGTCGGTGTAAGTAAACCAATACGGTTAGCTTTCTTTCTCTTATTTAGATGGATGCTTCCCAAGTTTCTTTATAGATTTTCCATTGTTAAGCGCCGTCGCCAATTTTGCCCCGAGATTTTCTGTCAGCTAACCGACTGTTAGCACGTCTTGTAAATAGAGAACATGGGCAGGTGGTTATAAAGCAAACGACGATTTAACATCTGGTAGAATAATAACAGGCTTTGTTTTCATGGACAGACAAGGTAAAACCAATTTGTTCATATCCGAGCTAAATGCAACATGAGGAAGCAAAATATTTAGGAGGATGTGTTTGGACATCGGCAAGTTAGTCGCTTCAATTCAAGTAATCGTTCAGTACGCAGATCACTCCGATGCCGAAGTATCCCGGGTAAGTATTAACAACCATTTATAGTAGGTCTTTGGAGAGAGAACGGTGAAGAAATTTAAACCCACAACAGTACACGTCACGCAGTGAAGTGAACGAAGTAGACTGATAAATAACTGAAGCGTTACAACAAACTGTGTACATTTAATTGAATAATTGCGCTACAGATATTCTTTTCGTGGAGAATGGTATGCGCCTGGATGCAAGATCACTTTACTCGTTTGCTTAAATCCCCAAGCGGTAAGCTATAGTGTCGCAGGAATAAGTCAAAAAAGAAGCGGATAATAGTGCAACTTTCTTGGCAACGAAAACTTTATGCGCACAGACAGCAGCAAGTTGACTTATACGTTAGAGCGAAAGGGGTGATGAGAGAATCCATGTCAGATCATTTTGGTGTACCAGTAGGATTGGCAATAAACGCAACGAAGGAATTGGGCCCAGGGAAGAGGAATATGGCTAGCCAGCCTTACCTCATTGCTTAAGCCATTAATTCATAAACGGAGAGCAATAGTGTCTAACATAAGGGAATTAATTAGCGAATAGTGAGGAAAATGCACGAAATGCAAGCAAGGTGAGAGTGGAGAATCTCAGGTATTATTGGGATACTAGCAGTAGGTTTAGTAAACGCAACGAAGGAATTTGGTGTACATAGGAAAAAGTATAGTCGCGTAGTGGTGTCGAATTTACTAAACCCTCCAATCAGAAGTGGAGAGCTAGTGTAAGGAAAAACCTGTTAGGCAGCAAGGGTAATTATTGCATACAAGCAATGATATTCAGAGCCACACACCTAGGAAAATGACTAATACCAAGCTCGGAGATACGTAGTACCTACGTATCGTCTATGTTTTTAATCCTCGTTGTAATTAATAAAATCCACCAGAGACGATGCCGTGGAGAGTAAGAAGGTAGGTAAGCAGCGATGCAACATTAATTAAGTTCCCAAGCAAATCGTTGAGACATAAAGTGTCAAAGAGAAGTCAATCAAGCACCAGTGGTAAGTAGCGCATAGCAAACAATAGAGCCCCATCTTACAAACAGAAGAACGGTGGATTAAAACTTTGTCACAAACTAGAAATACCATAAGCAAGTGTAATGACGGAAATTCGATTGGAAATAATAACCTTTATATATATGTATATATATATGTATATATAGGCGGTGTTGACAAGATCAATATGTGTAGATTTCAGACTTCCCGCTTAATGTCCACACACTACGCCCACCAGATTAAGGGGAACTAACAGGCCATCCATAATGGCCCGAATATTCCCAAATGAAGAACTCATGGTCGAGCGAGCGATAACCGCTACTCCTTAAGGCCACAGCGATCATGCGACGCTAGTGTTTCATTACATGTGCTACGCGGATTATCCTAAAGAGCATGCCGCGGAATATCATGTCCTAACCAACTATGACGACCTGTCCGACCTCATTCATACAACAAGCTGGTCGAATTGACCCCTGAGGTGGCCTGCGGAGAATTCGTCAACATATTTACCAAACTCGTGGCAAACACATCCGAAACCAAACTCTACCGGCCTAAAAGGATGGAGTCTTTCTTAAGGAGCAGGACACGTAAATGCATGGCATAAAGGGACTTAGCATGGCGCGCCTACATAGCCTCCCCGAACGACGACACCTGGGATTTCTACACAATACAAAGGAACCACTGTGTCAAACTCGTCCGGGAGGACAAACTGAAGAATCAAGTAGGTCTAGTGGAAAAGTTTTGCTCCAATTCCAATCTACTATGAAGACACGTAAGCAATTTACGTCGTGTTAAGCGCGGTATTCCTGCGGAATTAATGCACAAGGCATGCGGGTTAGCCCAAACCGAACAAGAGGCGGCTAACATTCTTGGACAATAATTTGGTCGTACCTTCCAAAACGTGCAATCGTCATACATCCTGCCTAAACAGATAATACCGCCATTAGGGCTTAATCACATTTTGTTTGCCTCCGCAGCTGTACTGAAGAGGTTGATGTCTCTGCGCGAGTTCAGCTCCCCGGGTGCGGACGGCATTCGCCCGAAGGCGTTGAAAGTTACTGCCATGAGTTTGGCGGCGCCACTAACAATTTTCTTTCAACGATGTCTGAACGAGATGCACGTCCCCACGATGTATAAACACGGAATCATCACACCAATCTACAAAAGTGGCAGTTGTGCTGAACCAACAAATTATCGCCCGATAACACCACTTCCTGTGATCTCCACGGTTATGGAGTCCATTATAGCTGAGGCTTTGATGGGGTACCTGAAACAACAAAATTCTCGTCCCGGAGCAGCACCGATTTCGGCAAACTCGGTCCTGAACCACTAATCTGTTGATTGCTAGTGCAAGCTGCATAGAATTTGTGGACGCTGGTGCAGGAGTCGACGCGGGCTGCCTGGATTTCTCAAAGGCATTCCACCGTCTAGTCCATCGCATTCTGTTCCACAAACTCCAGAAATATGGAATCGGCGATCCCGTTCTGGGCTGGATAGCAAACTTTCTTGTGCAACGTCACCTGAACGTGACGGTTCGAAGAAACCTATCGGAATCCATCGAAGTTCAGTGCGGCGTACCTCAGGGCTCGGTACTTGGACCCCGCCTGTTTCTGGTTTTCACAAATGATCTCGCAAGCGTGCTATCTTCTAACTGTTTGCTAATTGCTGATGACCTAAAGGTATGGCGTACTATATTTGCAGTGGAGAACCACACAGCGTTACAGGAGGACCTAGACAAACCATACATATGGTTCATCGAGAACATGCTGCATTTCAATGTCACCAAGAGCAAAGTTCTCAGCATACGGCACAGGATACGCACAAGCACCGCCTAGGACCACAAATTCTACAGCGGACTGCTCACGAGTGCGATCCCGGCGTCCTAGTTCAAGATGACTTCGACTGTTTGAGGCAGACTGTAAAGGCATCTAAGAAAGCAAACCAGCACCTCGGCCATCTTTGCAGGGCTTTCGGGAAGTTTGACCCTTCAGTCATTCCAAAAATGCTTAGTGCGTACGTGAGGCCGCATGCGGAATACGCTATTCAAGCGTGACAACCCTGGCTCAAGCACCATCTCACCGCGCTGAATACTGCACAACGGAGGGCAACGAACAGGGTCAGAGGTTTGACCAGCCTCCCCTACCCACTCAGGCTGAAGACCCTCAAAATATACAGTGGACGTTATCGGCATCAATGGGAGGATCTCATAATGGTGTACCAGATCCTGAGAAACCCCAACCACCCATGCCATTCCTTTTTGATACTCAGTCAAAACACGCTGCCTACAGGTCATCAGTTTAAGCTTGTTACGCAGTACAGCCGACTGGAAAGTCAAAGGAACGTTTTCTCCCTTCGAGTGTCACAGACTTGGAACACCCTCCCGGAACATGTAATTAATGCTCCTAGGCTATTGTTTTTCTACAGACGCCTTAGCGATACTCTGTCACATTTACACTACGTGCTTTATCCCATGACCACCAGATGTTGGCACTAATGCACAACAGACAGTGGACAGTGCCATAACCTTCCTCGAGAATAAGTCACTCTAAACCCATTGCACACAATTTGCTAAACGCTACTCCTGTAAAAACTGGATTTCTGTATCCCATCGACCCGAGATAGCTGCACGCGAGTAAGCGTTGTGCTTGCTATATTTTCTTATTTTCTCGCTTATTACGTGACCTATATCCACTCCCCTTATTGCTTTGCGTGCGCACACTCTAATTTCAAACTCCCTTTATACGGCAGTGCAGTTAAAGCTGTATCGCCCGAACCGACGATTCCATGTTCCAATAAAGCAAGAAGAAACAACCTTTTAACAGAATTTACTGAATTCAGGAATTTCGCGTATTCTCCTCTTCTGTTTACATACAATGAGTGGAAAACAGTGCGATGTTAACAGCAAAATTCAAAGCGATCGAAAATCATTAGGCTCACGTGACCTGTTCCGAGGAAAACGCAATCACTATCCTTACCAGGGTAGGGCTAGCGTGGTCACGAAATCCGTTTGCTTGCATAGATTTGGCTTCAGCCGCCGAATTGCTGCGCCTCCGCAAACTGTAGTAAACGGGGATTAGCCTGTTTGCTAACTACCCTGAAATTGCCACGTGGGTTCTGGCATTCAGGGCAGTCAGGTATTTGGCGGGCAATAGAACTAGTCGGTAGCTTCGGACCCTTGGCGGAACATGCTCTGCAATCCTCGCTGACAGCCTTCTCTCAGTTCAGCCTATGTACTTACTACCGCAAGTACAATTAAAGAGGCAAATGCGTGAGGCGGTAACTTGAGAGTCTGGTCTGTCCAGGTTGAATTTACAGAGCAAACTTCTGACTTGATGCAATACCACTAGCTCAGCCGCATGGTAACACTTCTTAATTGATTGACGGAGGCGATGCCGGCATCTTCGGTCAACTTGATCTCCTTTGAAGGGCAGTGTAATGAATACTTTTTTCTTTGGAGCATCAGTTGGTGGTTTATTTCCGGATCGTATTTTCGCGTGCCGAGTTATAAATCGCGCTGGATACCCATTCTCTTGTAGCATCAAGGTGACTCGTTCTAGTTCATGTTCGATTGTGTCTAACGAGCAAATTTGGCGAGCTCTAGCAAAATTGGCACCTACTAGAGCTCGTTTATAGTTCACTGGGCAAAAGCTATTAAAGTTCAAGTATTGCCCCGTCCGTGTTGCTTTTCTGTACACAGATCGGACGAGTGTACCATCTGGCTTTCTCTGTAAGTTAACATCTAAGAAGTGGCAAGATCCGTCAGACTCGTTTTCCATTGTGAACTTGATGGTTGGATGGCACATATTCATCAGTTTAAGTAAGTGCGCCGCCTGTTCAGGTGTGTCAACGACGATGAATGGGTCGTCTACATACCGGGGTATATTTTGTAGGTAGGAAGCTAACACAGTGTTTTCTAAGTGTCCGAGGAAGATATCAGCCAAAACTGGGCCCAATGGGCTGCCCATGCAAACGCCGTCGATTTGTCGATATAGGGTTCCCTTGAACCGGAACTGAATATCTTTTGTGCATAGGCGCAGTAATGAATTGAGCTGGAGCACTGGGAACCTAAGTTTATCAGCATGGCTGGCTATTATATCTAGTGTTTCTTCCAAAGGTACGTTCGTGAACAATGATGAAAGAAACCATGTGTTTTCCCTTTACATTCAAATTACTTATCTCGTTGACAAATTCAAAAGTGTCTCTTACACTGTAGCTCGTCAGTTCCCTCCGGATGGGGTCAGTAAGTTTTGCTAGCCATCGCGCTAATTTTTGGTATGGTGTGTCTACCATTGAGACGATTGGACGTATTGGGACATCTTCCTTAGGAGTTTTCGGTAAGCCATCCATGTGGGGAAGTCGTGATCCCCGGGGGCGTAACTGAGTCATAGTTTTGGCATCCATCAATCCGGCCTTCACTAGCTTCTTCAATTCACGGACTATTAAGTTCTCTATCTGCTCAATTTTGTCTCGGTTTGTTACATCCTGAACAAAACGACTAGAATCCGAAAGGAATGATTGGACTTTCTGAATGTACTGTTGCTTTACCAAAATCACAACTCCTGATCCCTTGTCTGGTGGCAGTATTACGAGATTTTCATTTCGCCGTAGTTGAAATTCGTGAAGGGAAATGCCTGCACTAGATTCCATGTTCCCTTGATCTATCTTCTCTCACTCTAACCACCCTACGGCACTTGTCAAACACCTGCTTTCTTACCCGTTATATATCATTGTTCATTGTTCATGACTAATTAGATCAATGTGCCGACTTTCTCAGGCTTACATGTCACTAATGATTGCATTTTTGTTGTGTCAAACGGAAATTTCATATATGCTTAAAGCCAAACCACGGGCATTTCTGCTGCCGTTCCCGCAGGAGCTGTGGGATTAATTTC
Organism: Dicrocoelium dendriticum; assembly: GCA_944474145.2. Taxonomy (NCBI): domain Eukaryota; kingdom Metazoa; phylum Platyhelminthes; class Trematoda; order Plagiorchiida; family Dicrocoeliidae; genus Dicrocoelium; species Dicrocoelium dendriticum. Next base: position 210,141,671 of record OX104064.1, on the reverse strand, counting down.
TGGGCGCTTTCACATCCTCTGCTGCTCCATGTTGATCAGAATGACAGGAACGTCCCAAGACCTGACGCCGATCGTGACAATTTTACCCATATATAAATATGTACTCCTGCATTGCCTGCCAGTTGCAATTCTTCAGTCGTGTTATGGCTATGATTGATAGAGGGATGCCACTCAACATATTTATTTTGAACATGCAAAAAGCGTTCAACCGCGTGCCACACAATCCACTGCTTTTCCGTGCTAAGGGCATTTGACATGGGAAACACCCTGCTAGGCTTGTTCGTCTCATAAATAAACGATCAAACACATGGACTCAGAATTGATCAAGTATTCTCTACGCCAAAACTAATAACCAGTGGTGTCTTCCAAGGCAGTGTGCCGTTACCATTACTCTACGTTAATTATGTAAACAAAGATTGGCAACCCCATCAGAAACGGGCGCCCACTTCTGTTTGTAGACGACCTTAAACTGGTCAACTCTTTTCAACCAGACCAACTATACGAGTGGCTAGGAAGCATACGCGATACCTACGCGCACTGCATAACTAGTGTATGTCCGTTATTAAAATATTCCTCAAGAAAACCCGAAGTACTCTGGTATAGATGCCACATCCCAGAAGGCTCTATCACGCTCGTTCACAAGTTATCCCGACCTCTGATTCAGTTCGGAAATTGGGAATTAGTAATTCTAACTCCTTCAATTTTGATGTACATATGCCATTCCATTTCGCAAAAGCGAGACAACTATCTGGTTAAAACAGCAGAACATTTTCCCTTCTGAAACATGGCTTGAGGTATTTAACATAATCGTAAGACCTACTATGGTATATTGCACTATCATTCACAACCAGCTAAGAAAGAAAAACACAATAGCTTTGGAAAATGTCCAACCACCATTTGCCAAGCTGGTCAAAGGGGGCTGCTCAAATTTGAGTTACTACGACCGTTGTCACCACCTCCGAATATATCCAAGTTGACCAAGATGACTGAGAAACAATGTTCTTCTTCCCTTCAATATCATCAATGAGCGCATTTTTAAGGAGAACACGGCTCTCGAACTACGGAAAACTGTCACCTACCCCAGCCCTAATGTCGGTTACTTGTTACTCCCACAGTCTGCGAGTCATGAAAGCCGATTGGCTTTTTTACTTGAAATATGTCAACCTTTGGAGCCGACTTTCCCTGCAGTTAAGCACGAATGCAAACCGTGCTACGTTCCGAAATTCGTTATACACTTTCATCACTACACCGAAGGTGTTAGTAACACTATGCGCACAACAGCCGCCAGAAACCTTGATGGAAGCTGGTCTAAATAACATCAGCAGCCAGAAACAGCAGTCAAATTACCACCGCTTCTCATCACCCATGAAACTAAGCATGCCTATGCAGACTACTCACGCATACTCCAGTTTTGCTGCTTCCGGGCATCGATACCTAGAAACTTTGAAACAGTAGTGTGAATATTTGTCCGCTTTGCATTTCGAGTAATCGGTTGGATGCTTAAAGAAATTTTTATGAGCCGGGATTCTATTTTTATCTTTTACGACTATTATCTTGCTTTAAACCACAAAAACCATGACGGTACGTTTTGTAGGAGTGTTCCCTTCCGCATAAGGAACGTATACCGCTTGACAGTAATATGAGAATTTATTTAGTTATTTAGTTACTGTGTCCTTATATGTGATGCCATTATTAGTTCCTGGTCTTTTTGGCATGGTTCAGACACTAGCAGTAATATGTAGAGGATCGGACACGTCATTAGTCGGTTCAAATATACGGGACGAAGTCGGAATGCCAGGGACCGCTGAGACGCTGCACAATAGCACGGTTACCGACCAATGTCAGATGGAGTCGCAGTTGGTGAACTAATGTTTTACCCGATTGATAAAGACAAGAACGTTGGAGTAAGTCCAGTCAGATCAGTCAGCGGCCTTCTTCAAGCACTTACCGTAGACACCCGAAGACAGACTAACAGAAATGTGCTCACCTATCCAAATTTAGCTGCTTTAGATGCGGGGAAGCGTGCGGCATTTAATTATAAGCGACAACTTCTATGTAAGTTGGATGTTGCAACAGAGACGCAGTAGTTCTTATGTTCAGTACGCCAACCGAACCCTACTTGGTCGAATTGCTTTGGGTTCAACCAAATTACCAACATCTGCCAAAGATCAGTTTAAATAATTTCTGTGAGCGTGCCTCGAGAAGACACATTCAGTTCTCTTTGCCAACTTCAAAATATGTCATTCGATGGGCCTCACTAACTAGAACAAATGATACACGGACGATTGTCTTTCGTTTTCCTTACAGCTGTAGTAATGATCGCCGTGAACACTGTGTATACGATACTATAGGAAACCCAGCGTTCAACCGCTTCCGAAAACCTGAATAGCACTCTAAAGGTTTTTCATGTTGAATAGTATTATTGCAGCAACGGCTGTTTAAACGCGAGCTGACGAGATCTATCTAAACGCACGGTCTGGGCTGTGAACATGAAGGGCGGTGAGCAGAATAATTTGTGCTGAAGCAACTGTAGTTCTACATAAACAATAATGAACTAAACAGAAACATATAACTTGCGAATAGGTGAGCGGACTCGTAATTAGGTAAAGATACAACTTTATGTGGTTAGTGTGAGCAGTCTGCGCTCATTCGAGGACGTAATAATTGGTGCATTTAAACAGTGTTCGGATGTTTGAGCTTTTCACATCGTTTTCAGGAAAGAATGAGAGGTTATATAATAAAGAATAAGATGTACATGTAAATAGGCAGTACAGTTAATTCAGATTCCGAATGTGATCTGTGATTGTAATCTGTTTAATCATCGTGGTTAAAATCTGAAGAAAAATGTACTACTTGTAACTAGATCATAGTCACACAAACGAATCAGGATTGCACAGTATCAGTTAGGTCGGTGAATTAGTAATTCACAAGTAGCATGCCAAATGGTATATCGCTATTAGTCTGCTTGTTGCGGATTTAGGTATGTCATTTTATATTGTGCACTTGCAACAGGCAGGAACACACTATAACTAACCGCAGACACTGCTTAAGTATTTTCGTCCGCTTTTTGCTGTAACAGATAATTTAACTGCCGGTTATGATGGGTCAATTCGGAAGGTTGACAGCATTGGTAAATAAAGCAATTCCCACAATCCGTAACTGTCTGAGACAAGGGTGCCCACGCCCCTTAAGATGAAAAATATCGCTTTGGATTGCGCGTTTCCTGAAACCCATGACATCTTGGTGACGAATGATTTTGCCCAGATTGGGATTACAAGCGCCATGCCATTAGAGCATGTGCTGACTACTTACTTGAGCCACCCAAACAGCTGCAACCATACAGATATAACCAGAAGTTAGCGGTAATTTAGGGTAAGTACTTTAGAGAGATGAGAAGCTGTATTTAACAATTTATGTTTGTGTCGAGTGGTAGTTACTCAAAGGGAGGCAAAACTCAGGGACCAGTTGGAAACGGTGACGACGGTTTAGAACAGTGGACTACATGCAACAGCTGTCAGATGATGCTATACTAAAGATTATTAAGAGAGAAGCCTAAGAGTAGAGGCATCGACACGGGAACGGAGGACGGTTTGGACAGGGTAAAGTCCAAAATTACTTTGAATACCTGCACAACATGAGTTATTCCCGCTTGTCAGCTTAGTTATGCTAATTTCTCCGCTTGTGGCCCTCTGTGCCAGTGACATGCTTTCCCTGCTTTAGGCTATTATGTTCAGATTTTGTTCTGTTCTCCGAACTGAACAGTTTCACGTTTCATCACCAGTCGTGGTGACCTCCTCAGTGGAAGTCACCACGACTGGTGATGAAACCTTTGCAACGAAACTGTTCAGCTCGGAGGACAGAACAAAATCTGAACAGATCACCTGAGCTACAAGTATTCCGATTTATTGCAGACTATTACGTGTTCAAACCAGTATCGTTTTTATCCCCTTCAGTTGCATGCACCTACCTCAAGGTCATCCTCTCATCAAGCTACAGTAGTGAGGAAGGGAAACTGAGTAGGCGCGCTACCTGACTTTGCAGTGGTGCGTGCACGGCGCACTCATATGCTTTTCAGAAATCCGGTCTTGCGCTCTCACGGAGGAAGAAAAGCAAGCAGAACAAGATGGTTGACGGTAACTTTTGTCATTACTTCCTATAAAGCTTTTCACCTTTTGTATTTGCTACGTGTGGTGTACTGCGCATTCCGGTTCAGTCTCTGGAGTCCTTCCTAGCTTGAATGTTACACTTTGGCGACCCTGGCAACGTTCCGAGTTATAACGTCCACCAAACAACCAGAAAAAGAAAGTGCGTAGTGCCGTGAAGGTGAATTATTAAATATGGTTACTATTTTGACTTCTATGACTGGCTTTCTGAAAATGTTGGCAGCCTCCCCACCCACGCTGCGTGTGACAACCGCGCTTCCTACGTCTGAGAAATTCTCTTTGGCGTGTCATACACAAGGTGGGATAAACAGGTTCGGCTCTAGTAATTTACTAGACTGTAGCATGAGAGTATTATCTTGAACTTGTTGGCAGGCGAGTTATCTGATACGATAGCAGACGGCAATATCCTTGATCAAGAAGTGCCTGCCGAAACGTTTAAAAATCTATGACGGCTCTTAGATTGTCCATATTTTCAACACAGCATCGATAATGGTTTCCTGCTGGATACTAATGCCCTGGTGAAAGTGTTGGTGTTTATGTACGTGTCCTGCGGGTATTAACAGAGCGGACCTACGGAGCCGAGCCATAAGAAGAGCGCGCAAAACGGGTGCTTGGACAAGTTATTGAGGGTGTGCAAATGCTCTGTCAAGAGAAAGCTTCTGTCGCATCCTCCCGTTAAGCTGATACGGTAATACAGACGAGAAAAACTGGAATGGATCGACGCTGCTATGGGAATTGTATCAAGCTGTTTCACGGTGAACATGCCCAATTCACTCGAATCTTCTCCGCATGGAACGAGACCTAGCTGCGCTAACCGCCGACTTCCGTTCAGCTCGTGGAGGCTTGGCCAATCGCTTTTTCGAGGACCCTTTCTTGCGAACCGGTCCTCCTTGAGTTCTGGACCATTTCGATTAGATAGGTGCATGCCAAGTGTGTATGAAGAAACAGATGTTCTACCATGTTTTACCTGCAACTCGACCATATGCCGTTAACTCTAGTAATATCAATGGCGAGGATTTGCTTATTGGGTCTAGTAGACACTGGTACCTCTAGTAGCCTAATCATAGCTAGCGTGAGTATGGGCTGGTAAAAATGTGTTAGAAAAGTTTTTCAAACTTGCCTGACTACGGCTAATGGACTGCCACTTATTGTTCGCAATTCCATTGTCGCACATGTTGAAATTGCTCGCCCCACGTTTAGACATAAATTTATCCTTGCTGACCGGACACCGTTTGACATTATTATACGAATAGATTTGTTAAGGCGGTTAACCTATCAACTTGACCTAGAGAAATCACAGTTGATCAGCGATTCGTTTACCATTCTACTAAGACAATTTAGCAACAACTGTTTTGAAGATTTTAAAGGAGTGTGGCATCGAGGCACGTCAATGTTTAGACAGCTTTGTTCAGTCACTCAGGTCTTCAGCTGATACACTAACAGTGGATCGATTAGCGGAAATGCTGCAAACTTTTCAGCTAAACAAACTTAGATGGCTTCCTTGGCTTAAACACAGCACTATTGTATCAGACATGAAAGTCGGATCGTCGGCTAGAACGCTGATCGCGTCACGTTGGGTTCGAAGCACCACATAAATATCCAATTGCAAATTGGACCAATATGACATGTGATCTGCTTCCGCCTAGATACACAGGATCTTGTGTTCGGGTTGTAACAGTTGAATCTGGGTTCAGGAAAACACTTAATTACAAACTGTGGATCTAATTAAAGGTCTCCGGTATGCTTTCTTACCCTGAAACCCCGATTACAACGATCATACAACCGCTCCACCGACGACATGAAGCGGGTGTCATTTCTAGGCTTTAGGGAATATAGTCGAAGAGCAACATCAAAAGAAAGCCCACACCTGGCTTAGAGCAAAGAATCTACCTGTTTACCGATCGGCTGAGCAGACGTAACGTCGTTTCCAGGATAATCATAATCTTTTACTGCTTAGCTTGCAGGCGCACATAAGTCAGATAGAATTCTGGCATTCTAATCCGGGTCTCAGCATTTTGATATTTGTTAGCTTCATTTATATCAACAGCAGCAAAAGAAGCATCAGCGTCGAATTCAGAAACAGGCATTATTGCCCAATTCAAATATGCAGCAAATATTATTTATTTATATTTATTTAACACTTGACCGATAACCATTTGGCAGGGTGCCACAACACATGAGTAACAGCAAAAAGAAGAAGAAAGAGTCAAGAGTTGGGATGCGAAGATCCACGTGTTGCGTGTGCATTGAGCATCCCGGTTGCCCAGGCCGAGGAAAAGGGTTGACTTAAAGGACTCCACTCCGAGCCATTAGTCATACAGACCTGACCCGCAAGGCAGTGGGGCGATACCCGAAGACAGTTGACAGTCACGTGGCTTATTCGCCTTCTTTATGTTCGGTTGCAGTCCACAGTGAAGCCGGTGGACAGCAAGGTTGTTCATCCGCCCTCCGTTAACTACTCACCTCCAGTTACAGAAGTGAGTGGCCAGTGACCCGATAACTGGTCCCATTGACTTTGACACAGTGCCGTACAAGTTCATGTGGTATTTGATGGAGAACCAGATAGTCAGCCCGGAAATCCCCACCCTCTGAGACGTTGCCGCTGATTGTCCGCGACTGTTTATTCATCTCGGCTGCAATGCAGACTAGACTTATTCGCAGTTACCTCCATAAGAAAGGTATTCCCTAATCCGCAACCTGGGGACCCTCCCGACAACGTACAGCTCCGCCATGGAATGCAGCAAATAGATACGAAGAATAGACTAAGCAATGGCACGGGACCGGATAGGATAGGTTTAGTTAGTGAAGCTATACTATACGCACAGTCTAGGCAGAGTAAATATGAGTATTTTTGTTCGTCGTAATCAGCCGACAATTCAGATATGTCGACCAGCTATCCGGAAAACACCAGACGGCCGTTTCGCCCTATTGGGGCTCATCAGTGGTGCGCATCTTTCGGTTGTAACATACAAAATATATACAGAAATTAACTTTCAAAAAGGTATGCAATCGCACTGAGGAAGCGTGAAAACTGGAAGATGTGCGGAGGCGTGCAGAAACTGTACTGCATAGCAGTTTGCTAATCGGCAGTCTGGCAAGAGTCAAATATATGATCCTGAAGAGTCCAAGATATGCTAATAAGAAAAGTCAAAACGTAAAGGGTTGCATATTGCAATTGTTAGAAGCAAACCTGTGTAAATTTCTGTAAGGAATTAAGTGAAGCGCTTGGTAATAGGAAAATCATATGCTGCAATGTGTGATCCAGTTTAGCTGAATAATTAAAGTTCTCTATGGACTTAGCAGGACTAAGCATGGACTTAGCAGTGACTGGCCGATAATATCACAAAGTAAGGCTAGCGGTCTACTATACAACGATCAGAACAATATCTCGTCCTGGAAAAAATTCATTCAGATAGCTGCTGAGAACCGAAACACTTTCCAGCATGTACACGAATCCCAAGGACCACTCAAATATTCGCCCAGCTTCGGTCGCGGCAGGGAAAAAGCTCTTGGGATCGCAAATTCAAAACCTAGATTTGGTTACATTCAGAGGTTACGGATGACGAGAGCGCCGTTCATTGCTCCGGTTCGATCTTTTCAGCAGGGAAGTGGTGTTATCCTATACTAGCGCTACAAGTTACAATGCGAAGCATTGGATGATACTGAGACGCGAATTGCCGATTCGCTATCGTGCCGCTTGCGTCTAAGGCATATGTGCAACTGCTGCTTGGCAGTGGTAGACAGTTCATCATATTCCACTCCAGAGATGGATTCCACCTAATATCACCACAGACGAACTGCTCATACCCAACTTATAGCTACATTCTTATCTCCGGCTATTATAATGTGCACGAATTGGAATCCCCGCCATCCCCCAGCGAAACATACAAGGCCGAAGTGCAGGACCTTCTCGCAAGTATTCCGCTCTACCAGCACATCATCTTACCTACCAGGTACAGAGCTGATAACAAACCATCGGTACGTGACTTCGTACTTACCAATGAGGAACTCATGGCTGACAGGTCACCGCACTATGTTAAGCGATCATGCTACCATACTTTATGACTATGTGTTTGTTTTGCATATCCGAAGGAACACACAGAACTAACAACTACCAGAGCACACTACAACATTCTGAACTACGTAGCTGAGACGACCGATTGGGAATTCTTGAAAGATACCTCACCTGACAGCGCCTAGATTCAGTTTGTTGGACGCATCAGCAATCTAATCGCAACTGCTTCAGAAACGAACAGGATTCTCCCCTTTACTTTATAGTCATCCATCAGTAGTAGAACCCGCGAACGCATGTCACTAGGGAATGTAGGTTTGCGCAGGTACATTCGCCTTGGTTCCGAAACCCAGAGCAAATACGCGACCCATCGCAACCATTGGAACATGCTTGTCCGTAAGGACCAACTGACTCACTAACAACAATAGGCTTTTAAATTTGTCAACAACAAAAAGCTCCTATATAAGCAACTTAACACAATGCGCAAATTAAAGCATGGTATCCCCCCACTTAACAGGGCAGTCGGAGTGACACAGCGTGCTGAAGAGGCAGCCAATGCCCTACGGATGAAGTATGCCCCAACCTTCCAAGGGGATGTTCGCCAGTTTACATACTTATAGCCATCGCCCCAATTGCAGCAAACACTAACATCGTTTTTCCTGCCAACTCTATGTTGAAGAAACTGCTCTAACTACGAATCTACAGTTCTTCCGGCATCGATGATATTCCCTTGATGGCGCTGAAGTTTGCAGCAACAACCTTGGCTGGGCCATTATCACATTTCTTTTGAACGTTCTTGGGTAAGTAAATTGTGCCTATGATTTAGTATCATGGCTTAATCCCTCCGATTTCCACAAATAGTGATCCCTCGGAACCTACCAACTATCGCTCAGTGGGCATCCTCTCTGTGCTCTCAAAATGATTGAGGTAATCATCGCTGAAACTTTAATAAACCATCCAAAACTCCATAACATCATAGCACCCGAACGGAATGGATTTCGCCAAAAGCGTTTATGCACAACCAACCTGATGATTGCACGAAGTAGTTGGACGGAAGCTACCGATAATGGCAGAGGAAGAGATGTCATTTACCTTGATTTCTTTGAAGCCTTTGACCGATTGTACCACCGCATTCTGTTTCACAGACCCAAAAGCTATGGAGCTGCTGATCCTGTCCTTGAGTGATTCAGCCAGTTCCCGCAGGATCGGCAACTGCAGGTCGGAGTACGAAGTGCGCTGTCCGATCCAATTCATGTTGTTTTTGGAGTTCCACAAGGATCAGTTCTGGGGTCACGTTTGTTTCTCGTATTCATTAAAGAGCTAAAGCGTTTGGTTGCCCCAGGTTTCTTACTATTCGCTGATGTTAAGAAGTTTCTGACGAGCGCCGACCCAGGATATCAGAATGCACTACAGCGAGACCTGGAAAAAGCATATGAGTGGTCGCTCTACAATCTGCTCCAGTTTTTTACCAGGGAGTATAAAGTGGTCCTCACACGCCACCAGCCGAAAATCACACACAGGATTGGAAACCATGTTCTTCTAGCAGTCACTCAGAAGCGCGATCTCAGGGTACTAATCCAGGCTGATCCGGGCTGCTAAGAACAATTTGAGAAGACGTTAAATACTGGAAACCAACATGTAGGCATGCTGCGGAGGGCATTTGGGCGGTTTGATCCCTCTGTTGTTCGCAGTTGCTTAACACTTAGTTTCGGCCTCAAATGGAATACGCAATCCAGGCATGTCAGCCCTGGTACAAGCAAGACCTTGCAGCGCTCAGGACTCCACAGAGACGAGCTAAGAATCATGTCAAATTTGTTCAATCTTCCTTATTATGGTGGACAGAGGACTCTAAGATTATACAGTGGCCTGGATCGGGGACTAGAGGGCGACCTTATTATGGCATACCAGATTCTGAGGAACCTGAACCACGACTGCCGCCACCTACTACAACAGCCACAATACGAAGTTGAGGGGTCACTAGTTCAAGTTGGCCGCACAATACAGTCGGCTACGGTGTCCGCGAAACTTTTACCTACTTCGTGTGTGCCAGCCCTGGAACGTCCTCCCATATTAGATTTTCTCGGCCCCTAATTTACATGTGTTTAATAACGCCTTGACGTTGCCCTAACCCGCCTACATTACCAGATGTAGCCGATGTGTAACGACAGATGATGCAATGTGACGAACATCGCACAAACAGAAATAAATTACACAAATGAGTGTGGCTCTTTCTGCATGCATCTGCGTGAACAGTATGCTCAGTCCGCCAAAACGATTTACCCTTTGACTTAGGGTTCTATTCACCATACTGTGATTCTCATTCTGGCCATCCTATGGGACTTGCCAAGCATCTGCATTTATGCCCGTAATATACTATTTTTCCATTGTTCGTGAGAGTATGCAATAAAGGATAAACCAGATTACGCTGTGTGATGTGCCAATGCTCTTCACTCGGTAGGCCTCTACATAGCCTTCAGAAACGCAAGCTACCAACCTATGCCGCACTCCATAATTAATTCTGCGTCTTTCTCTCATAGTACTCGCAGCAATTCCTTCGCCAATAACACCTCATCCATCTACTCATGGTCGCGCCAAATTGCCGCATATTTTTATATGCCCCCATCTATTTTCCTTCCTCTATATCCCCGATAGAACTAGTGAATCTCGTGGTAGAGCATTTGCTGCGAATGGCTCTAGAACTACTGTGATTGCAAGAGTAAACAATCGGTGGAATGATAAACACCGCCAATACATTTTATGATTTATGCTACTTAATATCCTTCCTCTAAAAATGAGGTTTATTTACTTTCAGTAATTTAATAAGAGGAAAAAGATGCTTAACAAGTGTCGTAAAATAGATGGACGAAAACTTCAAAATTTTACGAAACTTGTATCGTCAGTTGAAAATCAAGTGATAGACTGAAGTCATAATAGAGGCTAGAACTGAACTGAGCTACTTTGTCAGCAGAGACCTTAGTTGGTGCACCATACAATGAAATCCAGGATTCTAATGATGCATTAACAACAGATTAAGTGGAATAAGGTGTAACGAAAGAGCATGCGTAATATAACTGCCTGGCCACTTAGATTGCCCCAGTCGGCTTTACCGATGCGTTCGGCACGAGCGATACGGATCCCGCGTCACTTTCACCCCAAACAAGACGAAACACACTTGTCGATACTCGTGCTGTGTAGAGTTTGCTACCCGCCCACCCATCCCCAAGGGGAAAAAGCGAAGATTGACATTCAGCGGAGAAATTTTATGACCAAGCGAAAAGACGATTACATTGCCACACAGCCACAAGTATGTACCGGGACTGGCGATATAGACTGTAAAGGAAAACAATGATGAATAAGTTCCAGTAATCGTGGCCGTGTACGTGAAAAGAGAATTCAGACGCAAGATGCGGAGTTGTCGGAGCAAGTGCGTCAGACATGAGCGTGGGTATTTTAGAACCGTGATTTCACAAAGCTGATATTTCTGAAGCAGGAGTTGTGCGACCTTGATGAGGACAAGTGCCCCTCATAACAATGAGGCCAACCAGCAAATGGTCAACACACGTCAACAAATAAGGGCAGCTGTTCGAATCGAGTACCTTCCCTACTATAGAAAATTTAACGTGTTTTAATCATGCTTGATTGGGTGAGAATGCATTAAGAGTTGTGACTGTGTGTCTGTCAATATTGATGCTTTGAAAACGAAGACAAGTTTTAACCACTTTCGGACAACAGTGTGCATATGGGGCCAGATTTATCTGTTGGTGATCACTTTTACAGTAAAAAGAATTCAAAGGTGTAAGAATTCATGAACATAGTCAAAATTCACTCTCCGATAGGAATGAAGATCATAAAATCGGTTTGCCGTTGGAAATATTGCAGTATATTCTTACACTGGAACTTAACATGGGCAACCGCAGAAATCCAACATAGCTTTCGATCGAGGCTGTGTAATTACTAAAGCACTACCTCTGTCAGCAACCAATTATCCAAAATCAAAGGGTGGCGTGGAAATGATTAGATATGAGCACGGGATGGCGCGTCAGTATCAAGCTTGTTAGAACCGTCAATAGAGCAAACGTCAGCGCAAAACTGTGAGGGATAATCCAGCTGTCGGAATCCGCTTGGAGAGTAATGAGCAGCAAAGGCATGAAAAGCCAATAAAACGGGCTTATGATCCGTCAGGTTGATCAAAGCTCGACTTTCAATCTTGTGTATGTTAAACAGGCTAAAGGCCGAATGCTGGAGGCAATTTAGTGGCGCCAAAAGAGCACATTAGGCCTGCCAACAAGCCGGCTAACTCAGTGATCTCTCGCCTGCGCCGCTGGCCGCATCGAAAAAGCAGTTGGACTTGTATGCGTTTAGTGAGCCATGACAATGCTTTTGACCCGTTACATGTAGGAACATCATTCGAAGGCCAAAATACCGGGTGGGAGTGTTCAAGCCTGAGGACTGTGTCATAAGTCCCACGGGCGTGGCCGAGTTTACCTGCAGATCAGGGCGCCAGAGTGGCAGACATCAAGCGAACTGGGCATAAGGGGGTGGATATTACGGCAAGAATCTCGTGCTTTAAAGTATAACCATGACTAATTATGATAACTCCTGTCGGATAATCCAAGTTCTCCCTCATAATTTCTCCGATTGGAATGGACGACGGACGAAGCTGTGTACAGATAGAACTCCTCGTTGCCTCAGTGAGCTGTTACATTAGCGGCGGCGGAGATGAGATCCAAACGAACCCAAAAATGTCTGTCAGTTTTGAAGCATCACAATCTTTGTTGCAGCAACAACAAGAAGAGTAAGAAAAGTCACATACCAGGTTAATTGCGACGCGGACGTGAGCTTCGTCAATACCACCGAGCTCCGTATCCGTGGTAAGTGAAGTTGCAATCATTACCAAAACTCTGAAGCAGAAATCCGGTGAAGTCCGTTATGTTCTAGACACAGGCGTTACCTTTGCTTCTTGGTTGCGCAAATGAAAACCTATGTTACTATTTGATTTAGCGTTTCGAAGGACAACTGTGTTCGCCGCATGCTACGAAAACTGGATGCGACCGAGCATGAGAGGTCCACGAAATACATCTTACCGAATAAGAGCACTGATTTACCGTTCAACAAAGTGGTTGCAATTTTAGTGTAGATATTTTGGAAGCAGACGTCAGTTTCCAACATTTGAAACAGGTGTCTTGCCAAGACAAAGAGAGACGAGGAAGAGTGGGTTGGCTACTTGAGTAGCGTGAACCGGAAAACTGGACGTTCCACGTCCAACAAGAGGACGGGCGATCAATACAAGTGTCATACCTATGTTTGTTGCCTGCAAGCGACCGAAGGTACCGATATCAGAACAAGGCTAATGAGCAGAATAGAAAAGACCCCGAAGTCGAGCTGCAGATGTGAGCAATGAATGCCAGAGAAAGGCAAAGTTATAACCTAATGTTTCAATTCTTCAACAATCATCCGGCTCGAATAACTTAGCTCTCATCAGCCCAGTTAGGCGAACTCCATAGAAAACATAATTTACGTGAGTTCAACGTCTTCTACAAATTTTTACGCCCGTAGGGTTTGCAGGGTGTGGCAAATTGCACGCAGCTTCTATTCAGAAATCACATGTTCAACCGCTGTGATCGGAGAAGACAGAAATTCGTGTTGTATTGCGAATCGGTCTACCATGAGCGGAAAAGGGCGTTGAATTCCGATGAGCTCCCGATGTCACAACGTTTCTTAAACTATGACGGCGATCCCCAAAGTGGACGGTGTCAGCAGGCCCAAGTACACCTTAGTGAAGACAAATAACAAAAAGTTAAGCTGCAGCTAGATGTCGCATCAGACAATACCCTGATAGCGCGGGACACACGGTGCATGCTGGGGAGACCGCCGCTTGTCCACACCAGGCACACAGCACGAAATACATCCGGGGGTGTCTGAAATTACTGGATAGTAGCACTATCGAGCTAGTTTCCGGAACCAGCGCATACGTACTATCTGCTTTGTGACAGATCAGCCAAGACTGAATCTGTTGGAACTTGATTAGATAGATGAGTGTAATTTGCTCGATCAGTCAGTCAACTGAATCTGCCAGCAACTGCAAGTCAAGCAACGTACACAGATGCTAACGGCGTCATGCTTGTGGACTGAGTCAAGAGTACTGCGGGTGTAGCCGAGTTTACCGTTTGGCCCGGACACCTAAGAGACAGATCACAAAGCAACTTGGCATACCGGGGGATGTTACGGCAAGAATGTTTGTGTGCTGCCGTTTGTGTAACTTAAAAATATAGCCATGACTAATTGTAGTGATACCCGCCAGGTTGTCCCTTCTTTTTTCCCCGCTTGGGTTGGACGCAGCACCAACCAATGAACAGAGAGAGGTCAGCGTTACGTCAGTGAACGTTTATGGCAGTGGCGGAAATGCTTAACTGCCGTGTCATAGCGTCAGATTGGTGCCCAAGCCTACCGCAATAGCCGCTGAAAACTGATGCAAACGGCGGATTGTATAGCGTCTGTCTTAAGAATGAACTTGAAGTTTTCTTCCTTCTTAGGTAAACGAATTACTTGTCTTAGCTCAACACATATCCACCGCATTAAGCAATGCTTCGGATTCTGCCGAGAACATGGATTTGGCGGGATTTCCTTTGAGCACTTCATTTAATGGCTGAAGAGTTGCAGCGCAGCCATGAATAAACCGTCCGTCGTAATTAACCATGCCGAAATAGCGGCGTTGGCTTTTTTTCGTATTGCGGCAGTGGTTTGCATTTTCTTAGTTAATGGGCCAATACCGTTACCATCAAATCGTTGGCTTAGAAAATCGATGCAGATTTGGCCAAGAAGGCATATTCCTTGTTAATGGTAGTAAAATGATGTTCGAAACGCTTGAAAAAGATTCGTAGGTGGATTAAGTTTTCCTTAGTGGAAGCACTTGCAATTGACATCTCATCAACATAAACGAAGGCAAAGTCAATTCTACGAAAAACTTAGTTCGTTAAATTTTGGAAAGTTTGCGCGGCATTCCGAAGACTGAAGAACACTCGATGGAATGCTTACAGGACAAAAGGGATGGTCATTGTCGTTTTTACAAGCTTCCGTGGCCATTAGAATTTGGCGGTATGCCCTGAGAAGATTAATATCGGGAAAGATTAAACATATACTTAATCTCAAAGAAAAACCACATCTACTAGAGATCGGATGTTTGTCGCGAACCGTGGCGTTGTTCAATGATTGACTGTCATCATTTGAGCACCAATCACCTTGTTTTTGAAGCACAAATGCAGAAGAGATACCAAAGAGCTACCTGAAGGATAAATGATTCCGAGCTTGAGCAGGTGATGGGATTAGTTGTAACTGCCAGTAGCTATTCAGGTTTAATTCGTCGTGGGTTCTTCTTCACTAGTGGACCAATTTTAATAATGTGAGGTTACACATGACGCTTGAGTTCCGCCATGTTGGTATTCACTCGGACGATTAGCAGAAAGTTTTGCAACAATGCCAAATATAGCAAAAGTTCAGGCATAAGTTGTAGTTAGCTTATCAGGAACAGATATCGAAGTGGTACCATCTCAAAACTTCTCACAACACAGATGTACTACTAGACAGAAGTTGCTTAGGAAGCCGCCAACAATTGTAGGATTTGTACGTGGACGAGTGTACAAATGAAAAGAGCGTTTTGACGTGGTCCAAGGCTGTGCGTAAGGTGTTTTTGCTATATAACGCAATCTTCGTCGACTAAGCAGCTTGTAGCGTCGTTCCAGCCGCTTGCAGTGAGTACTTTTCCAAGGAACTGGGTGCAACGCTTAATTAGGCGGTTATCTCAACCAAAAATGGGAGTTTGATCTCGGAATCGAATATGTACTAAAAGCGACTGATGATTTGGTCCAAGGCAGCCTTCGCCATTACTGGCTAGCTTTGTCGATTCCCGAGGGTGTGTACACCCTCGGCGGCAGTTCCAAGTAACATCACCAACGCGGTAGTGTAAGCATCAGTAAGGGCGTCATGACCGTGCGCAAGAGTTACTGCGTTGACTGCCCCTGGAAGATGACCCTCAGTTTCGCGTTCGATCACGTCTAAAGTGAGAAACACTGAGCTCCGAGCTGACATATAACAACCCATTCCCACGGACAGAAAGGTTGGCTCTTCGCAAAAAAAGTCGCAGATAAGAATTACTTGCATCTCCTCGGGGCGGCTCCAAAGGCACTCGATTTGAAGTGACGTGTAATCATAGCAACAAGCGGTTTCATTCCAAACCTGCTAAAACTTCGCTTGCAACAATGAAGGAACGGAAGGTCTCGACAGTTTCTGTTTGATTGTGCATCCAGTGCACGGTCCTACGTCTCTCAAGGTGCATCCTCGTAATTGCTTTTAACCAGTAAAAATGTCAGTGTTTGTAAGCCATGAACGACTGGCAGGTCAGCCGCATCTGAATCATATACATCAGAAGTTGTATTCCGATGCATATACTTGAATTTCGCTTTGATCTGGAGTGGCCAAACTTAGCGTATATTCAATTGCGCCAACCTAGTTAAATTAACTATGAAAACTCACGAACATGCCGGCGGCCTAAATCTGCCGACAGTCAATCTAATGTTTAATAGATTAGTTTCTGATCATTTCGCTTTTCTCATGTATGTGTCTGTGCAACATGCTACACCGTTGCATAAGAACTGAACACAACTGTCAAAGATCTGAGAGCATACGAGTCCGTTGTCACTGCATACATATTCAGAGCAACATAATGGCCATGTTTGTACACAGCTCAATAGTTCAATATGGTTTGATGGGGTAAAAAGCATTACTTTATAAGACCTACAGGATGAAAAATACACAAACAAATTAACATCAAATATGTCCCAAGGTGGAGCTTGAACTATCAGTAGCAAACACGTTGCACTTTGTCACATTGTTATATAGCGTTTAGCAAGAAGATGAATATCTAGAAGTCACTCGGAAATCACGAAGTCCGCTGCGTTCAACACATGTATTTGTAGTGCATTCCAGGGGGAACACTTTCTGAGAGAACAGAAACGCTCCCTACCGTCCAAACCTTGGTGTTGCGTCACTGGTTTAAGGTGATGCCGTTGACACTGTTTGTAAGAGGCTAGGGTCAGCAGTGATGCACATGGGTGCTGGCATTCAGTTAGTACCCGGTATGTGAAGACGAGATCCTTCGAATCCGTTGATATTTTGAGGAGAACAAACTGAATAAACCAGCGTGCAGTAGGTAACTAAGACCGGTGAGTCTACGTGTTGAATTGGTGGCTCTTCTTTGGGGTTGCTCCAAGAGGCGAACACCACGTTTTAGCCATGGATGCAAGGGCAGGGCCGAATATTCAACATGATCATGAAGAGACGTGTTGATCAAAAGTGGTATTAGCCATCGCTTAAATGTACCAATAGCTTGCCTCGAAAGCCTCAGGTTCAACTTCGTAACATTCACTGCTTTCGAGCATTGGAGCGAATTGGTAATACTTTCTGGTACCATGATGCCTAAGTTTCGTTCACTGGTCACCTGTTGCTAAACGCGATGTCCCAGAAGATATGTGTTGTTGATGCTGCTACGTACCGTCAGCATATGGCACTTTTCAGTGTTCACTGGGATCTGGTTCCTTTCTGCCCATTGTTTTATCTAGTCTAAATAGTTCTGGAGATAGTCACGGTCTGACACTGAGCGAATTGCTTTCCATATTCTAGCATCAACGGCAAATATCTACACGGGGATAAAATATTTTCTTGGAGGTCATTTAAGTAAACTAAAAACAGTGGTGGGTCGAGGGTAGATCATTGCGGTGTACCACTGAATACGTACAGGTTTTTAGAGTGATTTTGGACTATTCTTACCTTGTTGATCCCGTCTTGCAAGCCATCTGCGAAACAGGTGAGCAGGGAACTGCTGACATCTTACGCAGCAAGCTTTTAGAGGTTAACGACTGACTGTAGAGTGTCTTATCAAAACTTAAGTAAATCACATCTATGGTGACTCTTTCATCACCTGCTCTTCTCCATGAATCCCGCGTAAGGAACAGCTTAGTGAGGCAACATCGTCTACGCCTATAACCATGTTGGACTTAAGAAATGTTTTGCAGACTTGCAAAATATTGCGTCAGTTCATTTGCGAATACCGATTCTATCACTTCTGACAAAACGGGTAGGAGAGTACTAGGTCCTTATTTAGTGGGATCCGATCTCTCAACTTTAAATATCCGAGTGCTAATTCCAATTTTCCACTCAGAGGTGTGTATGGGAGTCAAAAAGAACCTGGGTAAACAATGAAAGCTGTACTGCATGATGGGGTACGTCTCAAGTACCTTTGGGCAGATCTTGGTTCCCTAAACACTGTTTTCCCGAAGAGACTGTAATTTGTTCACGACAATCTATGGGATAAAGGTGACTCCGGATAAGACGATAGTTCTTGTTGGGAGTTGATAATGTAAAGGTTTCCTGGCATTCGTAACAATTGAGCCAAACTACGGAGTAGAGCCTTCACGGTATCCACAGCAGTAGTCGATAAGCAGTTGGCTGTATAAGTGGTGGTATTCCAGGTTTAAGCTTTTTTCATCTTTCACATACATGCGGAGCAGCTTGTTGGTAATAGCAAAACATGGTCACCTGTCATTGTATTTGTATTCCCTAATAAGTGACGTGCAGTAATTTGATCGTCTTGTAATTCTACCATGAGGTATCACATGGACTTAGCGTTTGTATCTACCAAGTCTTTTCTCTTCTGTTGATCTATTTACGTGTTCCACTTCGAATCCAACTGTCGGTCTGGCCTGAAAACCGTAATGATACACAGCTCTTTATAAAGGACAGGAATACGACTGCGGTTCTAAGAAAGTAATCCACCGCCCTACCCACGAGACAACGCGCACGCTTTTCCAAAGGTATGAGCATTCGAATGGAACTGAATTCGACAAAGACAATATGCTCGAATGTGCTTAAGTCGAAAACAAACTATGCAGATACAACTTGTTGGAAGATCTGAGAATGGGACTACCAATTCAAAGTCAACGGGATACAGGCTAAATAGACCAGCTGGGTTCGTGTCGTTTGTCGTCCAAACACACTTCCCTAGGGTGAAGGAAAGCAAGTTCAAGTGACACTTCAGTCAGTTAACGAATGGGAGACCGTTCGCTTCGCAGATCACCGTCTTCGCGATTCTCCGAGCGCTGTTTGTATTTTCTTCGACTTCCCTCTGAGTCAGTGTCAGCATAAGAAGAAGAGCCAACAGGAGCATCACAAAAAGACCGACGGAGCTTAAATCTTTGTCTATAGTGTTCCCGAAATTCAGCATTCCGTGTATCGAATGCCCAAGCTTATGATTTGGAAGGCGGCGCTACGTACGTAGAGAAACCACTTTCAATGGAATGTTTACCAACCCAACACCAATGCTACCTGTTTCGTTTAGCTATATGGCAAGCGGTCCAAGAGTGATGAAGTATATGCTTCACTCTTCACAAATACTGAAGGCGGTATGGGAGGTTGGTACAGGTTACGCATTAAGCAGCCATCGGATATACGTCTGCAGGTGTTTGAAGCTAGGCCATCAAGTGATAAGCAACTACATAACCGTGAGCTGGGTTTGCCAACCAAGCTGTCTGCACTTCTTAATCGGAACGTATTTTTCTCTCCTACTGTCCTAAGTAGAAACAGGCAAACCACCACAAGACTCGGCTAGAAAGTCTAGTATCAACGGCTGTGCGTACCTCTCGGATGCCGACGCCACGAGTGGGTCCGAAGTTTCTCAAACTAAGGAGATTCAGCTGACTGATATGGGTCGGCGTAAATCTGCAGGTAATAATGGTGTATTCGGGTACTGTTCTGGCGTTCCCTCTCAATTATGTGTCTTCAACCGCGAAGGATCTCCTCTGCAAGTTTGCCAAGCAGCGATTGTGTCAGACTTCATGCTTATAAGACCTTATAATGATACACGGTACATAGCTGAATGTGACGATTGCCATCTCTGCGATCTGCCGAGTTCGTATGCAACTGATACGCAGCGCTTGACTATCAGCGTTCTGAGGAACACGTAGATCGTTTTTACGACACAGTGGTTTAGCTGTAGACTCGATTTGGTGCCGCATACACCTAGGGCACAGCGCTGTACGTCTAGGAAATTTCGTGTAATTTAATGATGCAACTGATTCCAACAATTGCTGCAAAGATCTAGCTGGCACCGTCTTACAATGATGATTGTTGCGTGAAAATTCAAACTGCTTGCCCTACATACCCTCTTAATGCAGGTGGATATGCAACAGCTGTAGAACCATATCACTTGCTGCACTGTGTTTTAGCGCAGTATTTAGGGAAAACATATTAGCTCTTTTGTTCTATATTGGAAAACTGTGATTGCTATGGAAACGCCAGCAACTCCTATGCGTGTCAGCGACTTTACAGCAATACTATTCATAAACATTTGTTACATGGAAGATTTTAGCGAGAGACTGGAGAACCCCAAGGCCTTAATTAAACAAATAGCAAGACGTTCTATACCGAATAGCAACCTGAAGTGTCGTTGAGGAAATTTGCTAACCGGTTCGGAATGCCGCCGCTTGAAACATCTGAAGCAGTATATAATGTGAAGGGTGAGAAGTGTATGGACCTGACGGCCTCAGATCGCCGCGTTCACACTGCCTCTGTGGGTGAGGACACCTGGGCTCTCTATATAACACGGAGGAAAAACTGCGTTAAACTCCTTCTTGAGGACCGAGTAAAGCATAGCCTAGACATTTTGAAGTACTTCTATTATTACCCTAAGCTACCCTACAGACACATGAAAAATGTCCCCAGTGTTACTGCCCTACGGTCAGCATGTTGCATAAGAAAATGTCGTGCAGGTAATGCGCTACTCTCACATATTCACACACCACCATTTTCACCCAAAATAGTCAGCATATACTCATACGAAACAGATTAAATGTTCGTATTTATTTGGCCTAATTTTTCGGAAACATTCGTTATGGACTGCAAATTATGTACGACAAAACACTTTACTACGCCCTGTGTTCACACGCACTCGTGCAAATTTTTTTATCTGATTACAGAATTTACGGCTGCGAAATGGCGTTCTATAGAGGATTCCTGCACTACTCGAAGATTCCAGTATTTTGCCTGTAAAACTACTTTATTTAAACTGCGACTCGATTTGTGGCTTACGAACACAATCGCTTACCGCTGAACGTTGTTTATGGGTAGTGCAAATCTTGTAGAAAGTAGAAGTCACGATTAAAACTCACAAACATCCAAAATTAATCTACTATCGCCCATTGGACATTCGAAGGACAGGTATTTCGATCTATTGGGAAGTGACGGGTGAGTGAGCCAATCTGCAACAACAGGACAGGTACTGTGAGCCCATTGGCAATACGTCACGCATCAAGCAGAAGTCATGTATTAAAATTTGCGCACCTAATTGTCCGCCCTCGGTAGCTCAGTGGTAGAGCAGCGGACCGGAAATTCGTGGACCAGGGTTCGATTCCCCGTCGAGGCTCATTATTGTGCGTGAATTTTAATCGTGACTTCTACTTTCTACAAACTTTACACTACTCACAAACATCCAAAATTAATTCATTAGTTCTCAGTAAACCGTTAACCACTGTTTTATAAAATTATGATGTGCGAAACATCCAGAAAAGTAGGATGTCAAAATATATATTGTCGCGTGCTTCATCGGGACCTTCAAATTCGGCCGTTGTAGCGAAATGAAAACCCAACAGCTGTTTAAAGTAACTACTCCACGAATATTTCTTTTCGTTGCCGTTGTTATTGCTCACTTATAGTAGCCCATTATTCCACCTTATTCCATCTTCATTCTGTTCTGTGTGACTGGTAACCTCGGTAGTTTTTGTATACTTGTTCATCGGCTGTGCGGTCTGGTGGCCGGAGAAACGTTTGGTGCTGTTTTCCTTGTTTTTATTTTGCTCGTCGGAGCACTAGCGTCGCGTTTCAATAGGAAGGTTCGTACTCATGGTGCTCACCATTTTCAGCTCGGCCTGTCTTCCGAAACCGGAAACTGTTATACCGAATTCATTACGCAGTTACTGTTCTCGTTTGAAGGTTATTTTACACTATCGACTGCAGATTCTTAGGTTAATTGAAACGTTAAAGCAATTTACTGTTTATGATTAAGTCCCAATGACAAAATTGTCCTACTCCGTCAACTGGTTGAAAATGTTACACTGTAACAAAATCGAAGCAAAACTGAGCGAATTAATTTAACCACCAAAGGACAGTTTCTTTTGACTGCTTTATTATCGTTCGTTTATAGAACCTTGATTCAGCCATATATATGTTCGTTTTGCTCCATTTGACTAATTAACGCAGTTGTTTAGATACACTTTCGATGAGTTTGTCGTGCGGTCTGGTATCCTGGTAAACACTTCGTGCTGATCTCGTTGCTTTTCCCTTGCTGATCGAAGTACTAATATCACGTGTTTGCGACGCAAGATTCCTGCTCGTCGTGTGAACCGTCTTCTACGCGACCCTTTCGTCCGCACATGCTAATTGTGCGGATATATCTCGAATAGATATCGAGGCGTTACTGCCTTAAATTGCCCGTGGGCCAACTTGATGCATTGCAAATGATAAAAACTCACCGTAAATCCAGGTATGTCTTTCACATAGGTAAAAACGACTCGCTTCTCTGTCCTTGGCGTTGGCTCCTTGGTTGTAAACTTGCGATTTGGAAATCTACGATTGGAGCATATGGGCATCTTGTACGTTCGAGAGAATTTAGTAGGTGCATCCCCTATTTCCGTTTTGATTTTCTAGTAAAGCAGTAAGATTCTGTTCTGCGAGACAATGTTTGCGCACTGCTTAGTATGCGGCCATTTTTGTTAGTTATTGTAGAATTTCATAATTTGGTATGTGTGTGGTCGTTTTCTGTATACCGATGTCTGCGGTTCATCGTCCATCTTTCTGGTCACCAATATGTCCAATAAGGGCACTTTAACCCTTGGCTTTCGGTTCTATTGTAAAATGTGTCGTTCAGGGCGTTATTAATTGGGTGATGCGCAGCAATTAGTTGAGTACCTCTGAATCTTACAAACGTATCATCTTCCAAGTGCCCCCACAGTTTCGGATTAATATCTGGCAGTACCTACTCTTCCAACATAAATGACCATACGTGCGATTAGTCCAAAGACAAGGATCCCACTGGCTTGCATTTATACATTCGGTCCTTGCTGTGCTAGAGACATATGGACACACACTGGTGCGAAATGGGACTGTGCGAGCAGCTATGATACTTGATCCTCCCGAGACAGGGTGAATTGTTTGTGGGTGCAGCTTATCGCAGCCAGCAAAGTCGACGTCTTTATTGGTTGCCGTATGCCAAAAATAAATAAGCCGGCACCGCTTCCGGCTTTTGGGAGATTTTAACTTCACTAGTATGTTGTGACCTGTGGCCCAACTTCTCACCGGGTACTGAGAAATCGCGGCTGTACACTGGGACACATTGGATTTGTGAAGTACCGTATTCTGGTTCTATTTTTGCCTTCGGATTACTGTCGTATGCTTGTTTACTTTGTGAATTGTACTCCAAGATTCTTGCTTTAGGGCAGTTTTCATCATGCGCTAATTTGGCAAATATGCTCTGGCTATTTTCGGACATCTCAGTGATTGATACAACCGATATCTTAGTCCGCCAACTTGGATGTGTTTGTGGCCATGTCAACTAGTTCAACTGCATATCACCGGGACCGTCGCGCAGCTAAATCAACTCCACGGACTGCTCACTTGACGTTTACAACTTCAACGTTCGCTTACTTGATGTATACCGACACGGAAGTCTGAAGTCAACAATGATCCCACTGGCTCAGGTAATGATACCAGGCGGAATGGTAAACATCCGGTAAGTGCACACCCAGAAGGGCTCCATGCTAAGGGTGTTTGCGGGTCGGGAGTATATAATCGATTAGTCAAACTAGTCATACCTTGATCGCGCTGTTCCAAGTGGTACAATCCGAAGGGAGCTGGCTTATCCCAAAAGCAGGTGCGAGAGCTGAATATCTCGCAAGATGTCCTTTTGTTCCTTACTATTTGTTCGACCATCCCACTTCTCAAGTGGATGCTTGTCCTACTTCCGAAATGCAACCGGTTGGTGGCAGAATCCAAACAGCAGTGATTGAGCACACACATGATTTCATTGAAAGAAAGTCCGAACCAGTTAAACTCAGGGAAATTTAACTACAGGAATGGTGTACAAGTGGTTGCTCCTGATCAGACAGGTCCAGGTCGCTGTTACCTTCTCCACGTTCGGCAGAACAGCAGACGAATATTGACCGTAATTCCGAGAGACAATCAGTGCACATGGCAACCAAAATCAGGCACCAACTGTAACGTATGAGCAATCAAATTCCAACAGTCTTGACGACTCCTGTGTGTAAAAAAGAGCAGAGCAGTCAAACAGCAACCCACAACATCTGCAGCCTAGCCGTTTATTGTCGAGTCAAAGTCCCTTAGAACATCAGTCACGTTTGTCGCGATTGTTACAAAGTTCACCCAAGAGGACACACTTTCAGGTCCTTCTGTTACAAACACCGCTATCTTAAGGAATCAGCACTTGGTAGCAAGTCAGCACCCACGATCCCCCAACCTTACAGTTCAAGGAAAAAGGGATCTGACGGTGGTGTCCTGACTGTTGTGGGCACGGACGTACCTGAATCAGCAGCTATCAAATTGTAAGGGAAATTGTCCGAAGACCTAAGCCAATGGGAGTCACTGTGCTTTCTGATGAAAGTAAAAGCCAAACCCACAAACATAGTACGCATTAAGCGTCACCCGAACACTATCCTGAAGTTCCGTGGAACACACCACAGTCGAAAAGAAAGTCCGAAGAGACAGAGCAAGCCTGATCACTCAAACACTGCCTTCATCCATGGTGTGCCAAAGCTTCCTTCACTTGATAGTCAAGAGGCCAGAAAGCATAATTTAGAACACTGAAGATTCATCCGCGAAACCCTATCCCTGGATAATGTTTTGGCGGTCGCTCGAAAGGTTACCCCTCTCGCCAAGTTATATAGGATGCAGCCCGAGAATCCTAAAACTCATGGTTCAGTCCGAGTAAGCAGCAACAAATGTTATATAGTTGGTGTAAAAGTCGTAAAATCTTTCCATTAGAACTTCCGATAAATACTGCAGGTGCTTCACAACCTCAGGTTACGAAAACAACCAAAAAGCAGATGTACTGGCTATGACCGCTCCTTAACCGGGTACAGTCTTAAATGTAGATGAGACTTGGGAAGCGCCTTGGCCAAAGCAAGGTAAGAAAATAGTGCAAGGATCCCAACAAAGAACGAATACCAGCCGACCTCATATTATTCGACACTTACACACACCTAAATCCATTGACCCCAGGTGGTCTATTAGAGACCGCTAAACTAGCCTGCTTGTACTCGAAAGCTGATCGTACTGAAACTTTGCCAGATTTCCCGGAAATATGATATCATCGACACCACAGAGAAGTGATTACACGCTTAAAAGAGGGACGCTGAAACTTCACTACCTGGCATGTTACTCACTCGGACGACAGACTGACAAAAGGAGGAGGCCTAATTTTGCATTAACGAAGCGAGTTACAGTGCGAGGTCATGGAGGATTCAATTTCGATCATTCCTGAGCCACCCTGATGTCATGTATAGCTAAGTGGAAGAGACCTGTGTCTTATAGCTTTGGTGTACCGTCCCCCAAACTCTACATTGGAAACGGACCACCAAATTGAGACTGCCTTAAGGCGAACTCTAAAAGGTAGATACAATCACATCTTGACCATAGTATACAAACCGGATGATGTTGTTGATGTTAGTTAGTAATTTTCTCCGTCATTGTTGTGGAAATATTTGCCTGATGCGCTTTACAGAGAAGAGATCACTTGGAAACCGTGTTTTCAAACATTCCCATAGGTATTATCTAAATGACGTTAGAACTGTGTGAGTGAACAACAAATTCGTGTTGGGTTTTAAGCCGACCGTTCGTCGGTGGGCCGCTAATTGTTTTTGTTTGGGTCGTGGGTTCTTGCATTTCAGGGAGGTCGCACGGAGCATTCCAGACGCAGATGTTCCCTCGTGTATATCCCTGTCCTGTCAAGTGTCGC
The DNA here is from genome assembly GCA_944474145.2 of Dicrocoelium dendriticum. NCBI lineage: Eukaryota > Metazoa > Platyhelminthes > Trematoda > Plagiorchiida > Dicrocoeliidae > Dicrocoelium > Dicrocoelium dendriticum. The sequence goes on along the minus strand of OX104064.1, from coordinate 210,115,423 downwards.
AGGTGCCATCGTGTCTATCATTCAGCAGGATTGTGGAGGCTACCAGCTAGTGGCCATTGCTCATTGTAGCTGAGGCTTTAATGGGGTACCAGAAAAGTAAACGAATTCTAGTTCCGGAACAGCATGGATTTCGCCAAAAGCACTCCTGTACAACTAATCTCTTGATTGCTCGTGCAAAATAGACGGAATCTGTGAAAGCTGGTGTAGGCGTCGACGCAACCTACTTGGATTTCTCAAAGGCATTCGACCGCATAGACCATCGCATTCTCCTCCACAAACTCCAGAAATATGGAATCGGTTATCCTGTTCTGGGCTGGATAGGAGACTTTCTCCTGCAACGTCATCTGAATGTGAGGATTCGAAGAAACCTACCAGCATCCATCGAAGTTGAGTGCCGCGTACCTCAAGCTCGGTACTTAGACCCCACCTGTTTCTGGTCTTCATAAATGATCTCGCGACTGTGCTATCTTCTAACTGTTTGCTTTTTGCTGAGGACCTAAATGTATGGCGCACTATAGCTGCAGTGGAGGCTCACAGTGTTACAGGAGGACCTGGACAAAGCGTACACATGGTTCATCGAGAACATGCTGCATTTCAACGTCACCAAGTGCAAAGTACTCAGTATACGGCATAAGAGTATGCACAACTACCGCCTAGGACCACAAGTTCTTCAGCGGGCTTCTCACGAGTGCGATCCCGGCGTGATAGTTCAAGATGACCTCGGGTGTTCGAGGCAGACTGAAAAGGCAGCTAAGAAAGCGAACCAGTACCCCCCGTCCTTCTTCGCAGAGCCTTCGGGAAGTTTGACCCTTCGATCTTTCCAAAAATGCTTAGTGTGTACGTGAGGCCGCATGCGGAATACGCTATTCAAGCGTGACAACCCTGGCTCAAGCACCATCTCACCGCGCTCGACACTGCACAACGTAAGGCAACGAAGAGCGTCAGAGGTTTGACCAGCATACCCTATCCACTCAGGCTGAAGACCCTCAAAATATACAGTGGATGTTATCGGCGTCTAAGGGGCGATCTCATAGTGGTGTACCAGATCCTGAGAGACCCCAACCACCCATGCCATTCCCTTCTAATACTCAATCAAAACACCTCGTTTAGAGGTCACCAGTTTAAGTTAGTCACGCAGCACAGCCGCCTGGAATGTCGGGGAAATTATTTCTCCCTTCGAGTGGCACAGCCTTGGAACGCCCTCCCGGAACATGTACTTAATTCACCCACTCTATCCCTTTTCAAAATCGCCTTGACGATACCCTGTCACATTTACACTGCGTGCTATAGCCCATGACCACCAGATGCTGGCACTAATGCACAACAGACAGGGAATAGTGCCATAGCCCTACTCGAGAATGAGTCACTCCAAACGCCTTGCCCGAAATTTGATAAGCGCTACTACTATAGAAACTGGATTTCTGTATCCTGTTGACCCAAAATAATTGCACACGAGTAAGCGTTGTCCTTGCTATCTTTTTTATTTTCCTCGCCCATGATGTGGACAATAACCACTCCCCTGTTGCTTTGTGTGCGTACATTCTCATTTCAAGCTCCCTTTATACGACAGTGCAGTTACATCTGTAAGGGCCCGAATTGACGACTCCATTATCCCTTCACTATCTTTTTTGTCACGCTATACACCCTAGCGTGACAAAAAAGATAGCGAAGGGATAATGGAGTCGTCAATTCGGGCCCTTACAGATGTAACTGCACTGTCGTATAAAGGGAGCTTGAAATGAGAATGTACGCACACAAAGCAACAGGGGAGTGGTTATTGTCCACATCATGGGCGAGGAAAATAAAAAAGATAGCAAGGACAACGCTTACTCGTGTGCAATTATTTTGGGTCAACAGGATACAGAAATCCAGTTTCTATAGTAGTAGCGCTTATCAAATTTCGGGCAAGGCGTTTGGAGTGACTCATTCTCGAGTAGGGTTATGGCACTATCCCCTGTCTGTTGTGCATTAGTGCCAGCATCTGGTGGTCATGGGCTATAGCACGTAGTGTAAATGTGACAGGGTATCGTCAAGGCGATTTTGAAAAGGGATAGGGTGGGTGCATTAATTACATGTTCCGGGAGGGCGTTCCAAGGCTGTGCCACTCGAAGGGAGAAATAATTTCCCCGACATTCCAGGCGGCTGTGCTGCGTGACTAACTTAAACTGGTGACCTCTAAACGAGGTGTTTTGATTGAGTATTAGAAGGGAATGGCATGGGTGGTTGGGGTCTCTCAGGATCTGGTACACCACTATGAGATCGCCCCTTAGACGCCGATAACATCCACTGTATATTTTGAGGGTCTTCAGCCTGAGTGGATAGGGTATGCTGGTCAAACCTCTGTCGCTCTTCGTTGCCTTACGTTGTGCAGTGTCGAGCGCGGTGAGATGGTGCTTGAGCCAGGGTTGTCACGCTTGAATAGCGTATTCCGCATGCGGCCTCACGTACACACTAAGCATTTTTGGAAAGATCGAAGGGTCAAACTTCCCGAAGGCTCTGCGAAGAAGGACGGGGGGTACTGGTTCGCTTTCTTAGCTGCCTTTTCAGTCTGCCTCGAACACCCGAGGTCATCTTGAACTATCACGCCGGGATCGCACTCGTGAGAAGCCCGCTGAAGAACTTGTGGTCCTAGGCGGTAGTTGTGCATACTCTTATGCCGTATACTGAGTACTTTGCACTTGGTGACGTTGAAATGCAGCATGTTCTCGATGAACCATGTGTACGCTTTGTCCAGGTCCTCCTGTAACACTGTGAGCCTCCACTGCAGCTATAGTGCGCCATACATTTAGGTCCTCAGCAAAAAGCAAACAGTTAGAAGATAGCACAGTCGCGAGATCATTTATGAAGACCAGAAACAGGTGGGGTCCAAGTACCGAGCCTTGAGGTACGCGGCACTCAACTTCGATGGATGCTGATAGGTTTCTTCGAATCCTCACATTCAGATGACGTTGCAGGAGAAAGTCTCCTATCCAGCCCAGAACAGGATAACCGATTCCATATTTCTGGAGTTTGTGGAGGAGAATGCGATGGTGTTGATCGTGTGTTTGGTGCTTAGTTATCTGCGGGGTAATGGCTGATTATGACGCGTAGCAATGAAACCCGCAAGGAAGCTCTCTCGCCGATGCCGCCTTGTCTTTGCACGATAGCCAGCAGTTTGTGACGTTATGTTTTCTACACAAGGTGTAGGCGCCTTGACCCTGAATGTTTGCTTAGGGCATTAAGGTTTTCAGGTAAGTCCCCCTTCCTCTCCTTCTTCTTATTCTTTATTTCATAAGTCCTCGTGGTTGTATAGCAGCGAAGCATCAGTTCAAATGGCTGATGTACTGCTGCTGATGATGATGAGGAGGAGGAGGAGGAGGATGATTATGATGATGATGATGATGATGATGATGATGATGATGATGATGATGAGGATGATGATGATGATGATGATGATGATGATGATGATGATGATGATGATGATGCTGATGATGATGATGCTGATGATGATGATGATGATGATGATGATGATGATGATGATGATGATGATGATGATGACTGAGCTTACCAAAAGCGTTGCAGTGGCACAGATGTGAGTCCTATTACCTAGAACTGCAATGGCGAACTGTAGCAATGGTTACAACCGGTAAAGAATTGCCTTGCTCTGAAAGTCCCGTAGGATGATTCGGATGAACATTACAAGACGAATTCACAGCGTTGTTTAAAATAAGCTCCATATGCCCATAGTCCACGAAGAAATAAATGTATATATATATATAGACCTTTATTTCGACACTGCAAAGCACGCCTATCTCGGCACGATCTCCAAAGCAGAACGAATCGCAGATCATCGAATGAAAACTGATTGGAGAAAATGATATCAGGCTGCGAAATTCGAAGTTTGAACTCTGCATGAAGTGACACAAAATATTCGGCAGAAATTGTTAGTTGAATTATAACTGTAACACATTTTTGGAGTTCAAAAAATCTATGTATCCCACAACAAATATTTTAGACATGTTTTACCGACTATTAGTACTCTGCATTTTTGAGAGGCTGCGCTGCAATGATGTTCTTCAGCTTCATGTATGCCAGGAGCGTTGGGAATTACTTTCCTCAAAGCAGCGGAACTTCCTAAAGATTGATAGTTAAACAGTAACTCTCACTGAGATGCATGCATATATGTTGTAATTAACAGGAAACGTAAATGGATCTTAGAATGATCGGGCTGAGTTTGCTGGCAGAGCGCTATGCGAATGATTGGACACTTGGCAAGCAAGATCGTACCTTTCTCTGTTAGCGATTAATGCATGCATATTGTAGTTGGAAATTAGTTCTTTTGGTTTCTGTAAGGAGTACTCACTTGCTTCAGTCCCACTAGAGTTTGGATGGTCAGATCCAGTTATCCAATTGTTAGTGAGCCAGGAAGAGGGTGTGTTCACTCTGGATCCGTTTTAATACAGGGTACTGCCATAGCTGTCATCGCAGAGGGGTTTGTCCTCCGAGTCACAGGCCAAGTAGTGTTCCCTGTTTTCTTCCTGATAATATCTCCAAACTTCAGACAAGAGGGAAAGAGGAACAACTGAAGCCACAAAGACACACGTGACGTCATGCAGTACGAATACATAGCGCTTTACTGATGCGTGGAGCATTGATCAATAACGGACGCTCGCACAAGATGTAGTGCTTTTGCAGGCGCGTTGGTACCCCAAATGCGGTTTTCATACTGCAACCCGCTCCGAGTTATTTGTTGAGTATACTACACTTCGTACACGTTCTTGTTCTGCTGCCAACTTACCACGGCTGAAGTCTAGTTTTGACATCTGGCGACGGAGATGGACTAACATGTCAGCGCGAAAACTCCGCAAAGCTTCCGGTCCTGTTCTAGCGGTAAATCGGTTTGGACAATTGGAATCGATGGCGAAAACTTTTCTTGATTATCTGGAGTTGCTTGCCATCTTTAATCCTATAATGTCCCTTACGAAGAAACAAAAAGGTAAACATGTATGACAATTTCTTGGGGATAAAGGTCAGAAATATGTTGCAGCCCTTCGTATTGACGAAGTCTGCTTTACTAGAAGCAGGGCCTTGTGTACATTTCGCGCTCGCTGTTGAGTTCACCAAATTGTGTCTACAGCGAGATACTTCTTCTCCGAACTCTCCCAGAAACCAGACTAAAATGTAAACGCTTTCATCGCTTTTATACTCTTGGCAGTACCAAACTGTAAATACAATGAAAGTAATCAAGCTGGGTTTGAAGAGACCATGTTGCTTCAGTGCCTGATCTCTGTGATTTCAGACCAGAATGCCGGGGAGAAAATCCTTTCACAAGATGATTTTTTAATGACGAGGGAGTCAGCTTATCTGCTTGCCTGGCAGGGGAAAACCTTACCCAGCAATTAAAAACGTCTACTCTAAAAGACCGGTTGGTTGATAGCAGTCCAAAATCTAAGCACACACTTAATAACTTTGGGCTATTCGCTATCGCTGTGGAGAGTTCCATATTTGTCCTTCGGACTGTCTACATTAAATACAGTTGCGGAAAGATTGGTCACTTAATGCAGGTATGCAGATTGGTCAACCGTCGTTTGGACGAGACTTATCGGGGAATGAAGCCCAGTAAAACAGTAGACGAGTCAGAATGAAGCGAGTCCGAATTACATTTCAGGTGGTCGACTGCAGTTTCCAACGTGCGACCCGCACCGTACAACATGGAGTTTTATATTGTGGGAGAAAAGATGCAGGTGGAAATTGATAGGGGTGCATCAGTGAGGATAATTCAGAAAAATACTGTGAAAAGAGTACCGCCGTTATCTGTCTGCAAGTCTGTTCTCCGCACGTACCTTGGTGAACCGATACTAGGTACAATATGGCGATATGATACAGTCACTTCCTTTATATGTGGTCTCCGGAGATCGCCCAAATCGGCTTCTAATGGATTAGATACGCGCATTTCGGATAAACTGGAAATAGTAAACACTGTCGCTGAGGTTCCAAGACCTAAAGCAATACTAAAGCAATATTTAGCTGTTTTTACCGTGAGGCTGGAAAAATTGAAAGATTTTCAGGCTTGGATAATGTTAAAGGAAATCTTTGGGCCCAAATTCATCAAGGCGTGCTCACTACCGTATGCCGTGAGGCCTAAAGTGGAAGGGGAATTAACCCGTTTACAAAACCAAGGTATTATTACCCCTGTAAAATTTTCTGATTGGGGTAAAGCCATGGTACCTGCAAACGAGCCTGGCGGCTCCATATGCAGTTGCGGTGACTACAAAATATTTTTTAGCCAAGCTTCTATATTAGTCAGATATCTGTTGCCACGCATTGAAGCTTTGTACTCAACTGCCAGGTGGTGAAATGTCTACCAAGCTTGACCACAGTCATATGTATTTGCAGATTGAGTTTGAGGAGCCTTACAGGAAGCTTACTACCATTACCACACCCATGGGACTTTTCCGATATAATCGGTTGCCTTTTGACATTAATCCTGCGCCGGTATCTTCCGGTGGCTTATCGACTACCTGGCGAGAGATATTTTATCTCTGGACGCTGTGGTACAGAACATCTGCAGATAATCGCTGTTGTGCTCGAGAGACTGGAACGAGGCGGAGTTAAGTTAAAGAAATACAAATGAGAATTACTATGTTTTTCCGTCTGCTACCTTAGCTCCCGACTGGATAAGCGTGGGTTGCGTTTTTTTAATGAAAGATGAAGCCTATTATAGAAGTGCAGCGCAGAGGAACAGTGACGAACTTCCTTCGTTCTTGGCAATGCTCTCGCGTCCGGTGGCCGTGAGGGATGCGCGTCAGGTTTACTACCATAAGGTCACCGGTTCGAATCCGCGTAGGGGCGGGCGTCCTCGAGGTATACAGCCTACGCGCGACTGGTGGTGGTCGCGTGACAGCGAAGCGCCGTTATGACGTACAACTGGCGATTTAGCTCCTACTTAAATGACTTGCTGCTTAGGAATGTACCACGGTGCCGAAATTCTCGTCACAAGATGGCCTTCATTAAACTTAACCAAGCCCTTGCTTCTCCACCCATATTAGTTCATTATGATCATAAAGTCAACTAATCCTCCAGTGTGACATATCCCTTTGGGGGTCGGAGCTGTACTGTGCCACCATAAAAACGATGGATCCATACCTCCCATAACCTTCGTGCCGCGTACATTACACACAGCGGAGAAGAATTATTCACAATCGGACAGATAAGCGCTGGCTGTAATCTTTGGGGTAAACTGGTTTCTACAATACCACTGGGGTAATTGTTTGAGCTGTACACTGACCATAAACCCTTCTTATGCTTACTGAGTGAAACCAAATGTGTCCGACAAGTGATGCCCCCAACAATGTGGTGGTGGGCTATAACCTGGCGTGCCTACAGTTACAAGGTGGTTTATGTCACAGGCGTCAACAACTGCACAGCGGATGCATTAAGCCAGCTACTGGTAGTGGTAGCAGTAGTATAGTCAGCACTCTATCAAATAGACAAAGTGCTAAACATAACCATGGAACCAGACCAGCTGAACACCGTATCAGCATCATGGTGCCTTAACTGAAGGTGAGAAACACTCCTCAGCTATTGTGTCGCAATATAAAAAACGGAGCAATTTTTGTTACTTTGCACACGCCATTCCTTCATTTTTGGTTTTTATTCGTTATGCATTTAGTATTCAAATCTAAACAGTTATATACATAGATTCCCCGCTGGTTTCGATTGCGAACCATATCCTGTATAGTTTGCGGCCGTTGGCACTCCTCGTCATTTGGTCCCCAACCAGGCAGACAGGTGGATCCAATGGTGGTGAGATGTGAAGGCAACGATTTCATTTGCTGTCGCCAGGTGGTCACTTCCAGCTGAGTCCTGCACGCGCAAACAGAGCGCGATATCGCAAACCTTCAGCTGACATACGCAGGCATGACCGATCCATCTTAACTGGTGCAGCAAAACCAGTTTGCTGAAGGGAACATTTGCATTGCCTAAGACATGACATCGTCTGAGTTCACAGTTGAAAATGTGTTGCTGCGACCACACACGAGTAATCCTCTTCAGGCACCGGTTATCGAAGGCAAAGAGCCGGCGCAAGTCGTCAATGCGAACTGGCCATGACTCGCTTCCATATAGCAACACCGCCCTAAAGATGACATTGTAAATATGACGCGTTACCAAGAGGGAGATATCCCGGCGACGCAACAGCTGTTGTAGGTTGATAAACGTCGACTGAGCTTTGGCGATGCGAAGAGAACTTCTAATCGGACCACCAGCAGACACAGAGCTGCCAAGGTAGATAAAACAATCCACTTGTTCAAGCTGTGTACCTTCAATATCGCGAACGGAAGCAGTTGAGTGCCAATCTTGAAGCAGCACTTTGCACTTTGACGGGGCCAAGCACATTCCGTCTGCTGGTAAACGCAGCTGTACAGAAACAAGTCCCTCTATTTGAATCGAACAATTTAAGTCAACACCTAGATGCAACACCAATACCAAACGCAACAATCCGCCAATGGACGGACCGGGACCCAGTACTATCAATCATCAAACGCTACTTGACAGTAGGCTGGCCGACTGAAGGAACAGCGGACTTTCAACCGTTCATAATGCACAGAAACTAGCTGTGTCTGTTCAACGACTACGTTTTCTTGGGCTTACGATTAACAATGAACAATGATTGAACAATGATTTATCACGGGATAAAAGCAAGTGCTTGACACGTCTCGTAGGATGGTAGCGATTAATATGACGCAATTAAAATATGTCTGGGTCATCTATCGAACGTCTGCCGAGATGAATACTTTGATAATTAACATCAGTTGAAAATGAAAAAAATTATCGCGCGTAAACGTTAGAAAGACACTGGGGTGCAGTGATAGTTGAGGCAGGAGTGAGAAAAGTAAAATATGGTCCGTCCCAGTAAGGCAGCGGTCAAAGATTCTTAAGGAGCTTCATGACGCACATCCGACAGTGGCGAGGATGAAATCATTAGCAAAAAGATATTGCTTGTGACCCAAAATCGATTCAGACATAGAGAATTTATTGAAAATCTGATATTTGTCAAGAGCATCAACGTAATAAAAAACCCGGTTCAGTACAGCCCTGGCGGTGTTCCGACAAGCCGCAGCAACGGATCCAAGCCGACTACTTTGGACTGATAAACGAGACGATGTTTCTTCTGCTCATGCACGCACATTCAACACGGATTGATGTGCACCCATTCACGCGCGCGGCATCTGAAACCACCAGTTCTATAATGCGCTCTTCCTTTGTTAGGTTTGGCAGCCCGGAAGCCTTATGCATAGATAATGGTTCACCTTTACCAGGGCTGAATTTAGCAATTTTGTTACGAACAATGGGACCCAACATATCAAAACGGCCCCGTATCATCCGGCATCGAACGGCTTAGCAGAAAACCTGTACAAACGGTGAAACAAGGCCTACTAATGCATCGAGTGGGAACTTTGCAAACAACATTGGTTCGTTTCCTGTTTGCCTACGGTTCCACAATCTCTGAGACCACGGATAAGTCCCTGGAGGAACTAATGTTCGGCAGAAATTTCAACAGGAGGTTTCATTTGGTCGTTTCCGAACCCGTGTATTCAAGTAGAGGAGCGACAGAGGAAGTCGGTGTCATCAGAGTGGCTGATAGATGAAAGCACTTTCAGAGAAAATCAACCAGTATACACTCGACCACCGCATGAACAATGCTGGCAACCAGCAACTATGTACGGTTCTGCAGATAAGCAAAATAGCCTGCAACTTTCGGACGGCCGGATCGTTCGCCGATATTCGGACCACCTACGCCTCTGGGGCACAGACACACCGGCTGAAGCGGAATCGCACTCCAGTTCTAACACAGAGTAAGTAGCGGAGAGCGTGAAAAGCGAAACAACAAGCAGGACCATACTTCGGCGGTTCAGCCGAATTCGCAAACCGGTAGAACCTTTCCAACCAGGAATGTAACTTCGGCCACGACGATGGGGATGTCACGCGTTTATTATTGATCAACGACTGAACTTGGTTGAAAACATATTGCTTTTGCATGCGCGCTTAAGAAGGCCCAACTGCGCTTTATGCTGTAACCCGCTCCGCGTTATTTGTTGAGTAGGCTACCCTTTGTACACCTTCTGCTTCTGCTGACAAGTTTATACTTCTAACGTTCAGTCTTGCCACTTATATGACACGACCTGAGGAAGATGGTAATGCGTTTGCAATGTAAAGTGTGTTAGCAATTGTTTTGTATGTGTTATAAGCGTATCCGAACCAAAAGCAAACCTGAAAATAACGATGTTATGGGAGCAGGACATCTGGCAAAGAAGTTTCAAAATGCATCGAATGAGCAGGATATGGGGAACAATGCCGTGCGCAAACAAATGTGTAGGCAGACTGAGGACAAAGTCAAGCGGATATATAGTGTGTTGAGAATTTCCAGGGAGCTAAAGTGATCAGTGACAATAAGGTAAAATACTGTGCTGCTTCCCATTCTTTAGTCGTCTTAGTTCAATACAGGTGTCGGATTAAACATGAAAACCAAAGGCAATGGCACCGATAACTTAAGCGATAGCAGACAGCACGAGGAAATTACCAGGCATTGGAGATGTAGCCAATCGGTTGCAGTGAGATAACTCAAAGATAAGCTTGGTAAATTGCTGGACACCTCACACTGGGCCACCGCTTGAGTCGGACAAATGGATAAATCGAGCCATAGCAGTAAAAATTGAATGAGGATAAAATGGGTGGATTATACGCCGCTGAACAGCTTGGCATCAGCGTCCGAATGATAGGAAGGTAGTGTCACATATGTGGAGAAATGCTGCGATGTATTATGCCGTTAAGAAGCCCCTGTTCTCTAAGGGTGTGGGAGTTGACAGCCGAACTGAAAATGAAAATACACAACATATTATAAGCAGAAAAAATGCTATACATGAAAAGTAGAGAAGAAAAAAGGGCAAATCATTTTCGCGAAGCGCAGTGCAAAACAACAAGACGGCGTTGCGATAACAAGAGGGAATTAACTGTGAGTGACTAGGGCCAAATAAGAGCAGGTAGGGAGACAACACAGTTTCAGAGACCGAAGGTAGCCCAAAAGGTAACAAGACTGATCAGAATAGGGAATGGCTAAGGTGAGGGCTAAAGACTAAAAGCCTATTGATAACTTATGGTGTTATAATTGAGGGAAACACCTCTGATAAGATTGCGTAAACGATGTCTGATAAGATTGTCACTGGCACGGCTGGAGCACGCCTATGCTAACAGCTTGTAAAGCTGGCCAATCGAACGGAGTTGCGCTGACCTGATAGCGTTAGCTTAGTCGGTGAGACGGAAATTGAGCGAGCGTGAGAACGATCCTAGTCACACGTAGTCGGGTAGACGCTGAGCCCGCGGAACGGACGCACACGAGAGGGGGTTACGGTAACCGCGCACTAGTGGCTTAGAAGCGAACGCTGTCCGGCTAACGACGCACACAAAATCACTGGACCGACCGACTCCCAACTAAGGCGAAGAGGAAGCAAGACAGATGGTCCTCTGAAGGCTCTTTTACGACCAAAAAGGTCGAACCACAGCCAATGCCATGGGTCATTAAGTTAGGGAAAATTGCTACCACGACGAGGTGGTAGCTTGTAAAAGAACATTGTCAAAAGGTGCGCAGTTGGACCGCGTCTCGGAGTGGCTGAACGTTGCTGCGTTGTGGGGAGGAATTGGGCTTCACTTTCCACAGTCATCCTGCTGGGGTTTCTGGCGCCCTTTGGCGGGAATATTCGGCGGGCCCGCAGCACCTCCCTTTGAAGAGAAAGCGTACAGCTTCTGAGGAGGATTGACCTGGAGGGATTTCGGCGACCTCCGGATTCTTCCTGCTCGTCGGCAAGGCGGATTCTTCAGTCGCGGCGGCGACTGAGCGGCTACGACTGTGGTCTCTCGTTGTGTAGCCAGTCCAAAGGTTCCTAGTAGGATGTGCAGCGGCAGGTGCACGGGAAGGCTGGATGGCTTGGAGGTTTCTCTGTGGCGCGGTCGAAGTTGATTGCGATGGCGAACCCAGATGTCATCACACAGGGAGACATCATGCAGCATGTCACCTCGCCTGGCCACCACTGTTGCTTTAATCCAGCCTGGATGTTCTGCTCGGTAATCGCAAACGTAGCCCGGGGTTCCAACAACGAATTCTTTGTGCTTGGTGCTGGTTCTAGAGTGACTAGGTGGCTTCTCAGTCGGAATGAGCGCTTCGTTGGTGGTGCGTAGCTTGTGGCCCATGAATGCTTCAGCTGGTGACTAACATTCTGGCGTAGCTGGATTCGGTGTGGACCGGTACGAGAGCAGGAAGTCTTGAAGACACTCATTCACAGTCCCCTCTCCGCGGGATTTAAAAGCGCCCACTTGAAGGTGTCGACAAATCACTCCGCTTGACCATTGGATTGGGGATGGTAAGGCGGTGAGCGGAGGTGTTCGATGCAGTGTCGGCGACAAAAGTCTTCGAAGATGGAAGAGATAAACTGGGTACCATTTCGGACACCGAGACCTCGGGAAGGCCATGTTGACTGAAGATTCGTTGGAGACAACCCAGAGTGGCGGATGCGGTTGCTGGGTTGACGGCCACCACTTCTGGCCATTTGGAATAGGCGTCGACCACGACCAGATAGGAAACGCCATCGATGGGACCAGCGTAATCGATGTGCACTCGAGACCACGGTTTTGCTGACAGATGCCAAGGAACAGGCGATTGATGTGGTGTCATTTTTGAGGCTTTTTGACAGTTCGAGCAGCGGCAGACCACATCTAATATGTCGTGGTCAATGCCAGGTCAGTACACATAACTGCGGGCAGTGGCCTTCATTCCGTTCATACCGGGGTGAGCAGAATGAAGCTGGCGGAGTACAGCCTGCCGGCGGCATGTAGGAACGACAACTCCATCTACAGTCATGAGACAGGAATCTATCAAGGAAAGGGATTCGCGGCTTTGATATAGTTGTTTGAGTTCATCAGCCAAGGTAGTGCTTGGCCAGCAAGTCTGAACGTAAGTGACGGCTTTCTGCAAGACCGGGTCTTGAGCAGTTGCACGACGTATGTCCGCGGCAGTGATAGGGAGACTTCGGATGGCGTTCGATAGTTGATAACGAACGTCGTCCTCGACGGTAACAGCGGCAATCACTGTGTCTTCTACTGCGGCATGTTTTGAAGTTAGGCGAGAGAGACCGTCGGCTTGAACAAAATCCTGAGTACGACGGTAACTGGTTTCAAAGTAGTAACCAAGAGGAATGGCGACGCAACGCTGAAGTCGGCTAGCCGAGTTTGCGGGAATTCCCTTCCTTGAACCGAAACTTGAAAGTAGGGAGTTGTGATCCTTCAATATCGTGAACCGCCGGCCATACAGCATCTTGTGGAACTTGGTGTCGGCAAAGACATTGGCAAGAGCTTCCTTCTCGATCTGACCATAGTTCGTCTCCGCCGACGTCAGGGTGCGGAAGGCGTGCATAACAGCTTTCTCGGAACCATTTGGGAATCGATGGGAGAGAACTGCTCCGATCCCGTAGGCAGAAGCATCAGCAGCGACTAAAATCGGCAAGGTTGGGTCGTAATGGGTCAGCAGAATATCAGAACTCAGCACGGCTTTCAAGCAAACGAAAGCTTGCTCGCATGCAGTTGGCCAGTGCCAAGGAATCTCCTTCTGCAACAACCGGTTGAGCGGGGCACGAACATCGTGTAGCGATGTCAGGAAGGCGCTGTAGTAGCTGATAAGACCCAGGAAGGACCGCAGTTGTGACACATCCGCTGTAGCTGGCAGCTGCTGGAGGGCTTTGACGTTCTCAGGATTAGGATGACGAACACTGGCATCGAAAACGAAACCAAGGTATTTGATCGACGGAAGGAAGATTTGGCATTTCTCAGGTTTCAGGAGGAAACCGTACTCCTGGACCCGTTGCAGGACTGCAGCCAGGCGCCCTCGAAGCTCTTCTGGGGTGCGACCAGCAATGAGTAGATCGTCCAGATACGCGACCGTACCCGGAATACCAGAAATCATAGCGTTCATCGTCTGTTGGAAAATGGCTGGAGCGGTTTTGACACCAAACGGGAGCCTGGTGTACTGGAGAAGACCACGATGCGCATTGATCGTCAGGAGGGCTTGTGACTCAGGGGCGACTTCGATCTGCAGGCAGACGTCTGCAAGGCCGATCTTAGGGAAACACGTGTCACCGTTGAGTATTGTGAAGAGGTCGGCTGGGATCGGTAGAGGGTAGCACTTTGGCTCTAGTGCTGCGTTGAGACTAGTGGAGAAGTCAGCACAGATGCGGAGGGATCCATTCGGCTTCTTGACCACGACAATCGGCGCTGCCCAGGCGGAATAGGACACATGTACGAGGACGCCCATGTCTTCCAAACGTTGGAGTTCGGCATCGACCAAGAGTAAGGCTGCGTATGGGACAGACCATTTGGGACGGAATACCGGTGGAGCACCCGGTACGAGCTGTAACGCGGCGCAGGTGCGTGTACAGAGGCCAAGACCATCCTGGAATACCGGGGCGTACTGTCTGATGATGTCGGCGGTTCGATCGTTTGGTACTGTCGGAGAATGTACCGCATTGCAGATGGCCCGAAGAAGAAGATCGGCCAGGCCAAGGGTTTCGAGCCAGTCGAGACAAAGCAGATTGAGCTTCGCCTTTGTGATGTAGCAGAGCTCGTTGAACGTGGCGCGCCGGAAGGAGACGGAGCAGTTCAGCTGCCCAGTTAGCTGCATGCGACCACCACAGGCGCGGGTCGCAGGTTTGGAGGTCGGTTCGAATCGTGGCTTGCCAAGGGGTCGCCAGAGATCCTCGGAGATGATAGTGATGTGCGACGCAATGTCCAATTGCAATCGGATCGACTGACCGTCGATTAAGACGTCGTGGAACTTTCTCTGATCCGCAGCGTTGATTTGGAACGTGGCCAGCAGGCTCAGATAACTGCCAACCAGACTAGGTTTAGGTGTGCGTCTGGGTCGGGACCTCTTCTTTAGATCGCGAGTGGGGGCCAGCCCCACCCTGACACAACGTTGACAACGATGCTGGCGGAACTTGCAGTCGCAGTGGAAATGCCAGGCACCACAGAATCGGCACGCGTAGGGTGGGGACTTCGCTCGGTCGGACTGGGTGGCTTGCGGACGATTGTGCCCTAGGTGCTGTGACTGCCTGGACCATACCAGGTGCGGAGGCGTTCTGGATCAGGGCAGAATCGTGCTTCAGGTTGAGCAGCGTTTGACACTGCTCGGCCAGGTTCTGGAGTGTGACTGAGCTATCCTGTTGTAGCTTGGACAGGAGGCGCGTGCGGATTTCGGCATCATGTAGAGACTGGAGGCCAGAGACGAAAACCAGGCATTTGAATTGGTCCTCGGTGAGTGAACCAAGTTGAAAACGCTGGCATTTACGGTTGACCATTCCCGCGTACGTGATGAAGTAGTCGGCATCACGTTTGGCCAGCTGCAGACACTGATAACGAGCATTGAACAGAGAGGACTGCTCGCTAAAAATCTGGGACAAAGTTCGGACCGTCTCGTCAAACGTAACTTCGCGTGGGTTCCTCGGAAAGATGAAATTAGTGTAGCCTTTGTGTTCGAGCCTACCAACTTTGCGCAGAAGCAGCAGAACCTTCCACACGTCGTCCTGACAAGTCGTCAACGGTGAACAGGTCCTCGTACCGCATATACCAAGGTTCGAACGTTACCCCGGCCTTGGCGTCGTACAGGAATTCGATGACGCCGCTGACCACATTGTCCATTGACTAAGAATTGGCGATTGGACCTGCATGAAGTGAAGAACTGGAGAGCTTTTTGGTTAAGATGGACATCAATTTAAGTTGTTGCTGAGGCATCAGTTTTAAATCGGCGTCTTCGTCGGTCATGGTTCGTAAACTCTGTCGCCACTGTTATGCTTGCTTGGTTAGTCGAAAAAGGGGGCACCTCAGCAGCCGTAGTATTAACAACAATGAGAGAGTCTAGTAAGAGTGAGTGAATCAGTGTAGAAATGAGTTATGCTTGGTTGGGGCTGAGTGGAGGAACTAGGTCGTATATAGTCGCTCGAGAGGTTAGATCACTTCTGAAGCTGGAGTTGTTCCCGCATGTTAGGAAAGCTAAGCAAGGACGGAATGTCTAAAGGTCCATATTAATAGACGAAGAGATATTTTGATTG
Organism: Dicrocoelium dendriticum; assembly: GCA_944474145.2. Taxonomy (NCBI): domain Eukaryota; kingdom Metazoa; phylum Platyhelminthes; class Trematoda; order Plagiorchiida; family Dicrocoeliidae; genus Dicrocoelium; species Dicrocoelium dendriticum. The sequence continues at coordinate 210,099,293 of OX104064.1, read as the reverse complement.
TTTGATCGAAAGAATTGGCCACATCAGACGTTGTAGTAGTCCAAAGAGAACAAGTGGTTTAAGCTAGTAGTAATGAGTCAGTGGAGGACGAAAGTTTAAGTGGCATACGATGAATTAATGCGGCGACCTGGAGAAGTGAGTCGAAAAGGAGGACCAATACATTAGTTGAGGTTCGCCCGATAGGTGAGCGAGCAAAGTAACGATTAGATCAAGCAAGGACTGAAGTTTGAGAAGCTTCTGAGAAAATTGAAGGGATACCTTGTGTGATGGTGGCTGCAGTCGATGGTGAGCGGAGACGCCGTTACACCGGTTGGTAGGTGGCTAATCGAAAGCCAAGCATTATTTCGTGGAGTACCGAACAGGTGCAGCTTAGCCAGAAGGAACGTAAGCATGTCATTGGAGATGGATCGGTCAACCGAGCAGAGAGTGGTCGGCGCACGCCCAAGTCAAGCTCTGCCAGGACAGCAAGCCAACTGATCAAACATCCATTGAATATGCAGGTGACCAATCAGGCTGCAGTCGGAGCAAGTCAGTCTGGCGAAAGTGGATGGTATTGACAGTTCACGAAACGACTGTACGCACTTGTCAAGTTTTGCTAAGGCACCGGACGGAGCTAAAATGCTTGTGACCAGATGGAAGAGTGATCAACGGAGCCAATCGTACAATTCGCCTAGAAAGTCAGCAACGCGGCTTGTGCTACTTTTTGACGGGATGAAGGTGGTGAGCAAGCGTAAACCAATGGAAATGGAGTCAGCGACCTAATGTACATTACAAGGGTGAGTAAGTGGAGATGACTGTCTCAACTAGTGTATCTACTCTATAATTATCTAAGCGTAACTTGTTAAACAATTCCGAAATAGCGGTGGGCTACGCAACATCTTGTTGTGTAGGTCAAGAGAGTTGACCACTTCAGCATACGTATTAGTTAAAAGGACTAAAGGGCTTAAGCAAAGAAAAGTAGCTCATTTAATGGATAGATGTAAGATGCTGGGGCTAATAACGAGAAGTAGATTGTTAATAGGTCAAGAGATATGGACAATTTTCAAGCCAGATTGATACAACAATATATGAAAGACATGCCATAATTTAACGTGGTAAACTTCGTGGGATAGTCAAGATCTGTGTCCACTTCAGAAGCCGCAGTTGTTCCAAGAGTGTCTTTTGCGGACTGAAGAGTAAGAGGCCGATGATAATATTTCAAAGGAGAATATGTTTTGAGGGTCAAGAGGGCTGATCCTTAGTAGTCAAAAATGTTAAGCAATAGGGTTGTTCAGTGTTGAAAATTTGAGGTATATACGATAAGTTGAAACCAAGACCTAGGTAGGAGAGTCTAGAAACAACGTTTCCATACCTGGAATTAGCCCACAAGGTCAGAAAAAGAAGTCAAAATAAGGAATAGGTCAGGAGAGGGCTGAAGTCTGCGACGCTACTACTTAGGTATATGAGAAGACCCTGCTTGGAAAGTCATGAGAGGTAACCCCTTAAGATCTAGCGTTTTCCGTCCGACCTAACGTTTGGAGGTAAAGCTAGTTGGGACGTCCAGACTTAGGACCATTTCAGAAGACTTGGTGTCCGATTAGCATCAGGGGGTTGTGCAAGACGTAATGAATCGGTGTCGGAACAAATTGTGAGTGCCTAGGCTGAGTAACAGACGTTGGTTTGGTAGTTGGAATGCACACCACAACTGTTGTGCAGCAAAAGGTTATACGAAAATATCGACACTAAACATTATAGAATACATAACATATAGCACACTGTTTGGTAACAGTAAGCTTCAAGACAGATCATGGTTGGTTGGGGGCGACAAAAGTTCTCGCAACACAAGCGCCGTTTGGGTCGGCTCCTTGTCACATGAACCAGTGTAGCCAACTGGAGGTGTTCGTCATACTTCTGTCCCCATCCCGAAGCCAAGTTCGAAGTGAGAGTTCTCAATCCTCTTGGTCAAGTCAAACCCTGGCCTCCCCTTCTTCCACCACACCCTGGGCGCGCAAACAATAAACATTGCGGGAGTCAGTGGGCTGACATGCGCAAAAGGTGACTCAGCCACTGGAGCCTGGAGCCTGAAATAACGGTGCTGAACAATTCGCTTGCTCTTCATGCACCAAATATAAGACGCCTAACAGACTCATTGTTCCCGCGGTATTCCCACCAAACACTAAGCTGCAACGACAGAAATGATCGAACCTAACTAGTCTCCTTATGGCTGCCGACTTGATGTGCCAGCTTCTGCAACCATACGAGAATGTCGTACGGATGGCCGCGTTGAAAACTCTGCTCTTCTTCGTTTGTTTGTTTTCGCACCGGTGTCATAGGTGGCGGAGATTGGCAAAAGCTCCCCCAGCTTTCCTACGCGGTTTGTGATCACATCTTCCATTCAAATGATGTACGTTGACTGTCTAGATACTTGAATTTCGCAAAGGCTTCTAGATAATCACAACCGTGATAGCTCATGGTTGGTGAGCAGCCTTTACAGGAGAACCATCACTGAGCAATTATGCAGGTTGAATTTGGAAGCGCGGAAGAAGCCGAACGAGCGTCACTTTTCGTCAGACACTAACCTGATTTCCAACGCAAAGCCAGCAGATAGTTTTAGATTGACATATTTTCGAAAATAATGAAAGTGCATGAATCCTCGTATGGAATATATCAAACAACTCTGATATTTCTAGAGCAAATGTTATGCTAATTTGCTTGAACCTCGACAACGCAGCCAGGAATGTTAAGGCACAGGCACAATATCAATCTGATAACTCACCAGCTAAGAGTGACCACGCACTACAGCCGACTTGTTTGTCATGGGAGAAAAGTTGTCACAAAATTATCCAGAAGGTTAAACGCCTTTCCAGCTAACGTTACTGATTTCTTTACTTTTCTTAGATGTTTTCTAAAAGAATTGAAAATATACTTTAACCCTTTACGTTTAATAAAATAAACCCTTTTAGCAGGAAATTTGACGTACATGAACCATGCAAAAGTTTTATGTGCTCCCGACGGTTCCTTCTGTGGTCTTGGCATAAACTTTACTAATGTTTGCAGTTTATTGATAGATGTGACTAGTTGTACCAGTGTTGCCCCTCGGAGTGAGGACGTACTAAGACTAGCTGAGGTCTGGTTGAATCATTGATTGGTGTCGCAGAATGTCAAAGGACCACGGTAATGTGCGACCCTTAGCACCTAACAAAAGTTAAATAGTCTACGGGAGGAACGGTTTTGGTCCAATTACCTGAGGCGTGAAAACCTGTTCGTGATGGTCGTCCATCTCACCTTGCTGTTTCATAGACCTCTGATCTACGGCACTGGTGACCAAATCGTGCGTTAAATAAAAAGTTTTCTGCATGCTCGTCGCTTACAAGTGAGATTGCGGGAACTCCTGTCCAATACATTCGGTGCGGCATGGGTGTACCACAATACTTGGTGCTAGGACATCACTTAATCCCGCTTTTCTAACACGATCTGGTAATAAACAATAGTTCTCATTTCGTATTCTCCGCAGTTGTTATCTAAATATGGCGAGCGATCAGAGGACCAGTCGACTACGTAGGGCTCCAGTGCGATCTTAGCATGAATTTGAACTGGTCAGTTTTGTATGCCCTCTCAGGTAAAGAGAAATATGTTGCGTTGCTCAATTAAGTAGTATACTTTTTTACACGTATGGGCTTGGGGTAAACAAGTTGTCGATGAGTTACGAGATACGTAACCTTGACGTGTTCACGTCGAGTAGCCACAACTGTTCAAAAACGTTGGGGCGGTCACGAAAAGAGGCAAACATCAACTCGGCCTGCTGCGGAAAATATGCTGGAGTCTTAAACAATCAATCTCCCCTATGATGCAAAACTCCTATTCGCGCAATGAGGTTAAATACGTTATCCAAGCTTGGTCAAATCAGGCTATATAATACCAGGGGTGCATAGAGGAGAACCATATACCGACAATTTTGAACCAAGTGGTAATCACTCCTATCCATAAGGAATGTAGCCGCACAGACTCAGCCAATTACCGTCCGTTAACGCTGCTCCCTTTACTGTCCAAGATTATGGAGTCTATCATCGCTGAGGCATTTATGCAGTAGCTGGAAAACCACAACATGACAGTAGCGGAGCAACATGGCTTCCGACGTAAAGGCTCATGTAATAAGAGCCTGTTCACTGTATGCAATTTCTGGACTGAAGCAGGTGTTGGTAAAGCACGAGTCGATCTCATTTACTTGGATTTCTCAAAGGCTTGTGGTCACTTAATCCACGGAACAACCAGCTGGCTAGCCGAACAGCCTCCAGGCGGTGCCAGCGGTGTGGTTCGGGTTAATCCCGTTCCAGCGAATAGTTCGGCGGCAATGGTTCATTATGTGGTAGTTTTTCGCCTAGCAACCGTTCTCCCTATACAAACAACTATGGTCCGTGTAAACAAACTGCAACTTGGCGGGTCTGACTGGCCACTAAATAAAGTCCCTGCCACTCCTTCTTCGGAAGGATCTTCGCCGCTTCACGAACGTCATCCAGCTCTAAAAGTTACTTTGCTCCCTTCATACGATGGTGAATACAGCAAAAAACCACGAATGCAGTCACTCTTCACAAGTTCACACACCATGTTCATTAACACTTACGCTTACCTATATACAAACGCACCCATCCAGTATGTTACTGGTTAACTTGCTATATTTTTATATCTACAATTTTATATGTTTGTATGATCGTGATTATGCTTTCGCAGGTGTGCCTCTCCCTGCCGGGAATAAAACATGTATTCATTTATTTATAAACTTCATCTCTATGGCGTTGTTGACCTACTGCTGCGTTGGATAGGTAAGTTCCAGTACGAACGTCAGTTGGTGAGAGTTCGAGAATCCCTGTTTGACGCAATCGAGGTGCCGAGCGGCGTACCACAAGACTCGGTACTAGTGCGCGATTTATTCCTGATTTTCATTAACCATCGACCGAGGCAAATTACTTCTGATTTCCTATTCTTCGCGGATGATATCAAATTATGATGAGCGAGCAGAGAACCGAACGACCACAAAAACTCCAGCTTGACCTCAACACGTGTTCGAACTGATCAGTTCAGAATAATAATAATAATAATAATAATAATAATAATAATAATGTGTCAGCTGAACGCCGTAACGGCGCTTCGCTGCCGCGCGATCACCACCAGTTCATTTGCGTCTTAAGCACGACTACGTGTAGAATCTTGGGTCACATGCATTGCAAACAACTTCCCAAGAACACTTCCTTGGTGTGCTCATTCCAAGTGAATTTAATTGTTCAAAGCAATCAGAGGCAGCTGTGGAAACGCCCAACGAGCAAGTCGGCTTGGTGAAGAGGGAATTCGGAATTTTCGACCCAACCATCTTTCCCGTGATCGACAATTCTTACTATAGCCCTCATGTTGAACACACCATCCAAGCTTGGTAATCTTGATTGAAGAGCGAGTTGGAAATGATAGAGAAACCACAACTCAGGGCCACGAAGAATCTCAAGGGTCTACGAAATCTGTCCTACCATTAAAGGCTGATGTCACTAGGAGTTTTTAGTGGCCGCTACCGATGGCTGTTCGGTAATCTCATATTTGTCTACCAAATATTGAGTGACCCTCATCACATGTGCCATCACTTATTGAAAGTTATACATAACGCCAGCCTCAGTGGTGACGCTTTGACGTTGAGTGCACAGTATAGCCGCCTGGAATGCTGGCGGAATGATTTTTCTCCGGGTTTGACAACAGTGGAACGCTCTCCAAAAATTCATTATTTCCTCCCCCAAAATGGAAAATTTCAAAAGGCGCTTGGATCTCGTCCTTGGCTCTCAACACTTCATTGCCTAAACCGTGAAACTTAGGAATATATTACTTATCGCTACAAGCCGGGTTAACCTTTTATGTAAATCTGAGGAGGCGATACAGAACGGAGTATACTTGTTTTGACTTTTCTCACGGCTTATATCATAGATAACTGGCCCCATGTTGCCTCGCCTTTTGCATTTAATTCCTACTTACACTACAGTTATGCAGCCGCATATCTACTTGGAACAATCTCCCAAACACAGTTTATTCCTCCACCACCTTGGATGTTCACAAATATTACGATTACATGCTGTTCTTGACCGCCATCATTTCGTTGGCTTAACTCTGTTGTCTTTTTCATTAATTTTTATACTTCCTGAACCTTTTACCCTTGACAAATTTTAAGATAGTAAGAGTAAGCAGCATTTCAACAGATTACTCTGAATTGAGATATTTCGGGCATACTGATCAGCTTTGAATATGCACTCTGTGGAAAAACGCTTTGAAAAGACATACTAACTGTGAACCCTGCAAGATGGCACCGTTTAACTAGATCTCACACTAAAGGTTCTACCGAACGTATTGCAGAATTACACGTCAGGATAAGGTGCATCGACCAGGATTTGAGCGGTACAAAGTGTTCTTAATTTCTTTTTGCAATTAATGTTAACAGCGCGATCGGAAACCAAACAAACTCTATTGAACGCAATATTCCAAAAGTGCTTCAGCAAAACAATACTGATGGAACATGAGAAATACATGCTTAGATTGTCAACTGTCCCAATAAATCGCTGTCAAATTGCAGCTCTTTCAGTAGGGTATAATTTTTCAGTACCACCAAATAAATGTTACAGTTTAGGAATTGAGACACCGTACGAAATATTGTATAGCCAACTGTCCAGCTTGACTCCAGCCGACGACGCATGCGGTTGGTATAAAGCTAAGGCGGTTGATTTAACTAACCAATTTGTGTTGTTAAACCGAAAAATGCAGATTTCTAACAAAGGATCATTGGGAATCACTGACGAATCTGTGCTGTAATGGAATCGAAGTAATACTGCGACGTGACAAGGGAGCAAAGGTACTCATAATGGATAATCATGACTATGTTCAAAAGATGCAGAAACTAGCCGCCTCACTCGTGAGTCGACAGGTTGTGATAGAACCGAGCAAGTTGAAACGGGCATAGATAGTGGACTGTAAAAGTTATTGAAAGCAGGATTGGTTAAATTTAAACGATGACACAGCTCTGTCCACGCGAATCTCGTAAAGGAGGCATCTCCCTGAGTTCCATCGTCTCACTGATAAACGCGCCGTATCAGAGATTAGCACGATGTCAATCTCTGCTTATCACGCATATCCGAGGAGGTAACGGGACACACTATCAAAGATACGTTCGAGGTTATCGAAAACGTACGAACCTTAAAGTTGGTAAGGAAATAAATAGTCTCTTGACGTGTGCGCGTTGTTCACCAACCTTCTACTGGAAAAGACTTTAGATATAATCGGCGTTCACCCTGGCAAAATGGGATTTCCGGCGCAGCAATTTAAGGGCCTACTGAGATAGGGCACAAAAGACATTCATTTCTAGGCCGATGGAACTAGCTATCGTCTGATAGATGGTGTGGCCAAGGGCAGCACATTTGGTACAGTACAGGCTGCTAATTTCAATGCCACTTGGAGAACTCCGCACTAGGTGACAACTTACATAATATGCATTTGTAATGTAGGTATACTAGCGACTCGTTTGCTATCGTTGATAATCAGTCTGGTCAAAGCGCTTTGAAGGCTTGTATCCGTGTTTATTCCTTGCGAACTGTTACATTATCGATGAGTGCTAAATTTGGTGGGGGAGTAAAGATGGTAAAGATGGTAGTTGCAATGTTGAATCATCTGTTTGACCACAGTAGTTGTAGGAGAGCAGTTTGTGCATGAAGAGCAGTTTGTGTAACACTTCGGACTATCTATTGGAGTGCATGTCAATCAGAAGGAAGCGCCACCCTAAGAAACAGCAAGCAAGATGGTCTAAACACAATCTTGATCTATGGCATGCTAGAGCTTCCATCTAACGATATTCAAGAGAATGAAATGCGTGATTTGAAACGGTGACGGTTCCTTCGTGAACTCCATGTCTTATGTAATGTTGTGGCGCTCAGCATGTCATCACACTCAAACAACATATAGGATGCGGCTTAAGAATCCTAGAACTTGTGGTTTAATAAGAGCAAAAAACAAAGGATATTTTGGACCAATGGCGGAGAAATCTGAAATACCTTTCTTCCGAGCTTCGGTGAATGGTTGGAATGTTCAGGTATCAAGGAATATGAACCACCAAACTTATCGGCGTTGATACATGAGTTTTATTTGACTGTTCCTTTACGTGATACTAACGTATGTCTAAAGGAAGACTGGAACACCTCTTGGTCGAATCGTGTTACAGGCGAGTTATCATTATCTCACCAAACAACGAGTAACTGGCGACCTCCCGTCGGTCGGCATGCTCCCACACTTGACACTCTTTGGCCCTCTATTGGATCCTAGAGATCGAGAAACTAGTCTGCTTTTATTTGAATCCTCAGTGTAGTTTCAAGAAACTGGCTGAACTGAAGGATCACCGTTTCCTGGTCATATGGGGTCATCGGTATCACTGAGACATGGTTGCGCACTGGAATGACCGACGCTGAGATCTCTCCAATGTATGTGTCGCTCATCCGAAACGTTAGATTCAGAGAAGGAGGAAGGATAAATCTGCATTACCGCAGCGACTTACAGTGCGAAGTCCTGGAGGATTCAGACTCGCAGTTACTTCATTCTCTTTGGTGCCGCCTCCAGGTAAAAGCTAGAGACAATTGTTTTAGTGCGTTTGTGTACTGCTGGCCTAACTCAACATACGAAATTGACTGCCTCCTTGCTGCTGATTTAACACGCATACTAAAAGGAATGTACACGCACATAATTAGCATGGGTGATTTCAATGTACATTGTCTAGAAACCTTGCCACGATCATGGAACAATTCAAAGTGGATCTGCAGGAGATAGTAACCACTGTTCTGCCTTACAATCACGTCACTTTGCCTACTCTGTTCAGAACAAGTAACAAACCATTTGTGCTGGATCTTGTGTTGAGCAATGAAGAGCATATGATTAAAATGTTAATTATAAACTGCCCGGTGGATCACAGTCATTATGCAGTCATCAGTTTCAACCTCGTTTGCTGCGCGGGATACCGGAATACGAACAATGAGACTGTGCGAACCATCACAAGCTACGATTGACTAGCATACCAGGTCAGCGCCACAATCTTGCCGAAGAATCCCCAAAAGTTGCGTAGCTCGAGTTCGTCAAAAATTGCAACCGGCTGATTACAGATACCTCGGAGATGGGAGCATGCAATGTGTCTAACTCAGTTTGTTTTATTAGCATCATAACGCAAACATGAGTGGCAGTACGCAACCCAGCATGGCTAGTGTACAGAAAATCTCCAACACCAGAAACTTGGGACAAATACATAACCCGACGTAACCACTGCACTCAAATGCTCAGTGAACACAAAGCCGCCTATCAGCAAAACATCGCCAAAACCTTCCGTGATAATCACAAGCTGCAGTACATACATCTCAGTGACCTAAGAAAAGCGAGGCAATGATTTCCTCCGCTCATAACAGCCTATGACCTAAAAAGAAAGGCTATGGAAATAGCCAACGCGATGCTATTGTGATGTCTCCCTCATTTCAGAGGGTCTTGTTGTTGAGTAATCTCCCAGCTTTTTCGTCTTCCAGCCTTGACTAACTCACATCACTTTTACCGTTCTAGCTGTACTGAAGAAGCTGACGTCTATGCGCTACTACAGTTCCAGGGTATTAGTACCATTCTTCTACAGGTACTTGAAGCAGCAGCAAGCCTACTGACAGAGCCTTTGGCTGTGTGTTCAGCACTGCTTAGACGCTAACGGGGTATCTGGTATGTAAAACTTGAAATGATAAATCCGATTCCCGAAAGCAGAAGCAGTACTGAGGCCTCCCACTACCACCCAGTATCTCCTCACTCTGTACTCTCCAAGCTCATGGATACCATCGTTGCCGATACACTGGAGTACTCTTTAAAAAATTACAACATCATTACTCCAGTGCCGTACGGCTTTCATCGACTGCAATTGTGCACAACAACCTTACTGCTTGTAGAGTAGTTATACCGAGTCAGCTGATGCTGGAGAGAACGCTGATGTATCCTACCTGGATTTTTCTGAGGCATTCGATCGTCTAGGTCAGCCATTCTCAACTGGAGCCCGTATGGCCCCCTGGGGGCCATACTCGGGGGACCCTGGGATGAAAAAATATTTTAGGTCGCTATAGGGGTCCATGATGTGTAAAGTAGGTTTTAGTCACACGAATAACAAAAGCAAGTATAAAATTTCTGGTAGTTGCTTTCCGCGCACTAATCTCCCCTGATAACTATCGGTCAGCGAAGTGAATTACGTGAGCGCAAATGACTGTTTACAAAGATGAGAAAGCCACACCGGGCGGAGTTTCTGTTACAGAGCTGGCAAAGCCGGGCTCACCTCATATACAATCACCATACGGCGACTCAAACTGCGCAAATGACAACCGATTCGTCCTTAGGATTTTGATGCCTATCCTCGGTGAACTAACTGAGCTCTAATCAGGACACTGATGCATCTACTATGCAAACTGCAGTGAACCTAGCGAAATCTCGTCAGACCACGGCGGCAGTTACCGCACAAAGCCACAATGACACTAACTAAGTTTTCCTCAGGACACTACCACCGTGTGGTAACTCATGTGCCGGTCAGTCTTTCCCGTTCGGGTCACATTTTTGTAGCGTTAGGTGACGCGATTTTCGCCTCCGATCTCAGCTCGTGTCTGCATCTGGCGACTAGATAATATTACCTCGCAACCTTTCGAATTCGAGTGGCGAAACTATCTCAAAAGCAAGTTCGTTCGTATCGACTAGGCATCGAAACAGATAGAACACGTTATAACACTTTCTTAATTTTTCAGTCCAGCTGGAGTTTTCACGTAGTGCGGACAACCGGTTTCTTTGGTGAGAAGGACAGGCGCATATTTGAAACAAAAAGACCACGGCAGTTGTTTGTTGAAAATGATTAAGCTATGCGTTTTTTAATTTCCATTATCGCTCAAAACGTGCTATATTTTAACTTTGTGTGCTCATCTGTACATCACTATATTCTATTTCATCTCTGCACTGAGCGACAAATAACGGATATACTTTGGGACCGATTGTCTAAAGTCAATTAAATGATCCTCTTTCAATTTCGATGGTTTCTTTTTTTCTTCGTTTGGGTTACAGCAATTACAAACGCAGACACTATCAACTACATTTGGATTATCTTTACTGCAATTTATCCTTTACAAAACACTGGCTGGAAAATAACACTTCTTTCTCGAAGATTTTGCATATTTGTCGTTATTTCCCGAGAGTTCTCATGAACTGGTGATTGACCTATCTGCAAGTTAGTTATTAGTGTTATGTTTCTTAATTCTTTATTATTTATATTCTACCTTATTTCGTTTTAGCCCCGAGTGGGCTGACCTCTTGAGATGACGGAGTACTGCTTCCAAGTCAAAAAATTTATACCCGTGCAAGACATATTGCCACGAACTCAATGGCGGACAACAAAAAGTGCCATGCTTGTATGATCCGCATGTCGGAACGAGCTGAGACTTCTTCGCTTACAATGCATGGATAAAACACCTTATCAAAACATTGGTTAGACAGGTGAGGGCTTAGATGCTGTTTGCTACCCCGTCACACGTCCAGCTGAAGCATGAAAGTGCCGGTGAAACCCATCGCGGGAATACCCCGCATGGAAGCAAGTCCCCTGGAGACGGTTCCATAGTTGACTGTATTACTTCAGTTGAACTTTTGATTAAAGCCACACCTTTTATTGTTCTCATTTTCTTTATTACTCGAATACCTTCAAACTGCTAATCAGTTCAAAAACTCATGTGGTATTTGTTATAAAATTATTCGCTGTTAACTATTTTATGAGATCTGGTTGTACAGATTGATGAGGCAACGCAGTTGGACTGTGCCTGGTACCGTCGAGGAATAGACCGTTTATTTCTTTGTTTATATATAACATATTGTGTACGTAAGGACACTTTCGCAATACTCACGATAATCAACTGCCTTGCCAGCTTGCATTGGGCGCCATGGTTGAAAATAGCCGATGTACTTTAGTACTTTCCTTGTTGACACACCCATGCCACTTACTTTAAATATCAAGCATTTTCTCCCTTGTTTATCTGTTCAGTCCTATTTTTACCTATTTTCACTAGTTGCTGCAGTTTTCCTATAATGCGTGTGTGTCCAGAGATCATCGCCATTACATGAATCCCATTTGTTTCATTCAATAGCTACTTGTCAAGAAGTTTACTTCACTTGTTTTTCAAAGCACCCTCAGGAAAAATTCGTGTTACCTCTAACAGTGTTTCTACACTTTTACATGTTGACATTGTAACCACCAACGGGCGTTGTGCATATGCTTATCAAATGTCAAGGTCAAAGAAAAATAAATTTAGTGCCACCAATCATTAATACTAAATGCGTATATTGCTTGTCGAATTATGTTATTAAATGCCCATGATATAACTGTGTAATAATGATAAAACAAGCTATATATATTGCATATTAACAATTTACCATGATATACATCAGAAATGAACTCCACGGCAGTACATAAACTTTGGCATTACTCCGTAGAATACCTCTCCTTTCGATTTATCGTATTGCCTCAAAACCCTATTTTACCTTTGTGTTTACTTTGGCAGAACACTATTTCAAATGAAAGTGTGCGACCAAGTAAACTGAAAAAGCACCCGATACTTGTTCATAATGACGAAAGCGGAAAGTCTGTGGATTTTCTAACAAACCTGCTTGATAGCTTCGAAGAAAGACCAACTTGAATGAAAACGGTTTATGACAGGGAAAAAGATGGCGGATGGACATACGACGTCTTATAAATTCAGCAAGTTGATTACTAAAATTTGCAGTCCACATAATTTTATCCAACTTGTTATCTTGTTTTCGTTATCAATATTACTATCTGATCTGATGAAGGTAAGTCTACAAGAAACAGTTCAAGCCATTACGCTCAGCAATCCGCATGTACGTAGACAAATAGATGAGATGGCTCAAGAGATAGAAAGTATTTTGATTACTTTACTACAGTCCATGAAATTTTCGTCAGTATTAGATGAATCTACTTTATCTGACAGAGGCGCACTTCTCGTGGCATGTCCGATTCTTTAATTATAATGAAATGGTAGAAGTGATGCTGTATGCCAGGAGATTTAAAACTCATGCAAAGGGCCAGCATATATTTGTGGTAGGCACTATCTTTATGACTTCCTTCCGAAACAGAGCATAGCTGCATGTGAGACAGACGGTGCTGCCGCAATTGTCGGAAGATATAAAGGATTGATTACCCATCTAAAAAATTTTCCCTCATCTGTTCATTCAATTCACTGTGATTCATTGAGGGCACATAGTAACTAATAAATTTGTAGCATGCTTAAACCAGTAACTGTCAACTGTTATAATAGTATTCAACAAGATAGAATCACACCCACTCCGAAATCGTCTTTCCCAGCAGTTGTGTAAGAATTGGAAGACTTCCAGCTTCTACTGTTACATGTTAAATGGCACTCTGGGATACCAACATCATATTCATTTCTGGAATGCGTATGAAAGAAAATTGTGTATTTTAACTGGTTGCTATTTTCGGAAAACGCAACTAATTAAACTAAAATCGTCAAGCAAATTTGAATAAGCCCATCTAGTGCAAGGGAGCCACCTTCGCGTTTTAAAAGGCTGGAAGTGGATGCTGAAAACATCTGACGTCGGGAATTTTCATATTTCTCGATTCTTGCTGCAGTCACGGAGAAGCCGAAGGAAAAAGACTTGCTCGTGTATGTCAGACATTTACAACACCAACGAAAAGTAATAAAAGGCAGTTTTCATGACGTGATTGATAAGGAAGTTCTGATTTTGATTTTGCATCCATTTGATGTACAACCATGCGATGTTGCAGTGAAGATCCAGCGATGACTTGCGAAGCTTCAAACTGATACACTAGCAAAAATCAAATACCTGCAATCTAAAAGGGATTTTTGGATAAAGCCTGACCTCCCTAACTGATATTCGGAATGTGGGAAATAACTGAAATATATTTCCTTGCTTTTCCATTCACACACTTGTTGGAATGTGGAATCAGCAGAGCGGTTTCTCTAACAAAGAGTAGAAAAATATGGGGCATCACAGCAAGAGGGGATCTTCGACTCTCTTGTCAAGCCTGGGGCCGCATATAAGCAAGATTGCTCAAAGACATCAAACTCAAGGCTCGCATTCATATCTCGAAAAACAGATGATGAGGAAGTTACTACACCTAATTCATGACATACCGTTAAATGCCAACAATAACTAAATAAAATTTTGAATATTAATGACGACTTTTGTGTCATTACAGAAAAATGGCTCGATTTTGGCGCAAAATGAATGCTATCTTGAGGCTATGCGTTAAAAATTGAACCCTATAAGTGAAAAGATCTGTAATACCAACATTAATAATTCAGCCATCATAAAAAGCCAACAATATGACCACAAAAACCCACAGATATACGTCTGTTAGGCTTGGAGGACGGTTGAAATTGTGATGCTCAATGGTGGGGCTCTGAGGACAGGAAAAGTTCAAAAGGGGGCCACAGCTGAATAATAGTTGAGATTGCCTAGTCTAGATCATCGAATGCTCCTTTCCAAGCTGTAGCTTTGCGGTATCGGTGACCCTCTTCTAAGCTACTTTGCCAAGTTTCTCCCTTAACGGCAAATAGTCGTCAGTTAAAACAATGTATCCGATAAAATAGAAGTCGATCGCGATGTGTCGCAAGTCTGATTTAGGTTCCCGATTGCTTCTGGAGTTTATTGACAACCTCGCGCACGCATCCACTTCAAGCATCCTACCGTTTGCTGAAGATTTCAAGATTTGTTGCGATTCAGGTGAATGCCGACCAACATCAGTGGTCAATATAGAATGTGCCTTATTTTAACCTGAGTAAATGCAAATTACCATCCTTACGACATCAGCTAAACTACTCCTACCGACTAAGGCGCAAGTACTGCAGCCATTGTCCGCCGAGCGTTATCTGGCCGTGCTGGTTCATGTGGACACGGGTTATTCCCGGCAGTCTGAAAATGCATCGAAAGCTGGTAATCGACACGTCGGGTTGTTGTGACGGGCCTTCGGACACATGGACATAGCAGTTTTGATAGATATTCAATGCAAATGTTTGCCCCCATATCAAATACGCAATTCAAACCTGGTCTCCATGGCTGGAACACGATCTCACTGCACTGGAGCAGCCTCAAACTCGGGCATCCAAGTACGTACTTGGACTGCATAATATCCCACAACAACAGAGGCTGAAATGATTGGGGGTATTAAGCAGACGATATCGCAACTTACGAGGTGACCTGATAATGGTATACTTGATGCTGCACGACCCACAGCATATGCGCCGCTCCTTACTGCAACTCAGCTACCATACAAAACTGAGGGGTCATTTAATTAGACTCGTAGAACAGTACAGCCTTTTACAGTGCCGCAGGAATTTCGTTTCCATTTGTATGTCACCCGTGGAAGGCTCACCCTGAATCAGTCATCGCTGCACCGACAGTAACAATATCTAAAAGGCAGTTTGATAACGCACTCATCCACTTTCACTTTGTTACTTAATAATACGTCCCATCCTACCCCTGGAGTGTATCGCTAATTTGATTTCAAGATTACCGCTATCACCTAACTAAAAAGTGTGTGGGCTTCGTGTGATGAAATTGGCATTGCACTCCAAAACTGATGGTAGAACAACTGATCAAAACGGAGCACAAAAGCCATTCGAACTACTTTTAAAGGCGATAGACCCCCGGGCCCCAGAAAAACAAAGTAATACTGAGCAGGCAACTTGCATACCAACGCAATTCCATCAACAACTAGCTCAGGTCAGAGACAATGTAAATACACACCGGCAGTTGAAGGATGACTGGATGCTCACCACCTTGCTGGCCCTGAGAACTCTACTTAACAATCTGAGCAGGTCCTAGAGCCTGGGTCATCAGTTTTACAAAAAGACGACCCTGAAAGGGTCGGCGTAGACCCTCACCGGAAAGCAGCATTCACAAACCCGCTTCTAACCACCGATGTCCTCGCCTGGTTGGATACCAACGCACAAGGCCTTCTCAGCAAACTGAAGGAACTACGTATTCATCAGATTTCCACGCCTTGGGACATAGTTACGGTTACGGAAACATGGCTGCACAGAGATCACGGATGCTGAGATTGCTATACCAGGCATGACTTCCATACGAAACGATCGACCTAGCAGAGGAGGCGGACTTTTCCTGTATTATCGATGCAAGTTACATGTTGATAATTTTGACGACCCAGATTGTCAAGTTGCCCAGCGTCTTTGGTGTCATATGCACACAAGACGTATGGATGTGTTTACCATCAATACATTACCACCCTCCAATGTTCACCTTGCAAATGGATCAGTGCCTAGCTTCTGCGATGAAGCGAGTACTGACACGACCATACAGTCATGTTTTTCTGGTAGAGTATTTAACCTTGACGCAGTCAAGGTCTCAGCATCGCACAGCGAACAGTTCAAGACTAAATTGCAAGAGGTGATTGCCGACATACCCCTGTACAACCATCTCACGTCTCCCACACGATTTTGAAAGGGTGATGTACCATCTGTTTTGGACCTTGTGCTTACCAACGATGAACTAATGGTCGACACCATGACCATGGATGCACCACTTGGCCGCAGCGATCACGAGATATCGCTCTGCTGTTACATCTGCTACCTGTAGTAGATCAGTGAGAACAAGCACTAAACCTATACCGTTACACATTCCGATATCCTGTGTGACCTCCTTCAAGAAACCGACTGGTCCTTCCTGGCCTAGCGGCCGCCGATGTCGCTTAGATATCGTTTGTCACCCAATTCACTTAGCCAGCTGCAAATGCGTCAGAAAGCAAAGTGCTTTGCCCGAATCAACTGAACTCGTTTCTGAGGAACAGCAACAAAATATGCATGGCCTTAAGGGATTCAGTCTAGTGCGCTTACACAGTCTCTCCAAATAACCTGACCTGGGGTGCTTACACAACTCAACAAATCCACTACGTCAAGTTGATCCGCGAAGACATACTCCAGCACCAACAGAATTTAACGGCGAAACTAAGTACAAATCCCAAGTGGCTGTATTGACATGTCAACAGGCTCCGGAGGATGTATCGGGAGATCCCACTGTTCCGCAAAACAGATGGTCCGGAGCAAACTATACAAGATGCGGCCAACATGCTTCACCAACACATTGCTCACAGTTTCCAGAGAGAATCCCCATTTCATCCACTTTTGACACAGCTCCCAACGCCACCAGGATTAAACCACGTACCGTTCAGAGCAGCCAATGTGATGAAAACGCTAACGTCATTGCGCGTGCACAGCTCATCTGGCCCGGACAACAACAAACCAAAGGCATTTAAGACAGCAACCATGAACCTTTCCGAACCTTTAGCTCAGTTTTTTCAATGTTGCCTCGGTGAAATGAAGGTTACCACAATGAGGAAACATGACACAGTCATTCCTATTTACAAAAGTGGCAATCGTGCGGCGCCATCGAACTACCATCCAATCACTATCCTTCCAGTTATATCCAAATTAATGGAATGCATAATCGCGGAGGCGCTCATAAAATACCTTGAAAGCAACATTCCGCCGAAGTCGGTCTTACACTAAAAACTTTCTTCTAGCCAGAGCAAGCTGGACCGAGTCACCCGATGTCAGAGTGGAAGTCGAACTTATCTACCTGGACTTCACGAAAGCGTTCGATCGTTTGGAGCACCGCGTTCTCCTGCGCAAACTTCGAAGCCATGAAATCAGTGACCCTGTGCTCGGTTAAATCGGCAACTTTCTCATTCAACGTCAGCTGAATGTGGGAGTACATAGCACCATTTCCGACCCAATTGACGTCCAGTGTGGCATGTCCCAAGGATCGGTACTGGGGCCACCTTTATCCCTTAACGAGCTTGCTAGTGTAGTGCAGTCGAAATTCTACTATTTGCAGATGATGTCAAAATTTGACATGACATCAGGATATCGAATGATCACTCAGCATTGCAAAGCGAGCTCGACAGGGTTTATAGATGGCCATCCCATAGCCTGCTCCAGTTCAACGTGGCGAGGTGCCAAGGTGCGTGAATGCGCTTTCAGCTTACCCATTAATATTGATTTGAGGACCAGCAGTTGCCACGTGCTTCGCAGGAATGCTACCTTGGGGCGATCGTGCAGGACGATCTTGGCGGCTCGAGACAAGTTGAAAAGGCATCAAGAACCCAGCCAACAACTTTGACTCTTACTGAGGGCTTCAAAAAGTTTGAGCTATCTATCTTTCCGCAAATACTGAGCGCATACGTGAGGTCTCCTGTGGAAAATGGATCCAGACTTGGCGTCCTTGGCGCATGCGCGACGTCGATGCACTTAAAGCTCCACAATCTAGAGCAAACCAAACTCGTTAGAGGATTGTTTCATCTTGTCCACCAGCGCAGACTGCATTCGCTGAGATTGTACAGTGGTGAATATAGACGTCAGCGAGTAGACCTTTTCATGGTTTACTTAATACTGACGAACCCAATTCACATATGTCGCAAACTGCTGTTGCCTGGCCAAAACATCAACCTGAGATGCAGCCAGCTCAAACTGGCTACGCGCTACAGCAGAATTGATTGTGTAAAAACGTTTTTCCTCTCCGTGTGTCTTGTGCCTGGAACGCCTTTCTGACTTACGTCATCCTTGCTCCTACAGTACCGCTTTCAAAAAACGCCTTGATATCACGCTTTGCAACTTGTATTACTTGATGTAGGCCTTTTCACTCGGGGGAGGAAGTAACGCAAATCAAACCATGTGCTCAAAGGACCTCTGTGCAACCTTGCCTTGATGATACATGCAAAAGTGTCTTGTGAGCAGCATGGGTGTATCTAAACCGGAGTAACTTATCACATCGGTCAAATGTAGGAATATGCAAATGAGCGCTGTTATTTACGTGTATAGGGCCCACAGATTCACCGAACTATAACTGTTCACGATCCTATTTTGTGTGGGCACATCCAATTCTCATTTTAAACGACCGTTAAATCGGTAGACGCTTAAATGACGATTTACTTGTTTGTTGATCCGTTTCGTGTTTACTTTCGCTTCAAGCGTTGATTGAGTGCAGTGAGGTGACGTTTTTATCATGTTTGCGACGCTCGGACAACGTATTCCGCATGCGGGCTCTCTTACGCGCCAAGAATTTTCAACGCAGGAGACCTGATCGCTGGTTATATTTTCTTGAACCGCTTCACTCTGCCTCAAACAACCATGGTCATCTATAATGAGCTTGACATAGAACAATGTCCGTGAACGAATTTTAAGTAGCAAACCTTTTAAGTGTTTTTAAGGTATTCTACGCATGTATTCAAATGGCGCAAAGCCGAACCTCTAAGAATCAAGGCCCCTGTGAAAACATAACCCATCGAATATCTGGCCATCTAAATGAAGGTAACGTACGACTTATCGATTTTAATTAAATTTATACAAATTAAGTGGATTAAACGAGACAGATCGTCAGAATTTCGGTTGTATACAGGTGAATCTAATGGTAACCTAGCCTTGAATGCTAAGGATTTCAAAAATATCCAGTGAATGCCTGTGAGCACCAGATGATTAGCAAGTCTAATGCAAACCAAATGTGTAACCATTAAACTTTCTCGCAAAATGCATCCAAAGATCACATGATCTATAAACGATGAAAGCGCACTGGTATAAATGTGTCTAAAAATTTCCCGTAAAACAAAATGCTAATGGCGTGCATTACCTTCACAGGTTTGTTTCTGCTGCTCAAGCTCGCAGCTGGCATGCAAGACTCCGCATACACATACTGCTGTGAGTTCGATTTTCTATATGAATGCCACAAGCGGTGTAGAAAATTGCATCAATAAATTATGGTGGTCAACAGCTACGCGTACAAATTATTTCTTATTTATGCCTTGAACTTTTACTTTTTCACGTAACGCTAGATGGCGGACCAGATACCGAAGTAAAGAGTCTGCAAATTCAACACTGTGAAGGCAGTTATGGTGTTTTTGGATCCCACGGTCTTGGTGAAATTGAGATCAAATTCGAAGAAAGTAAGTTCCCTATTGTTTACTGGTAGAATTACTTCTTGAGTCATTTAGGTAACCTTACTCGTTCAACCCATTCTCTCTTATTTTCTAAATAGAGCAACAATTAAATGAAATTCGGGTACTCCTTACCGCAGAGGCTTCCGGCGTTCCGTTTGTTATCTTCGATCTGGATAGAGACTGCTCGAATTGGGAGCTGACAGAATGTGTCATATCCAAACATGGGGATGAGTATAGAATTCGACACGAATTCATAGTCACTAAAGAGATGCATGCGGTGAGTTAACCACACTTGAGGGAACACAACCCACCAGTAACCATTGTATTACCTCACCGAGTCTCGGCTAAATGGCGAACTTATATTCGTTGAATTGTCGCATGAAGAAATGTATTGCCCTGTGTAGAAATGGGCATACTAGTATTGCGGTGACCAAACTGTGATGCAATAATTTTGACATTCATACTGGGTATATTATGAGTAAACACGACATTTCATTATATATCTGTTCTTTATTAAATGCATCCATCCTGTCTACCTTTTAGCACATGCACACGTTGAAATGGCGAATACTTTCAAATGATGTGCTTATACTTTGCGTGCGTTTCTACTTTCAAGGATTTGTTTGCCCTGGATGATAGCGTGTATACGGTTGTGTGTACTTCTTCGTAAATACACGTTTTCTCCCAACTACCTTATGTAAATTGAATAAACGTTCGAGAGACCCGTCGTGATTTACCTGTCAACCGCATTCATTCGGGCCTAACCAGGGTCTGTATGGTGGTCATGAAACACAAGTTGTGGAGGATGGGACCACAGTGACATGTTAACAGAGGAATAATTAAGATGTTTGAGACAGCTAATCCTAACACAGTTGATAAAGTTGTAGTGAATGGGGGCGACATTGAAAGAGTAACGACTAGCGTAGAGTGGATCTCACCGGATAGAAGCAAGTGATGAGAGAGCAGATGAATGGCTGGTGTTGCGCGCTCGAAAACACCGCACTCCACGGCAGAAAACACTCAGTACTCACTTGTTTCATCAGTTACGGTCCCAGTGATCGAATTGAACGAGGTTAATTATCATGTGAACTTCCAATCGCAATACTCTCATACAAGCAGTAATTCAAAATGATCCTTCAATCCACAATTGATGAGTTATTGTAAACAGCAAAATGCATGGATTGTAGGTACATACAGATCTCGAGAAAACCCAGCGTTAACTAATACTGAACGAGTAAATGTTTCTGTTCTAGTAGTGGTCTGTACCATAGGATACAGCCTGTGTAAAGTAAATTCTAGTAGCCCGATCATGCGCCGCCACCTTGGGTCCATGTGACACAAATTCGGTAGAAGGGTATGATTAATGTAATTCACAGTAGCCCAATTTAGTTAAAAAAGTATTGAGTTAAGAGTTTTGTTTCGAGAAAGCAAGAGAAAAAGTAGGATGTGCATTAATAATCAACCAAGCATTATCCGTCTCAATACGCAGAACTATGGGTTTACAACTGTCCGGAATTCACACAACCAATGGGAAGGTAATGGCTGTGTTTCAAGCAGCCAATGAAAAATGAGTACAGAACGTCGTCACTATTCTACCACGTCAACCACTAATCGCTTCACAATGGCAGCGTCACACAGGCTGGTACCGATCGACAGACCTCCGGTGGTCTGATGAACCAGCGAAGCTGACTTCGTGGTAGCAGTGATACGGCTTGGTATTCACACGTTGTTTGGTGTGACCGGGTAGTTGGTCCATTGGCCATGGAAGGGGACCGGTATAAACGACAGAGTCGTTTTGGTTCTGCCAAGTATGTAAGGCCATCGCAGTCGTTAGCCGTCTAACTGTGCTACTGAAGAAGTGTGAAATACTAACAGAAGCAGTCGGACAAGTGGTGAGCGTCAGCATCATACCAATTGGAGGAAACGCATCAACACAAGTATGTGCTAAACAACCCAAATTCCCCATTTAGGCCGAAGAAGTGAGCCATGCGTCCCAACATCTCAGGCTGCACCAGTACCAACTCACTTCTCCCTCTCTTCCCCATTAGTAAAAACACTGCCTGCAGCTTGCCAGCTCTAACTTCTCTACTGTGTGTTACATCTAGTATTTTGTTCGCTATGCATCAGACCCCAAGCTGCAGTAAACCAGCCATAGTGATAAACCAGGTAATATACGCATCGGTTGCCGCCAAGCACACACCGCACCGAGCACCGGTAACCTTGTTGGCCGGACTAGAGCAAATTGAAATGTCGCAGCACGGATGGCCGCCATCAGTGCCGATCATAAATTCACAAAAAGCACCGGAAAATAAGGCTCCAAAACCAGTACCCACCAGGTGGAACCATTGTGGCCTAAACTTCGTGGACGCTAGTGTCCCTGAATAGAAATCCAATAAAATTAAGAGTAAGCTGACAGATATTCGAAATCAATGGAATTCCATCTGTACAATGATCGGCTGATCCCAAGACAACAAAACGCCTCTCGCGTCACCCAAACGCACTGCACTACGGTGAATCCCGGTTACTTCGTGTAACACTAAACTCGACGATGAGACAGAGGCCGTTTTCTGGTCTGCGAATCGACTCCGCAACAATGAACAATGAATTTATACGGGTTAAGAAGCGCTACTTTACAAGTCCCGTTGGACAGTTGGTGGGGATATCAACATAACAATAATGATGATAAGGATAGTAAAATAGTTAATAATTTAAGTATGAACTGAGGACTTATCGTTTGCTCCGCTGTAGTCCTGCGATCCTCTTAGATTCACAGCACCCACAGTTAACAGCAAATAATTCCATAGTATACTCCAGGTGTAGGATAGAGACGTAGTGTTAACTAACAAAGTGTAAGTGGATGACTTCATCGTCCAACCGTCTTTTAAATACTGTTAGTGTCGGTGCAGGGACGACCGATTCTAGGGGAGCATTCCACGTTTGACAGACAGGAATGGAAAAGAAATTTCTGTGGCACTAGGGACGACTGTAGTGTTCTGCGAGTATTAATAAGTGGCCCCTCAGGTTTGTATTGCTGCTGAGTTGCAGTAAAGGGCGGCATACATGATGTGAGTCTCGCAGAAACAATTATGCCATAATCAGGTCACCTCGTAGTCTGCGATAGCTTCCACTGAACACCCCCAATCGTTGCAGCCTCTCCTGGTAGGAAACATTCCGCATTCCAATTACCTTTTTAGATGCCCGGCGTTGTGGCTGCTCCAGTGCATTAATCCGGTGGAAAGAAAGTTTAGCGGACCCTACTAACAGAGAGATCAACGTAAATTGTCAAGACATGAAAACTGTGATTGCTCCCGGTGTCCATGAGCTTACTGATTCCTCGTTCGACTATGCTCAGGTACACGACCGGGATCAATGGCACTACATCCGTGAGACCTTTTCTCTGGAAAATATCGTGGCCACCTCGTTGACAATGATCCCCGTATAACAGAAGTATAAGTGTTGTGGTCCCATACTATTTAAATGGGTGTTCCAATCAGAACTAACAGCACAAACTCTGCTAAAGAAATGGACTAAGATCCGTACCAGTGTGGAAACAAAAATTCGTCCGAAAGCAGCAGCAACACCAACCACCTTCTAATGACAACTCAGTGGGGGTGGAAATCTCAAGGAATACACCAACTTAGGCCCCGACTCGGTGATGGTTTCAACAGTAGGAATAACATCCGGAGGGACACAGCAGAGCACCAGCGACCTCCGGGATCCGTGGCATGTTATACTGGAATATATACCAAATTCGTCTCGATAGTTAGCAACCTATCCAACAAACCATTAGGCGCCGACCTTACGTCGGTCTGCGTAAGCTCAATTGCTTCACCCATTCCACCCAACACACTTTTGGTCTCCGAGAAGCTCTCATGCATGTACACAAATGACCAAGGCCTACAAGTAAATTAGCTGTACTACAGGTTCGACAAGCGTCAGCAGCTGGGGACCTCATTGCCATCACGGAAACATGGTTGCGGATTGAGATAACGGATGCCGCAATTGCGCTAACTAGTATGTCCGCCTTCCGCAATAATCGAGCCAGCAAAGGTAGTGGGTAGTCCTCTCGTGACAACCTACATTGCGAAACCCTACACTACTCTGAAACCGATGTACCCCACTCCATTTGTTGCAGCATCCGGCTGAGAAGGTGCGACCTTGCCTGGTAGCTGTTGTTTACCGCTCACCATCGTCTACACCTGAGATGCACGGCAACTTAGTGGCTGCGTTGAGGCAGGTGATATACAGGAAGTACAGTCACTTTCTAATTGCTGACGATTTTAAGTTACATGCTCCAGAATCCTAAGCCACACAAGGAGAGCAATTCAAAGCAGACCTGCAAGAACTTGTCTCAGATTTTCAGTTTTATAGCCACATCACTTCACCCAGCAGATTCAGGTGAAATAACAGGCCATCCATATCAAGCCGGATATTCCCTAATGAAGACCTGATGATCAAGAGCGTGACAATCGATACTTCTTTAGACCGCAGTAATCACGCAAGTTTACATTTTATTTACATTTGCTATGCTGAATACCCCAAAGACAGAACACAAACTATTCGTACCATAACCAGATACGACCCTCAACCCGACTCGTTGAGGCGACCAATTGGAGGTTCGTAACCGAAGAGGCACCGGACATTGCCTGGTAACGTTACGGCAGTAGGTTTAACATCTTGGTTAGTGAAGCATCCGAAACCTGGACTATTAGTTCGAGAAACACTGCGTGCTATATACGCAGTAGAACATGTAAATACGTGGTATACCCACAAAACCGATCCGAGTCCGAGGAACTGGAGGGCCTATGTTGTCTAGCGTAACCACTGTGCTTCATTAGTGCGCTTGGACAAAGTAGCTTAACAACATGCCTTAGCCAAGCAATAAACTTCAGATCCTAAGCTTCTAAACAAGCAGGTGAACAGCGTCCGCTAGGTGAAACGTGGATTTCCTCCCTTCAAACAGCGGGAAATTAGATCACTAAGGATGAAACTGAGTGCCTTTGGTCCGTCTCGCCTTCCGGGCTGGAGTCCAGGTGACTCACCTTGTGTTTGGCTCGAAACTTTACAATACATGACTACCAACCGACACTACTGGCGCGTCTGCTTTCGTCTCCTTGTCGGATTGCCTGTTTAAAGTGTGTTTGGTGCTGAATTATCTGCGGGGTAATGGCTGATTATGACGCGTGGCAGTGAAAGCCGCAGGGAAGCTGTCTCGCAGATGCCGCCTTATCATTACACGACAGCCAGCCATTTGTGACGATATGTTGTTAACACAAGGTGTGAGCGCCTTGAGCCTGAATGTTTGCTTGGAGCATTAAGTTTTTCAGGTAAGTCCTCCTTATCTCCCTCATAGTATTCTTTATTTCAAATGTCATCATTGTTGTATGACAGCAAAGCATCAGTTCAAACGGCTGATGTACTGCTGTTGTTTATTTTTATTCTTTCTTCAAACAGCAGATTGTCTAATTCGGACTGCCAAAGAAGCGTCGAACGTTCTGCAACAACAATATGCACCAACCTTTTATTGCATCCCGTGGTCTCCTGAAGCGTTGGAAACTATAGTGCTTCCACCAGGACTCACTCATATAAATTTTACGGCATACACAATGATGCGAAAGCTGCTATTCATGCGCCTGCACGCCTGTTTAGGAGATGATGAAATCCGTCAAAGAACATTACTTGTAGCAGCTAACATTTTGGCTGAACCTTTGACGCGGCTGTTCCAACACTGCCTTGACGAGCAGTAAGTTACTGCACCGGGGAAACACAGGATTATACCTCACATTTAAAAGGGATTAGTCGTTCCGATTCAGCTAATAGTCGACCAGTGACTCTTATGCCAGTTTCTTCGAAAGTTATGGTGGCTATCGTTGCCGACCCACTCATGTCTTAGCTGGACGGTCTTTGTCATATTGCTCAGCAGCAACATGGCTTTTGCCAGAATCTGTCGTGCACAGCCAAGCTATTTTTAGGACGAGACAGCTGGGCCGAAACTTTGGACTCTGGTGTAGGAGTCATTGTGGCATCCCTTGATTTCCCTAAGGCATTCGACTGATTAGAGCATTGTATCCTTCTCGCCAGACTTCATAGATATGCCATTGGGGACCCTGTCCTCGGGTGGATCTGCAATTTTCTCTCGCACAGGCGTCTGTAGGTGAGAGGATGTGAATGTATGTCAGACGCAATTAACGTCGAATGCGGTGTGTCGTCGGGTTCGGTACAGGGACCCCGTCTATTGTTGGTGTCAAGAAACGATTTACTGAGTCAAAATGATTCAAGCTGTTTACTCTACGACAATGACCTTATAGTTTGTCGAGTGCTCAGAGCTCCATAAGACCAGATCTACTTTCAAATCGACATTTACAGGATTTATGGATGGTCGGTACAAAATCACCTGTACTTCAATATGGCTACATGTCGAGTGATCCATTTACGACACCGAATGGTTCATACACACAAGCTGGGGGGCCAGGATCTGCAACACCGTTATCCGGAAAATGATCTAAATGTGCTGGTCCAGGAAGATCTCGGCTACTCGTAGCAGTCAACAAGGCATCAAAGAATAGGATCCAAATCATAGGGCTTTTACGGTGAGTTTTCGGGCAAACCGAACCATCGATCTTACGCCAAATAATTCCCGTTGACATATGAACTCATGTTAAATATGCACTTCAAGCATGGCACCCATGGCTAAAGCAGGATCCCACAGCATTTGAAGCTTCCTCAAATTCAAGCGCTCAAAAACGTCAAGGGCTGCGCCACTTATCATACGAACAGCGCCTCAGAGTGCTGGGCATTTTCAGCCGACGTTCTCGCCATTAGGGTGGTGACCTAATCATAGCTTGCTAAATTTCCAGCAACACTAATCCCCCATGCCAACGCCTGTTGAAGCCGAATCATGAAATACCTGAGGTAATCATACGAAAATGGCAGAAAATTACTATCAGTTGGAATGTCGAAGAAACTTCATCTCGCAGTGTGGAATACCCTCTCAGAAGCGGATAATTCAGCACCCGCGATAGCTGCGTTCAAGGCACGTGTCGACAGGGCACTTGCCTTACTACAATACATCACGTAACCCAAACAAGCAGGATTAATAACTTAAAATTACTACTAAAATCACATGGAAATTGGGTGTTGCCCACCCGTAAACACTGCACAACCACTGCACAACTATTAAAATCCTGCTACTTAGGAGTAATATAAAATAAACAGCCACTCTTAGTTTCAAATGCTATGGAGATCAGGTCTAGCAAGAGGACGTCATCAACGCGCATACTAACCACTGCCAGTGACGGTGAAAAATAGGTGGTGCTATATCCAAGTTGGCTTGCAAATTATGTAGCTCAGCTAACGCCCCCATGTCTCAGTGGCTTAAGCTTCTAGCTAGATGGCATCTGCCTCTAGAGGTCATGGGTTCGATCCCCAGTAGGGGACCGAGGGAATACGCAACATGTGGAGCCCCAATAGGGCGAACCGCATCTGGTGCTTTTCCGGACTAGGCTTTGCTACGTAGCTTAACAACAGCTGGGATAAATACCTTAAATGGCAAATCATACTATCTTCATTTTTACACGGGAACTACAAAGGGTAACGTTGGGTAATACATAAATCAAATTGTGAACTGCACAGATGGGAAGACGGTAAGAGACAAGTTCGCAATTTGTGGTTTCTCACTATTTCCTATTGCTGGTTTTGCTTTCCTTTTGCTCATCCCTAATCGATTATTCGGCAGGACAGATCCAGCCTGTTTTTTCCCTGCAATGTAACACTGACCATTGGCCATATATTCATACGAAAAGATAAGTTGCGGGAACTGCAAAGAGATGCGTATTGGGGCTGGACGCTAGAGCACAGCTAGAAATGGAAGGCGTTACAGCGTGTATAGGGTACGTTTGTGTCTATATATACGAGGCCAAATCGCTGCGTCGCGCAGAATGATTAATTCGTCCCACGTTTCTATGGGAAGGTAGCTAATACAGACTAAGGGATTTAACTGTCTACAATTTACATCTGTGTTTCAACCGGTCAATAAAAAGTGAATGCGGAGCACGTCATGAACCGTCCACAACAATGAGCAACATATAGTAGTTTGTTAACTGTCCAACTTGATCGAGGACGCAACTGAGTTTAAGTGAGTTCCACGGTTGACAAGCCCAAGGATAAAACGCATTTCGTCGACTCCCTGGACTGCCGTATAGTTTAAACAGTTTCAGGTAGTTGCCTCTGAGTAAGCTCTGGGGCAATGCTTCATGAATCGGCGTCAAGGTGGTTGGCGTCCCTCACTATACTAATGTGAAGTCGCCGCGCCGCTCTCAGGTGCATTGTAAGTGCAATTAAGTCAACCAATTAATAAAACGCTTAATCCACTACTTTGAGTCTCAGTTCAGCATGATTTTGCAAAAATGCTCCATGCGCATAATATCTCACAATGTTAGGACGGACACCAAGCCCTAATATTGAACAATACTGAGAAACACCGGCATTCCTTTTCACCTAAACGTGTTTATCCACAGTCGTCTGACTCTCGTATCATTTTGCGCTCCATAAAATTGTGTCCCTCATCGCCTAGTTTGCAATTTTCGTCTTACTTTGTAAAGGTACATTTATCGAATGCATACTCTACAGAAATACTTTCAGCAGATACAGTTTCTACATGAATTGTTACATTTGAGCGATTTTGCGCCGTTACTCAAGCGCTCAATTTCGCTGCTTTACAAATAGCCACTTCAGGATTAGACTCCTTTTGACAAAGAAGCCTCCCAGTTTTCCAGCATGCGTTTGTCCGTATCACTCAGTCATCTTGGTAAAGGTTGACGAGCAAATTAATTACTGTTTCGAACCACTCAAATTTAGGCGATTATAAATTTTCGCTACTGTCCAGTTCAGTCGGTGGGATCAATCAACCTGTTCCGCAAGTGAGCCGCAAGAAGAACTGGCCGACACTAACCGCTGTTGTCCCGATCAAATGACGTGCAAACACACTTCGTAAAGCACATTGAGCCAGTCATATAATCTCGACCCGATGATCGGCAAGCAAACGGATCGGACGGAGAGATAGAATTAAATGGCAAACCAGACAGCGGTCGTTCGACTACCATGGCCACAAGAGTTGTGACCCCAAAGGAAGCGTTTTCAACTTAGCATGTATTAAGTTTGTAATAGTAGAACCGCCATGTTCTCACAGTATAATTGCTTAAAACCTACAGTGCGTCAGCATTTGTCGAGCCGAAATAAAAGCTTGTAATGGCTGCTGGACCAACAGCGGCTCTTCCTGAGTGCACTGCGGTTTGCTTGCAAAATGTGTTATGATTCACACATGATTGCGACACTCTAATCGCCGAAACTGAGCGTCGTTTCCATGCAATTATTACGGCTAGAGACGACACTAACAAAGATTGCACATAATTCAAAACCGCAGCTGCAACCACGAAACTAACTAAATGGGCCAGGCCATCCCAAGTCAAAATTTCAATTCATGAAAGGCTCGACCGCTCAAAGGTTCTTGTAGAATGTATAGAATGATACAACTCAGGTAACACGTACACTATGGATTGACCGCTAAAAGTCGAATATTCATAAAGACTGACACCCTTATCCAACTGTTGCTGCAACTATTACCCGCTAAAGATACAACATCCATCAAGAACCAAATGCGACCCTAAGATTTTTGGGTAGATTCGTCGCAGTTAGACACAGACAGACAGCCACCACACATCCAGGAAAGCGCTAGACGGCCGTTTCGTCCTATTAGGACTCATCAGTAGCGCGCACCCGCCGAATCCTGCCGGATTCGAACCCACGACCTTACTCTTGCGAGTCAGCGACTAATGCCACTGAGCCATGGGCGACGGCAGCGGACCGCCAAGACTGCTATCTAACTGCGATATAGCGCGGCTCATCCTCCACTGTTTTGCATTCATGTGACACCCCCGTTGATAAAGAGCACGCGGGACTACGGTGATTTCACACACATTTGCAGCCTCCAGGCAAAATGCATAAGAGGTAAAAAGCAGCACCAGTTTAAACAGTTAAATTTTCTTTCCGATCGTATTAGTATTTGCGCCACACTGACTAATTTTATGCGCTTTAATAGACAACCAGATTTGATACTATATGGTAAGTCCTGGATAACGCAGGTGATATTACGATCCACAGATGAGTTCAAGGCGATGCATTGGTCCCCATACTATCTCCGGAGTGACAACAAACAATAATGAACAGTGACTTTATACGGGTTAAAAAGCACGGCTTTACAATCTCCGTTGGGGGGTTTGGCGGGTTGTCGAAAAGGCGTTAACGAAAAGATACAGTTACTATTTTATTGTCAAAAGAAGTGGCTTATCGTGTTTGATGCTGTAGCCTTGCACTCCGAGACCTAACATAGATTCAAGAGGTGAAAAAAACTACCTCCAAGGTATTTCACAGGAGTAGGATGACGAATAGCAACAAGTAATAAAACGAATTGGCAGAGAGCGTCATCCAACCGACTTTTAAATATGGTCAGTGTAGGTGCATAAACAACCGATTCGGAAAGATAGTTTCGTGATTGACACATGTAAATGGAAAAGAGATTTATGTGGTGCAACAGACAGCTGTGCTGTTCTTCTAATTGCAATGAGCGATCTCCAAGTCTGGTGCTACCGTTGAGTTGCAGTTAAGAATGGCGCAAATGATTTGGATTGTGTATAATGAAGTTTCCAATTATCAAGTCGCATGATAGTCAGCGATGCTGCCCGCCAATGATCCCAAAGGTTTCAGCTTCTGTTCGAATAAATGGTGGCGCATTCCAGTGACGTATTTGAAAACCCAGAGTTGAGGTTGGTCCAGTACGGTGAGAACGTGCTTCAGCCATGGGTGGTAGACTTGAATTCCATATTCTACATAGGGGCATTGAGCATCAGTCTGAAGATAGAGGTTTCTATTAGTCTGATCGTCCGTCGTAGCAGGACGGCGTGTAGGTTACCAGATTTCGATACCGTTTCTGAGTGCTTGGAGCAATCCAACCTATCCTGAACCAGCATGCCAATGCCGCGTTTTAGGCGCAATCGCTGCAGAATGTGCGTTCTTTTCAGGTAGGAGTAGGTGTATAAGGAGTATGGAGACTACTTTTTCGTATGAAGAGTAGTTTGAATTTTCGCTTTGAATTGTAGTAGATTTTGAGTTCATAATTTATGCACCATATCTACATCACACTAAAGTGAATGCTGCTCTGTTAACAGGTTAACCTTATCCATGACTGTCTTGACAGCATCGAAAGACTTTATTCATTAGCTGATCACTACCACTTGGTATCTTCGTATTAAAGCGTACAGTGGTGCGAGGGCGTTGGCAAAATCAGGTAGGAAGCGACTATAGTGGGTTACCATACCAAGAAAGTATTGTAGCTCCCTGATGTTGCGTGGTCTTGGAGATTCAAGGATGGGTTGGAAATTTTAGCGGACGTAAACCGTGTTCAGTTAAACGAAATCTAAGGTACTGGACAATGTAGGTGATAAAATATTTAGCTTCTTCCAGCTTGAGTCCACACTCCTGGAGAAGTTTTAACACTGTCACAAGTAATGTCTTGTGTTCGCGGTTCGTGCGATCGGAGATCAGAGTGAAATCTAGATAAAGGCTTACACTATTTATTCTGTTTACTAAGTTGCCAATAATCTCCTGAAATACAGCCGGTGAAAAATGTATTCCAAATGGTGTCAGAGAAGACCAAGGCAATATCGCCGAACGGCGCTCAGCTGCCGATTGGATAACAGCCAGGCGTGCAAACGCCTGCCCCGTTAAACATGAAAGAACAAAATTTAGCCAGTAACTGGAGAAGTTGGAAAAGCAAGTGGACCGATTTTTGTGTACTGGTGCGTCTGAATGAACAAACGATGACGTATCGCCTGGCGATGTTTCGAATTAAAGTCGAAGATGGAGCAGGCTGCGTCATAGAAACGATACAGTAGGAAAACGGCGAAGATTCAGCTGAGCTGAAAACCGTCACCCGATAATTCGGCGATTTCTACGAAGAACAGAAGGACGAAACGTATAAGTGCTACCTTGTTTATTCGAAACAGCCGCCCGAAAGTATCTATAGGGTATCTATAGACAGTATCTATAGAACGAGAGAGACAGTATCTATAGAGACATTACGGAGCTAATGATTCTGGCTCGTTCCTGTAATTTTTGCAACTGCATGGCTGCCAGTCACATTAGAGATAATATCACACTTGGGATCAATGATGCAAACATCACCAGGCGGTTATTGGGACGACGACGGTTATCGCTCAGACAATACATTGCTATATACCTTAGTTAATTGGTATATCCAGCAAATGCGGTTGCCGACTGAAGAAGAGCTACTTGCCGCATCCGGTTTAACAGGTAAAATTGAGTAGCCTGTTACAAAGACACAGGAAACTTGCAAATGCTGCGCTGTGCGACACCTGAAGGATCGTGATCCATATCCCGCTTGGGGTCGAATTTGCACCAAACGTGGCAGACGAAAACATTGCTTGATGCTTCCAGTCTCCCAAAGTGACTTCACTTAGTTGTAACATATCACCTTCCGACTTCGAAAATTCAATCAGCAGCGTGTCGCGGATGGGACTAGATAATTGTGTCTATGCATGTTTATTGGTTGGCGACGAAATCGTGCGCTCCCAGTTAGACACCGGTACTACGATCAACATAATACCTGCAAAGCAGTGTCCAGGAATTCGTGTGAGTCTAGATCAATTCATTTTGAGCATTTTGGGACGACTTCAAGCTCTTACGGAAGTGCATGGCCACAATCAAAGTGATCAATTCCAAAGACAGATCCTCACATCAATTGGATTTCGAAATCGTGCAGGAAAGTCTTCCGCTGAGTCGCGGCATTGATTCCATCCAGTGTCTTGGATTTATTCGTTTTAACCATGACCGTGTTGTGCATGTTTGTGACGCGGGGAAAGCTGTTAGTGTGCAGTATCCGTCTGTGTTTCGCCCAGGTTTGGAGAGGTTTGAAGGTTCCGTTCATTTGTCAGTAGATCCATCAATACGACTAACTGCGCTGCTAGCTAGAAGGGTTCCGTTTGGTTTACCTGATAAGTACGCCATCGAATCAAGTAGCTTATTCATTTGGGTACAATAGCTAAAGTAGACGAGCCAACGGAATTGGTTAGTCATATCGTGATTGTTACGAAAAACAAGGGTTAATTGTGTCTGTGCATGGGTTCTAACCCATTGAAGGAAGTTCTAAGTAGGGAGCACTGTACGCTGCCAAAGTTAGATCTTCTGCTGCGTTTGGCTGAAGAAAATTCTTCACAAACGTGGATTTATCCTCTGCATTCTGGTACGTGGTCTTAGATAAAGAATCCAGTTTCCTGACTACGTTCGCCACACCGTTTGGGCGTTTCTATGGCCACTTTTACCTTTTACCATGAAGGTCTCGAGCAAAATTGTTCAGAAGCGCTTACTGCAGGCTGTTGACGATCTAGACAATGTAACAGTCGCAGTAGTCGATTTACGGCTCGACCGACCAGGAGTATGACGTCAAACAACAACACATTTTGCACAGTTGCTTGCAAAAGAACATAAAGATCAAACGTGAGAAATTTGAGCTCCGGAAACCGGAGGTGATTTCTCATGGACACTTTCTGACATCCGAGAGAATAAAGATCGATCCCTAGAAAATCCCGACAGTGCAGGAGATGCCACAACCTTAGGACATCAGGCCTATTAGTCGCTTAAGTGGTATGGTGGAATAATTGAGCGGTTTCTTACCAAGGCTAGCTGAAATCATGAGGCCATTCGGGAGGCTGACACACAAGGGTGTAACGTGAAGTTGGGGAAAAGAGCAGGAGGCCACCTTTACAAATATCAAGCATCTCATCAGCTGTGCACCAATACTCGGCTACTGTTATCCAGCTCGCCCTTTGGAGGTGCGATATGACAGAAGTCAGAGCGGAATAGGCTCGGTTCTCATGCAGGATGGTAAGTCCCTAGATTTTCCTAGTGTGACGCTCAGAGTGGCGGAACACCGTTATTCGCGTAAGAAAAAGGAGATGCTCGTGGCAGTTTACGCGATGGAGCGATTCAACCATTACATCTTTGGGAAGAAGCTTAGCGTGTATATTGACCATAAACCGCTCGCATCTGTAGCTAGCAAACTATTAACTAGTGTCCCCCAAACTCTTCAATGAATGTTTATCTGGCTCCAAAATTACGAGATTGATCTCGTTTACACGCCAGTGCCTCAGATTTTCATCGCACATGATTTGCTTAGCGATCATCTTCCGATGGTCGCAAACAAACAAGAAGAAATCGTGGCAGTAAGTCTGGTACAACATCTGGCGTTAAAAGTAGGTTGTCTGAAAGAAATCTGGCTTCATACTGAAGCAGAAGCGATGAACGCGGCGTTACGATACGTGATTTTGTGTAGATGACCGGGCATAAAGGACAAAATTTCGAAGGAATCAACGCCATTCTTTAACTTTTGGGATAAACTCACAGTTTTTGACGGTTTAGTATTCATAGGAAAACGCGTTTTTATCCCACCGTCGCGTTACATAGATTTGCTACAAAATGCTCCCTGAGCCCATTTGGGTGTTGACTACGGCATTAGCAGGGCACGCTAACTGGTCTTCTGGCCCGGGATGTAAGTCAAATCCGAGATCTAGTATCAAGCTGTTCAGTCCGCTGGTCCCACAAGACCCACCAAGCCAGAGAACCAATGACGCTGCGCGAGATTCCAGATCGACCATGAAAGAAAGTAGCAGTTGACTTGTTCTGTGATAACGGGAAATACTTTACATCACAGTGCACTACTAGAGTGACCATTTCCAGATCGATCCACTCACCGCTACCTCCACGGAAGCAGTCATCAATAGACTTAGATGCCAGCTCTCTAGAAAAGAAATACCGGAGGAACTGATCTCCGAAAATGTCCCGTAATTTTAAGGGCTTCGTCTCACACTGGCAAACAAGTGGAAATTTTCGCGTTGACAACTTATCCCGTATCATAGCAGGTCTAAAGGAAAAACGGAGCCAGCGATCAAACAATTCAAGAAAACGGCCAGTCTATCGGGGCCAAATCGCATTGTGTTTACCAATTCATTGGTGACTGCGGCATCAGTTACATAGGCAGGACAGATAGAACATTGAGTTCCCGAATGGAGGAGCATACACTTAAGTGGATTCAACGTTCGACCGCGCAGGAAACTGGCCAGAATCAAGCTGCTTGTCTGCGTAAGCCACCTGCCTCTTCGATCGGCCGACACTTATTTACCACAGGTCAGCGAGTCGGCGTCATTTCGGCGTTCACAATCCTATTACAGCACACCAATTCTCGCCTTCTCCTTTTCGCAGAGACGATTGCAATTAACCGGATTAAGCCGCTGCTTTGTGTACAGAAATAATTATCGGTCAGCATTAGACTGACCTGGGGATAGGGGTGATAACCCTGTCTCGCTTATCGTGTGTTGGTCTGTTTTGTCTGTTGGCATGTATGTTTGGTCACTTCCTTCACTGAAAAAATATTATTGCGTTATTGTTAAAGGCACTGATGAGACAATACGAAATGTGTGCATTTGCCAGTCTTCGTCATCTTACTGCGCTTTTCAAGATAATTTTGTTGAAGAGTAGATCCGCTCATGAAGATGCAAATCTGACGCTGTTGGAAATTCGATATCAGTCCACTTCAACGTCTGCACTACAGAAGGACTAGGACCTTAATATCTGCGTCGGCGGAACTTTTACACCCCGCCTTGCCGTGGCATAAGGAACTACAAAAGGAATGTAGGAAAAAGGATGATGGATCATAAACAGTATTACGAACATGGTGTCCGTTCGCAACCTGGGCTAGCAGTACACAAGGAAGTATGGATTCAACCTGAAGTGTTCATAGCTTTTTCATTTTTTGCGCTTTTCTCATTTCGTTTTTCTATGCGTCTCGTACAGTTGTTTTAATTGACCGTTTTTTCATATACACAATTCTCGACCTCGAAAGGCGCGTTCTGCTTTCCTTCGGCGGCGTGTTGCGATTGCCTTGTTGCGTGCCTGGAAAATCGGAGCTTCACGGAACCAACATTGGAATAACGTATCAGGGAGCGTGCAATATCAGTGGAGTTAGTCCAACCGTCACTACTGAAGGTCAGCGTGTTGATACTTTTATTTGACATTAATTCTTTCCTTCCGGTGCGGTAGTCTAAGACTAGTTTTCATTCCACTATATATTTGGTGACCCCTGTTTTCCTTTTTTCCTACTGGAACATTTTTTCGCCTGCGTAATGTCGTCCAATACCACTCACCACATAGACTCTTCTGAAAATTTTGTTGGTTTTTCCTTACCCGCTTTTAACGTTAACAATGCACACGTCTGGTTTTTACA
Organism: Dicrocoelium dendriticum; assembly: GCA_944474145.2. NCBI lineage: Eukaryota > Metazoa > Platyhelminthes > Trematoda > Plagiorchiida > Dicrocoeliidae > Dicrocoelium > Dicrocoelium dendriticum. The sequence continues at coordinate 210,062,907 of OX104064.1, read as the reverse complement.
GTTAGAAGCTCTTTTCCGTTGCCGTAGGATTACTTCTCAAACTTCTATGTTTTCCTACGTCGCTGCCCATCTTCCCACGCACATAGCCGTCGATTTGGTGGACCTACTCGACCCTGTTCCTACCGATTCCCCCTACGATAAGCTTAAGGCTGCCGTTTTGAAACGCCTTACAGCTTCTGATGAGACCAGACTTCATCAACTTCTCTCCGGAGTTGAACTGGGTGATTGTTCACCTTCACAGCTTCTCCGTTGTATGCGCTCTCTCGTAGGTTCCTCTAAAGTCGACGACAGCGTCTTACGTCAATTGTGGCTAAAATGTCTTCCATCCAACATTACGGCGATTCTCGCTGTATCCGCTGACGAGTTGTCACTTGACAAGCTAGCAGAAACGGCCTACAAATTTCATGAGTGTTTCTTTCAACGCCTAGTTTGTCACGCTTTTGTCACCCCACCTGAGACTTCCTCGTCATCAGATCCCATTGAGTCCATTTGCCAGCGACTGTCCATACTCGAACTCGCCGTTTAGAGCGGACGTCGCCCCTGCAATCGAAGTTTTGCATCAACTTCGAGAAGCAGAAACAGACACGCTAGGAACACTGGACAGCATATGTGCTATTATCATCGAGGTTTTGGTGATGCCGCTAAAAATTGTCGTTCTGCTTGTTCGCATCCGAAAGCTTTCCCTAAGACTCAACCGGGAAAGGCCCCAGCCAGCCAGTAACGGCGACGACTTCGGCTTGGCGATCTTCTAGTCGCCTGCTTTTTGTCCGTGATTCCACAACCAACCTTTCATTCTTGGTTGACACTAGAGCCGAGGTCAGCGTTCTGCCTCGTGGAATGGAAAAAACACTACCTCATTCCCACAGGACCTACTCTCCAGGCGGCTAATAACACGAGAATCCAGACCTACGGTCAAAAATTGCTCACTCTCGATCTTGGTCTTCGAAGAACATTTTCTTTCGTTTTCCTGATCGCAGATGTACAACGCCCCATTATCGGTGTCGATTTCCTCACCCAATTTGGTCTTATTGTTGACTTACGTAACAGGGAACTTCGTGATGGTATCACCTCCCTCACCACTCCGGGCAGTGCCACTTCGAGCAGTTCGATCGGAATTCGCATGACTCTACCTACTAACACTGTGTTCACCGAGTTACTCCAACAGTTCCCCGCGTTGTATCTGCCGTCCAATAATTGTCCCGCACCTAAACACGGGATTGTGCACCACATCGTTACTCGTGGACCACCGGTCACGTCTCAACCTCGCCGACTACCACCCGATACACTCGCCGACGCCAAAGCCGAGTTTCAGCACATGCTCCGTCTTGGTATCGTCCGGCCTTCCAATATCCCATGGTCTTCACCTTTGCACATGGTCCCCAAAAAGTCTCGTAGAGATTGGCGACCTTGTGGTGATTACCGTCAGCTTAATAATGTCACTGTCACTGACAGGTATCCGGTACCACATATTCACGACTTTTCTATTGGCCTAGACGGCAAAGCAATTTTCTCTAAGATTGACTTGGTCCGGGCATATTACCAAATTCCTGTCGCCCCTGATGACATTCCCAAGACAGCTATAACCACCCCTTCGGTTTTTTTGAATTTGTCCGCATGCCATTTGGACTACGAAACGCCGCACAAACATTTCAACGATTCATTGACCAGGTTCTCCGAGGACTTGATTTTGTTTTTGCTTACATCGATGACATTCTCGTGGCCAGCTCTAACCACGAAGAACATCTCTCTCATCTTCGCCAAATCTTTCAGCGTTTTGATCACTATGGCGTTACCATCAACGTGGACAAATGTGTCTTTGGCCAGTCCAGTGTTGATTTTCTCGGTCATCGAATCGATCGCACCGGAATCAGTCCACTCCCGGAGAAAACAAAAGCAATCACGCAGTATCCGATGCCGCAGTCCTACAAAAGCCTGCGCCGTTTTCTCGGTATGGTGAATTATTACGGCCGCTTTATATCTGATTGCTCTAAACTGCTTCAACCTTTAACCGACTTGCTTAGAGGAAAGACTCGAAAATTTAAACCCACGAACGAGGCAATATACGCTTTCGACAAGATTAAACATGCTTTGTCCAACGTCACAGCGTTGAGCCATTTACGGACTGATGTTAATACACCTCTCATCCTTAAAACCGATGCGTCACAAACTGCAGTTGGAGCCGTTCTGCAACAGCTCATCAATGGTCATCACGAACCACTATCCTTTTTCTCCCGTAAATTACAACCTGCACCAACTAGATATAGTACCATCGGAAGAGAACTTTCGGCCATCTATCTCGCCATTAAACACTTTCGACTCCTCCTTGAAGGTCGTTCATTTACCATTCTAACTGATCACAAGCCACTTGTTTTTGCCTTTCGGGGTTCATCGGACCGTTTTTCCCTCGTGAAACTCGACATCTTGATTACATATCGCAATTCTCTACGGACATCCGTCATATAGACGTCACTGACAACGTGGTAGCCGACGCAATGTCCTGTATTGGAATTCAGGAACGTTCACGTCCGACCTTTGATCTAGAGGAAATCGCTGCTCATCAGGAGGGAGATTCTGAGTTTATGCAAATGAAGGCAAACCCTTCGATCAAACTTACCCTTCTGCCGCTTCTTAACTCTGACTCCAAATTTCATTGTGACATGTCTACGGGTAAGCCCCCACCCTACGTTCCCCTACGTTATTGCCGAGTCGTTTTCGATCATTTCCATGGGCTCTCGCACCCAGGCATTCGGGCTACTGTTAAGTTGATCACAGATCGCTTTGTTTGGCCCAATAAGCGCTCTGACATCCAACAGTGGGCGAAGCACTGTGTTACGTGTCAGACCAGCAAGATCCATCGCCATACAATCACTGCCCGTGGCACCTTTTCATCACCGGATGCTCGCTTCAGGCATGTCGACGCTTTTTCACACTTTCCGTCATATACCAAGCTGCGAGCTATTAGTCTATCCGTGCAGAGTGATGCAGTTAGACAGTTAAGGTTATGAGGAAGATTACATTGTTTATTTCATATACTAAATATCAAGCATCTGGCAACGTTTGATAGCCAATGCTTGCAAATTTATGTACCAATTTGGTGGTTGCATCCGGTAAAGAAGGCTGATATCTACCAGCCAGCATTAGGAAGAGCTACCTGATGCCATAAATACAAGCTGTTCGTTTGACTGCGACGGCTTTCATATATTGTTGACAGTTTATTTACTAGCTGCACCGTCACTGTATTAATCCGTTCGGAACCGTGTGTCGCTGATGTGTTAGAGGGGCATGATGAAATTGCTCGACAATAATGCTTAGACGATTACATGCCTTCTTCGTTGATATGAGCCTTCGGATGAGCCACATCAGTAGTTGGGGACATTGTGTGATACAGTGCAGTCCTTATTCATAAGTATGTGTCCGGCTGTGTGATTTCCAGCTCGACGGATTTTACAGAACAAGAGATTCCTAAATGCAGTAGCCAACTCGTCCCCTTCTGTTTACCCGCATGTTATTTCATGAACTGCACCATTTCTTACCCAGTGTTCTAAAGATCGGCGACGGGGCTAGTCAGAATCTTTCATCCTGTATTAATTTACTTTCACCTGTGGTGTAAGATACCCCGGACAGAGGACCAGAAGCTTGGCGAACAGGATGACTGAACATGGCTCAGCAGCATTATGTCAGCACACAGTTAGAATATCAACATCTCTTTTTTGGAACATTTAGTCCAATGAGGGCAGCAACCGCTAAGAATGTAAGCTTTCAGTGCTTTCAAACACTTGACAAAACGATGCCATAAAGGATTAAAAGGCGCCTAGCAACGACGGCCGAGGAAATTGCAATCCGGTCAAAGCAACCCGAACTGTTCAAACACAGGACAAAATTCACACGCTTCATCTACCGCAGAAATAATTCCAATGTGAGAGCCATTAACCTAAATCTCAGGTGATGACCGCGTCACCCAACAGGAAGGAGAAACGTTAAAGTGCATCACGTGACAAACTGTCACCATTGACGGCAGGTCACATCAACAAAAAAGCAGCCTGTTTAAACGAAAGCAGTTCCTGCAAGGTTTCATAAAAGGTCCAAAATCTTGAAAA
>OX104064.1:210025355-210058312 GCA_944474145.2 Dicrocoelium dendriticum | reverse complement strand
TGTTCAAAATTTTGGACTTTTTTCAATTTTGGGGGAAATTCTTTAGCGTAATTCTATTCCAAATATTTTAAGCCATCGCATTTTTTATCTGGTTCATGTATTCTTTTAGGTTCTTCATCCCGTTTTGTCACAAGTCTCATAGCACAGTCTACGCTGGATAAGCACCAGACGCTTTTCGCTCTACTTTTTTGTCATTGTTTTGCATTCTCTCTCTCCTCTATTGTGGTTTGAACCCATGACCGCTGGAAGCAGATGCCAACTAGCCGGCAGCGGGATGCACTGATACTTGGAGTACATTGGTTGAGTTATGTACTTTACAATTAAATAGAGTATTTTTATTTCGTGAATAATTCCGATGAAATGAGCAGTTTGCATTTTCGGGCCGAATATTCGTTTCGATATTTCTCATCATACATTTACAATCATAGAGCCAAATGAGAAAATTGATAGGCTAATCAATCCGCTTCGACGAGAATTCCTCACCACAAACGGTACAGATCAGCATTTGTTGCCGCTTATCTGACTACCCTCATGCACTGGGCGTTAACCCTGTACCTCTGAAGCCAGATTATCAGCCGGTAGTTATTGCTCAACTACTTGTCATTCTTTCGGCCAGAAAAGAAACCGTTTCGTCTGCCTTACAGCAAATGAGTTCGGATGAACTAAGTGAACCGATTAACTATTTTGAATGGGTAAACCTTATGCTTACCATCCTCAAGAATGATAGCACAGTGAGAATATGCGCCAAGCTATAGGCTTTAATTGACCAATAATGATAGAGAACTTTGCGTTTCCAACTACCGACAACTATTAGACAACATTCCGTGTGCCAGATATTTTCCAAATTGGACTTGAGTAAAACTTTCTTTCACACGCCTTTCGTTCAGCAAACAAAGCCAATGACAGTGTTTCTTGCAATGGATAAACTCCTTCAAATTAAGGTTTGCCTATTAGTCTGAGCTGAGCCTCAGTTGCTCGGCAGAATTTTGGAGTCCACCCATTTGCCAATTTACCCGGTCGAATAACCTATATGGATGATATAAATGTATTCGGTAGGGTACTAGCAATGTATGATTCATTACTGCCCGCAATTATATGCCGACTAAAGGAGCTTAACATTCGCCTAAATCTCGAGAAGTGCAAATGTAATGCTAGTAACTTCGAGGTACTGGACTGCGATATTGCAACTAACGGCATCAAGTCGCGTTTAAAAGATCACTGTGCTTCTATACTAACAATGGCGATTTTCGACAAAACCACTTTCACATTTGTATCCACTGACGCTTCAAACATTAGTATAAAAGAGCTGTCGATTACATCTCCAGAAATTGCCTGGAGCAGAGATTCCTTCCTCTGTCAGGGAAGACGAAACGCACGTTAGCTGTTAGGACTGCGAGAAGTGGAAGGTATTCTTGTTTGGGAGGCCATTCACTCTTCGTACAGACCACCCAGCTTTAACTACTTTAGTTATTCGGAAAACAAATAAGATCAGACCGCCGCGAATACTTTGCTAGGACGCACACTTACTTACATAAGATTTACAAGTCAAAATGCATTCAGCAACAGATGGTCCAACTTGAATGCGGCTCGATGAAACGGAAAATAATGAGGATGCCAATGATCAGTTACTGGCCTCTTCCTTGAATAGCCAAGGAATGGCAGCTTCGACTATGAGGAACTCCCGACTAAAGCTGATGCCGTACTCTGCAGCATGCAAAGTTTTACTTAACGGTTAGGTAAATAAGAACAAAATAGCAGGCTACCTTTATCCGTACTAGGTGCTGCGTCTCGGGATATCACTCATAGTCTGAGATGTTCAAAACGTAGTTGTAGGTTTACTGATCCCGCAGCTGGTACAAATATTACGCTGTGGACCCACTAAGGCAACCACAATCATCATCATCATCATCATCATCATCATCATCATCATCATCATCATCATCATCATCATCATCATCATCATCATCATCATCATCATCATCATCATCATCATCATCATCATCATCATCATCATCATCATCATCATCATCATCATCATCATCATCATCATCATCATCATCATCATCATCATCATCATCATCATCATCATCATCATCATCATCATCATCATCATCATCATCATCATCATCATCATCATCATCATCATCATCATCATCATCATCATCATCATCATCATCATCATCATCATCATCATCATCATCATCATCATCATCATCATCATCATCATCATCATCATCATCATCATCATCATCATCATCATCATCATCATCATCATCATGATCATGATCATCATCATCATCAACATCATCGCCATCATCATCATCAACATCATCGCATCATCATCATCAACATCATCACCGCATCATCATCTCATCCTAATCATCATCATTATCATTATACACGTCAGCTAGAGTTGGGAAAAGCACCTCAGCTACTGTGCCGCAATACATAAAGGAAAAGGAAAATAAGCACAACAGTTGCATGCCAGCTGAGCTACCAGCAACGGATAGGCATCGTTCCGGTAAGCTACCAGCCGGCTTCTGGGCAAAAGGAAAACTTATTATGTTTTACACCATGAAATGAGATCGTAGATGGAGGCGGAGGTTAAAAGGGATGGGGAGAGGCAAAGAAACTCACAGCAGCAACACCATTGCGGTCGGCTCCTTGCCATGTCAGCAAGTGTATCCAGCCAAACGTGTTCACCGTCTTTCGGACCCCAACCAGGGAGCCGTGAAGCTCCAACCGAGGCCAGCACAGAAGTGAGGGCCTTCATTCCTCTGGACCAAGTCATCGCTTGGCCACCCCTCCTCTTCTTCCATCCACATCCCCGGGGAGCAAACAACGCACGTCGTGGAAGTCGGTGGGCTGGCATGCGCAACATGTGGTCCAGCCATCGGAACGTGGCGTGGGAAATGACGGTGCTGAGTGGTTCAGATACTTTTTCTATGCCGTAAACAAGACGTCGAACACGCTCGTTAGTCACGCGGTGTTCCCACCAGATGTGAGCCAAACTACGAAGGCACCGGTGGTCGAACGTAACTAGCCTCTATTTTATGTTCGCTGATCTTAGGGGCCAGGTTTCGCAACCGTAGAGTAGGGTCGAACGTATCGCTGCATTGTATACTCTACCCTTCAGTGCAAGAGTAATGTCGCGCAGCCGCCATAGGTGGCGAAGGTTAGCAAAAGCACTTCGAGCTTTTGCTATACGTTTCGTGATCTCGTCTTCGATCCCAAGGGCGCTGATACAACTTCCCAGGTGGTTGAATTTCCGATCGACTTCTAGCTGGTCCCCACCAAGGGTCAGCGCAGGAGGCAATCCCTGTCAATTTTGGAGGAACGCTTTGCATTTCGATGGATCCCGCTTATTTCTTGCGAGCACTAATTTCCGAAACGGTACCCGCCGGAGTGTGACTTGGCGCCCACCAGCCTCGAACCAGACTTGGACGCAGATCGATCACATTGCTATCAGTTACCGCTGGAGAGGCTGCATCCAGAATTGTCGCTCGATTTGGTGCATATGTGTGGACACGGATCATGCACTTGTATGTGCTGATCTGCGGATGCGTTTTGGCGGACGCCCACGACGACGCTGTGAGCGCATTGACACCAGCCAACTGACAAATCCAGCTGTTCTGAATGCGTATCGAAGTACGCTGACATGCGAGTTGAGTAGGCGCTCACTGGAGACAATTGATGGTCACTGGTCACATGTTCAGCAGACCTAACTAGCAGCAGCAAATCCTCATGTGGTATGTCTAATAGCCAACATGGATATAGGGTCTCTTCGCGTTCTCTGGAACTTATCGATGCTCGCCGGCATATCCCGGCTGGAAGCGAACACAATGAAACTCGCAAAGAGCTCCGGGCAAGACTTCGTGCTAGCCTGAAGGGAGACCGCGAATCTTGGTGGTCTCACCGTGCGTCAGAGATGGAAGTGACCGCTGCCATTGGTAACCATCGCAAGTTATTCTGTCTGATACGGGAAACGGGCAGCAGGAGACCTGGTGTTAGTGAAACTATACATGACGAGGGTGGACAGCCTATCCACAACTTGTCAAAACACTTGGAGCGTTGGGCTGAGCATTTGAAAAGCAACTTAATCGCCTAGAATTGTTCGATTCTTCGCCGGCCAGTGATCGCCCTGCTCCGTGGGTTGTCCATTTGGATCCACCCAGTTGCTCAGAAGTCGTACGTGAGATCGGACTGTTGAAGTTCAATAAAGCCGCGAGACTAGATGTTCTTCCTTCAGCCCTCTTCAAATTCGGAGGCTCCACTCTTGTTGAAGATTTACATGAAATACTAGGGAAACTGTGGGAGCAGGAAACTGTCCTAACCGAATGGAGCCGCTCCGTTATTATTCCCATCTTCAAAGGAGGCTCGCTTTCGGAATGCGGCAACCATAGAGGAATCAGTCTGATCTCCATCGCCTCCAAATTACTCGCCTCCATAATTCTTCACAGACTGACTGGCGCACTTGAAAGCCAGATTCGTGAGGAGCAAGCCGGGTTTCATCGGGGTCGTGGCTGCATCGACCACATGTTCACCTTGCGTCAGTTTTGGAGCACCGTCACACATATTGGCGGCTCTCTGTTGTCGTGTTCCTCGACATCAAAGGTGCCTTCGATTCGGTTGATCGATGTGCCCTTTGGAATTGTTTACTCAGGAAAGGTGTGCCCGCGAAATATACAAATATTGCCCGATCATTATACGCGCGTAGCAAGGGCAGAGTGAGGGCTTGCGTCAAGTTGCCGCCATCCTCCAATATCTCCAGCTGTTTGAGACAAGGATGTCCGTTGTCACCTTTCCTCTTCAATTTCGCTTTTGACGAAGTCATGGAGATTGCATTTACGGGAAATGACTTGGAAGGAGGGGAGGTATTCCTAGGAGAACGACTTCGTGACTTGGAGTATGCAGACGACATTGCTCTCATCTGTGGCAGCTCCCAGACGTGCCAAGCCGCGCTGGACAGATTAGCACTGGCTGTCAGCCGCTTCAGGCTTTGCTTTGCACCATGTCAATGTCCGTACAAAATATGAGGTGGACTCATGTTTCCGGTGGCCCTAAATAGCTCACTAACATGAGGAGCTGGTTCGTGGTTGCTCTTCTTGCCAAAGAGAAGACAAGATCTCAAGTCCGGTCAGCTCTCCTATACAGCTCATTGACTATCCAATGCGACCGTGGGCAATGATGTCTATTGGTGTCACGCTCCCGTTCAGCTCATCGCCACAACATTAAAAGAACTGCTTGATTGCGACGTTTTATTAAGGTAAATGGTCGGAAGTTCCCTTGTGCTGAGAAATGACGACTGCTAACCTTATCAAATGGCAGAGGTACACGTTTGCTCCTCTCCAATTCCCAGAGCATGTAGTGGCGGACAACGTTTTGCAGTTCACAAGTAATGAGTTTCATTCTTTTTTACAACTTTACGCCATCCGACGCATATATACTACTCCGTATAATGCAGCGGCGAATGGCATGGTCGGGCGCTCTAACCGGTCTTTGAAAGAGAGTATCCAAGTGGTACGTTTGTCTGGTACAGCTTGGGAGGATGCGATATTACAAGCTCTCTTTTCTTCGGGACCGCACATCACAGAGCAAAAGAAAAGACACCGGAAGAACCTAATGCTTGGGCGTGCTCTACAGACAAATATGAACGTCTCACTCCCTACTGCTGTAAACAATAACGCCGACGAAGTAACACGTGGCCGGAGGTATCAAGCCACCTGTCGGAAGTCCACCAGTCCGCTTCAACCGGGAGCATTGGATACGTATTAGTTGAAACACGGTGTCGAAAGTGTAGACCATGTTATCGGAACCCTAAAAGATAACACGTGTCCTGGGGCCTGGCACTTATTAGTTGGAAGATGGCCGCACGCTCAACCCGAGGAGGCTATTTACAGGTAGCAAGCGAGTGGATCAAGTCCCACTTTCTGCCTCGGAGAGGGTACGAACAGCTAGTCGCTACGTATGACAGACCGGAAAACAAGACCACCCGATCAATATGGAGTTGATACTCCGCATGACTAGGCGAGAGACAAAGCTGTTTAATCCACTCACACGTTCAAGCCTGTGGTACATGAGTTCGTCACTGAAAAAGCATGCACACCCGCATATACGTACACCACCAGCGAACTTGCTTAACCCCTATATGGATCGACGTCAGGTAGCTAATGGGAACTACACTGCTACTTCGCACACTATGGTAGACGGCATCCGATTACGGATTTGCCTGTCACTTTGGCCAGCCACAGGACGCCCGCGCCTACAGAGGGACCATGGATGGCTTGCGCTACACCACCCACAGCTTCATCCACACACTACATATCCAGTGTAAACCCGAAGGAATAAGACCGGGAGGCATGTGGATGGGAGCCACGTTTCATCAATGGAGCCAGCCCATACTCCTTCACAGGCAAACACAAGCACGCTCTATTTGGGGAATCAAATGCACACAAGGCCGTGGATGGGCCGTAGTCCGCTCCACACTGAGTGCATGGAACCACACTTCTAGCCTAGCAGGACCACTAGGACCGTGCACTCCGTCCCCTCCAGCAACGACCAACTGTCTCCTGGAGCCAGATGGACGAGGTAGTGGGTAATAGACAGGTAGGCACCTTGTCAAAATGCACATCAAGCGCAACCACACCTGGGATGGCAAACAAGAGCTAATCATTCAAAATGCCGATATCGAATAAAGTAAACGCATATGACGACATAAATACTCGATAAATGGGCATATGGAAGAAATTGGTTTTAAGTGAATCCGCAATAAGTACAAAATGTCCGAAAGCTATTTAAAAAATACCACGCGATAAAAGTACGTAAGTTTACCACAATTTGCATGAGCGACGTGTGCAAGTTAGGAGAAGGTTATCAAGTTCGCAGAACAAACCAAATAAAGTGGAATGAATTTTATCCACATTAATAAGACATAGTTTAAGTGTAAATTGGTTTAGCCCAACTGTAGTGAAGAAGCATCATGAATGCAACATCAGCCTCAGCGTGGGGCATTTGCCCACTATGGGGATCTACTTACGTACACAATACCTTCCTTCTTCCTTGTTCACCTGCTTTTCTTACTACCTTTCTTCAATAAATTCCAGTTTAATTTAAAGCAACCGGGATACTACTTGAGCTCTCACATTTGCGGCAGGAGCTTAGTAGGAAGCCACACTGCTCAATTTCACTGGTCTCGTTAATAGTCCGCACTCTAAGACCGATAGATCAACAATTGCACTCGCACGCACGTTGGACACACTGGGTACTGACATACGTTGTGTCAGAAACGAGGAGCAATGATCTTTACGGGGTTGTCGAACTAACTGCGTCCGGATTTGTCTCTCGCTATTGGCTACACGCATCTGGGAAGCTGATGTTGCAATCACTAGCTAAGCTGAGGTGGGCATCGTACACAGCTTGAAGACGGAGTCATAATTGTAGACTGCATTCAAGTGAGCAGCCGTTTGTGTTTAGTCCGTTTAACGATATCAACTAAGGTTAATTTCCAAAGTGGTACCAGGCTCTATTTGCTTGTAGTTAACGCTCATGTCCCACCGACTGCAATCCAGATGCTGCCAAGGATGAGTTCTATTGCGAAATGAACACCCTACGTTGCAAGGCGACCACTTCAGTTATGGTGGTTTTGCGGGGATATGGATGAGCGAGTAAGTATTCTGAACCTCAGCTAGGTGGCAACTAACGACTTAACTCGTAATGGACTGACAGCAGCAAACGGCTGTTGCAAATGTACTTTTTCATATCATGAGCGCAGTGGGCGCCAAAGTGCCACTTGGCGTCCCCTATGCCTCGCCAGCATTAGGCATAAATAAATGACGTTGCCATAGGTTACAAGTGTTTTGGTTCATTCCTGGATTGTCGGTCCCTCTGGAATGCCTTGATCGACCCTAATCGTGCTTTGGTGCGTAGTGCTTTGTTTATGGACTTTACAGGGAAGAGTACCAAGCGCCTCCCTAGATTACCAACCGAGAATTTTACCAATCATTCGGCCATTTAAGCTTACCAGGATAACCTGTATACCGAACTTCCACCTTCTGGCTCTGATAGTACTACGTTACAGTGAAGTAGAATCTCGGCTGCCGCGCACAAAGCGGCAGCCACTGCATGCAGCACCATCAATCATCATGGCACCAGTCACTTGATATCCGTGTGGTCGGTGAACTTGCTGGAATCGAGAAGAAAACTGGCTGTTTGCTCCGAGCACAGTATAACCAGAAGGGGATTTAGCCACGAACTAAAGCAGAGCATGCATGCTGACATGAAGTCTGGTGGACCAGTAGGGATCAAGAAATGGAGGAGGCGGGAGCAGTAAGCAATTGTCGCAAGCTCATCCAACTGATCCGAAAAATTCGCCCTAAATGACTAGACGCTAATGAGACAACCAGAGAAAACGCCGGTGCCTTGATTCACAATAAGATGTATCATCTGACTCGTTGGGTGGGACACCTTAGAAAACATTTCAGTTGGTCAATTGCCCCGCCGGTCACCTTCTCACTCAGATAGTGCTTGCCTTGCCATTGCCGCTTAGTTTAGAGTCGCCATCTGAAGCTGTGCTTCAGAACGTGAGCACAGCCCTTAATCTTTTTCCAGCTGCTGTTCCGGATGGTCTGGAACCCCGGGCTATTTAAAGATGGATATAATATTCTCCGCAAAGCAGGTGCAGAATGAAGGGAACATCCCAGCTAACTCTAGTGTATCAATCATAAAAGTAATATGCAGGAAAGGCGGCCGCATCGCTTATGCTACCTGCATGGATATAAGTCTAGCGCACGTGGCAACAAAACTACTGGCTTCAATTCTCGTCCTTCGCTAAACTACGAAACACAAAATTCCGGATTAAAATAAAAACAAGAATGTTTCCGCTTAAAAAGCGGCTGTATGGACCACGCTGTAGCGGGTGCTAGAGTAGCGCCGAACGTACCACTAACGGAAAACAGCTGTGTTCCAGGATTCCAAGAGCTCGTTGTATTCAGTCGCTCCATCTATTTTGTAAGAAATACTTGCCTATGAAGTTGCTTCCATGAAATAGTTGAACATTTTACATATTTTATACTATGAGACCACCTACTGCGTCAAAGACTACGACAAATTGTTGGATGTCATTTCGAGAACCAGTAACGTTTATCAGTGTTGTCCAAGTTTCACAGTCTTTCAAGTTATTCGTTGATTCCACCATAGAGGGTTGGCTTGTAGAATCTTACGATGGAAAACTAGTTGATCTTGATTATGCGGACGATGCTTTTCTCCATTTAACGAGGTTAGAGTGGCCTAGTGGATCCTGAATAACCTCTCTAGAGCGGTCTCACCATATGGGATGCGCTTCACATGTTCAAAATACAAAGATATATTACACAGTCACCAGCCAGTTGATGAGCCTTTGGAAGTTGATTGCAGGCAACTCGATCCAATTAACTTGGTAGCTGGGTCAGCAACAACCTGTGCATAACTGTCGAAGTCAGTTCCCGTATTACAAAAGACAGAGTTGCCTCAGCGTATCTGTGACATCTGCGGTGTCAGCAAGTGCTTCCCTTCAGACTGAAAGGCAATGCTCACAAGACCAAAGTAAGGGCCGTCCTGAGCGCCTTTCATTGTGAGGGTTTGCGACGCCTTCCTATCTTGATCTTCGCTGCCTAAGAAGTATTGCTAGTGTCGGTTTGCGTCAACGTGTTTGAAACAGTGATACGCTTAAGCAAGTCCTATGTACAGTTATTGGGGCTAATTCCTTTGAACAAGATAGAACTGAATAAGTTTTGTTGGCTTGGGAACGTAAAACTTTTGCCCGGTCACCGATCACCCAGGAGGGCCTTGTTATTTTTGCCAAATGTACAGTGGCGTAAGGCACCAGGTTGACGAACGCTAGCCTGGCAGAGGGAAACGAAGTGACTGACGACCAAATTGGCTGCCGCTGGTCTGTCCCGCCTTCCAGGCTGAAATCCACGTAACCTAGGTTGTGTTTGGCTTGGGAAGTTACAAGACATGAATAGCAATCAACACCAATGCCGCATCTGCTTTCGTCTCGTATATGGACCTCCTGTTTAAAGTGAGTGTGATGTTAAGTTCTCTGCAAATAATTGCTGATTATGACGCGGGTCAGTGAAAGCTGCAAAGAAGCTATCTAGCCGATGCCGCCTTATCATTCACGATAGCCAACCGTTTGTGACGTTGTTTTGTTGACGAGGGGTAAACGCCTTGGGCACTATTGATCTACGCGAGGTCCCTCTTCTCTCCCGTAGTTCGTTGTAGCGATACAGCAGCGAAGCATCAGTTAAATGGCAAATGCACTGCTTTCGGTGATTGAATTCAAACCAAAATCGCACATGCTTTCAACAATAAATACCAGTTTGAGCGAATAACAAGCAACAAAACTCAAGAGTATCCGCCTCATTGTTATATGTTTAGATGGATGGTCGAGTCATTAAACCAACTTTGCCCGGCTTCAATCCGATTTGCTGTTAAAAGTAGGAATTCAGCCGTTTGAGTGAGCATTTTTGCCATCATCAGTTCCGCCATTCCCTTCAGTGGCGTGTCAAGGGTGTGCATCGAAAAGCTTACCGGTTCTTGATATCCAAATTGTTCCAAATTGAATTGAACCGAGGGTTGTGCTGCCTTTTCCGACATCTTATCTGGCATTTTGCAACTCGTCGTTATATCAGGAAGAACCGATAGGGGCAAAATTGGCACTAAAGCAGGGGAAATGGATATGGCTTGCTTGTTGACATGGTCAGAACGTGCGATTTGTGATAAATCCGAAGACTGTGGAAAAGTCTAGTGAAGAAATCAACTAAGAAACATTTAACAGCCTTATCTTACTGCAAAAGATTTGCTCAACATTTCTCTTTCTTTAACATACATCTGTTCAGCCATTCGTGTAGCCAATCCGGCGCTGAGGTATCGCGCACTCATTCTTACGAACGGTTCCCCTCGTTGCTTCTTTGCATTTCTTCTGCAAGCTTTCAAATATGCGCAAATACGTTCACAATGGAAGGAAGCACCGAATTCCGGGAAATTTCGCTCTAGCACGGATCGCAGTGTATTCAGTAGCTGCTTGGGTTGATGTGAGTATGTCACAGTTCGGTCCATGAACTCATCAACCAATTTCCGCAAAAGTAACTGTTTCAACGTGATGAAGCAATACTTCAGACTATACATTATATGTAATCTCTCGTTCTGTGTACTGCTTCCGTTCAACACTTTCATCCCAAAAGTGGGCTAATGCATTCAGCTGTGACAGAAATACCGGTTCACCAAAGGCATCTCTTACTTCTAAATTGCTGAGCGCGTCTTCTGATTTTGAAGCTCCCGTATCTGAATTAAAGTTACCCTATGAGGAAGAATAACCCTGAAACCTGCAATAAACTTTACTTGAGATGAGGAAGCTTTTGCTTGGAAGCCACTCAATTCCTGTGTCCCATCAATTGACGCCCTTATTTCCTCTACCTTTGGTTCACCGACCTAAAGCCCATTTCTTCACTTACGGATTCGCTTACAACCCCCGTGCAGCCGTCGTTCGAATCCACCTGCACAATCGACATTTGTATGTTCTCTGGGCTCGTTCGTCGAAAATGAGAGGAAAAGACCCTTACACCACCTAGGTGCTGTAGTTTGTCCTACTTATCGATCGGACATGAGATATAACTGGTGCCTGTGGGAATCAAACTTGTAGCCTATCGATCGAGCACCGGACCAATTGATTCTGCATAGCCATCGCTGTAAATTGGGCAACGCCTCACCGTATTGATAGCTGTTGGCTGTGTTACTTATCCCAGAGTTTCTTCCCTATGAAGAGGTAGACAGACCACAGACGATACCAGAAATAAGTGCGAGTGGCGGAATAAGTTCCTACACACGAATTCCTTGAGTGTTAAACCTAATCTGACTTCAAAACACGTGATGAAACCCGTTACGTAGCGCTGATATACCCAGTGAGTTCGATGAAGCATTATATAGAGGATTTAGTTGTGCAACCAGCACGGTACAGTATGCAGAATATTTTTCATTTTGTGTTCCACATATGTCGATAACTTCATAAGAGTAATCTGACTGTACCTCCCCTTAAACTATAGAACCAAATTGAATGCCACAAGCAACAAGCGTAGGATTTCCTCTAAATAGAAAACACTGACATCGCTATCATGGTGAAGTAAACGCACATTTTGTTGAAAACTTCTGTTACGATCGGAGAACCAGTCAATGTCGATTTAGAAGCTTCCGGTAACTGAGGACAAAGCTACAGTCACGTCATTTTATCCACTCGGTTTAGAAAATATAACACGCTATCTGTACTGGAACTTGTTCTTACCAACGAGGAACAAATGTTTGATGCATTGGATGCAGACTGCACTTTGTGCCACAGTGTCCATGCAATCATTCGTTTCGAACGCATCTGCTATGCGGAATAGCGAAATGAAAACCCTGTGACGACACTACTATTTAGCCTAGTTTGTCAGTGCCACAACCTTGTCGTTCATAACGGAAGAGCCGCAGGTCGTCGCCCGGCCGGATTCAATCGACTGGTTAAAAATTCTCCATACTTAAGCGATTTTAATGTGACGAAAGCCGTTTTTTCGCAAAGAGCAGAAGTGAAAATGAATGACACAACGCAACGCAGCAAGACAAGCTTTTGATTATGATTCCAAAAGCTAGGGACAAATGCTTAGTCCAACCAAATTACTGTTCTCAAGTGCCCAAACAAGACAATATTGTGCATCAACAGCCCACCGCATAGATCTTTATGACCGACCACAACCTGCTGTTCAAGTATGCCAATTGCTTTCGGAAAGTGGGGCAGGGAATATTTTCGCTCTGGTCCGCTGTTTGTCCAACTAAAGAGCTACAGAACCAGCAGCGATTTGCGGCCGCAATATGCCTCTAGTTTCAGCTCTTACCATCAGGCCATTTTCAGCTTCTGTTGTCCCGTCGCCGGCAAGCAGATACCTCTGCTTTAAAATAGAAGCTGTTTTGCAAAATCTGACGTATCTACACATTTACGGCTCGCTTGGGGTCGATACCATACGTCCAGAAATATGGGGAGCAGTTGCTGGACAACTGGAAGAGTTTTAGCGGTTCGATCCGTGTTGTTTACTTCAGAACCAGTTTCCGTGCTACGTCTGCGCGTTCCGTTTTATCCGTTGGGCTAACGTTCATAATGAACAACCTACGCAATACCTAAAGTACATCATTGTTCGAAGTTTCCCGAACTCCCAACTTCCAGGGAGTTTGAGACCCACGTACATGACTGGGATCAGCGACGCTTCATCTGTGAAGTGCTCTCATTTAATAATGTGATCACTAATCCAACATCAAACTTACTTTCATCACCCAACTGCAAAGGCATTGGTCCTTGATTGTTGAGAGCGAAATTACAAATCAAATCGAGAGTAGGAAAGGTAATCCAAATTTGCCACAAATACGCAAAATTCAGCCACGCGGATTACGTACAAAGGCGGTAGACACCTAGCCACAAATAGACAAGTTAGCAATGAACAAGCAGCTCACATGTGCAACCTTGTCAGCATGATGTTAGGAATCCGGATACTATCGAATCGCCCCGACAGTTGACGAAGGATGAGGTTATCAAGCACCTGGTAACATTATGCATACTACGCATCATCCTGGAAGGGGAATAATGCTTGAATATGCACTACAACAAAAGGAAACGATTTGCAACCGACCACACAATGATCGATTTCGACTCTCAGCAGTAATTCGCATTCACAAACGCGCTTCTAACCTCGGAGTACCTCCCCTGCCTGTTTATCAAAGCACAAGCAATTCTTCTTAAATATACCGAGCTTCGCACTCGTCAGATCACAACGCCTTGTGACATCGTCATGGTAACCGAAGCAATGCTGAATACTGAGAGCATAGGTGCTGAGGTTGTCCTGCCAGGCATCATTCTTCAAAGAAATGATGGATCCAACGAAAAAGCGGGGTAACCCCATATAACCGATATGCCTTGTATATTGCTATTGTCGATGATATAGAAAAACAAGTTTCTGACCATTTTTAGTGCCATCTATGTCGGAGAAGTGGGGATACGTGTTTACCAGCTGTCATTCATCTGATGATGGACATGAACCCTTACGCAATCTCAGCCAACGACTCAAGACTACTCTGCAATAAGTACTCGCCGTGGTATCACAAAAAAACATTTCACCGTTCCAACGAGCTTCATACCTGGTGAAGAAACCAACAGTTTTGGACTTTGTGCTCATCAAAGAGGCTCCAAGGGTTGCTATCATAAACACGGACGCATTGCTTGGTCGCGGCAGTTATACGGGACTGCTCTGCGGCTGTATCACTGAAGGACAGTACATCAGCGTAAGCACGCCCATATGGTCATAAACTGCATCAGCTTTTCCGACCTCTTTCGAGAATCTAACTGGTCATTAGGAGCCGAGCATCCGCCCGAAATCGTCTGAAAGGCGGTTGTTACCCAGTTCATTGGGCGTGGCAAATGCGTCGGAAACAAAGTCTTTTGTCCGAAGCAAATACAGTCTCTCCTGAGGAGCCGAATTCGCAAGTACGTAGTCTTAAGAGATTCAGTTTGGTGCGCTTATAAAACCTGTGTAATTTTGCGTCAAGTTGGCCCGAGATGACAAACGCCCTCGCCAACAGGATTTAGTGACAAAACCAGTACTAAGCCATGAATGCTCTACAGGCATGTAAACAAGTTCCTGAGTATGCCGCGCGAGATCACAGGTGCAGCAGATGGTCCGGTACTAACTACACAAGAGGCGGTCTGCATGCCTCGGCTAAAAGTTGCCTGCACTTTCCACAGTGAATCTTCATCTCACCCGATTTAAGTCCCGTTAAGTCCCATATTGCTCATGTCAGAAAATTTGTTGAACTGATTATGTTAACAGGGCAAGAACAACCAACATTTTAAGTGAACAAATTTGCATCTAATGTGTTTCGTTTATTCTCTTCAGCCGGTTACATAAAATGAGTGAAAATTTCTAACGGTTGTCAATATCAAAAATCGTTGGTTACTTGCGTTGGCTAGCATGTCATACCAAGGTATAGCAAGATTGGCCACAAACGCAAGTGGATTGCATAGGTTAAGCTTCAAACGCCGGATGGCAGAAGCCGCTGCAACAAGCAACAACTTGGGGTTGCTCTGTCTATTGATGACCTTGTATGCTTCACGGGGATTCTGGCACATCGAATAAGAGCCGGGCAACAGAGCTGGCAGATAACGTTGCGCCACTGATAGCAAAGTTGCGCGGAAAGTGTTCAGAAATCCAGGTGAACTACCCTCTCTCTCCGGCCAATGTACATGCTACTGCAAGTGCACTTAAACTGGTAAACATATGAGGCGGTGCCAGTAGAGTGAGGCCTGTCCAAAAGAGGTCCATGTAGTAGGCTTTGATTTTGTGGCGCAACACAAGCTCAGCTGTATAGTAACCTCGTTTTATGGCATAACGTAAGCGATTGCAGAAACTTCTGTCATTTTCTTCCCCTTTTAAGGTGGTGAAATGAATAGCTTTTTATGTGGAGCTTCAGTTCGCTGTTCGTGCGGCCTGTTTTTCTCCCCATACCTTGAAATAAACTTGTCACGGTACCCGTTTTCACATGGGGTGGATGCGATAGCCTATGGTTATTCCGCAATCGTTTCCCTTTAACAGAGACGGCGAGCTCTTACAAAGATACACGAACCAATGTGCACTTGTAGCTCATGGGAAAATAGCTGTTGAAGCTTAAGTATTATTCCGTTCAGTTCGGTTTGTGATTGATTGATTGACCTGATATTCTTTCCAAAGCTGCATCCAAGAAGTGGAACTTTCCTGATGCTTCACTTTCCATGATGAACTCAATCTTTGAATGATATTTATTAAACGTGTTCAGCATGCGTTCCGCTTGCTGGGCTTCGTTCATTACCACAAAGGTGTCATCAGTACATCGGGCGTAAAAGTAAGCTTCCTGTACAGAGTGACAAAGTTTTGTGTTTTCTTGATGGGCTACACCCTCAAGCTGCCGATAGAGACTTTTATTGAAACAGAATTGAAAATATGTTGTACTGATAGGATGCGTGTGCACAGCTCTCCGGGAATGGACAAAACGAGACCGAAAGTATTAAAGACAGCCACTATGAATATCGCCGTACCATTAGACTGTTCTTTCAGCGAAACCTGGAGAACTTGAGTGTTCTCGCAATGCGGAAACACGAAGTAGCCAATCTTATTTGCAAGAGTTGCAAGTGCGCGGACCGCGCGAACTACCGTCCAGTCACTCCTGGTGCTATCCAAACTAAAGGGTATTAGCGCGGAGACGCTCATGAAATAGCTTGGGAGGAATAATATAATATTGTTACGGCAGCATAGATTTTGCTGCAGGCAATCATCCGCTACAACATTTCTGCTATCATGAGCAAGCTGGAAGGTATCAGTCAATGTCAGAATGGACTTATGTTTAGCGCTCGGTCGCCTGGACCACTGTATGCCTCTTAATAACCTCCGGTGACCCTGTACTGGGTTGGATAAGCACCTTCCTCCTTTGATATCAGTTGAACCTGAGAGTCCGCAACTGTATTTCCCACCCAATGGAAGTGGAGTGTGGTATGCCCCAAGGATCTCTAACTGGATAACGCTCATTCCTAACGACCTTACCGGCGTAGATTAAAAGATCTGGCAGGACATCAAGACAGGGGACGGTAACACAACACTGTAGAGTGATCTCGACAGGGTCTGCAAAGTTTTATCCGAAAACCGGGTCAATTATAATTTGGTGAAATTGAAAGTTGCGCGAATACTTCGTCAGTGTATCTATGGAAATCGACCTGGGAACCAGCAGTTGTAACGTGCTTCCTAGAAATGCGATCTCGGATTACTTAGGCAGGATAACCTCGGTCGCACGAAACAGGCTGGAAAGGCACTGAAAACAGCCAGTTATCTAGTGTGCTTCCGCTGAGAGTATAGCTAACCGATACAACAACTTCCCAAATCATAAGAAAACGGACTTAGGTGAAAGTTGTATGTAGCACTCGGAAGACAGTACGTACGTCCAACATTGGAGTCCACAAAACTAACCCAAACAGAGTCTTTGAGCAACTTCTTACCCATCGCAACCATTACACTGCACTTGTCCGTCAGTACAAACTAACTTATCAACAGTGCCTAACCAAAAGTTTCTGGAAAACTACAAACTTTTGTATTGGCGTGTCAAAAGCCTGCGTAACATAAAACAAGGCATCCGTTCCCTTTACACAATAGGCGATAGAGTGCAAAATGCCGGAGAAGCAGCCATTGCCCTGTGGCTACAATACGCCCCATCTTTCTAACTTGCAGCCTCTACCTGTCACATAATGCCATGCACCTTACCGACTCCACTGTTGACATAAGTAATTTTCAACCCATCATTTGTGCTAAGGAAGTTACTCTCACTGCGCGATCATAGTTCTCCGGGAGCAGACAACATCCGCCCGAAGGCACTGAAGGCGGCGGCCAACAAGCTAGCTGAACCACTGCCGCAGTTCTTCCAACGGGGTATTGATGAACACCAAGTCTCGATTATGCGGAAACGTGGCATTATCATATCAGCTTTTAAAGGCGTTAGCCGTTCAGATCGTGAAAAGTATCGCCCAGTGACCCTTTTCCCTATGCTCGCGAAGGTGACGGAATCGGTCATCGCTGTGGGTCTAATGGATTACCTGAAAAAACGCAGCGGCTTGCCACCGGAGCAGTATGGCCTTCGTCAACACCGGTCATACACCACCAACCTACTAATTGCACGAGGTAGTTGGACGGAAGTGGCTGATGACGGGTCGGAGTTGACGTCTTCTATCTGGACTTATTCAAAACTTTTGGGCGCCTACCTCACCGCATCCTACTTCACAGGCTACCGAGCTACGGAATCTGTGCTCCAGTTTTTGCTTGTATTTTAACCTACTTCAACAACGGAAACTTCAAGTACGAAGTAGGTATCAATCTCTAAACTGATTGAGCTGGATTGTGGTGTTCCATATGGTTCGGTACTGGGACCGCGCCTTTTCCTTGCGTTCATCAATCACCTAGCAAGAATGCTCTCCACCAATTTCCTGCTTTTCGCCAATGATGGTAAGATATATCGTGTGCTTATAAAAAGGAAGATAACGATCTACTTTAACACGAGCTACATTGTATTTATGAATGGTCAACTAAGAACATGTTTCAGTCGAACGCAGATAAGTGTAAGGTGATCCATCGGCGTCACCAGTCGCTGAACTTGGAAACCACACTTTTCACAAGGCATTTCAGGAAAGTAACCTTGAAATTTTGGTCATCATCATCATACACATCAGCTAGAGGAGGGAAAACACCTCCGCTATTGTGCCGCAATACATAAAAGAAATACATACATACATATAATACAATACACAAAGGAAAATAGATACAACAGTTGCATTCCAGCTGAGCTACCAGCAACGGATAGGCATCGTTCCGGTTAGCTTCCAGCCGGTTTCTAGGCAATAGGAAGAAAAAATTTATTATGTTTTACCCTACGAAATGAGATCGGAGATGGAGGGGGAGACTAAAATGGATTGGGAGGGACAAAGAAACTCACAGCACGGAGGCCACTGAGGTCGGCTCCTGGCCATGTCAGCAAGTGTATCCAGCCAAACGTATTCACCGTCTTTTGGACCCCAACCAGGGAGCCGTGAAGCTCCAACCGAGGCCAGCACAGAAGTGATGGACTTCATTCCTCTGGACCAAGTCATCGCTTGGCCACCCCTCCTCTTCTTCCACCCACATCCCCGGGGAGCAAACAACGCACGTCGTGGAAGTCGGTGGGCTGGCATGCGCAACATGTGGCCCAGCCATCGGAGCCTGGTGCGGGAAATGACGGTGCTGAGCGGTTCAGATCCTTTTCCTGGGCCCTAAACAAGGCGTCGAACACGCTCGTTAGTCACGCGGTGTTCCCACCAGATGTGAGCCAAACTGCGAAGGCACCGATGGTCGAACGTAGCTAGCCTCTTCAAGTCCGCCAATCTTAGGGACCAGGTTTCGCAACCGTACAGTAAGGTCGAACGTACCGCCGCATTGTACACTCTACCCTTCAGGGCGAGAGTGATGTCGCGCCGCCGCCAAAGGTGGCGAAGGTTAGCAAAAGCACTCCGAGCTTCGCTATACGGTTCGTGATCTCGTCTTCGATCCCAAGGGCGCTGATACAACTTCCCAGGTAGTTGAATTTCTGAACGACTTCTAGCTGATCCCCACCAAGGGTCAGCGCAGGAGGCGATCCCTGCCAATCTTGGAGGAACGCTTTGCACTTCGGTGGTGCAAAGCAAAGCCCGAAGCGACTGACAGCCAGTGCTAATCTGTCCAGCGCAGCTTGGCACTTCTAGGAGCTGTCACAGAGGAGAGCAATGCCGTCTGCATACTCCAAGTCAATAAGTCGTTCTCCTAGGAGTAGCTCCACACCTTCCAAGTCACGTCCTGCAAATGCAAACTCCATGAATTCGTCAATAGCGAAGTTGAAGAGGAAAGGTGACAGAGGACATCCTTGTCTCACACAGCTGGAGATATTAAGGGGCAACGACAACTGGCCGTAAGCCCTCACTCTGCCCGTGCTACGCGCATATAATGCTTGGATAATATTTACCTATTTCTTGGACACACTTTTCCTGAGTAAACAGTTCCAAAGGGCACATCGATCAACAGAATCGAAGGCACCTTTGATGTCGAGGAACACGACTACGGTGGGCCGCCAATATGTGTGGCGGTGCTCCAACAGCTGACGCAAGGTGAAGATGTGGTCGATGCAGCCACGACCCCGATGAAACCCGGCTTGCTCCTCACGAATCTGGCTTTCACAAACGCCAGTCAGTCTGTGAAGAATTATGGAGGCGAGTAATTTGGAGGCGATGGAGATCAGACTGATTCCTCTATAGTTGCCGCATTCCGAGCGCGAGCCTCCTTTGAAGATGGGAACAATAACGGAGCGGCTCCAGTCGGTTGGGACAGTCTCCTGCTCCCACGGTTTCACTAGTAATTCATGTAAACCATCAACAAGAGCAGAGACTTCGAATTTGAAGAGGGCTGGAGGAAGATCATCTGGTCCCGCGGCTTTGTTCAACTTCAACAGTCCGATCTCACGTTCGACTTCTGAGCGAGAGGGTGGATCCAAATGGACAGCCCACGGAGCAGGGCGATCAGTGACCGGCGAATCGAACAATTCTTGCAGATTAAATTGCTTTTCAAAATGTTCAGCCCAACGCTCGAAAAGTTTTGACAAATTGTGGATGGGCTGTCCACTCTCATCACAAAATGTTTCACTAACACCAGGTCTCCTGCTGCCCGTTTCCCGTATCAGACGGAATAACTTGCGATGGTTACCAATGGCAGCGGTCACTTCCATCTCTGACGCACGAACAGACCACCAAGATTCGCGGTCTCCCTTCAGGCTAGCACGGAGTCTTGTCCGGAGCTCTTTGCGAGTTTCATTGTGCTCGCTTCCAGCCGGGATATGCCGGCGAGCGTCGATAAGTTCCAGAGACTGAGAAGAGACCCAATGTCTATGTTGGCTTTTAGACATACCACATGAGGATTTGCCTGCTGCTACTAAGGTCTGGCGAACATGTGACCAGTGACCATCAATTTTCTCCAGTGAGCGATTGCTCAACTCGCATGTCAGCGTACTTCGATACGCATTCAGAACAGCTGGCTTTGTCAGTTGGTTGGTGTCAATGCGCTCACAGCGTCGTCGTGGGCGTCCGCCAAAGCGCATCCGCATGTCAGCACATACAAATGCATGATCGGTGTCCTCACATGTGCTCCAAACCGAGCGACAATTCTGGATGCAGCCTCTCCAGCGGTAACTAATAGCAATGTGATCGATCTGCGTCCAAGTCTGGTTCGAGGCTGGTGGGCGCCAAGTCACCCTCCGGCGAGTGCTGTGTCGGAAATTAGTGCTCTCAAGAAATACGCGAGCATCCTCACACAAATGAAGTATCGGCTCACCGTTATCATTACGGGAGCCTACACCGTGCTGACCGCCCAAATGCATTTCATCAGTGGACAACTTTCCAACTTGTGCGTTCATATCCCCCGCCAGCACAACAGTGTCCGTGCTTCTTCTGTGGCGAAGGAGCTGAGTCAGTGGGCGGT
This sequence comes from Dicrocoelium dendriticum, assembly GCA_944474145.2. Taxonomy (NCBI): domain Eukaryota; kingdom Metazoa; phylum Platyhelminthes; class Trematoda; order Plagiorchiida; family Dicrocoeliidae; genus Dicrocoelium; species Dicrocoelium dendriticum. The sequence continues at coordinate 210,037,211 of OX104064.1, read as the reverse complement.
AGAAGTCGTTCTTTACCGAATCATCGCTACAGTTTGTGGGCGCGTAAGCAGCGATGATTGATAGACACCTATTAGTCCCGCGCGACTTCGAAGCTTTAAACGAGCCAGCCAATCGGACCGCACACATCCGGCTACTGATTGGAATCCAATCAACCAGATCACCTTCAGCCCGGGGACTCAGGGCAATGCCAACACCAGCTTAGCCGGTGCTCGAAGCTGCATCGTCACCGGATAGGCGCACTGAGAATATACTGCTTGCGTTACCTGAAGGGGATCGCAGAGTGAGCACAGAGCTCGAGTCTTGCAGGCGGGTCTCTGATAAGCAGCAGATATCGATCGAGAGGGTCTCCAATGTTCGGGCAAGTGCTGCCTGTTGACCGATCTGTAGTAGTGTGCGTACATTGAGGCATGCCAATCTGAAAGAGGATCGAGGGCTCCAAATGGAAGCCGATGAACTGGAATGGTTGGTTGGACATTGGCTTGTCAACAGGAGAGGAATGACACTCCGCGTTAGCATGTGAGTTGCAATTAGAAGATAAACGCCTAGCAAAGCATGTTGGGGGAGGGCCAAGTATCGGGTGGTTGAAAACTGGGGGGGTAATAGTGAAGTTGCCACGGGACGGTAAGAGTGAAAAAGAGTAAGAGGGGAAATAAGAAGACGGGAAGTCTTGAGCAGTAGCATTCAAACCCCTATCCACCCTGATCGATGCAGCAGATAGGGCACCGGTGATTATCCTCTGCGGTGGCCAGAGCATCAGCAATTTGTTTGGGATAACATTCATGGTATTGCGTGGACAGGATACTGTCAGGTTGCCCAGGCCTAGGCAGGAGAACGATTAGGGTTCTCAACCAAAGCCTTTGGTTCAAAAACCTGACCGCAAGGCAGCGGGTTTGGCGTTGGGCTACAAGGAGTCCGTTTTAAGGAATAAGGTGCCACCCTTATTTCAACCCCCAACCTGGAGGACCAGGAGGCTGAGTTTGTCCAGCCTCTAACCACTGACCAATCTGGTATGAGTGACTCTGAAGGTGCAAAGCACCACCCAGCATAGCTCAATGGATGTCTGAGGCACACAAACCATCGCACCACGGTAAGGTCCAGCCTCATTGCGATGGTGAAATTATGATCACGTCCAATTGGTTGTAGCGAAACGATCCATCTTGTGATGCTGTGGATCACACTTTGCATCTGAATACCATCGGTAGGTGATGACCTACACTCTCTTCTCCTCTGTACTCAGTACTAAATTAACTCACCTTCACTTAAGCAAGCTCAATCATGTAAATCTTCCGTAGCTTATATTCATGATTCAGACATTGTTCGCAAACTCAAGTTAATACTTCTGGAGTTTTCGAAAATCATAGGAACGACAAGTCTTGACTCATGCCTGACCGAAATTAACCCAGTCCAGCCGAATCCACATTGAGTAGGGTCAGTTTATCTCACAGTTTGAAAGTAGCTACGTACTCCTCTATTACACTTACATCAGTGATGTTCAGGAACGAAGAAAAAGGTGTGTACATGACACCCAGCACTCTCTCTGGCAAAGGTGACTTGAATTCCTCTTAGCGTTCGTATTGCATCAGGCTTCACGATGTGGTGTAAACGGAAGCAATTAGTGGAAGCAACATTTTGCTTAACCTTATGTATTTAGCTATGACACCGTGTAAGGTCTATCATTCTTTGCCGTAAAGAGGCCCTTCCAGGTTGCAAAATCCTCACATTAATCATTAATGAAGTGAGGGAAAATGATGTTTCGTTGAGGTTGTAAAGGACGGTGAATACTGCTGAATGCTTCTGAAGAAATTATTGTAATTGGAAGGCGGAATCGAAATTGCTCCACAACAGATTTGCTACGAAGAAGGAAGCCTAGTTGGAATGCGTAACTAGTTATTGGTTTCAATTGATGGGTGGCTCGAATTTTGGTTCCAATGCTAGACCGCGTCAAGCGTTCCTACTTAACGTGATTCTGAGTACTGATGTGTGGCTTTGCTTTCTCAGCATCGAGGAAATGTGTTACTAATCTGTTATATCCTCCAAGACCTAGATAATAGAGGAGCGTGTTTCGAATCCATATTTCTAAGAAGATAGTTGGTAGTTACAAAATGGGATTGGTGTATTAGCAGCTTCGCAAAGAACACACTATATGAAGTAATTTAGATTAAGAAGAAGTAAATCATTGATCCTGCAGTTCACAGGGTGACGCCAAAGAGGAAATAAGTTACAATATTGTGCCTGCTCCCATAGAAAATATTCGGACTTACGTTTCTGCACGGTTAAAGTACAGAACAAATACATGCTCCACTATATGCTAAACTTGACCCATGGTTTTATCTTCTTAGTACTGCAAGCAAAAAACAAACATTCGGCAGCGAAATTCCGAAACGTCTGAAGTATAAGGCATTCCGTTAAGTAACTCCATTTCTAGGAAAATGGGTGATGGATTCATGAAGAAATAGCCGCATATTCCTATCCTTGTTACTTAGCCATGCTGGGTCGATTGCCTTTAAACAACGGTAGCTTATCCCATTACGTATACTGAGAAACATATCAGCGCTTATCACTAGGCATGGTTAACCCACGTCATCTGATGCAGCGGAAGTGAAATCAATTTAAAGCATTCCAAGGCCATGGTGTTGCAGCCATGAAAGTCTGCTTTTGGGTTGATGACACAGTGACGGAAATGACAAAATTTGCTGCAAACTAAACAGTGAACCCAAATTTAAATTTGGGACGAAATGCAGACACAAGACAAGTGCTATGAAAGCCAAAAATCTCCCAATACCAAGACTTAATTACATACGGACTACTTACTTCAGCATTGTCATTGGTCTGTTTCGCTTGGCAGCCTTTCAATAAAATCATTAGTACATTCCTCTTCCGAATGGCACACTCATACAAATTCCGAACAAGAAACCTATCAAAAAGAGTTTATAAAGCGGCGTTTGATCGTCCGAACAGCTACGCGTACATTTTGATGTCGCTAGAGCTGAATTCGATTGAGCCGTTCAATTGTACAAGCCATTAGTCGAAGGTTATGTAGGCTACACCAAACGGGAAAGCGTACACGTTTACACAGCAAGCAGATTTTCAACACAAGCTAATCAGTTGCGGGTCGTGTCCCGATAGCAAAATATTAGCCAAATTGATTCCGTCGTTTGAGAGGTCACGACAAATTTGCCTTAAGGGCCTTTTGTTCTTGGCCAGTGCAGAACTTACACTTAATGGCAAATGACGCCCGCCTGTGATCCCGGTCGGCCTGCACGCAATAAATCAACTATGAACAAGAACATGGCTGAATGACTTGAATATCTAGCTCACCATCAAAATAATCAACTGCTTAAAGGATGAATAAAATCAGTAGTGGTAAGCGTGCTCTTAAAGCACACCGATACATAATGGTGAGTGGAGGTGCAGCTGAAAGCTCTCGAGGGACTACCCCGCATGGATCTGCAATTTTCTCTCGCACAGGCGTCTGTAGGTGAGAGGATGTGAATGTATGTCAGACGAAATTAACGTCGAATGCGGTGTGTCGTAGGGTTCGGTACAGGGACCCCGTCTATTGTTGGTGTCAAGAAACGATTTACTGAGTCAAAATGATTCAAGCTGTTTACTCTACGACAATAACCTTATAGTTTGTCGAGTGCTCAGAGCTCCATAAGACCAGATCTACTTTCAAATCGACATTTACAGGATTTATGGATGGTCGGTACAAAATCACCTGTACTTCAATGTGGCTACATGTCGAGTGATCCATTTACGACACCGAATGGTTCATACACACAAGCTGGGGGGCCAGGATCTGCAACACCGTTATCTGGAAAATGATCTAAATGTGCTGGTCCAGGAAGATCTCGGCTACTCGTAGCAGTCAAAAAGGCATCAAAGAATGGGATCCAAATCATAGGGCTTTTACGGTGAGTTTTCGGGCAAACCGAACCATCGATCTTACGCCAAATAATTCCCGTTTACATATGAGCTCATGTTAAATATGCACTTCAAGCATGGCACCCATGGCTAAAGCAGGATCCCACAGCATTTGAAGCTTCCTCAAATTCAAGCGCTCAAAAACGTCAAGGGCTGCGCCACTTATCATACGAACAGCGCCTCAGAGTGCTTGGCATTTTCAGCCGACGTTCTCGCCATTAGGATGGTGACCTAATCATAGCTTGCTAAATTTCCAGCAACACTAATCCCCCATGCCAACGCCTGTTGAAGCCGAGTCATGAAATACCAGAGGTAATCATACGAAAATGGCAGAAAATTACTATCAGTTGGAATGTCGAAGAAACTTCCTCTCGCAGTGTGGAATACCCTCTCAGAAGCGGATAATTCAGCACCCGCGATAGCTGCGTTCAAGGCACGTGTCGACAGGGCACTTGCCTTACTACAGTACATCACGAAACTCAAATAAGCAGGATTAATTACTTAAAATTACTACTAAAATCACATGGAATTTGGGTGTTGCCCACCCATAAACACTGCACAACCACTGCCCAACTATTAAAATCCTGCTACTTAGGAGTTATATAAAATAAACAGCCACTCTTAGTTTCAAATGCTATGGAGATCAGGTCTAGCAAGAGGACGTCATCAACACGCATACTAACCACTGTCAGTGACGGTAAAAAATAGGTGGTGCTATATCCAAGTTGGCTTGCAAATTATGTAGCTCAGCTAACGCCCCCATGTCTCAGTGGCTTAAGCTTCTAGCTAGATGGCATCTGCCTCTAGAGGTCATGGGTTCGATCCCCAGTAGGGGACCGAGGGAATGCGCAACATGTGGAGCCCCAATAGGGCGAACCGCATCTGGTGCTTTTCCGGACTAGGCTTTGCTACGTAGCTTAACAACAGCTGGGATAAATACCTTAAATGGCAAATCATACTATCTTCATTTTTACACGGGAACTACAAACGGTAACGTTGGATAATACATAAATCAAATTGTGAACTGCACAGATGGGAAGACGGTAAGAGACAAGTTCGCAATTTGTGGTTTCTCACTATTTCCTATTGCTGGTTTTGCTTTCCTTTTGCTCATCCCTAATCGATTATCCGGCAGGACAGATCCAGCCTCAGATTTTTCCCTGCAATGTAACGTTGACCATTGGCCATATATTCATACGAAAAGATAAGTTGCGGGAACTGCAAAGAGATGCGTATTGGGGCTGGACGCCAGAGCACAGCTAGAAATGGAAGGCGTTACAGCGTGTATAGGGTACGTTTGTGTCTATATATACGAGGCCAAATCGCTGCGTCGCGCAGAATGATTAATTCGTCCCACGTTTCTATGGGAAGGTAGCTAATACAGACTAAGGGATTTAACTGTCTACAATTTACATCTGTGTTTCAACCGGTCAATAAAAAGTGAATGCGGAGCACGTCATGAACCGTCCACAACAATGAGCAACATATAGTAGTTTGTTAACTGTCCAGCTTGATCGAGGACGCAACTGAGTTTAAGTGAGTTCCACGGTTGACAAGCCCAAGGATAAAACTCATTTCGTCGACTCCCTGGACTGCCGTATAGTTTAAACAGTTTCAGGTAGTTGCCTCTGAGTAAGCTCTGGGGCAATGCTTCATGAATCGGCGTCAAGGTGGTTGGCGTCCCTCACTATACTAATGTGAAGTCGCCGCGTCGCTGTCACGTGCACTGTAAGTGCAATTAAGTCAACCAATTAATAAAACGCTTAATCCACTACTTTGAGTCTCAGTTCAGCATGATTTTGCAAAAATGCTCCATGCGCATAATATCTCACAATGTTAGGACAGACACCAAGCCCTAAGATTGAACAATACCGAGAAACACCGGCATTCCTTTTCACCTAAACGTGTTTATCCACAGTCGTCTGACTCTCGTATCATTTTGCGCTCCATAAAATTGTGTCCCTCATCGCCTAGTTTGCAATTTTCGTCTTACTTTGTAAAGGTACATTTATCGAATGCATACTCTACAGAAATCATTTCAGCAGATACAGTTTCTACATGAATTGTTACATTTGAGCGATTTTGCGCCGTTACTCAAGCGCTCAATTTCGCTGCTTTACAAATAGCCACTTCAGAATTAGACTCCTTTTGACAAAGAAGCCTCCCAGTTTTCCAGCATGCGTTTGTCCGTATCACTCAATCATCTTGGTAAAGGTTGACGAGCAAATTAATTACTGTTTCGAACCACTCAAATTTAGGCGATTATAAATTTTCGCTACTGTCCAGTTCAGTCGGTGGGATCAATCAACCTGTTCCGAAAGCGAGCCGCAAGAAGAACTGGCCGACACTAACCGCTGTTGTCCCGATCAAATGACGCGCAAACACACTTCGTAAAGCACATTGAGCCAGTCATATAATCTCGACCCGATGATCGGCAAGCAAACGGACCGGACGGAGAGACAGCCTTAAATGGCAAACCAGACAGCGGTCGTTTGACTACCATGGCCACAAGAGTTGTGACCCCAAAGGAAGCGTTTTCAACTTAGCATGTATTAAGTTTGTAATAGTAGAACCGCCATGTTCTCACAGTATAATTGCTTAAAACCTACAGTGCGTCAGCATTTGTCGAGCCGAAATAAAAGCTTGTAATGGCTGCTGGACCAACAGCGGCTCTTCCTGAGTGCACTGCGGTTTGCTTGCAAAATGTGTTATGATTCACACATGATTGCGACACTCTAATCGCCGAAACTGAGCGTCGTTTCCATGCAATTATTATGGCTAGAGACGACACTAACAAAGATTGCACATAATTCAAAACCGCAGCTGCAACCACGAAACTAACTAAATGGGCCAGGCCATCCCAAGTCAAAATTTCAATTCATGAAAGGCTCGACCGCTCAAAGGTTCTTGTAGAATGTATAGAATGATACAACTCAGGTAACACGTACACTATGGATTGACCGCTAAAAGTCGAATATTCATAAAGACTGACACCCTTATCCAACTGTTGCTGCAACTATTACCCGCTAGAGATACAACATCCATCAAGAACCAAATGCGACCTTAAGTTTTTTGGGTAGATTCGTCGCAGTTAGACACAGACAGACAGCCACCACACATCCAGGAAAGCGCTAGACGGCCGTTTCGTCCTATTAGGACTTGTCAGTAGCGCGCACCCGCCGAATCCTGCCGGATTCGAACCCACGACCTTACTCTTGCGAGTCAGCGACTAATGCCACTGAGCCATGGGCGACGGCAGCGGACCGCCAAGACTGCTATCTAACTGCGATATAGCGCGGCTCATCCTCCACTGTCTTGCATTCATGTGACACCCCCTTTGATAAAGAGCACGCGGGACTACGGTGATTTCAGACACATTTGCAGCCTCCAGGCAAAATGCACGAGAGGTAAAAAGCAGCACCAGTTTAAACAGTGAAATTTTCTTTCCGATCGTATTAGTATTTGCGCCACACTGACTAATTTTATGCGCTTTAATAGACAACCAGATTTGATCCCATATGGTAAGTCCTGGATAACGCGGGTGATATTACGATCCACAGATGATCTCAAGGCGATGCATTGGTCCCGATACTGTCTCCGGAGTGACAACAAGCAATAATGAACAGTGACTTTATACGGGCTAAAAAGCACGGCTTTACAATCTCCGTTGGGGGGTTTGGTGGGTTGTAGAAAAGGCGTTAACGAAAAAATACAGTTACTATTTTATTGTCAAAAGAAGTAGCTTATCGTATTTAATGCTGCAGCCTTGCACTCTGAGTCCTGACATAGATTCAAGAGGTGAAAAAAGTACATCCAAGGTATTTCACAGGAGTAGGATGACGAATAGCAACAAGTAATAAAACGAATTGGCAGAGAGCGTCATCCAACCGACTTTTAAATATGGTCAGTGTAGGTGCATAAACAACCGATTCGGAAAGATAGTTTCGTGATTGACACATGTAAATGGAAAAGAGATTTCTGTGATGCAACAGACAGCTGTGCTGTTCTTCTAATTGCAATCAGCGACCTCCAAGTCTGGTGCTTCCGTTGAGTTGCAGTAAAGAATGGCGCAAATGATTTGGATTGTGTATAATGAAGTTTCCAATTATCAAGTCGCATACTAGTCAGCGATGCTGCCCGCCAATGATCCCAAAGGTTTCAGCTTCTGTTCGAATACATGATGGCGCATTCCAATGACGTAGTTGAAACCCAGCGTTGAGGTTGCTCCAGTACAGTGAGGACGTGCTTCAGCCATGGGTGGGAGACTTGAATTCCATATTCTACACATGGGCATTGAGCATCAGTCTGAAGATAGAGGTTTCTATTAGTCTGATCGTCCGTCGTAGCAGGCCGGCGTGTAGGTTACCAGATTTCGATACCGTTTCTGAGTGCTTGGAGCAATCCAACCTATCCTGAACCAGCACGCCAATGCCGCGTTTTAGGCGCAATCGCTGCAGAATGTGCGTTCTTTTCAGGTAGGAGTATGTGTATAAGGAGTATGGAGACTACTTTTTCGTATGAAGAGTAGTTTGAATTTTCGCTTTGATTTGTAGTAGATTTTGAGTTTATAATTTATGTACCATATCTACGTCACACTAAAGTGAATGCTGCTCTGTTAACAGGTTAACCTTATCCATGACTGTCTTGACAGCATCGAAAGACTTTATTCATTAGCTGATCACTACCACTTGGTATCTTCGTAGTAAAGCGTACAGTGGTGCGAGGGCGTTGGCAAAATCAGGTAGGAAGCGACTATAGTGGGTTACCATACCAAGAAAGTATTGTAGCTCCCTGATGTTGCGTGGTCTTGGAGATTCAAGGATGAGTTGGAAATTTTAGCGGACGTAAACCGTGTTCAGTTAAACGAAATCCAAGGTACTGGACAATGTAGGTGAAAAAATATTTAGATTCTTCCAGCTTGAGTCCACACTCCTGGAGAAGTTTTAACAATGTCACAAGTAATGTCTTGTGTTCGCGGTTTGTGCGATCGGAGATCAGAGTGAAATCTAGATAAAGGCTTACACTGTGTATTCTGTTTACTAAGTTTTCAATAATCTCCTGAAATATAGCCGGTGAAAAATGTATTCCAAATGGTGTCAGAGAAGACCAAGGCAATATCGCCGAACGGCGCTCGGCTGCCGATTGGATGACAGCCAGGCGTGCAAACGCCTGCCCCGTTAAACATGAAACAACAAAATTTAGCCAGTAATTGGAGAATCTGGAAAAGCAAGTGGACCGGTTTTCGTGTACTGGTACGTCTGAATGAACAAACGATGACGTATCGCCTGGCGATGTTTCGAATTAAAGTCGAAGATGGAGCAGGCTGCGTCATAGAAACGATACAGTAGGAAAACGGCGAAGATTCAGCTGAGCTGAAAACCGTCACCCGATAATTCGGCGATTTCTACGAAGAACAGAAGGACGAAACGTATAAGTGCTACCTTGTTTATTCGAAACAGCCGCCCGAAAGTATCTATAGGGTATCTATAGAAAGTATCTATAGAACGAGAGAGACAGTATCTATAGAGACATTACGGAGCTAATGATTCTGGCTCGTTCCTGTAATTTTTGCAACTGCATGGCTGCCAGTCACATTAGAGATAATATCACACTTGGGATCAATGATGCAAACATCACCAGGCGGTTATTGGGACGACGACGGTTATCGCTCAGACAATACATTGCTATATACCTTAGTTAATTGGTATATCCAGCAAATGCGGTTGCCGACTGAAGAAGAGCTACTTGCCGCATCCGGTTTAACAGGTAAAATTGAGTAGCCTGTTACAAAGACACAGGAAACTTGCAAATGCTGCGCTGTGCGACACCTGAAGGATCGTGATCCATATCCCGCTTGGGGTCGAATTTGCACCAAACGTGGCAGACGAAAACATTGCTTGATGCTTCCAGTCTCCCAAAGTGACTTCACTTAGTTGTAACATATCACCTTCCGACTTCGAAAATTCAATCAGCAGCGTGTCGCGGATGGGACTAAATAATTGTGTCTATGCATGTTTATTGGTTGGCGACGAAATCATGCGTCCCAGTTAGACACCGGTACTACGATCAACATAATACCTGCAAAGCAGTGTCCAGGAATTCGTGTGAGTCCAGATCAATTCATTTTGAGCATTTTGGGATGACTTCAAGCTCTTACGGAAGTGCATGGCCACAATCAAAGTGATCAATTCCAAAGACAGATCCTCACATCAATTGGATTTCGAAATCGTGCAGGAAAGTCTTCCGCTGAGTCGCGGCATTGATTCCATCCAGTGTCTTGGATTTATTCGTTTTAACCATGACCGTGTTGTGCATGTTTGTGACGCGGGGAAAGCTGTTAGTGTGCAGTATCCGTCCATGTTTAGCCTAGGTTTGGAGAGGTTTGAAACTTCCGTTCATTTGTCACTAGAGCCATCAATACGACTAACTGCGCTGCTAGCTAGAAGGGTTCCGTTTGGTTTACCTGATAAGTACGCCATCGAATCAAGTAGCTTATTCATTTGGGTACAATAGCTAAAGTAGACGAGCCAACGGAATTGGTTAGTCATATCGTGATTGTTACGAAAAACAAGGGTTAATTGTGTCTGTGCATGGGTTCTAACCCATTGAAGGAAGTTCTAAGTAGGGAGCACTGTACGCTGCCAAAGTTAGATCTTCTGCTGCGTTTGGCTGAAGAAAATTCTTCACAAACGTGGATTTATCCTCTGCATTCTGGTACGTGGTCTTAGATAAAGAATCCAGTTTCCTGACTACGTTCGCCACACCGTTTGGGCGTTTCTATGGCCACTTTTACCTTTTACCATGAAGGTCTCGAGCAAAATTGTTCAGAAGCGCTTACTGCAGGCTGTTGACGATCTAGACAATGTAACAGTCGCAGTAGTCGATTTACGGCTCGACCGACCAGGAGTATGACGTCAAACAACAACACATTTTGCACAGTTGCTTGCAAAAGAACATAAAGATCAAACGTTGAGAAATTTGAGCTCCGGAAACCGGAGGTGATTTCTCATGGACACTTTCTGACATCCGAGAGAATAAAGATCGATCCCTAGAAAATCCCGACAGTGCAGGAGATGCCACAACCTTAGGACATCAGGCCTATTAGTCGCTTAAGTGGTATGGTGGAATAATTGAGCGGTTTCTTACCAAGGCTAGCTGAAATCATGAGGCCATTCGGGAGGCTCTTCAACTTTCGGGATGAACTAACGGCGTACAACTGTTCATTGTTTAAAAGAAACTGCGTTTTGGTCGCACCGCAACATCGCAAATAAATGCTAGAACAAGCTCATCGGGCTCATTTGCATGTCAATACGAACTTATGATCTGGCCCTGGATGACAAGTCAAATGCGAGATCAAGTATCAAGCTGTCCAGCCTGCTGGTTCTACGAGGCTCGAAGAGCCAAGGAAGCAATGAGGTTGCTTGAGCTTCCAGATCGACCATAGCAGAAAGTAGCAGTTGACTGGTTTTGTGACAATCGGAAGGCTACTTAAGCACTGTGCCTATTACACTGACTATTCTGCGATCGATCCACTCACCATTACCACCACGGAAGCAGTCGTCAACCAGCTTGAACGTTATTTCGCCATTCGTGGAATACCGCAGGAACTGATCTCCGACAATGGCCCGCAATTTACAAGTACTGCGTTCCAGACCTTCACGAACAAGTAGGAATGTTACATCGACAAACCAGCTCATATCACAGTCAAGCGGAAAAGAAGAGACAGCAGTCAAACAAGCCAAGCGGATGTTGTCGGAGGCCAGAGCCACACAAGAGGGCCCGCATCTAATGCTGTTGGAGACCCGCAATATGCCATAACCGAACATCGCTCTCAGTCTAGTGCAACGATTGTACAGCAGAGGAGAAGAATCCTAATGTCTGCGTCTGCTGAACTCGTATACCATGTCTTGCCTCCGCATGAGCAACTGCAA
>OX104064.1:209661992-210024856 GCA_944474145.2 Dicrocoelium dendriticum | reverse complement strand
CCTGCTTCTGTTTTCAATATCATCCTTGTCAAAAATCCTATTTAGCACTCGTAATTTGCGGCGAATAGGATCAGTATTTTCAGTATATTTTCGATAAAATGTTATCCACATCAACTGCATTATCTGGGGACCTTCCTCCATCCACTGAATAGGGTTTTAGCACCTACGCATTCATTTGGTGACTTTCCATATAAAGAGAATAATAATTGTTTGAATCAACAACCGATGACCTGGGGAGTTATTCCTTCTGTTAGTAGCTAGTTAGTTTGATGATTTCTACAGATGATTCGAATAAAAATTTCGTTTTGTGACAAAGAGAAGACCCAATCATTGAAGTTATATTTGCTCACGTACAATCATATTTTACCCGTTTGGATCGCCTACCACTGGAGTAAGCCTCATTGGTATAAGCAATACTTAAGATTTTGCAACTGTTTACTGGGTTCGTATAATTTTCCACACTCCTGGCTGGACAAAAAGGTTGGTCGAGAACCGACGTTATCAGCGATCAAATATGGTGCACGGTTTGGTTTTACTGCCTTGGGTATTTGTATATTTCCCAGTAAATGTATATGTATGTATATAACTATATGCATATATGTATATGTGGCGGGAGAGCCTATGGTGCGCTGAGGCTGGTGGTGGCTAGATCCTGACAGATGGTCTACCCACTGCTGCTACTTTTGCGCCATAGTCTCATGTCCTGGGCGCCTCCTCGTGGCGACCGCTGGGTGGGAGTTAGGTTTCGCCCTTCTCCCTGCTAAGATCCAGGACACCAATCCGCATGAGTCAGCTAATTGACCATGTTCTATACCCGCTGCCTTTCGGGTGTTCATTTAATCGAAGGCTTTGGCTGAGGACCCGAGTCGTTCTCCTGTCAGGATTGGGCGCCCTGGCAGTATCCTAGTCCATCCTCTCCGGAGGTTAGGAAGTGGTCGATGGCCCACTTCCCGTAAAACCTAGCCATGGGAGAGAACAGGTTTACGGGTTATATTCTTAATGCTCGATTGGCGTAGAGCACGAGTGCCACGCATTGTCTCTGACGGTGGGAGGACACCTCCGGGTGTTCAATGGTTTGCTACTGCCCGCCTCAAGCCAGGCAGCCCCTGGTCAAATTGGTGCGAACCCGCCAAAAACCCACCTGCGTCTGGCCGTGGTTGCAGGTGCGTATCCAATTACGGTCGCAAAACATATATTAATTGTTCCAGAACCTCAAAGGCTGTTTGTGACGGCCGTCAAGCAGATCCCAATCTGTCTCTGCAATCACATTCCCGAGCTGGATCTGCTCTCCACTTCCTTGTGGGTCAGGCTATTGAGCCAAAGGCTCCGGGTGGAGTCCCTCAAGCAAACCTCCGAAGAACAACGACCACCTTGCGTGCGATTGCCTACCAATGCAATCGTATGCCTGCGCGCAAAGCGCTCAGCATCGGGTGCTGGAACGTGCGCACACTACTGGACCGGAACTCGAGTGAGCGCCCGGAGCGACGCACTGCACTGGTCGCAATGGAGCTGGCGCGCTACCACATCGATATTGCGGCGCTCAGTGAAACTCGGCTCGCTGAGCAAGGTAAGTTACATGAAGCAGGTGTTGGCTACACCTTCTAATCTGTGGGCAACGCCGCCTCAGCACCACGTGAACATGGGGTCGGATTTGCAATATCCGACCGCCTGAATGGCCAGCTGGTGGGTGAACCAACGGGCATCAGCGCTGGACTAATGACTGTTCGCCTACGACTCGGAAGAGGTAAGTTTGCTACTTTTATAAGCACGTACCGTCCGACCATGTTTTATCCTGATGACACGCGTGATCAGTTCTACACTGAGCTATCCTCCGTGATACGGTCTGTGCCGAGGAGCGACCGACTATTTCTGCTGGGTGATTTCAACGCGCGCGTTGGGCGTGATGCATCAGCGTGGACAGATGTTATCGGTTCGCATGGCATTGGTTCAGCGAATGCGAACGGTGACAGGCTGCTCTCACTGTGTGCCACTCACGGCCTGACGATCACGAACGCTCGGTTTGCACTGAGTGCGAGTGATATAGCAACTTGGAGGCACCCACGGAGTGGTCACGCTCACCTGCTCGACCATGTCATCGTACGTCAGCGTGATATGCGTGAAGTGCGCATGACACGTGTACTGCGTGGAGCTGAGTGTGGCACCGATCACAAATTGGTTCGGACCAAACTGTACATATATTTTCGTAAATCTATGTATTGCACTCCCGCCGTGAATCGGCGTAAATTTGACATTCTCTCCCTCGGTACTGTGGCGAAACGTACTTAGCTGGAGAAGGCGATGGCTGCACGCCTGTGTGGTGATGTGGACTGTATAGCCACAGTGGGCGACCTGTGGCACCACATTCGTGACCAGGTGACAGCTGCTGCGGAGGAGACCATCGAGCGCGCAAACTGTAAGCGGCCTGATTGGTTTGATGATAACAATGTGACGATTGACGCATTGGTGTCAGAGAAGAATGCAGCATTTGCTGCACATGTGGCAGACCCCAGTGACTTGGGGAAGAGTAGTCAGTTTCGCAAACTTCGACGGCGACTGACCCGAGAGCTCCGTCGCATTAAAAATGCATGGTGGCCGGAGAAGGCGAAGCAGATGGAATGCCACGCCGAACGCCGCCAACACAAGGAATTCTTTGACTCGTTGAAGGCGGTGTATGGACTGAGATTGGAGCCGCTGAGGACACTGATCGATGGTAGTTCAGGCGCTACCTGCACCCAGACTGCAGACATAATGCAGGTCTGGCGGAAACACTTTGACTGTCCCTTTAACAAGCGTTCAGAGATCGACTGGCCTACATTGAACGGCCTGAAGCAACACGATGTGAAGGCGGATCTGGCGGATACGCCGACACTGGATGAGACGCAGAGAGCACTTGCTCAGCTGCGAAACGGCAAATGTGCCGGAGGTGACGGGATCCCACCTGAAGTATTGAAACACGGTGGACCCGCGTTGTTGACTGCGCTGCACCACTTGGTGCAACGCGTGTGGAATGAGGAGGAGGTGCCTCCTGAGCTGAAAGATGCCCTTGTGCTACCACTGTACTAGGGCAAAGGTAGCAAGCAATGTTGCACGAATTATCGTGGCATCAACTTGCTGAGTTGTGTGGGCAAGGTGATTGCCCGAATCCTGCTCAATCGCCTCGTGAGTCAGATTGTGGAACCAAACGTGGCGGAAGAGCAATGTGGATTCCGTTCGGGTCGCAGCACTATAGATATGGTGTTTGCGGCTCGTCAGTTGCAAGAGAAGTGCAGAGAACGACACCAGCCATTGTACTCGCTTTTTGTTGATTTCACCAAGGCATTTGATACGGTGAACCGCGAGGCACTGTGACTGGTGTTGGGTAAGTTTGGTTGCCCGCGTAAGTTTGTAAGTTTAATTGAATGTCTGCACAGTGGTATGCGAGCGCGGGTGCAGCTGAGTGGAGAGACCTCTGATGACTTTAAAGTTGTCTCTGGTGTGAAGCAAGGCTGTGTCTTAGCTCCTGCCCTGTTTAATATATATCTTCATGCAATGTTGTTTTGTGCTTTTGATGCGGCTTGTGCTTACGGTGTTTGTGTGGAGCACCGTATTGATGGTGGGTTGCTGAACATCCGTCGTTTCGGTGCGAGAACTCCAGTCTGTGAGACAACTATCCGTATGTTGCTGTTTGCTGACGACTGTGCGTTGTTTTCACACAGCGCGGATGAGTTGCAGCACATGACTAGTGCTCTGGCTTCGACAGCGGCCAAATTCGGGCTCACCATCAACACAAGCAAAACTGTCTGTCTCTTTCAGCCTTCACCGGAGGTGCAATCTTCAATATTGCCGCAAATCAGCATTGGCGCTGAAGTACTGGAAACCACCTCCCGCTTCTGCTACCTTGGGAGTGTGATGTCGACTGATCAGCAGCTACACATTGAGTTGCGTAATCGCGTGTCGAAGGCGGCAGCGGCATTCGGGAAGCTTGAGTACCGAGTGTGGAACAACCATCAGCTTAGCATTGGCACGAAGCTGATGGTGTACAAGTCCATGGTACTGTCCGTTCTTCTATACGGCAGTGAAACGTGGACGATGTACCGTCGGGATGTGCGATATCTCGAGCGGTTCCATCAGAAGTGTCTACGACGAATTTTGCGGATCGGCTGGGGCGCCAGAGTTGCAGACACGGAAGTGTTGCGCCGAAGTGGGATGTATGCAGTAGACGGCATACTTTTACTGCGACACCTGAGATGGCTCGGTCATGTGAGCCGTAGGGATTCGGCGCGGATACCGAAACAACTTTTATACGGTCAGCTGAGTATAGGGAAGCGGCACGTGGGGAAACCAAAGTTACGTTACCAGGACATGATTAAAGTGAGCCTCACACGTTCTAATCTTGATTGCAGATCATGGGAATCGAATGCGGTTGATCGGCGCGTATGGCGCGATCTAATCACGAAGGCAGTTGCTGAAGTGCGGGAGAAAGCCCTCATGCATGTAGAGAAGAAGCGGCAGTTGCGGAAGCGGCAAGCACCAATGAATTGTACTCCGTCGACATCGAGCGCATGGTGCCGTAGAACATGCGGTCGCGAGTGCCTTAGTCAGGCAGGCCTAGTGAGCCATGAGAGCGGTCACTCGGGACCACGGCCGAAGCGACGACGGCTCCCGCAGTGAACGTAGGCAGCACCGACGCAGCGTTTGTAGGCACGCTGAATTCGATTTACTAACCGCATGCTTGCATGCTAAGTCTCTTTATTTCAGGTGGTG
This sequence comes from Dicrocoelium dendriticum, assembly GCA_944474145.2. Lineage (NCBI taxonomy): Eukaryota > Metazoa > Platyhelminthes > Trematoda > Plagiorchiida > Dicrocoeliidae > Dicrocoelium > Dicrocoelium dendriticum. The sequence goes on along the minus strand of OX104064.1, from coordinate 210,020,113 downwards.
GGTTTACAGTTTTTACCTTAATGCTTTTCGTTCTCATATAAATATCTCCCTGTACTCTATTCCATTAACTTGCACACATCGCTTCAGCCAATTGCATTCGATTTCCATAACATTTGTGTGTTCGTGGCATTCCGTGAACTATACTTCCTGACCTCGTGCACTTAGCTAGGATCTGTTTGTAAACAACTTATTACATATGCTATTCACTTAAGTTTTATATCACCGTTTCCTTATGCATTAATCGTTTTTCTTTTTTTCTTTTTCTTTTTCTTTTTCTTTCTCTCTCGCTCAAGTGTTTGGCTGTTGTTTGATAATCCCGGTGTGGCTGCGCTTGATGTGCATGTTGACAAGGTGCCTACCTGTCTATTACCCACTACATCGTTCATACTGGCTCCAGGAAACAGTTGGTCGTTGCTGGAGGGGACAGGGTGCACGGTTCTTGTGGCCGTGTTAGGGTCGAAGAGTGGTTCCATGCAGTCAGTGTGGAACGGACTACGGTCCAGCCACCGCCTTGTGTGCGCTTGATTCCCCAAATACAGCGTGCTTGTGTTTGCCTGTGAAGGATTGCGAGCCGGCTCCGTTGATGAAACGTGGTTCCCATCCGCATGCCTCCCGGTCTTATTCCTTCGGGTTTACACTGGATGTGGGGTGTGTGGATGGAGCTGTGGGTGGTGCAGCGCAAGCCATCCATGGTCCCTCTGTAGGCGCAGGCGTCCTGTGGCTTGCCACAGTGACAGGCAAATCCGAAACCGGATGCCGCCAACCATATGTATATGTAGGTATATGTATATGTATATTTCTCAGTTGTGCCCCATGCTGCGGCTGATGTTGCCTTCTTGATGCTTCTTCACCGCAGTTGGGCTAAACCAACTTACACTTAAACTAGGTCTTTTTAAGCTGGATAAATTTCATTCCGCTTTATTTGGTTTGTTCTGCCTCCCTGAATAATGTTCTATTAACTGGCCACGTTGCTTACACTAACTGCGCTTATCTTCGGTAATTTTGTTGCGTTTTGTAGCATTTTAAAGTAACTTGTGGCTATTTCTTACTTATCACGGATTTGTTGTTAACGCACTTACTTCATATGGTAAATTAGCGAAGAGTTATGCCACCGTATCTGTATGCATAATTGGATTTATTTTATTTCAGCTTGTCGTTTAAAGTGAATGGCTGTTGTTTGATATCCCCGGTGTGGTTGCGCTTGAGGTGTATGTTGACAAGGTGCCTACCTGTCTATTACCCACTACATCGTTCATACTGGCTTCAGGAGACAGTTGGTCGTTGCTGGAGGGGACGGGGTGCACGGTTCTTGTGGCCGTGCTGGGCTCAAAGAGCGGTTCCATGCACTCAGTGTGGAGCGGACTACGGTCCAGCCACCTCCTTGTGTGCAGTTGATTCCCCAAATACAGCGTGCTTGTGTTTGCCTGTGAAGGAGTGTGGGCCGGCTCCGTTGATGAAACGTGGTTCCCATCCGCATGCCTCCCGGTCTTATTCCTTCAGGTTTACACTGGATATGGGGTATGTGGTTGGAGCTGTGGGTGGTACAGCACAAGCCATCCATGGTCCCTCTGTAGGCGCAGGCGTCCTGTGGCTTGCCACAGTGACAGGCAAATCCGAAACCGGATGCCGCCAACCATATTTCTCAGTTCATGACCTAGGTCGGCAATAACCGCACAACTTCAATTTCGCAGAATAGTGTAATTTTCAAATATCGGATGTATGGTAGACCGTTGTATTTTTATCATTCCTGCTTACCCCCTGAGTCTGTGCTCCGTTTGCCATGCATTTTTTACTGCTGGATGCTATGGGCAGAAAGACAGCAGCATAAATCCAACCCTATTTCGTCAAGTCAGAATGAGATGAAGAAAGTGGTACTGGTTCATGGTGTGCCAGAATTGAAGCATGACGATAGCAGTGAACGACAGAAGCACGACATCGAAGAATGGCGGTACATCGCAGAACTATACGACATGAAGAATGTCGTGGCTTTTGGCGTCACCCGTCTAACTGCTTCCACAAACTACCAAGGTAGCTGGCCACGAATTTTGAAAGTTACCTTGGCTGCGCCCGAAATGGTATCAGTGACAATCCAAGCATGGCATGACAACAGGAAACTTGGGCCACCAGAAGTACGGTTAAGACCATTCCTTCAATTAGTGTAGACCTCAGATACAGATGAGCCAGCCTCAATTGTACCTATCTCAAACCAGCCAACTGTGCAAACAACCGTTACAAAAACTTCAGCAGACCGGCACTATTTGTACCGGTCACTCACAGCGAACCGAGCTCCTGATGCGTCAACAAATACAATGCTGCTACACCAACACTCAGGGGTTGTACTCTGAGCTCTCGAAGCTGCGCCACCGACATGAAACAACAACTTGGGACCTCAGAGTAGTCACTGAAACTTGGCTCTCAAACGACATACTTGATCCGGAGATTGAACTCAGTGAGATGTCAGTCATTCGACATGATCGTCCATCTCGCGGGGGCGGTGTTGCTCTCTACTATCGAGATTATTTGTAATGTGAGGCGCTTACCGAAAATTCCCTTGTTATCCTTGACGCACTATTTTGCCGATTGCACCTAGCAGGTCGCGATGTTGGTTCACAGAAGAAGAGTGATGCTTATCCCTTAGCAGTTATTTATAGACCTCCGAACTCATCAGCAGACAGCGATAACATTCTGTTAAGCGCCCTCCGCTATGCTGTTTCACAAAAGTACTCTCACTAGCTTATAATGGGTGACTTTAATGTTCCTTCAATAGCATCGATGTCCCCTAATGAGCCATCATTTAAATCGAAGCTCCTCGAAATCATGGATGTGACAGTTTTGTATAACCATGTACATCGACCAACCAGACATCGCGGTTCAAACAAGCCATCACTCCTGGACGTAATCCTAACTAATGAAGAGTTGATGGTTGAGTCAGTAGCATACGATCCTCCACTGGGCCGTAGCGACCATTCAGTCCTAACATTTGGTTATGTATGTTATGCCAGTATTGTTGCTAAAGAAAGAGCAACTCAACGCACTATTACGGACTATTATAAGCTGCGCAGCTTAGCAGCAACCGTTGACTGGGACCTACAGACGCCAGCTCAGCAAACGACGCGTGGAATGAATTGAAAGGCAAAATTAAATGGGTCATACACTCAGCGTCGAAGGTTGTACCATTACGAACATCGCGCCGGATCCGGAGCAGAACACGTAAATGGATCAACAGAAGAGATGAAAACTGGAGGCAACATTTGCTAAGCCCATGTGATATCACGTGGCAGGATTACAAAGTCGTCAGAAACTACTGCACGTCACTCATTAGAGTCGATAAGTACGAATGGCAGGAGAATATGGTGCTGAAATTTACGCGTAACACCAAACTGCTATACAGATTTGTGAATGGCAAAAGAAAGGTTAAGCCCGGAATACCACCACTCAGGACGGGGCCACTGGCCTAACAACTACTGCTGTGGATGCCGCGAACGCTCTACTCTTGCAATTTGGCTCGGTAGCTACAAATGTCATGGAACCTTCGCCCTATCAACTCCCAACAAATGTCGTTGGCTTATCCAGCGTCACCTTTACTCCAGCAGCTGTCGCAAGCAAACTACACTCTCTCCGGAGTACAGTGCCCCTGAAATCGACATGATCTGCCTAAAAGTACTAAAATCCCTTGCTTCCACAAAAACAACACCACTTGCAACCTTTTTCTAGTGTCTGTTAACTCCCATACACTCCCATCTGAGTGGAAAAATGGCATTATCACTCCAATCTATAAAGGAGGTAAGCGATCGGATCCTGCTAACTACCGACCTATTACTCTCCTTCCTGTTTTATCGAAAGTTATGGAATCAGTTATCGCAGATGAACTGACGAGATACTTTGAAAGTCAACAGATAATTTCTAATGCCCAACATGGTTTCCGACGCAGACGATCTTGTTTCACCAATTTGCTGATTACTCGGGACTTATGGACCAGTAAAGTAAAGTAAAGTAAAGCAAAGTAAACGCATATGACGACATAAATACTCGCTAAATGAGCATACGAAAGAAATTGGTTAAAGGTGAATTCGCGATAAGTACAAAATGTCCGAAAGTTATTTTATAAATACCACGATAAGATTACGCAAGTTTACCACAATTTGCATGAACGACGTGTGCAAGTTGGGAGAAGATTAGTAAGTAGGCAGAACAAACCAAATAAAATGTAATGATTTTTATCCATATTAAAAAGACCTAGTTTAAGTTAGTTTAGCCCAGCTGCGGTGAAGACGCATCGTGAATGCAACAGCAGCCTCAACATGGCTCACAGACCATATATATATATATATATATATATATATATATATATATATATATTTAATGTCAGACTGAAGATAGCCCGGCATATTTTATGTCACATAATTTGGCCCTCCTTGCAAATGTTTGGACACCCCTGAGCTAGGCGCACTCTCGTGCTATGATTTGAAGTCCGTCGAAAACTCGATTAGACTGTACGCAAACGGACTACGCCTGCTTTGGGCACTTCGACCAGCTTATGCACTTGGTTGTTTGGATACGTCTAGCTGACACGTCGTAGAGGATCGGGTCCTTAGAAAAGAATTTTTTCTCATAGTGATCTAGACTGCTTTAGAAGAAGAAATTAACCATCACTTCCTTAATCTTGCCTTCCACTGTTCTTCAAAAATTGGTGTGTGTAATATCCGCCATAGATGTGGTTCATTAAGGCATTCAACTGGGCCAACCACTTCGTTCTCCTCTAAGGCTTACTGCGTAAGACAGCAACAGTTCACTTCACACCTGGTTGAAAGATTTTTTACATGACAGAAAAATTAAGGTACGAATAGCCAAAGCTTACTCAGAAAGTCTGGGCATCTGCTGTGGTGTATTGCAAAGATCCGTCCTCGGCCCGCTATTTTTTAATTTATAATGATAACAATAATAATACCTAGCTTTCTCTCAATGTAAGAAACCGTGTCTATAGTGGCACAGATCAATTTGTTTGCTCTAGCATAGGTGACATGCATATGTATAGTATTGGAAAATGCTTTTCTTGGATTTTCTGGCGGACGATTGGGGCCAAAGCCTAGTTACATAACTGATTTCCAAGCGAATATTTGTACCCGATGCTGATGTTCTTAGCTGATGCTAAAGTATGGAGAGAAATTCGCTTAGCATCAGACCGTGTCTAAACTTTGCAAAGTGCCACCTGCAGACGGTGCTTAGCAGCTTCATTAACACATTTTCTGAGATAGCAAGTTTTGCAATATATGACTAGTGAAGAAGACTTAGGTATCATCGGTAAAGCAAGTCTTGGCAATTCGCTCCAAGTTTTGAAGGAAGAGAAGGTGGCGAAATTGAACGTGTTTTTTTGAGGCTTGGTCTCGGCACTTTTGGACTACGGCTAGTATCACAGTTGATCAAAATATCTTCCTCCCTACCTTGAATATGCAGTTCATGCATGGCAACCAGTGTTAAAACTGGATATTCGTCTGTTGGAGCGGCCACGTAGAAGAGCCACCAGGGCAACTCTTGAACTAACCGGTTTTAGTTACTAACTGCTACTTCTTTTACTCGGTGTGTCCACTTCAGATTACCGACGGCATCACGGAGATCTTTGTTCTCACATACTAGATACTAAATGAAAACAATCATCCATTTACATCACTGCTGACTTCAGCCACTTACCAGCAGTGCTAAGGCCACCACTTGAAACTGGTACCACCACACTCCCGTTGGATTGTATCAAATGTTTGCTCTTTTAAAATATGTTCTCAGTGGAATGCACTGCCATCGCAAATGGTGAACGCACCATATATCGCGATACTCGAATGAGTATTAGAATACCATCTTGGGGATAAACGCTGCACATCAACGTGCTAAATTGTGATGTCCCTACGACCGATAATTCACGTACAACATTGGAACACATTGAATGTACTTTTCTTTTGCGCTTCTTTATCATGTGGGTCTTGAAAATTTTTGCTTTTATCGCACCATAGCCAGTGAACTATTGGTATCGCCTCATCAGCTAAAAAACTCTGCGATTTTACCTAAAATGGTGATGGACTTCATGCAAATAAGAATATGTTTGTCCTCCTAAATTGCACACTAGACTTGATTGAGCTCAGTTTTAAAGTATTTGTGGACAACTCAAAACACCTATGGTCAAAATCATGGCCGTTGGGTGAATTTGGACGTGTCAAATATGAAAGTCGAGCAGCTTTTTAAGCACATTTTCTCCTGAACTGATTGTTACCAGCGTGTCTATTAAATGCTGTAAGAAGGTAAACGATAAAAGTCTGTCAAATGTATATATTTCTTTGTGACAAAAACTCAAAACGCGTAAACCCTGTGAAGTGTCATCATGAACAATCATCCAAATCGAACATTTGTGCACAGGTTAATGGCCGTAGAGACAAATTCGGGCAAACTGAAGACTACTGTTCGTGTTGTTATTTATCCCCTTGGTCTGACGGAAAAAGTGTTCATCGCAAATTGTCAGAAGATCCTGGCGGTTTGTGCAGAAGTAGAGTAGAAACGTTTTCCAGCAGCAAAGTGTGAGGCATGAAGGAAATGTGACCTGAACCAGAAAAGAACCGCTAGACGATGCTACTTGCTTATTTACATCGAAGCTTAAATAAGTGACCATCAATAATTTAGGATAAATGTCCTATCAGAAAATGTGCATTTATAATCATCTTTTATATCCAGTTAAATATTATGACGGAATGAAAATTAAGCTGATAAAATATTAAACAAAACTAGCGTTCGTGCGCTGCAAAACGTTGCTCAAACATATGAAACAAGAAATATATACCCAGAAGTACGCAAATACGCGAAGAATATTCTTTCGATAATTCTCATCGGGCCTGTGCAATTATGAAGCAAAACATTGGAGGGAATAAAGTTGGCAGAGGCTTGTATAGAGCTATGCAAACAGTGCACACTGCTACAGGCTCTGAAATTGCCTTGACCTTGAACTTGACATATCACCTGTCTTAATCACCTGTTTCCTAATGCTACAGTCTGATCAAACCCTTGAGTTAGTTTTCACACCGCCCAGTTACCGACTTGGTTACTTTTTGTACAAGCCTCTACGAGCTGTATTCCCTGCAATATTTTGCTTCATAATTGTACACGCCCGATGAGAAATATCGAAAAGAATATTCTTTGCTCATTTGCTTACCTCTGACTCAAGTGGAGATACATAATCCTTGAGAAGACTGTCAAATGTATGGGTGCACATTGCGTCTGTCATCTGCTAGTAAAATCTTGCAAATATTAAAGGAAATTTAACTTATCCCGGGGGAGTTCTGTTCTATTTTCCTACTCCATGAAATTTGCTTTCCTTCAAATTGGCTTATTTTGCAACGGTCTACTTCCTTCGGATTTACACCGGAGATAGGGTGTGTGGATGGAACTGTGGGTGGTGAACGGCAACCCACCAATGGTCCTTCAGTAGGTCGCAGGCGTCTTGTGGCTACCCCCGTGGAGGCCACAGTGACAGGCAAATCCGGATGCGGATGCCGCCAATCCATCCATGAAACGAATGTAAAATGGCACACTCTGAGAAGACCTGATAGGAAACAACACACGTAAGCCTGTCGGACATTCCAACGTGTGGACACGAGGAAAGGGTTTTCTAGGGTAACAACAAGTGTGGGTTCGTATTTCGTAAGAAATATGGCGTCACTTTATGTTTCATTAGGTTAAACATATTAGGTTCAAGACGGCCATTAGCTCTTCACATCCAATATGTTTAGCAACCATCAAATGCTGACACTGGAATCGGTAATTACACTAAACACCTACGTACCTAAAGGGAGTCCAGAAGATTTAGCGTGGTATGGACAGTAGCTTTGCAACGTTTGATCAGGCACCCGCCACTTGCATTATCCAACATAGCGAACTGAACACTTGTATGGCGAATGCAGCAGACACCAAGAAAGACTTCAAATTGTGGCGACTTAATTAATTTTACTTACAGAAGAGTAGTAGGGAGAGTTGCATGTTATACGAAGAAATTCACCACATCTAGGCTCACTCAGACAGACGTCACACGCCCGGAAAAGTATTGTACGCACGTTTCATCCTTTCGGGAATCGTCAGCAGTGCGCATTTCATCGGGCCCTGGTTGGGCTCAAACCCGCAACTCGACTGTTGCCAGTCCGTGATTGAGACCACTGAGCTACGGGGGACGGCAACGACCATCGTGAATAAGTTACTAGATGTGATGATGTGGTGAGGGAGCTACCCTGTCCTCTGCACGGCAGTAACCTGTAAGTCAGTGGATAGTGAGCGGCGCTATATCACATCTAGTAACTTATGCACGATGGTCGTTGCCGTCCCCCGTAGCTCAGTGGTCTCAAACAGTCTAGTTGCGAGTTCGAACCCAACCAGGGCCCGAAGGAATGCGCAATGCTGACGATTCCCGAAAGGACGAAACGCGCGTACAGTGCTTTCCGGGCGTGTGACGTCTGTCTGAGTGAGCCTAGATGTGATGAATTTCTTCTTATAATTTTACTTAATTCATCCCAGGCGTAGCAATTCTATTGAAGCAGGTTTCTTTTTTCAAGCAGTGATACAGGCATTGCTTTCCTCACTATCATGTTGGCACAATAACAATATTCATTTACTCTGTGCATTCTTATGTAAACAATGCGTTTGATGCCGAAGCACGGAAAACGGGCTCGTTCGCCACATTGCATTCCATAAAAGTAGTCGTCAGAAACAGAGGCTGTTGCATCGCAGAACTATGGTTATTTGGCTATTCGACCTGAGGTTGTGGCCACTTGCTTTTATTCGGCTTCAGTCAATTAATAACATGTGTGTGCATGGCTGGCAGCATTCAATTCCGTCCTTACCATACTGCTTTTCATTTTCCACCTGCCAAACGTGCAACCGGAGTAAATTTTATACGTGCTGCTCAGACTGCACACTATTTGCATTGAGATGTGGCTGAAGAGACAACTATCCCTATGTATGCATATCAAATGTAGTTGGTCAATATGACTATCCGAAGTAAGTGTGGAAATATTTAGTTTATTTGAATTCATTTCACTATGTGTTTATTGGCATGTGTACATTATGCCTAGAATCCATGTGCACGCACATGTTTCGGAAATAGGATGAAGAATTCTGCCTGCATGATACATATTAATGCTGGTTGAAAATTTAGCCGGTGCTTGACTTAAGCATAGACGAAAAACACTTCAGAATCCAATTTAATTACGGATAAGATGTGGTACAACTGTCACCACCTGGTTGCTGCCCGAACAATCCAATTTCTGAATTCCTATGGGTTAAGTGAACAATCGTAAAATGGTGTTCACCGGTAGCTTAGCTAAGTCATCGCTTTGCCTAATAACACTACTTTAAGTCGATCTGTAGCTCAGAAGTGTGTAATTCTCCGCGTTCCGGAAGATGCAAACTGATTTTCTTTAAATTTTGCAATTTACTACCTATATCGAGCGGGAGGAGTGAAAAATGTCGGCTGAAATGCTAATATTAACCATAAATATGAATACTGAGAAAAGTGACCGAGAAGGTAAAAATCTGTTTTTCTCCCTCGTAGGAGGAGCGGGCATATGCGCGGAATCACGTCTCTGATTTCTGCGTCGTGACAGCATATTGCAGCTGCACTACGTTTTATCGGGATGTCATGCGCTCCCTATACCTGTAGTTCGCAAAGTGGGCATTAAGGATGCTCTTAAATTCCGCCAACCGTTTTGCATTGACTAGTGTCTCTGACAGCTTGACCCAATATTTCACCACTGGACGCTCGAGGCATAGAGAGTGAGGGCTACGCTTTAACTCCGGTACCATTAGTTTGTACCGGTGTCTGCGTCTGCTGCCTGGTGTGCGGACGTGCAGCAGCGTCCTCAAAATAGTGAGTTGACTCAGATGCAGTATCCGGTACATCATGAAGTCAACCCGAAGCCGACGAAATGACAGGGTATAAAGCCCTAGACTTCCTCGTCGATCTTCGTAAGACATACCCCGTAAACTGGGATAAGCCGGGTAGCTCCATGCTGGACTCGTCCTAGCCTGTGCACCACACATATTGTGATCGGACAATAGGCGAGTTAGCCGTACTCAGGCATCAGTCTTATCATGACCAACTCTTCAGACCAAGTGCATAAGCTGTGTCGAAGTGCCCAAAGCAGGCGTTGTCCGTTCGTCTACAGTCTGTTCAGTCTGGACTTGGTGGTGTGTGCCTGTAACCTGGCTACTTGGAGGCCTGGAGGTGGATTTTCTTGGAACCGGTTATTCTGACGCTGGCAATTACGTGTTGATCGGTCGTCCATGATAAGCGCGGCGCCGCTATGGGGTGCCGGCCGGGGAGCTGACTCCAAGGGTGGTCTAAGGAGCGGTGCACCGGATTAAGGCGGAATCATTGGTAGAGCAACAGTGACAGAAGTCGACTCCACAAACATTGTAATAGTTGTATCTAGAATGAACTACGTTTCTAGAGCTTCTACTTTCATAAATTCAGCTATCTTAGCTGTTCAGGGGTGCGACGACATTATTGCAAACAATGACACCCACTGATGATTACTTGAAACAGATAGTCGTGTCGCGCTCATACTGTCATCTAGTCCATTATCCGAATCAGCGATGTCCCGAATTTATCAGCCTCTCAAATTGCGTTGCTGAATGTCCGCCTGTAATCGAAAGACGCGTCTGTTCCCTAGATGATGCTTTTAGAACCTGTCAGCCCCCTTCCCTGTGAATTGCAGATTTACGGCCGAGTGAGTGGGAAATGTCACATATTTGACAAGTTATTTTGCAGCAAACAAATATGTAACACACGGTCGTGCTGTTCAATTAGACCCCATCTTCACTCGCAACACAAATGTACACGGTTGATTGACAGTCTTTCTCAAGCAAATGAACGTGTTCACATCGCACTACAAAACGCTCACACGCTCTAGCGTGACGGCTGAGGGAACCTCAAGCCATGGATTCAGTGATGTTGCAGGAAAGATGAAAAGAAGTTCCTGATTGGTAGGACCCATGCATGTCTCATGTGACGTGCCGTTCTTGCGGATGTTTGCAACAAGGTAAAAGGAATGGTGAATGGAACCTAAGTGCTTCCAGACTTCGGAATAATTTGCGACAGTGTCAAAATATACTCACTCAGGCTGACTTAGTTTCCTAGGAGCTACGTTTCCTGCGTTGCGCTAATTTCTCTCGTTGCTTCATCCACGAAATATTGTTAAGCTTGGTTTGTTCAAAATTGTTTTGAGTGTTTAAAGCAGGACATGATTATCTGAACATGAGTGTTTGTAAGTAAAAAGGAAACCAAGAATATAGTTGAATGTAAGGTGTTTGCTATTTAGCTAGAGGACTGTCAACGAATAATGCATCAGTTGCACGGACGTCGCGGATTTTTGGATCATTGTGGCTGGATACTACTTTTGCTTCAGATTCTTGTGTTAGCAGTGTTTTTCTGCGTGAATTATGATCCAATATTCTCCGTTTGGTGTATTTTCTAATAGTCGCATGATTGCTGGCTATTCGTTGGCTAAATCCGGAGATCTCATTGATTTGCCCCACTGCCATCGCTGTCCGCCATCTTGGATTTGCTCTCCCTTGTGATGTCGCCTCAAGCTAGTTGTGGTTCGTGTTCGAAATTTGTGGGAAATAAGTGTCATGCACTTGGGTGCCTCGGCTGCGATGTTTTGTTCCATATTTCGTGCATTGGCTGGTCCATTGACGTGTTTCGCAAATCTCTCCACATCCGACATCGGATTTTAAAGTTATGTATGATAAATTTCGCGGTGCAAGACATCAGTATACACAGCGACGGCCAACAACTACGGGAAAACCTCCCTTCCAGACAGAAACAAACCGTTCACCACGTCGGCTCAAACGCCCTCGTGAAAGGAACCCCTGTCACCTCGCTTTCTCTTGTCACTTCGCGATCTGCATGACCAACGGCGTCTTCGACCCCGGCCGAGCCTCAGGTTCAGTGTTCCCCACGGATGGAAGACTCAGACTCGGAATCTACGAAATGCCGCTCCATTGGTCGGTCCATGCATTCCTCAGAACCTGTCTGCAAACTTCTGAACACCGAGGGTCCATGGACCACTGAAAAGCGCAAGAGGTCACGTAATCGAGTTCAAGTGTCCCCTGCTGATAAACAAAAACCCAATCAGATAAGCGCCTCTAGTTCTGCTCCCACAGGTTCATCACTAATTACGCTAAGGCGTCATAATCTCATGGTCTTCCACGTAGCTGAGTCAAAAGATGAAAACCCTCAGATACGTTAGATCACGAGTTTGAGTACCCCCAGGGGCTAATGGATAGACTCTTGGATGTGCGCGAAGACAGTGTGACGATTAAACACCTAAGCCGACTTTGTCAGGAAACCAATTAGTCATGTCGACCTCAGAGATGCACCTTTGCTAATCACAATATTCCGCAGCTCCTACTGTCTCGCCTGTCAAGGCTGAAAGTCATAAAAGTTCACATCCGATGAGACTTGGAACCTGAAGACAGGGATCGCCTGAAGACTGCGGTCATTGAGCTCACTGTACAGAAGAAAGTGAGCGACTCACAAATTCGAGATTTTCGGGTGAGCAAGAAGGGTGTACGAACCCATAACAACCGGTTGATCAACATGCAAGTCCCGTAGCACCTCCTAGGACCTCCATTTGGCATTCGCCAACGTGTGCAGCCTAATGAACAAACCTGACGAACAGCGCCGCTTTGTTGTCTCAGAGCGGCCGGACGTTGTTGGACTTGCAGAGACTTGGTTGAACTCCGACGTCATACCCCAAGAATTCGCGTTGTCAGGATACTCTTGTTTCCTATGCGACCGAAAATCAAAGGCTCAGGGTGGTGTTCTTTTGTACACAAAAACATCACTATCTTGCAAACTTACCAGCACCTATCGGAGCGAGGATAGTTTATGCGAGCAATTATGGGGCACAATCCGCCTCGGGCGCTCAGAACTAATATTGGGTGTTATCTACCGCAGCCCATTAAACCGTTGTTGCGATTGCTTACCACATATACAGAAGCATATGAGCCGTCCTCACCTCTTATTAATGGGGATCTAAATTTACCTAAGATATTCTGGCCAGACGTTCGGCTTCTTCCCGGTCATGGCAACGTTTGGCTCAATTCGCTAAAACGACTATTGAAATCGGGTCAACGCAACATGTCATCCAACCGACGCGCGTAACTCCGCACTCGGCATCTTGTCTGGACCTAATGTTTACGAGCTGCGAGCAGAACCTGAAGGAGATCAGAATCCTCGAACCTCTGGCGAACAGTGACCACTGTTCAATTGTGGCAAGCATAGAACTGTCGTTACTGTATTACAATCAGCGAAAGCTGACGTTCAACTATTGGAAGACGGACTTCAACGAGCTCGTCCAAGCCGCAACTCAAACTACTTGGACACTATCACATGACGCGTCGCCTGAGGCCTGTTGGTTAATAATGAAGGGGAAGCTTAACTCGCTGTGTACTCGGTTCGTCCTCCTGAAGTATTCAAACTTCGGACCTGTCAAACCGCATTGATTTGATACGGAATATCGACAGTTAGCGCGACGGCCTTGCAAAGTTTGAGATAGCTACATCAGCTAGGGTTGTGATGAAGATTACACAGTATACAAGAAACAGCGTAACTTAGGTAACGCAGCAAAGGTTAAGAAAGCCGACAGTTCGAAGAGGAGCTGGCATCCTCGGCCACAACTGCACCCAAAAGAATATGTACCTACTTGAAACATCAATTGAAAACTGGGGGCGACCTACCAGTCTTAGAGAGATTGGACGGACAGATGCTCAATTGAAGCGCGGGGTGCACGGACGCCTTGGCTACGCACTTCCTCATCATAATTTCCAGTAGACCGGCGGCTGTTCCAGTACCGGCACAGGTTGCGCCAGTCTTGTTCGACAGCCTTCAATGTGATGCAGTCGAAGTGTATCAGCTACTCGTTAACCTCCGTAGCTGCCGGGAAATCTAGAGAATATTAAAACAACTAAGCGGGCCTATTCGACGTAAATCAACCTCCGATGTAGATGTGGAGAAACTGAACCAAGACTTCTGCAACTGCTAGAACAAACCGATATCTGAATCATCTTTTGCCCAATCTAAATTGTCTAAACACTCATTGCCCCCTGTTGTCAGCGGCTCTGTACATAAGTTAGTGAAACAGCTTCACTCAATGGAAGCAAGTGGTTCAGACAGTCTGTCTCCCGTTGTCCTCCAGGAATGTGACGAATCTCTGCCTACTCTATACCCACTATGAATTCAGCAACATAAAATTGTCGAATGCTGGTGAGGTGTCAATATCATGCCAATACTAAAAAGTGCTCAAGCGGATATCGACCTACTGCTTGTACTACGTAATCTTAAAGATGTACAAAAACACCATACTTGCGAGGATGCCGACACGACAGAAGTCAACTCATCCTCTTAAATTTGCCTACCGCAGTTCGAGGTCAGCCCAAGATGCAGTAGCTTGCTTGTGCTCCCGGTTCTGTCATCCTTCAACAATGGAATCAAATTCACCTGAATCTGTTTCTTGGAATATAGCGGCGCGTTCGGCTGCGTAAACCGGGATTTACTGCCTAAAGTTGTACTCGATGCTGGAATACATCCTTCCATCGAGTAAATTTTTGGGAATTTTTGGCGATCGTGCGCAGATTAATCGATTTGGGAGCAGAAACTCGTCAACCCAAAAACACGAACTCCGGGATTATTTAAAGAGCGATTCTGTCACCATTTCTAACTTTGTATGTACAATACCAGTCAGAAGAGAGGTAACCCTGTTGAAATATGCAGATGACATTGTCCTTGGCGTCCAATAATCGACGACCGCCTATTCACCCAGACTGCAAGATATTCTTAACGAACTTTTATTTTGATCAAGGGCAGGCGAGCTGCCGCTAAACCTGTCTAAATGCAGTGCTATAATTTTTCACTGAACGGGAGCAACTGATATTAACTGATTCCCCAGCAATTCCCGGAAATCACCATCGATTGCAACAGGTTGAACTCTGTCACATTGGTAAATTACTTGGGTGTTTTGCTAACCTAGGATTCATCTTGGCCACACCATACAAAAGAAACGTTCACAAAAGTCCGGAGGTAATCGTTCTACACCTCACGACTGCGAGATTCCTCAGTCCCCCATGATTTTATACTTCGCTTTGAAACCGCATGTGTTAATCCATGCTGCACGCATTGTTCACCAGTAATCATTCCTGGTCTATTTGGTAAGGAATTTGAATCAATCTCCTGGCTGGTAAAAAAATTATCGTGATGTAACAACGGGACAATGCATTTATACGGATAGAAAAGCAAATGCTTAACAGGTCTCGTAGGATGGTTATGGTTAAACTACAAAATACTAAATAAATTTGCCAATAAAATTAAGTTTAAACCAGTGAACTCACTGAAGCGTACGTAGAATAAACTGTGAATTCAAGATAAATCCATAAGGAATGACAGCAAATGGGACGTTGGCAAAAATTGTCTCCTGGTTTACACATACAAGAGGTGAAAATGTGGTACGAAACTTGGGATTTAGCCAGCATTGAAATATCTTCCAGACATTTGTGTTTATGCATGGGTAATGGGTCATGTAATCGGTGCAGCGAAATAAATGCCCAGTTAACTCAGGCTTTGAACTCTTTCAGTGTGTGAGCATAAATGCTAAATTCTGGCAGGGCCTTCCACATCCTGCAAACGCGCACAGAAAAGAAATTCTGACGACATTCCAAACGACTGCGCTGCTCTGTCAGCTTGAGATGGTGGCCTCTAAAAATACTATGGTGACTGAGCGATAGCAAGTAACGGCACGTGCGGTTGGGCTCTCTCAAAATGTAGTAGGTCAAAATAAGGTTCCCGTGCAATCGCCGACGCTTTCCTGTGAAGAACCCGAACACCTGTAGCGTACGTCCCTACGGCTAAATGTACAGACGCTTGAGATTTTTGGTTGCCCGGCGTTGGGGTATCTCTGACGCGGTGAGATCTCTGCTCAGCCATGTCTGCCAGACGTATATTGCGTATTCCACATGTGGCCGTATATATAAGCCGAGAGGTTGTGGAAAGTTCGAATGGTCGATTCGACCGATTACATGCTTCTGGAGGCCCATTTGCTGGTTTTAGACTGATGCAAGTAACCAAGATCGGCCTGGACAAATATCCAAATCCTTTTTGCCAGAACATGTTTGTAGTTGCTGGTTGCGGAGTTTGAAGGAGCACACCAACTTGTGCCGTAAGTGCAGTACTCTACCTTTGTCCACGTTGAATCGAAGTAGATTCTGTATTGACCATACGTATATCCTATTCTTCTCAGCTTGAAATTCTGTGATATTATCTGGTCTATTAACCGTCCTCCACACCTTCATATCGTCGGCATAAAGCAGGCAGTTCGGGCTTATGAGACGTGTGATACCATTAATATACGTCAAAAATAATCGCGTTCCAAGTACCGATCCCTGTGGTATACCGCATTTAACTCGGATGGGATCTCATAAGGATTCAGGCACTTATGCTTCTAGACGCCGACGTTGAATAACTTTCTGATCCATCCTAGGAGAGGATCACCAATACCTGTACGCCGAATCTTATGTTCGTTGATATATTTTATCCATTCATGTCGAGACTTGCATGAGAATAGCATAACCAGTACTTGCCGACACGAGTCACCCCTCCATTGTGTTTTAACTTCGTCAAGCAGACAGAACAAATCCAGCTATGCCCGTTCCCAAACATACTATTTGTCATTCATTCCCACCAGGATCATCATGAACCTCATCAGAGAGTTATTACAACTCATTCTTTCCTAATACAATTCAAGCAAACTAGTAGCAGCCGACCTCAAGAGGGTCGGCCAAGTCTCAAACCTGTGGTCTACATCCACCAATAACATTCTAACCTCTGAATCACTCTCCTGTTTTTATACCAACCCACAAGGTCTTTTAAGCAAATTGACGGAGCTTCGCCTGCATCAGGCCTCGATGTCAAGGGATCTCGTTATGGTAACAGAAGCCTGGTTGAATGAAACGATCACTGATGCAGAAATCGCACTACCTGGGATGTCCATTCTACGCAACGATCGACCAAGTAGAGGAGGTGGAGTAGTATTTTATTGTCGCAGCGAAATACACATTGTTCTCGCCGATGACCCAGAGGTTCAGATTTCGATGCGCTTTGGTGTCGTCTTCACCTAAGTCGTGGGGAAGCATGTTTGTTGGCTATTTGGAAATGGACAACCGCCTATCCTCCAAAATGAAGACCATTATCTCGCAGTCGTACAGCCACATTCTCCTGGTTGGTGACTTCAATATTCATACCATAGGAACCCCAGTGTGTATCAACGAAAACTTCAAATGGAAGTACAGGAGATAATTAGTGGACTACCACTCTACAATCACATCATATCTCCCACAAGATTCAGGACGGGAAACAAACCGGGTGTCCTGGATCTCGTATTCACCAACGAAGAGCTTATGATCGAAACGATATCGATAGAGAGTCCTTTAGGCCGTAACGACCATGCAACCCTCATGTTCAAGTACATCTGTTATGCACAGTATTCCTCAGAAAACATCCAGGAGTATCAGCTCATTACTGATTACGCCGCTGTAATCAAACTTATAAATGCTACAATCTGGGCATTTCTAGCAGAACAATCCCCCGATGTCGCCTGGTCTGAATTTACTCACCAGTTCAACATGTTAGTAAATAGTACTTCTAGGAAAAGACCTTCGCGAGCGAAGACAGTAAAACCATTCATACGCAGCAGGACACGCAAGTGTATCGTCACGAGGAATTTACTCTGACGAACTTACAAAGAATCGTCGAGTGCCGAAACATGGGAAGCCTACACTATCCAAAGGAATCACTGCGTAAACCTGGTACGCGAAATTAAAATACAGCACCAACAGAATCTAGCTGAGAAATTCCTGCAAAACCCAAGCTACTGTACAGACATAAACAAGCTTCGCAAAGTGCAGCGAGGAATTCCTGCTTTACACACGTTATGTGGACTCGCACAAACCACAACCGAGGCGGCCGACAGCCCAGGGTTAACAATCCGTCGCGAACTTCCAGAGCACGACATCGCCGCATACACTGTTCCCGATCGTTGTACCACCACCAGGACTTAGCCCCATCACGTTTACGAGTGCGCATGTTATGAACAGGCTAATGGACCTGCGCGTTGATAATATTCGTCCAAAAGCGTTGAAATTGGCTGCAGTAAACCTGGCGGACCCCCTCTGCAAGTTCTTTCAACGATGCTTCGATGAGTAGCTGGTGCCAACAATGTGGAAGCAGGGCATCTTCACTCCCATCCATAACGGAGGAAGTCGTACAGATCCGGCCAACTATCGCCTGACAACACTACTTCCGGTGCTCTCCAAAATCATGGAAGCGATTGTTGCCGAAGCGCTGATGAACTTCTTGGAGGAACGCAATATCATAGCACAAGAACAACATGGATTTCGCAAGAACCGATCTTGCACTTCAAACTTGCTGCTTGCCAGATCCAGTTGGACTGAGACCGTTGACAGCGGCGTAGGTGTTGACGCAGTATACCTGGTCTTCTCAAAGACTTTCGATTGTCTGAAGCACCGTATCCTCCTTCACAAGCTGCAGTGTTGTGGAATTGGTAACCCAATCCTCGGTTGGATAGGTAACTTCTTGCTTCAACGACATCTGAATGTAAGAGTTCGCGGCGTCATCTCTGACCCAATCGACGTTAAGTGCGGAGTGCCCCAGGGCTCAGTAATTGGTCCACGACTATTCCTGATTTACATAAATGATCTCGCGACAGTAATCACCTCCAACTCCTTACTCTTCACTGATGATCTCAAGATATGGCGAGCCATTAGAACAGCCAGCGATAATGCAGCACTTCAGGATGGTCTTGACAGGGTCTACGAATGGTCGACTCAGAACCTGCTTAAGTTCGACGCTACAAAGTGCAAAGTGTTGAGCAGACGCCATAAAACTACATGCGAATACAGACTGGGAGATCAAAGATTGCAGCGCACTTCAACGGAATCGATCTAGGCGTGATTGTGCAGGAAGAGCTTGGCTGTTCCCGTCAGGCCGAGAAAGCCTCCAAAAAAGCTAACCAACACCTTGGCCTTTGCGGAGGGCATTCGGGCGCTTCGATCCTTCCATCTTTTCTCAGATGCTCAACGCCTACATTCGGCCTCATTCTGAGTACGCCATCCACGCCTGGCAGCCATGGCAAAAGCAAGACCTTACCGCTCTTGAACTGCCACAACGAAGGGCGATCAAGTACGTAAAGGGCCTGTTTCATCTCCCTTACCGATTGAGGCTGAAAACCCTCGGGGTCTACAGTGGACAATATCGACGCCTGTGTGGCGACTTGATAATGGTTTATATGATCCTGAAGAAACCAAACCATTCTTGTCGTCACCTACTAAAGCTGAATAGCAATACCGCACTCAGAGGACACCATCTAAAGCTGGACACACAATACTGCCGGTTGGAATGCCGCCGGAATTTCTTTTCCCTTCGTGTGTGTCAAAACTGGAACGCCCTTCCCACATAGGTTGTTTCTTCCCCCACGCTAACGGTATTCAAAAGATGTCTGGATAATTCGCTCATCCACCTACATTACGCTATATAATCAGAGATGTTCACGTCAAACAAACTCGAAAAAACGGTGCTCATTCTCAGCTTTTGTGCTTCACTATTTACACACTGCTGTTGTGGAATCTAGTTTCGGATATATTACAACAGCATTCATCAATTACCTCAGTCCAAGAAAGCGACGCACGAGTAAGCGTTGTCGTTTCTCTTGTTCTTAGGTCATGCCTTCCCCATATTACTTCCCATATTACTCTACAGTAACAATTCAGTACAAATTCTACAATGTTTATATGAATAATGGGCACTTGAATTCACTAGGTGCTTAAATGGACGATTTACACTTATGCTTACTTTCACTTCAACCATTCTACGAGACTTGTAAATCAATCGTTTATTTACCTGTAATATATCATTGTTCATATCACAGCGCGAGTTTTCGTATACTAAAGCAGAGTCATTCCATTATTAAGAAACCAGTTTACGCTATGATGGTATTCTGCTCTTACAATTATTAAAACACCTTTTTTGAATTCCATGCTGTATCGCTGAAAGCGCGTTCCTTACGGCTGCATACTCACACGTTATTGGCGTACGAAGCATAATTTGACTTGAATTGACATTTGCATCTAACATTCACTGTAATGACTTACGTCAAGCGAGTCCATTTAAAGCTCAACAAATCACGAATTGCAAGCTTTTCTTTTTAATCTGTTTTGCCATCATACGCTTTAAACATTCTGTACATGTTCTTACGTGGACAATGTATGAAGCGGTATTTTGAATAACGTTCTGAGCTGCTGAGTTTTGCACAGTACCATCAATCGAACAAATTGTTACCGAAGGCTGTTTCATGCATGATTGTAATCTCCATCCATAGTTTTCATTTTTACGGCAACATAGATAATGCAGAGCATTCCAGCGCACAGTAGTGCATTAAGATGATAAGGCATTCCCTAAGTGTGATGCGACACCCGTCTGCTTTGCTGTCGCCTGCAAAGTGCGCTTGCTGTCTGAGCGCCACCCGCTATATTTTCTCCTTAACCTACCCCATGCTGACCGTAGAGTCTCGATTTGGCTGACGTTCTTCAGGGGCACACGGCAAGCGGAACACGCGACTGTCTGTAACAAAACATGTCTTGTTTACGGAGTCTGCACTGCAAGTGGGGGTTGGGGATGAATGTGAATGCATGTTTTCTCACCCCTAAGGCATCAGTGCGCGGGGTTTTGAAATGCACGGTGGAAGTGTTGAAGATGGAACAACTATCTCCCACCCCCGCACATGGTCAAAAGACAAGGTGCTGGTTTAGACACTACTGGACTAAACGAAAATTACAGTGGGAAAATAGATGTTTGGAGGTTTGCTGTCGGGCATAAGTGTCTGAAACCAGTCGCATTCCTCGCTTAAATGTGGTATGATTCTTACATTTTGGATAGCCAAATGGAAGAATTCAGTTTCCAAATTAACTTTAGCGAACATTTCCGGATAATTTTGAATGGTGCTGCGCAGAACATACAGGCATTTACAGTAGCTGTTTGTTGCATACTTCAAAGATGGTTTTCTCTTAGATTCTTATTTTCTTCTTTATTTTCGGCTCCGCCGTACGGAATCCTTAACGATGTTGTAAAAACCGTCTAGCATACCGTGAAAGCTGGATAGAACCAGTGTGAATTTTGGAGAAAACAATATCTTTGATGAGCCATCGCTTAGTTCTCGAAGTTCAACCAAATGCAACGGATCCGTTAAAATCCGGGATTGGCAGGCATGCGTTTGGTTAAAAGATGAAATTTGAGAGGTACAACTTCACATAACATGGAAATATACGCGTTCAGGAAAATATTAAAACCTAGTAGAGTTGTTGGAGGGAGTTCCCCCTGAACCAATTGCAGACAATACCTGAGAGACTTAATATTAATCACAATAACAATCTCTCAAAGAATGCTTCAAGCTGCAATATTAAGTGAAACCAATATGAACTAGATGCAGATTGAAAACCAGCTGTATGCGGATGGACGATCAAAAATCGTTTTATTTTCTCGGAATGATTAGCGATAAGTTTCCCTTTGCTTTGGAGGTCAGTAATGAACAAAACACAACATTGTAACCATGGTCTCAACTCTCAAAGCCGCGGTCATTACAGACCGTTCTAACTAGATGACAGCATGTGATGTAGTTCGATTTTCACTGACCGGCAAATTTACACTAGGGGTGGCACATTGTTGCCGAGTAGTGGCTGTCACAAAATAATCCGTGAAAGAATTAATGCATCGTAGAGTTTGGTCGCATTACCTTAACTCGGTGTCAGTTAGTTACGTGGCCGTAATAGAGCCAATTATCATTTGCTGACTTTGTGGATATCATAAAACACGTACTATAGCCCAGCGTACCACGGGCATTATTGCAAATAATAACCGAACCTTCTAACTCTACCACTAAATACGCATTTCCTTACACCTGGTCAATTATCTGTACTGCATGTAAGATAAAATGTTCCCCTTCCATATTCTCGTAGTTCGCAAAACTTTGGGTGTACTTGCCGGCAAACCCATTTTTCTGGGCGGTTGTTATATCCGGTTGCACTCATTTTGTCCCAGTTGTATAGAAGCAAAGCGCTGTCCTTCATATATTGACAACCACATAGCATTTCCAGCACGTGGTGGCGAGTTCATCCAGCAAGCAAGATGCACTCTCGGCCTAATAGTGCAGAATAAGTTTATCTGCTCTGGAACTGGGTTCCATTCTTAGATCTAGTAATGTGATATTATTCACCCGAACAACTTCCTGAGCATTTCGTATAACAAACATTCCGCTGACATTCAAGTTTTACTTAAGTTACTTTTCACATTGTGTAAAATAGTATATAATATATACAGTACATAGTATATATTATAGTAGTATAATATATAGTATATGTATACGATAACATAATATACTATTTTACTACTATCTATATATACAAATTATACATAGTATATATATAGTATAGTAGTAAAATAGTATACTGTCGAGAACCAAACGCTGGCATGAGCTACTCGGGGTAACGATACCAAGTTGATCAAAACGCATAGCAGATCCAAGTGCCTCGGTACCTTTTGAAGAACATTAATTAAACACAAGGAGAGATCTAATTTGGTAATTTATTGTCACAAAACTGATTTTTCTTAGTGAAATATTTTGCATTGAGAACGGTGGCATGTGAACTCGATGTCACGTAAGTTGAGCAATTTGGAGAATAACACTGTTCCATTCCACATGCGGATTAATTTGGTTTAGTGTCCACACGTGAGCAAGCAATCAGCAACGAGACATGTCGCCTGCAACGAACATGTGATCCAGCTATGGCAGCAGCCCCACGGAACGAATTATCATACAGAAAGTGACGTTAGCCGTGGTTTAATACACTTGCCTCGGTTCTGTGGATACAGATAACGTCTATGCATGAGAGAAATGAAAAAATAAACAGCAATTCACAAGGTTATGTCATGCAACATTCGTTACGAGGAAAATTGGAGAACCTTGTGCTGTTCGAAAGGCCCTTTGTAGATACTTGTTACCTGCTAGAACAGCTTTACAGCAAGGAGATTTCCCTTCATCACAACTAGTGAGGCGGCACAAAACGATGCCTGCAGCACTTCTGCAAATCTGTTCCTTGACATGTTCAGTCCCTGTAGCAGTGGTAGAACCGGTACCAGTGCGAATGGGTGGGGATGAGTGACAGTCCCCTTTAACCAAGCAGTTAGCTTGGGCTTCTATCTGATTTCATCTTCACAAACTGCAGGGCGCTTAAAACCATTTCATTTCATCTTTTCACATCATCGGACCGCTCTGTGACATTATATTCGCAAATGTAGGGTGCTCCTCAGTGATAACTGACGTTAATTCTCTCTGCCTGTAGGCCATGATGGCAGTTGCAGTGAGGGCTGAATCAAAGCGATTGCTTCCAGAAAGCACGATGATTTTGGAAGATGCGATGCTTGTGCCCAAAAATATTTGCATAGCTTCACCAAAAGGGCGCTCAGGAGGTCTTTGTCCGAAACACAGATGCCATCGGCCATTATCTGCGTCAAAATTAGAGGGGAAGCACCAAGTAGAGACATCCATTTTGTGGAACGGGACAGGGGAGCTAAAGGGAACAGCAAGAATAATAACTATGCATTGCTCTGAAATTTATCACGGTGTCATTTTACTTCAAATGATCGTGCTCGGCTTAAACAACTAGCTGCATGGCTCATATTCAGCAAACCGCTTGTAACAACTGGACAGGTCAACTTATAAATTTCAACCGGTAACCACTTATTGTATGTCAAAAATAATGCTATCCTCGGTAGGACAGAGTTCGTTGATAGTAAAGTATAGCATAAGCCATGTTATTTTACAGAGAAATTTGCGCCGGCTAGTTTGAAAATGGAACTATAGATGCTGTCGAAGGTACGGCCTCTGGAGCTCGTGGTCATATATTATTAGTTCAGCTTGCAAAATAAAGGTGTTACACCACATCTAAAGTTGAAATCCACT
The DNA here is from genome assembly GCA_944474145.2 of Dicrocoelium dendriticum. NCBI lineage: Eukaryota > Metazoa > Platyhelminthes > Trematoda > Plagiorchiida > Dicrocoeliidae > Dicrocoelium > Dicrocoelium dendriticum. The sequence continues at coordinate 209,996,003 of OX104064.1, read as the reverse complement.
TGTATGGCTGAGAATGCAATATTATGCACTTGGCTTTTTCCCCCGCGGATACTGCGTTTCCCTGTTTTGGATGAAAGCGTGGAAGTTTGTACAATGTTTCCAGTTATGCTACTAACTACTGAATAAGGAGAAAATGAAGCGAGCAGAGGTACCTCTCTGTAGCTATTAGTAATATATCTTAAGCAAACCTAGCTATTGAGATGGTGATTATTCTCGAAACCTCAAGTCGGCACAGTGCGAGTCCAAGAGTTTCTTGAACTCCGGTACCGACTTTGCTTCGACTATGACTACAGACAGATTGTTCCAAATATTCACCACCCTCCGCTTGAAGCAGAGTTTATGAGCGACCAGCTTCAAATCCGGTAAGAGAAGCTTGTACCGGTGTCTTCGTGTGCAGCTTGGTGTGCGCCGATGAAGCAGCGGCCTCAACATAGGATAATCAGTGAGATGTACTATCCTGTACGTCATGATGAGGTCAACCCGCACTCGACGATAAGACAGGGTGTACAACCCTACTCTTTTGCACTGGTTTTCATCTGACAGACCTCGTAAACCGTGGATGAGCCTTGTGGCCAAATGCAATACCCACGCAATCCTTCGCATCTTGCGCCGAGTAATCGGAGAGTAGGCGGGTGAGCTGTACTCTAGCATCGGTCTGATGACAGAAGAAAAGAGGCGGGTAGCAAGCTCTTCTGACCAAGTGCAGATGCTGCAGTTTAACGCTCAGAGCAATCGCAGTCCGATTTGGTAAAGCCTGTTCTTGTTTTCAACGGGTTTCAAATCGCAGCGTGAGGGTAAGCCGAGATCTTTCACGGATAGTGATGGGTGTAACAGTTGCCCGGCCAGATTGGAGACTCAGGGATTACCACCCTTGCTCAGCCTAAAGAATACCGAATTGATCGTGTTGATCGGATCTGACCTTTGCTGAGCACATGGAGAAGCGGTCAAGGTCACACTGAAGCAGTTCACAGTCCTCGGGTGCGCTTTAATCACCTCCATACCTTAAGATCATTTGCGAACAAAGTGCAAGGTGAACTTAGAAACTGAGGGAAATCGTTGATGTGGATCAGGAACAAAGTAGGCCCAAGGATTGTGCTCTGCTGGACGCCACTGCATGAATGGAGCCACTCGGCCAAGTGGTAATCCATCGCACCCTCCACGTCCTACTAATAAGGAAGTCACCGCTCCACCGGTGCAGTGAGCCACCAACATCGCACATCTTCAGCATCTGAATGAAGTTCACATGGTTCAGCTTGTCAAACACTTTACTGAAAGTGAGGGAAATGACGTAGTTGAAAGACTCAGAGACACGTCAACAGAGCATTAGAGACCATGCCCCTTTGTCTCTAAAAATGCATTCAATTATGAGGAGCAGGACTCGAAAATACATGGCGATAAGGGATGCAGCATAGCGTGACTACAAGGATAATCTCGACTCGATGACTTGGGGTTATTTCCTCACCCATCGCAACCATTGCACTTCACTTGTCAATGGGGAAAAATTAGCTTATCAATAGTGCCTAGACAAAAAAGCCTGGTTAACAACAAAATACTGCATAGACAAGTCAACAATCTTCGTATATTGATGCGCGTCTTCGCCATACGTTTCACGATAGCAGTTAGAGCACAAAGCGCCGAAGAAGCAGCTAATGCCCTGTGGCTGAAATATGCCGCGATTTTTGAACTCGCAGCCTCTACATGTCCCATAAGGTCAAGCACATTAACCATTCCGTCATTTACATATGTAATTTTCAACCCGGCAATTGTGCTACGGAATTTACTCTCACTGTATGATCATAGCTCTCCGGGAGCAGACAACTTTCGCCCTAAAGCACCGAAGGCTGCGGCCACCATGCTAGCTGAACCACTGTCACCGTTCTTCCAAAACTGCTTCGATGATCAGCAAGTCCCCACTATTTGGAAGCGTGGCATTATCACCCCAATTTTTAAAGACAGTAGCCGTTCAGATCCTGAAAACTATCGCCCAATGACTCTCCTACCTGTGCTAGAGAAATTATTGGAAGCGGTCGTTGCTGAGGCTCTAATGGACTACCTGGAATAAAGCAAATTCTTGGCACCGGAACAGCATGACTTCCGTCAACACCGGTCATGCACCATCAACCTGCTAATTGCATGAGGTAGTTGGCCGAAGTGGCTGATTATGGGGTGGGAGTTGACATTATCTATCTGATTTTCTCCAAAGCGTTCGGTCGCCTGGATCACCGCATCCTACTTCACCGGCTACAGAGCTGCGGATTACGAAAATCTGTTCTTGGTTGGATTGGCTACTTTCTTCACCAACGGAAGCTTCAAGTGCGTGTTATGTATTACTCTCTAACCCGATTGAGATGGAATGTGGTGTTCCACAGTGCTCGGTGCTGTGACCTTGCTTATCCTTGTTGTTTAGTAACGACCTGACAAGAGTTATCGCCTGAACTTTCCAACTTTTCGCCATTGGCGTCAAGATATAGCGGGTGATTGGTAATAAAGAAGATTACGATACACTCCAACATGAACTGAATTTCATTTATGGATGATCAACGAGGAACCTGCCTCATTTAAACATGGCTAAATGCAAGGTGCTACATCTGCGTCACCATCCGGTGAGCGTTTATGGAATGGGAGACCACGTCTTGCAGAAGGTCTCTCAGGAGCGTGACGTGGGTGTACTGGTACAGGAAGATCTCGGATGTTCGGAACAAACAGAGAAGGCCTCGAGAACCGGCAATCAGCACTTTGGCCTACTTCGCAGAGCGTTCAGTCGGTTTGAACCCTCCATTTTCCATAAATGCTTAATGTTTACGTGCGACCGCAAATGGAATATCATATTTAGGTGTGTCAGTCGTGAAAAAACAGGATCTCGCTGGTCTCCAGATTCCTCAAAGAGAGGCAACCAAGAACATCGGGGGTCTCTTTCACCTGCCCTATCAGATTAGACGGAAATCTCTAAGAATGTACAGTAGTTGACATCGGCTTTTGTGGGGGATCTCGTAATGGTTTATCAGATTCTGATGAACTCAAACCACGTTGACCTTCCGCTGCTGGAACTGAACCACAACACTAATCTAAGCGGTCATCCTCTAAAAGTGACAATACAGTATAACCGTCATGAGTGTCTTAGAAAGTTCATTTCCCTCAGCTAGTGCAAGCCTTGGTTCGTCCTCCATAATTATCTCGTCTCTGTTCCCCATCTGGCGATATTTAAAAATACGAGCTCACGAGGAACTGTCTCATTTGCATGTCATTTTATATCCTGTTTGCCAGAGTAGCTTACCAAACGACCAACCAATGCATTTGTGCTTTTAATACGCGAACATCACCACTGTTCTACAGAAGTCTATGGTGAGTCCACCAAAACGCTATTTACTTTATCCTGCAATTTTATTTGGGCACTAATTTCCCTCCCAAGTACTTGCTAAGCACTGGTTTTAAAGGTAATACACCATTTTCCCATTGTTCCATTGTTTAGCGCTTGCAACCATTCGTGCCTCGAGAGCAGCAGATTTGTGATGCAAGACCGACCTTTCATGAAACCGTGCTGCGCGAACGTCAAGTAGCTTTTAAACTCGAGATGCTGCAGATGACTACGACTCACGATCTTATCAAGTGTCTTATGAAAAGCAGAGGTCAGGCTTAGAGGCCGGTAGTTGTCCACTAGCTCGGATCGCCACCTTTCGGAATCAGCTTACCGTTGAGCATTTCCAGTCGCTAGGCAACGAACCGGCAGAAACCGACTTGTTGAATAGCTTAGTGACGGAGGACGAGACAATGGCCGATAGCCATTTGCGGAGCACCAGATGGAGCACACCAGGCCTGGCAAGCGTGGTATCAGCAACACTGGCGAGCAATTTGCACAAATTCTCAACGCTGTAATCAAGGCTGTCCAGCTCGGCAGGGTCGATATGCGTCGAACTCGGTACAGATGTCTGCTTACCTGTAAAAACGGAAGCGAAAAGCATCGCTAAAGTAGAAGCATGCTTTTTGCTGGAAACTTAGGCAAAACCCAGACACATCACCTGTCGGCTTCAGGCGTCGCTTCCAGTATGCAAAGAGCCTCTTGGAAGCTACTTTGCTGCAGTTGCAAACTGCTCTTCAAAGCTTCGTCGCATGCTCGTTTGTGCGCTGTTACAGGCATTTCATTGCCTCTTGTATAACCTCGTAATCTTCGGTAGAGCCAGATTGCATGAATGTATTCCATGCCATACTCCTTGTCAAACCAATTTGGCTTGACTGACCCAGCTTTCTGATATATGAGTGGAAGAAATCGGGCGCACAATGATTTTGTTCCCTTTAACTGAGTAATCTTTTGGTAGCGACCAGTGCATCATCCTCGCGGCTCGAATGAGGCCATTAAAGTCCACTTTCCAATAGTTGAAGGCTGGCTACACCGGAGGAGTAAAAGGCAGTGGCAGATCTGAGTTCGCCATGACCACCGAGTGGCCACTAGCTTTCAGTGGCACCAGGACCTGAACATCACGCACATATTGATCGCAGGTGGTCAGCAACAGGTCCAGGCAAGATGGAGTCGAGCGCGCAATAAAGCGCGTCGGCTGTTTGATGTGATAAGTGGCCCCAGTTTCAAACCTCATCGAGGCAAAAGTTCGTCTCAACTTCACAGGGGACAGGAAGAAGCTCGATCTCGAGCTACCGTATTCGTGGACGGTAGAACTGGCACATGAGCAGGAATGACAGACGACTCATGTGGTTGCGCACATGTGGCAACCAGTCCAAGCTGCGGCTCAGTGGACTGCGATACACAACACATGCGGCGATTTCGCCGCGTCTCAGGTGGATCGAACACCATAGCTAGTCCCAAACGTCATCACGGCTACTTTAGATGCACACGAGTCCCTCGCACAAGGAAGACTGTATATCCAGCAGCAGGCCGCCACGGTCATTTGATGGTCTATCGCAGCAGACACAGGAATACCCGCTGACTTCGACTTCATGGGCGGTTATCTCTGAATTTAACCAAGTTTCAACTAGTCCCAATACGTCTGCTTGCTGAGGGGCAATGAAGTTGAAAACGTTGTCATAGTTGTTCATTAGGCATGCAGTCCCCAACCTCCTGTCCGTAAATGACAAGCTGAGAGGATGCGAGCGGCAGTGGCGTTGTAGCTTTGATGGAGCGAAGGTGTGTATCACTCTTCTCTCTGTTCACCGGTACTTTCTTATGCCTAACAGAGCTTGGTGTACGTGTATAGTGTTTTCCTTTTGCCCTTATTTCGTCCACCTTTGCTATATGAGTTTACCGATGTTTTGCTTTCCAAGTTATATCTCGGTCAATAGAGCGATCAGATTTCACCCACAAGTTAGCGAAAATGAGTACGAAAATGATATTGTTGGAAAGCTTCTTTAGGAAAAAAGGCCTAGTGAAGCGAGAGAAGAAAAGCCTTCAACTTCGGTTCCAAGTATTTTCCAAGAGTGCAGAATTATTCAACCAAAATAATCTAAAATATAAACAATAAGCGCACCCCTCAGCGGATCGCGGTATAACATTCAGACGTTGATCGGTCTGTGGCAATAAAAGGTTGGGGACCACTGCATTAGACCACACGCAGGCCGCGGTAGGGAACGTCAGGCGCGTGATGCATTAGCCAACTGTTCCTCACGACTCGGGGAGGAACCCGGATAAATACGCGAAAATTTACTTTGCGGAAATTTGTTCCCCGCCTTCATTGTGCTGCTTTAGTTCAAGCACCGCAGACTTGAGTATTTCTCGTTCCACTTGATCTATGACTGCGCGCACATGATCTTCAAACCCTTAAGTCTACCCAGGCGCGATATTGTCAACCTCGGACCAGCTTGGTCAGCAAAACTGACCATGGGTCGAACTTTTCCCTGTTTTCCTTCCCAGACAGGCGATTTACTTCACTTTCCGCCCCTCTTCAACGACCTCGAGCAGTCTATCAACCAGACTCCACAGAAACTCAACGTCATGTGCATAGCGATCCTAGGGGTTCGAATCCGACGATTCAGGAGGACCATCAAGTTTAGACGGCACAGGTTGTTGGACGTTACTTTCGGTTTCATGGTCTTTTGCGTTTGTCAGATTACGTCCTTACCTGGCTTGTCACACCCTCCCGTGGCTGTGTCTGTCGAGGAAGTAGCAGGTGGTAAATTGTGGCTACTCGGCGGTCTAGGGAACCGCTCAGCGGAGTTGGTGGTAGGCGTGCAATGTTTTGTGTCTGTTCCTCTTGCGTAGTGGTTACAGAGCTGCAGGCTTTGGAACATTTCGCTTTATCGGACCGTTAATTAGGTTTCCAAGGGGACTTGAGCTGCATTTTACACTGGCACTCTACCTGTATATATATATATATATATATATATATATATATATCAAAATTCATAGACTTAGCGAAAAGTGAGAGCAGGATGTAGCTAGTGTTAACGGGGTGAAAGGATGCTTGCGTGCGATATCAAAACGTTTATGTAGTCAGTTAGATTGGATGCATATAATCTGTGTTAGTAAGGGCGCTTACTTATCGGCACGATCTAACGAAGATGTATGTTCCAAGACAGTCCAGAACTTAGAGTGTCTATACCATAGACGATATTATTGTGCAAGTAAATTCAAGCTATAGCCATAACTTTAATGTTTGACATTATTTTACATAATGGGACTTTAGGGGCTGGAATTACTTAGTGGGTTTATTTGTTCTCCGAGTTTAGCGGTTTGGTTGCAGTCGTTTCACCACCATGCGAGGTGGCATCCACAATGCAGTAAGATGCATCGTGCAATCTTACGGAATGAATCGTGCATCCGTGATCGACCTACAGGTGAATTTTGAGATTAGCATTCTCGATTTACATACCGTAACCTCTACCCACTTTCCCCACGACTGAACTCGGCGTCCGAGTTGTTCTGCCTTAAACCACGTGATAAAATATTCTTTATTTCTTTCTGTCGAAATGCTTGGTACATTGAATCCATGTCGACGAGCATGTTGTTAGGTTTTTCGTTAAGTATTCCTTGGTGTTCCATTGTGAGATTTCACCCACGTCGTCGCTAGTTCAATGAACACCAGGTTTCGTCCGTCGTTTCTAATACGTTTGGCGTAATACCCATAAATTGTCCGCTGCCCAGATTCCATAGTGCGACTAATGTTCAGCGGCCATGCCAGTCGCATCACACAAAAAGTAATTGTTGAAATTAAATGTAAACACTTATGTCTCGGAATACAGTCGATTCGGTTAATAGGACCAGCCGCATATTCGAGCCAAATTCTGAAGAACCGAAACGAATCCTATTACGCTAGCCTAATTTTAGCCGCTTATTAGAACCGGAATTCCGCTTAATCGGACCAGACGATAGAAGGTGGCAGGTAACAGTGGTGTTAAAATCAAGTTCTGTGCCTGGATGTCTGGACTGAACCCACAGTTCATCTGTCGGGCAAGAAAGCGTATCATTCCTTTACGGTAATCCGAGTTGGCCTTTGGATAAACTGAACAGTGGCAACCTTGAGGCACATCTACCTAATTGGCTTCAGAACCGCTCGAAACTGACGGTAGTTTCCAACACTTGTAGGCGGAGCGAAGACGTACGTGCGTGTTCACATGTCGTTAACCGCTCGATCGATGTACCGCACGTCCATTGAGCCGAATGCCCTGAGCCCGCATTGCCGGCCTACTCTCGAGCACGGCAAATGATCGCGGACACACAGTCCGGCAAATCATAGGCTCGAGGCACGAATGGTTGCAAGCGCTAAACAATGGAACAATGGGAAATGGTGTATTTCGTTTAAAACCAATGCTTAACAAGTATTTGGGAGGGAAATTAGTGCCCAAATAAAATTGCAGGATAAAGTAAATAGCGTTTTGGTGGACGTACCATAGACTTGTGCAAAACAGCGGAGATGTTCGCGTATTAAAAGCACAAATCCATTGGTTGGTCGTTTGATAAGCTAGTCTGGCAAACAGGTTATAAAATGAGATGCAAATGAAACAATTGCTTGTGAGCTCTTATTTTTAAATATCGCCAGATGGGGAGCAGAGACGACATAATTATGGAGGACGAACCAAGGCTTGCACTAGCTGTGGGAAATGAACTTTCCACGACATTTATGACGGTTATACTGTATTGTCACATTTAGAGGATGACCCCTTAGATTAGTGTTGTGGTTCAGTTCCAGCAGCGGAAGGTCAATGTGGTTTGTGTTATCCAGAATCTGATAAACCATTATGAGATCCCCCGCAAAAGCCAATGTTGACTACTGTACATTCTTAGTGATTTCCGTCTAATCTGATAGGGCAGATGAAAGAGGCCCCCGAAGTTCTTGGTTGCCTTTATTTGAGGAATCTGGAGACCAGCGAGATTCTGTTTTTGTCACAAGTGACACACCTAAATATGATATTCCATTTGCGGTCGCACGTAAACGTTAGGCATTTATGGCAAATGGAGGGTTCAAACCGACTGAAGGATCTGCGAAATAGGCCAAAGTGCTGATTGCCGGTTCTCGAGGCGTTCTCTGTTTGTTCCGAACATCCGAGATCTTCCTGTACCAGTACACCCACGTCACGCTCCTGAGAGACCTTCTGTAAGAAGTGGTCTCCCATTTCATAAACGCTCACCGGATGGTGACGCAGATTTAGCACCTTGCCTTTAGCCATCTTCAAATGAGGCAGGTTCTTCGTTGATCTTCCATAAATGAAATCCAGTTCATGTTGGAGTAGATCGTGATCTTCTTGATTACTAATCGCCCGCCAAATCTTGACGCCATCGGCGAAAAGTAGGAAACTTCAGGAGAAAACTCTTGTCAGGTCGTTACTAAACTACAAGGATAAACAAGGTCACAGCACCGAGCACTGTGGAACACCACATTCCACCTCAATCGGGTTAGAGAGTGATACCTAACACGCACTTGAAGCTTCCGTTGGTGAAGAAAGTTGCCAATCCAACCAAGAGCAGAATTTCCGAATCCGCAGCTCTGTAGCCGGTGAAGTAGGATGCGATGATCCAGGCGATCGAAAGCTTTGGAGAAAATCAGGTAGATGACGTCAATGCCGAACTTATCCTCAGCCACTTCCGTCCAACTACCTCGTGCAATCAGTAGGTTTTTGGTGCATGACCGGTGGTGAAGGAGGCCATGCTGTTCCGGTGCCAAGAATTTGTTTTTATTTCCAGATAGTCCATTAGAGCCTCAGCGACAATCGCTTCCAACCCCTTCGCTAGCGCAGGTAGGAGAGTCACTGGGCGACAGTTTTCAGGATCTGAACGGCTACTGTCTTCAAAAATTGGGGTGATAATGCCACCCTTCGACATAGTGGGGACTTGCTGATCATCTAAGCAGTTTTGTAAGAACTGTGACAGTGGTTCAGCTAGCATGGTGGCCGCAGCCTTCAGTGCTTTAGAGCGAAAGTTATCTGCTCCCGGAGAGCCATGATTGTGCAGTGGGGGTAAATTCCTTAGCACAATTGCCAGGTTGAAAATTACAAATGTAAACATGAAGTGGGTAATATGCTTGACCTTATGGGACATGTAGAGGCTGCGAGTTCAAAAATTGTGGCATATTTTAGCCGCAGGGCATTAGCTGCTTCTTCGGCGCTTTGTGCTCTAACTTCTGTCGCGAAACGTATGATGAAGACGTGCTTCAATATACGGAGATTGTTGACTTGTCTATGCAGTATTTTGTTGTTAGCCAGGATTTTTTGACTAGGCACTGTTGATAAGCTAATTTTTCCCCATTGACAAGTGAAGTGCAATGGTTGTGATGGGTGAGGAAATAACCCCAAGTCATCGAGTCGAGATTATCCTTGTAGTCACGCTATGCTGCATCCCTTATCGCCATGTATTTTCGAGTCCTGCTCATCGTAATTGAATGCATTTTTAGAGACAAAGGGGCATGGTCTCTAATGCTCTGTTGACGTGTCTCTGAGTCTTTCAACTGCGTCATTTCCATCAATTTCAGTAAAGTGTTTGACAAGGTGAACCATGTGAACTTCCTTCGGATCCTGAAGATGTGCGGTGTTGGTGGCTCACTGCACCAGTGGAGCAGTGACTTCCTTATTAGTAGGACGTGGAGGATGCAGGTGGACAACCACTTGACCGAGTGGCTTCTCTCGAGCCCTGGCGTCCAGCAGGGCACAATTCTTGGGCCTATGTTATTCCTGATTCACATCAGCGATTTCTCTCAGTTTCTTGGTTCACCTTGCGCTTTGTTCGCAAATGATCTTAAGGTATGCAGGTGATTAAAGCACACCCGAGGACTGTGAACTGCTTCGGCGTGACCTTGACCGCCTCTCCATGTGGTCAGCAAAGGTCAAAGATCCGATCAACACGATCAATTCGGTATTCTTTAGGCTGGGCAAGGGTGGTAATCCCCGAGTCTCCAATCTGGCCGGCCAACTGTTACACCCATCACTATCTGTGAAAGATTTCGGCGTACTCTCACGCTGCGAGCTGAAATCCGTTGAAGACAAGAATAGGCTTTACCAAATCGGACTGCGATTGCTCTGAGTGTTAAAATGCAGCATCTGTATTTGGTCAGAAGAGGTTGCCACCCGCCTCTTTTCTTCTATCATCAGACCGATGCTAGAGTACAGCTCACCCGCCGATTTCCCGATTACTCGGCACAAGATGCGAAGGATTGCGTGGTTATTGCATTTGGCCACAAGGCTCATCCACGGTTTACGAGGTCTGTCAGATGAAAACCAGTGCAAAAGAGTAGGGTTGACCTCATCATGGCGCAAGGATATTACATCTCACTGATTATCCTATGTTGAGGCCGCTGTTTCATCGGCGCACACCAAGCAGCACACGAAGATACCGCTACAAGCTTCTCTTACCGGATTTGAAGCAAGTCGCTCACAAACTCTGCTTCAAGCGGAAGGTGGTGAATATTTGAAACAATCTGTCTGTAGTCATAGTCGAAGCAAAGTCGGTACCGGAGTTCAAGAAACTCCTGGACTCACACTGTGCCGACTTGAGGTTTTGAGAAAAATTACCATCTCAATAGATAGGTTTGCATAAGATATATTACGTGTAGATGCATAGAGGTATCTCTACTGGCTGCATTTGCTCCATATTCAGTAGTTAGTAGCATAACCGGAAACATTCACAAAATTCCGCGCACACATCAAAAACAGGGAAAGGTAATATCTGCGGGGGAATACGCCATGTGCATAATATTGCCTTTTCAGCCATACAAGTGTATTTCAATTGTATTTTGCAAGCTGAACTAAAAATATATGAGCACGAAATCCAGAGACTATACCTTCGATAGCATCTATTGGTTCCATTTTCAAACTGGCCGGAGCAAATATCACTATAAAATAACATGGATTATTTTATACTTTACTATCAACAAACTCTGTCCTACAGAGGATAGCATTATTTTTGACATACAATAAGTGGTTACCGGTTGAAATTTATAAGTTGGCCTGTCTAGTTGTTACAAGCGGTTTGCTGAATATGAGCCATGCAGCTAGGTTTTTAGGCCGAGCACGATTATTTGAAGTAAAAAGACACCGTGATAAATTTCAGAGCAATGCATAGTTACTATTCTTGCTGTTCCCTTTAGCTCCCCTTGTCCCGTTCCACAAAATGGATGTCTCTACTTGGTGCTTCCCCTCTACTTTTGACGCAGGTAATGGCCGATGGCATCTGTGTTTCGGACAAAGACCTCCTGAGCGCCCTTTTGGTGAAGCTATGCAAATATTTTTGGGCACAAGCATCGCATCTTCCAAAATCATCGTGCTTTCTGGAAGCAATCGCTTTGGTTCAGCCCTCACCGCAACTGCCATCATGGCCTACAGGCAGAGAGAATTAACGTCAGTTATTACTGAGGAGCACCCTACATTTGCGAATATAATGTCACAGAGCGGTCTGATGATGTGAACGGATGAAATGAAATGACTTCAAGCGCCCTGCAGTTTGTGAAGATGAAATCAGAAAGAAGCCCAAGCTAACTGCTTGGTTAAAGGGGACTGTCACTGATCCCCACCCATTTGCACTGGTACTGGTTCTACCACTGCTACAGGGACTGAACATATCAAGGAACAGATTTGCAGAAGTGCTGCAGGCATCGTTTTGTACCGCCCCACTAGTTTTGGTTAAGTGAAATCTCGTCGCTGTAAAGCTGTTCCAGCAGGTAACAAGTATCTACAAAGGGCCTTTCGAACAACACAAGGTTCTCCAATTTTCCTCGTAACGAACGTTGCATCACATAATCTAGTGAATTGATGTTTATCTTTTCATTTCTCTCATGCATAAACGTTATTTGTATTCACAGAACCGAGGCAAGTGCATTAAACCACGTCTAACGTCACTTTCTGTATGATAATTCGTTCTTTATTTTCCGTGAGGCTGCTTCTATAGCTGGATCACATGTTCGTTGCAGGTGACATGTCTCGTTGCTGATTGCTTGCTCACATGTGGGCACTAGACAAAATTAATCCGCATGCGGAATGGAACAGTGTTATTCTCCAAATTGCTCAACTTACGTGACGTCGATTTCACATGCCTCCGTTCTCACTGCAATTATTTCACCAGGAAAATCCAGTTTTGTAGCATAACTAGATTATGCTTGTGCGTAATTATTGTTCTTCATACAGTACCGAGGCACTTACATCTGTTATGCGTTTAGCTCAATTTGGGATGGTTACCGCGTGTAGCTCATGCCAGCGTCTTGTTCTCAACAAAATCACCCCATTTTTTTGTTGGTACTACTTTACTCATTGAGAAAACCAACTTAAGTGAAATTGAAATATCAAGGGAATGTTTGGATTACGATATGTGCATTAGATTTTTCGGGTGAATAGTATCACATTGAGAGATCTGAGAATGCAATCAAGTTCTGGAGCAAATTAACTTATTCTACATTTTTGGGTTGGGAGTGCGTCTTGTTTGCTGGATGAACTCGCCACCACGGGCTGGAAATGGCATGCGATTGTCAATATTTGAAGGACAGCGCTTTGCTTCTATACAACTGGGACAAAATGAGTGCAACCGGATATAACAACCGCCCAGAAAAATGGGTTTGCCGGCAAGTACACCCAAAGTTTTGTGAACTACGAGAATATGGAAGGGGAACAATTGTATCTTACATGCAGTACAGATAATTGACCAGGTGTAAGGAAATGCGAATTTAGTGGTAGAGTTAGAAGGTTCGGTTATTATTTGCAATAATGTCCGTGGTACGCTGGGCTATAGTACGTGTTTTATGATATCCACAAAGTCAGCAAATGATAATTGGCTCTATTACGGCCACGTAACTAACTGACACCGAGTTAAGGTAATGCGACCAAACTCTACGATGCATTAATTCCTTCACGGATTATTTTGTGATAGTCACTACTCGGCAACAATGTGCCACCCCCAGTGCAAATTTGCCGGTCAATGAAAATCGAACGGCGTCACACCGCTGTCATCTAGTTAGAAGAACGGTCTGTAATGACCGCGGCTTTGAGAGTTGAGACCATGTTTACAATGTTGTGTTTCGTTCATTACTGACGTCCGAAGCAAAGGGAAACTTATCGCTAATCATTCCGAGAAAATAAAAAGACTTTTTGTTGCCCTTCCACATATAGCTAGTTTTCAAACTGCATCTAGTTCATATAAGTTTCACTTAATACTGTAGATTGAAGCATTTTTGCCAGATTGTTATTGTGATTAATACTAAGTCTCTCAGGCATTGTTCGCAACTAGTTAGAGGGTGAACTCCCTCCAAATACTCTACTAGGTTTTAATATTTTCCTGAACGCGTATATTTCCATGTTATGTGAAGTTGTACCTCTCAAATTTCATCTTTTAACCAAACGCATGCCTGCCAATCCCGGATTTTAACGGATCCGTTGCAGTTGGTTAAACTTCGAGAAATAAGCGGTGGCACAAATTCACACTGGCTCTGTCCACCAGTATCCCCCGGTATGCTAGACGGTTTTTACCACATTGTTAAGGATTACGGACGGCGAAGTCGGAAATAAGGAAGGAAGCATGAATCTACAAGAAAACGATCTTTAAATTGTGCAACAAATAGCTACTTTAAACGCCTGTATGTTCTACGCAGCTCAATTCAACATTATCCGGAAATGTGCGCTTAAGTTAATTTGGAAACTGAATTCTTCCATTTGGCTATCCAAAATGTACTAATCATGCCGCATTTAAGCGAGGAATGCTACTGGTTTCAGACACATGTGCCCGACAGCAAACCTCCGAACATCTATTTTCCCCCTGTAATTTTCATTTAGTCCAGTAGTGTCTAAACCAACACTTTGTCTTTTGACCACGAGTGGGGGTGGGAGGTGGTTGGTCCAATTTTCAACACTTCCACTGTGCACTGATGCCTTAGGGGTGAGAAAACATGCATTCACATTCATCCCCAACCCCCACTTGCAGTACAACATCCGTAAACAAGACACATGTTCTATTGCGGACATGCTACCGGCAGACTCCAGTAGCATGTTCCGCTTGTCGTGTGCCCCTGAACAACGTCAGTCAAATCGAGACTCTACGGTCGGCACGGTGTAGCGTAAGGAGTATATTAAATGGGTAGTGCTCAGACAGCAAGCGCACTTTGCAGGCGACAGCAAAGGAGACGGGTGTCGCATCACACTTAGGGAGTGCCTTATCAGCTTAATGCACTACTGCGCGCTGGAATGCTGTGCATTATCTATGTTGCTGTAAAAATTAAAACCATAGATGGAGGTTACCATCATGCAAGAAACAGCCTTAGGTAAAGATTTGTTCGATTGATGGTACAGTGCTAAAACTCAGCAGCTCAGAATGTTATACAAAATACCACTTCATACATTGTCCACGTAAGAACGTGTACAGAATGTTTAAAGCGTATGAAGGCAAAACAGATTAAGCAAGAAAAGCTTTCAATTCGTGAGCTGCGCTGTTTCACATCTAGTAACTTATTCACGATGGTCGTTGCCGTCCCCCGTAGCCCAGTGTCTCAACCACGGACTGGCAACAGTCGAGATGCGGGTTCGAGCCCTACCAAGGGTCCGATGGAATGCGCACTGCTGATGATTCCCGAAAGGATGAAATGCGCGTACAGTGCTTTTCCGGGCGTGTGGCGGTTGTCTGAGTGAGTCTAGATGTGACGAATTTCTACCTATACAATTCGTGATTTATTGAGCTTTAAATGGACTTGCTTGACTTTAATCATTACAGTGAATGTTACAGCATAGCGAATGACAATTCAAGTCAAAAAAATGCTTCATGCACTCATAACGGGTGAGTATGCAGCTGTAAGGAACAAGCTTTCAGGGAGAGAGCATGGAATTCAAAAAGGTGTTTGAATAATTGAAAGAAGAATACCATCATAGCATAAACCGGTTTGTTAATTATAGGACGACTGTGATTTAGTCTAACAAACGTCGCACTAGGTAGGGGATGAATGACAAACAGTATGTTTGGGAACGGGCATAGATGGATTTGTTCTGTCTGCTTGAGGAGGTTAAAACACATTTAGACCATACGAAATGGTGGGGTGACTTGTGTCCGCACATACCGGTTATGCTATTCTCATGCATGGCTCAACATGAATGGATAAGATATATCCACAAACATAAACTTCGGCATAGAGGTATTGGTGATCCTTTCCTAGGATGGACCAGAAGCTTTATTCCACGCCGGCGCCTAAAAGCACGAGTGCCTTAATCCCTGTGAGATGCCATCTGAGTTAAATGCAGAATACCACAGGGATCGGTACCAGGGCCGCGATTATTTTTGACGTATTTTAACGGTATCACAAACCTCATAAGCTCGAACTGCCTGCTTTATGCCGATGATTTGAAGGTGTGGAGGACGGTTAATAGACCAGATAATATCACAGAATTTCAAGCTGAGATGAATAGGGTATATGCGTTGTCAATACATAATCTACTTCGATTCAACTTGGACAAACCTATAGTACTGTACCTACGACACAAATTAATGTATTCCTACAAACTCGGCAACCAGGAGCTACAAACGTCTCCTGGCGAAAAGGAATTGTGAGCATTTGTCCAGGCCGACCTTGGTTTTTAGTCAGGCTTAAGCCGCGTCAAGAAAGGTCACCCAAAATTAAGCCTCCTGAAGCATGCATTCAGTCAAATCGACCATTCGAAATTTCCACAGCCTCTCGGTTCATACATACGGCCACATGTGGAATACTCAATATAGGTCTGGCAGACATGGCTGAGAGATCTCACAGATTAAGAGATGCCCTAACGCCGTGCAACCAAAAATGTCAAGCGTCTGTATATTTTGCCGTAGGGACGTACGCTACCGTTTTCCGGGTTCTTCAGCGGAAAGCATCGGCGATTGCACGGGGACCTTATTTAGGCCTACTACATTTTGAGGGAGCCCAACCGCACGTGCCGTTACTTACTAGCGCTCAGTCACCATGGTATCTTGATAGGCCAACATCTCAAGCAGAGAGAGCCGCGCAGTCGTTCGGAATGTCGTCGGAATTTCTTTTCTGTTTACGTTTGCAGAACGTGGAATGCCCAGCCGGAATTTACCATTTATGCTACCATACTGACGGAGTTCAGAACCCGAGTTGACTGGGCATTTATTTCGCTTCACCGATTACATGACCTTTTACCCATGGATAAGTGTCTGAAAGATATTTCAATGGTTGTTAACCCACAGATTCGGTGCCATTTTGCACCTTTTGTACGTGTACACCAGGAGGAGACACGATTTTTGCCAACGTCCCATTTGCTGTCATTTCTTATGGATTTATTTTTAGCTTACAGTTGCTACTACGTTCGCTTCAGTGAGTTCACCAGTTAAAATGTAATTTTATTTGCAAATTTATTCAATATTTTCTCGTTTAACCATAACCATCCTACCGGACCTGCTAAACATTAAAATTTTTCCCGTATGAATGCATTGTCCGCTGTTACATCTCGATAATTTTTTAACGGCCAGGAGATTGATTCAAATGCTTTACCCAATAGACCAGGAAAGATTACTGGGGAACAATGCGTACAGTGTGAATTAACACATGCGGTTATAAAGCGAAGTAAGAAATCATGGGGGACTGAGGAAGCTCGCAGTGGTGAGGTGTGTAACAATTACCTCCGGACTTTCTTGAACGTTTCTTTTATATGGTATGACCAAGATGAATCCTAGGTTAGCAAAACACCCAAGTAGTTGGCCAATGTGACAGAGTTCAACCTGTTGCCATCAATGGTGATTTCCGGGAATTGCTGGAGAATCAGTTAATATCAGTTGCTCCTGTGCAGTAAAAAATTATAGCACTGCATTTATACAGGTTTAGCGGCAGCTCGCGAGTCTTTGCTCAAAATGAAAGTTCGTTAAGAATATCTTGCAGTCTGATTGAAGATGCGGTCGTCGATTGTTGGACGCCCAGGACAATGTCATCTGCATATTTCAGCAGGGTTACCCCTCCTCTGACTGGTATTGAACATACATAGTTAGAAAAGAGAAATGGTGACAGAAAAGCTCTTTAAAGAACCCCGGGGTTCCTGTCTTTGAGTTGAAGAGCTTCTGCCCCCAAATCGATTAACCCGCGTAGGATGGTTAAAAATGCCCTAAAATTTAGTCGATGGAAGGATGTATTACAGCATCGAGTACATCTTTAAGCAGCAAATCCCGGGTTACGCAGCCGAACGCGGCTATATTCCAAGAAACAGATTCAGATGAACTTGATTCCATTGTTCAAGGATGACAGAACCGAGAGCACAAACAGGCTAATACATCTTGGGCTGACCTCGAACTGCGGTAGGCAAAGTTAAAAGGATGTGTTGACTTCTGTCGTGTCTGCATTCTCGAAAGCATGATGTTTCTGCACATCTTTAAGGTTACAAAGTACAAGCAATAGGTCGATATTCGCTTAAGCACCTTTTTGGCATTGGCATGATATTGACACCTCACCAGCATTCGGCAATTGTATCTTACTGAATTCACAGTAGGTATGTAGTAGCCAGAAGTTTGGCCAGAGATTCGTCACATTCCTTGAGGACAACGGGAGACAGACTGTCTGAACCACTTGCTTTCAATGAGTGAAGCTGTTTCAACAATTACGTATAGTGCCGCTGACAACAGGGGGGCAATGAGTGTGCAGACAATTTAGACTGGGCAAAGGATGATTCAGAGATCGGCTTGTTATAGCAGTTGCAGAAGTCTTGGTTAAGTTTCTCCACCTCAACATCGGAGGTTGATCTACGTCGAATAGGCCCGCTTGGTAGTTTTAATATCCTCCAGATTTCCCGGCAGCTACTGTTCCCTAGTATGGCCTGAACCTACAGGTTGTTGAGATGGCACAACACCTCCTTTATAAGAACGGTTATTGACTTTACTATAGTGATGTCTTTTTCTTTGAAAACGTTTTCTTTATGGCTTCGTAGCCGCTTTAGATAGGAAAAGAGAACCTGTCCGCACGGAGGAACAGAGTTTCGCATGGAAAACAAGTGGCAAAACAAAAGTTCACTTAACTTGTCAACAGATAGCAACACTTGGTTACATCAGTGTCGAAAAGTAAACGGAAATCAGTCGACGTACGGCTTTTGCACTGGGTCAATATTTTGTACCGAACACTTCCTCCACCTGAACTTGCGATGGTTGCTACGAGTATTCAAAGTATGGTTTGTCTTAGACTAGATCATGTCAGCTTATACGCCGTAACGGCGCTTCGCTGCCGCGCGACCACCACCAGTCGCGCGCGGGTTGAGTATACCGCGAGGACGCCCACCCCTACGCGGATTCGAACTGGTGACCTTATGGTTGGAAAGCAAACGTGCTAACCACTCGGCCACCGGCCGACGGACTAGATCATAGGACATAGTTTAAATTTGAGTGATCAGAGTTACGGAAAACAGCTTCACGTTATTAACCAACACTAGACCAAGCGTTGCATCGGATCTAGGAGGGCAATTTACCATGTTTTGTAATCCAGTACTTGTGAGAAAAGCGGAGTCAAATTGGTTAAAATCACCAGCAAAAATACATAGTGAACAATCGATGGATTCTAGTATAGCCGCATTAAACGCATCGTAAAATGTCTGCTGCAGGTTACGGACAATTTAGGGTAATATCGATTTTAGCCAGTAAAACTGAGCGGTAACCACTGATACATCTCAGCTTGCATCTCAGACTAAGCAAAAGAAGAGAAGCAAAATAAATACGCACCAGGGAGTTTTGGTGTTGATGATGACTCCACTGCCATGGTTACGGGGGCGGCAAGGGAAGTCATCTTGAAGATATTTGAATCCTGCTACTGACACAAGTGCGTCGTCCACCCCCTCGTGAAGCCAGGTCTCATATACCAAAATGCTGCCTATCTGCGAATATTCTCGAGAGTTGATGATACCTGTTAGTTTATCCATTTTCCCTGTAAACGAATACATGTTTGAGGTTAGCAAGAGTGGCATGCTCATGATTTCCAGATTTTGTCTTCCGATGAGCTATCTTCCATCCAGCGCGGCCTTTTCTTGCACAATTATTGCGCTTTTTGTAAATTCTTTTCAACCTATTTCTTCTAAGGTGACCCTTGGAAAAAGCGCAGCAGGTGAGCGCGAAAACACCCAATCATTTATAAATATCGCGCGTATAGTAAACATGATAAAAATGTAACCACATATAACGAAGTGAAAATATGATGGTTGGCATGATGCCAAAAGTGTGTTTTAGAAATTACACAGAAAGAAACCGTAGAGCACGGATAACTTTGAAGGCCCTGTCTGATGTAGCTGGCAAACTGGCACGTTTAACGACACTTTTGCAAATCCCCAAATAACCGTGGAACTCTTCAACGTCTTGCGTTAAGTTTGTTTTGAAATCTCAATCCCTAACCTAAAGATCTGGGTAGCTGTGACCCAGCATGCAGAAGAAAAAGGCGCTCAGTCTGTTCGTGTGGCAGTGTAGCACATGTATTTTATGATTTCAAAAATTGCAAAGCATGATTTTAGATATTCTTCAACATCAATCGTAGTCCAACATAACGCGTACACATCGGCGCAGCTAACTTGTGGATATTCTCTAACTAAACATATCTCACTCCGCAGTCATCAGCAGCAATTCTATCATTTATTTTTAACCGTGAGCCAGATTTATGAGTGGTTTGCTACTACAGGCAAACTGTTGACCTTGAGAGGTGTAACGGAAGACGTTGCAATCCATCTTCTAGTGAGTATATTGTGTCACTGTCGCAAATTATCCCGAAGTCTGGAAGCAGTTAGGTTCCATTCACCATTTCTTTTACCTTGTTGCAAACATCCTCAAGAACGGCGCGTCACATGAGACATGCAAGGGTCCTACCAACCATGAACTTCTTTTCATCTTTCCTGCATTATCACTGGATCCATAGCTTGAGGTTCCCTCAGCCGTCACGCTACAGCGTTTGAGCGTTTTGTAGTGCGATGTGAACACGTGCATTTGCTTGAAGAAGACTGTCAATCAACCGTATACATTTGTTTTACGACTGAAGATGGGGATCTAATTGAACACACGGTCGTGTGCTGCATATTTGTTTGCTGGGAACTACCTTGTCAAATATGTGACATTTCCCACTCACTCGGCTGCAAATCTGCAATTCACAGGGAAGGGGGCTGACGGGTTCTAAAAACATCATTTAGGGAACAGACGCGTCTTTCGATTACAGGCGGACATTCAGCAACGCAATTGGAGAGACAGACAAATTCGGGACATCGCTGATCCGGATAACGGACTAGATGACAGTATGAGCGTGATCACGACTATCTGTTTCAAGTGGGTGTCATTGTTTGCAATAATATCATCTCATCCCTGAACAGCTAAGATAGCTGAATTTATGAAATTAGAAGCTCTAGAAACGTAGTTTATTCTAGATACAACTATTACAATGTTTTTGAAGTCGACTCCTCTCACTATTACTCTACCAATCATTTCCGCCTTAATCCGGTGCACCGCTCCTTAGACCACCCGGCGAGTCAGCTCTCCGACCGACTTCCCATAGCGGCGCCGCGCTTATCATGGACGACCGATCAACACGTAGGTGCCAGCGTCACGACAACCGGTTCCAAGAAATTCCACCTCCAGGCCTCCAAGTAGCCAGGTTACAGGCACACGCCACCAAATCCAGACTGAACGGAATGTACACGAACGGGCAACGCCTGCTTTGGGCACTTCGACGCAGCTTATGCACTTGGTCTGAAGAGTTTGTCATGATAAGACTAATGCTTCAGTACGGCTAACTCGCCTGTTGTCCGATCACAATAAGTGTGGTGCACAGGCTAGAACGAGTCCAGCATGTAGCTACCCGGCTTATCCCCAGTTTACAGGGTATGTCGTACGAAGACCGATGAGGAAGACTAGGGCTTTATACCCTGTCATTTCGTCTGCTTCGAGTTGACCTCATGAAGCAACGGATACTGCATATGAGTCAACTCACTATTTTGAGGATGCCGCTGCACGTCCGCACACCATGCAGCAGACACAGACACCGGCACAAACTAATGGTACCGGAATTAAAGCGCAGCGGTCACACTGTGCTTCCAGCGTCCAGTGGTGAAATATTGGATGAGGTTGCCAGAGACACTAGTCAATGCAAAACCGGTGGCGGAATTTAAAAGCATCCTTGATGTCCATTTTGCAAACTACAGGTATATGGAGCGCATGACATCCCAATAAAACGTAGTGCAGCTGCAATATGCTGCCACGGCGCAGAAATCAGAGACGTGATTCCGCGCATATGTCCGCTCCCCCTACGATGAAGAAACACAGATTTTTACCTTCTCAGTCACTTTTCTCAGTATTCATATTTATGAGTAATATTAGCATTTTAGCTGACATTTTTCACTCCTTCCGCTCGATATAGGTAGTAAATTCCAAAATTTAAGCAAAATCAGTTTGTATTTTCCGGAACGCGGAGAGTTACGCACTTCTGAGCTACAGATAGACTTAAAGTGGTGCTATTGGGCAAAGCGGTGACTTGGTTAAGCTACCGAGGAACACAATTTTACGATTGTTCACTCATCCCATAAGAACTCATAAATTTGATTGGTCGGGTAGCAACCAGGTGGTGACAGATGTACCACATCTTATCGGTAATTAAATTGGATTCTGGAGTGCTTTTCGTCTATGCTTAAGTCAAGCTCCGGCTAAATTTGCAACCAGCATTAATATGTATCACGCAGACAGAATTCTTCA
Source organism: Dicrocoelium dendriticum (assembly GCA_944474145.2). Classification (NCBI taxonomy): domain Eukaryota; kingdom Metazoa; phylum Platyhelminthes; class Trematoda; order Plagiorchiida; family Dicrocoeliidae; genus Dicrocoelium; species Dicrocoelium dendriticum. The sequence goes on along the minus strand of OX104064.1, from coordinate 209,973,919 downwards.
TCCTATTTCCGAAACATGTGCTTAAGCACATGCGCGTGCACATGGATTCTAGACGTAACGTACACACGCCAATAAACACATAGTGAGATGAATGCAAATAAACTAAATATTTCCACACTTACTTTGGATAATCATATTGATCAACTACATTTGATATCCTTCAATGCTTACATAAGGATAGTTGTCTCTTCAGCCATATCTCAATGTAAATAGTGCGTGGTCTGAGCAGCACGTGTAAAATTTACTCCGGTTCCACGTTTGGCAGGCGGAAAATGAAAAGCAGCATGGTGAGGACGGAATTGAAAGCTGCCAGCCATGCTCACACACATTTTATTAATTGACTGAAGCTGAATAAAAGCAAGTGGCCATAACCGCAGATCGAATAGCCAAATAACCATAGTTCTGAGATGCGACAGCCTCTGTTTCTGACGACTACTTTTATGGAGGAACAATGTAGTGAACGAGCCCGTTTTCCGTGCTTCGTCATCAAACCCATTGTTTACATAAAATTGCACAGAGCAACTGGATATTTTTATTGTGCCAACATCATACTGAGAAAAGCAATGCCTGTATCAGTGCTTGAATAAAAGAAACCTGCTTCAATAGATTTGTTACGTCTGGGATGAATTAAGTAAAATTAATTAAGTCCCACAATTTGAAGTTTTTCTTGGTGTCCACTGCATTCGCCATGCAAATATTCAGTTCGCTATGTGGGATAATGCAAGTGGCGGGTGCCTGATCATGCATTGTAAGGCTACTGTCTGCACCACGCTAAATCTTCTGGACTCCCTTTAGGTAAGTACATGTTTAATGTCTGTAGGAGCATCTAGGAGCTTTATTCTCTCCAACATTTTGCTTCATAACTGTACACGCCCGATGAAAATTATCGGAAAGTATATTCTTCGCGTATTTGTTTACTTCTGATTATATATCTGTTGTTTCATATGTTTGAGCAACGCTTAGAAACGCACAAACGCTAGTTTTGTTTAATATTTTATCAGCTTAGTTTTCATCCCGTCACAATATTTAACTGGATATTAAAGATGGTTTTAAATGCACATTTTCTGATAGGACATTTATCCTAACTTATTGATGCTCACATGTTTAAGCTTTAATGCAATTAACTAAGTATCATCGTCTAGCGATTCTTTTCTGGTGCAAGTCACATTTCCTTCATGCCTCAGTTTTTGCCACTGACCAACATTTCTACTCTACTTCTGCACAAACTTCCAGAATCTTCTGACAATTTGCAATTAACAATTTATCTGTCAGACCAAGGGGATAAGTAACAACACTAACAATAGCCTTCAGTTTTCCCAAATTTGTCTCCAATGCCGTTAAACTGCTCACAAGTGTTCGATATGGATGGTTGTTCATGATGACACTTCACAGGGTTCATGCATTTTGAGTTTTTGTCACAAAACTAGCTACATTTTATGGACATTTATCCTTCACCTTCTCACAGCATTTGTAGACACGCTGGTAACATTCAGTTCAGCATAAAAGTGGTTAAAAAAGCTGCTCGCCTTTCGTATTTGACATGTCCTAATGAAGCAGTTAAACTCGCCTGCATCCAAATTCTCCCTACGACCATAGTTTTGATCATAGGTGTTTTGAAATGTCCACAGATACTTTAAAACTGAGCTCAATCAAGTCTAGTGTGCAATTTAGGAGGACAAACATGTTCTTATTTGCATAAAGTCCATCGCCATTTTTAGGTTAGATAGAGTTTTTTGGATGATGAGGCGATACCAATAGTTCACTAGCTATGGTGGGATAAAAGCAAAAATTTACAAGACCCACAGTATAAAGAAGTGCGAAAGGAAAGTACAAACAAGAATGTTCTAAGGTTGTATGTGAATTATCGGTTGTACAGACATCATAATTTATCACGATGTTTGTAGCGTTTATCACTAACATGGTATTCTTATACTCATTCGAATATCGCAATATGTGGTGCGTTCACTATATGCGGTGGCAGCGCATTTCACTGAGTAAAGATTTTAAAAGAGCAGAAATATCTGCTACAATCCAACGGGAGTGTGGTGGTACCAGTTTCAGGTGGTGGCCTTAGCATTGCTTGTAAGTGGCTGAGGTCAGCAGTGATGTACATGGACGATTGTTTCCGGTTAGTGTCCAGTTTGTGAGAACAAGATCTCTGTGATGCCGTCGGTAACGTGAAGTGAACACACCGAGGAAATGAAGACGCAGTTACTAACTGAGACCAGTTAGTTCCCGAGTTGCCCTAGTCGCTCTAATATGTGGCCGTTCCAAGGGAAAAATATACAGTTTTAACTCTGATCCCCACGAATGAATTGCAAATTCAAGATAGAGACGAATATATGTTGATCAACAGTGAAACTAGCCGTCGTCTAAAAATGTCGAGACCAAGCCTCAAAAATATACGTTCAATTTCGCCACATTCGCTTCCTTCGAACCCTGGAACGAATTGCCAAGACGTGCTTGACCGATGATACCTAAGCCTCATTCACTAGTCATATATTGCAAAACTTGCTATCCAAGTAAAGTTGTTAATGAAGCTGCTACGCGGTAGTGCATCGAGGCTTGGCTGTCATATTAGAGTGGAACAGCTAGAGTTTGGAAGCAGCAGACAATGGCACTTAGAACACGAAGTAGATAATAATAAGAATATAATATCAAAGAGACCTCAAGCATAAGGTGGGAGGGATCGAAACGTCAGTTGGTGGGTTGGTTGTGAGTTATAAGGCGTTGCAATTCAAATGGAAGCCTGTTAAGATGAAATGGGAATGGGTCACAGGCTAAATGACTCTTCAGACTGAGCAGATAAACTTGAGTGTTACGTTGCAATTAGGAAACAGCAACCAGCAAAGATCGGGATCTGGAAGTAGACAGTACATGGAATGTAAGGCCGAAGGGACCTCAAGCATGAGGTGGAGGAAGGAAAGGGTTGGCAAGTCGGATGGTTGTGAGCGATGCGGCATCACAATCCAAGTGGAAGAATGTATTGTGGAATGGGAGATATGCAGGATTTGGGGGAGACTATCTAAAGCTTATCAGACATATTAGAGAGAAATGGATGAAGAGGCGGCAGATGATGATGATCAGATTCCGAAAGGAGATGTTGCTAAGAATATAAGGCAGAAATATCTTCAGACATGAGGTGAAGCGATGAAAATGTTAGCAAGTCCGATGGTCATGAGTTCTGCGCTATCCCAGTCGTAATGAAAGTCTATTAAGATGAAATGGAAGTGGGCCACTTGCTAGGTGGTACTTTGAGACCTGGCAATCATGCTAGAGATAAAAAGACGGAGTTAGGGAGCAACAGACATTAACGTTCGAAATCCGAGGCTGGATATTGGTAAGAATGGAAAGCCTGAGAGACATCAACCATAAGGTGAAGGAATGAATATGTTGCCAATTCGGATTGTTTTAAGCGCTGTGGCATCACAATTCAATTGGAAGCTTGTAGAGATAAAAGAGGAATAGGCCGCAGGCTAGGTGGCTCCTCAAGTCCTAGTAATCATACTAGAGATATATAGACGTAGCAATGGAGCGACAGGTATCATCAGACGGAAGCTGGAAGTAGACAATAATAAGAAGGTAGGGCCAACCAGTTTGTTATTTATACCAATGAGCACCGTGGTCAATGGCAGCCGATGCGCAAAAAAGAGAGGCATTGTTTGGGCACCTATGGGCACTTGGAGCCTCAGAGACCGGAATGATCCACAAGGATTATGAAGGAGAGGTGCAGTAGCGAAGGGAATCTAGCGAGGACTGGGATGTTGCCGTGGCGCTAGGGGTACCTAGACCACTATTGAAGAGTTGAGATACTGACCAGAAGAGTAGGATTAAACAAAGGAGTGGATAGGACATGAGACGATCAAGTGGTCCGAATCTAGTGATAGTGGAGTAAGGAAGACGTCGGTCCGATAGACGGGGGATGTGAATATTGCAGAGTAAAGTGAGGTCAAGGAGAGGTAGTAGAGTGGAGCCATATAAGGTATAGGCGATAATGATGATGAAGTCAAAGCTCAAAGCTCAACGTTCTGGAAGCAACGGTAAGTGAAATCGTTGGGTCGAAGAAACGGAACTCCTGAGGCAGTCCCGTTTAGGTGGGGATAGAAAGTCCAAAGCAGAGCAGACGTACGATTGATGAGATATCTGAAACAGCTGTGATGCCAAATGGTATCACATGAGCTTAACCTATGTTGCCTCCAAATCCCATCAATTCTGTTGATACATTTACGTGTTCTGCTGCCTATCCATCTGTTGGTGCGGCGCGAAACGATGTCTGATATCGTTGATTTTGCATGGCATCTAGCATAGGGAGGAAGTGAGTGTGAAATGCAAAATAATTGAAAAAGTATTTATTTTAAATTAAACAAAAGACTGAGTTCGGTAGGTTTTAGGGGACTTATCGGTTTTATGTAGTTCTCTGTTTGGTCTACCTTTCGATGTTCAGACAAAAGTTTCAAATTCTGAGGACTCATATATTTGTATAAATCATGATTATTTTACGATGGTTTCTGTAGTTAGGGCAGAAAATAGTTCCTAGTATATCAACGGAATAGAAGGTTAAAGATGTCCATGCTACCTTCGGTAGATTTACCAACTAGGTAGATAGAGTAAAATGTGCGATTCAGTGCTGCTGTGACCACCTTCTTAAACTCAAGAATATGCGCACATTTACGCTGAAAAGAATAATGGAGGCATCCAGGGTGAATGTGAACACATCTGTTTAGATAAACACTCGGTCAATATTTCACCGGCTAAGGTCCAGTGAAAAGCATCGACATTATTCTTAAGTATCTGATTACGAACATCAACCAGAAAGTTATTCAATTCAGACACCCAATTATTTTTCATTTATTTTTGTACTATGTGATTTATTTGACATGATATGTGCATAGGTCTAACAAAGTATAGAGCAGTGATTGAATCCATCCCAGTCGGACTGAGGGATTCCCTCAAGTCTGATTAAACAAACTGATAATGGTTTTCCTTTGTTGCCACCACACTTGCTTAAGTAATCTCTAAATATCAGGGTGTACCAGATGTAATTGAAAGCTTTGTATATTACCTTAAAAAAGGTGGGTCATTTCATTAGCACACTAACTACCGGCGGATAATACAAACACGAATTTTTGAAGAACAGTGGAAGGCAAGATCAAGAGTGATTAATTGCTTCTTCTAAAGCAATCTAGATCACTATGACGCAAAATGCTTTTCTAAGAACCCGATCCTGTACGACGTGTCAGCTTTACTTATCTACACAAGCCAGTCGCACTTTTATATCTAGATATGCGTTAAGAATTCGACCGTTTCGCAGCGCAGTGTATTCAGCACCATTACTCAACTAAAAGTTATCAGAATGAATCAAGGGAGGCAGAATCTGATTAAAGAATTTTTCGGTAATTCTCATCAGACTCAAACATTACATGATGAGGAAAAAGTGCTAAATGTGCCGGGTTGGGCTACGTATTGAACAAAATGTTTAATTTCACGGGTACAAATCAATAAATCACGGGGTCATTGGAAGTGGCAAGTGTGTACAGGGGAAATCATAGCCGAAGTTGTAGGCCACGGTAGCAGCAAAGGAAGTACAAACTGTTTTTGTACGCACAGCTCTGGCTTGAGGTGGCGGATGTAGATAGCTTCCGCAATAGACAGAAGATGCGTCCGGAATCCGCGTGAAACGTTCAGGAACAGTATAGATGACTCTAAAATCATTTTCCGTTCCTGCGTGACTGCACTCTAGTAGGTGAGATAAGATGGAACTGTTGCTGGACCTCGCTTCGCCTTTGTAAAACCACTTTGGGATGTGTTCGCGAATCCTATGAGATAGGCGCCTCGTGGTACGACCCACGTATCGTGCCCCACAGGAGCACGAGTAAAGATAAACAAGCATTGATCGAGTCACCAGAGGCAGCCTGTCTTCCAAAGGTTTGGCGAATAAAGGCTTGTTGTAAAATACTATGCGTAGGCGAGCCGCGAAGTAGGTCTTTTCAACAGCGTCTCTCAGGCGTTTGGACAGGGCATCAGCTACACTGTCATCTTTGAAAGGAATATGCACAATTAGTTCTTTTTTAAATAAATAAATAAATAAATAAATAAATTTGTATATTTACCGACGGACAGTACACGGCCCCATAAGTGGTTTTATCTTGCGTTCTTTCAAATGTTTAAGGATGAATTTATCTGGATACCCATTCTCTCTTAGCGCGTCGCCGATTCTCTGCAATTCTTTGGTGATTGTGTCCGGGGTGCAAATTCTATGTGCTCGGAACGCAACAGTGCGGACTAGGTTTCGTTTGTACTCTATGGGTACCGCACTATAGAAGTTGATGTACTGTCCAGTCCAAGTTGGTTTTCTATACACCCCACTGCTGCATGATCCATCGGCGTTTCTGATGATATCAGCATCCAGGAACGATAATCGGTTTCTGGATTCGTTCTCACATGTGAAATGTAGATTCTGATGCGCATCATTAAAAGCTTCCAACAGTTTCACAGTCTGCGCTTTCGATTTGCAGAGTATAAATGTATCGTCTACATAACGTATATACATCTGGACGTCGTTGATGTGCGTCCTTAGTACGTTATGCTCCAATTTTGCTATAAAGACATCTGCTAGAAAGGGTCCCAATGGTGAGCCCATGGCAACTCCATCAATTTGACGATACATCTCTCCGTTGAAGGTGAATTGCACGTTTAAAGTGCATCTGAGTAACAATTCCTTCAGGAGGTTTTCCGGGATATTTATAGGTACGTTCAGTTGTCGTACTAGTTATCATACCTCGGCTAGGGAGCAAATGTTACAAATTGCTGACTGTATTTCACTCCCAAATGCTGTCACTAGTAGAGTATTACAACGCAACATCCTTTGGTTTTCTGTTTCCTGTCTAATTTAGTGTTATAATTAGCAGTATCTGGCATGGCAATACTGACGACATAAAAGTCGCGTAATCTTCCAAAGACCCGGGTACACGGGAGGTTATACGACACACCTAAGATTGTATTTTATCCCTTGAAACTTAGTGTCATTTCTGTCAAATGTCATTGCCGCAGCCAAGTCTGATTCCGTAACATATAAGTGTCACATTCCAACCTACATGATACGTGTAGTTCTCAGTACATGACCTTGGTTGGCAATAATAGCACAAGTTTAATTTCGCGGAATAGTGTACTTTTCAAATATCAAGTGTGTGGAAGACCGTTATATTTTAGTCATTCCTCCTTACCCCCTGAGTCTGTGTTCCGTTTGCCATACATTTTCTAATGCATACGCATCCGAAAGTCGGACAATATGGCTGCTTGGCGAATTTAAAGGAGAGTTGCCAAATGAATGGATAGTCCAAGAAACCGACTTACATTGTGCGGTCTACCGTCCTTCTATACAACCAATTTGGTTGCGAAGAAGGATATCACATCTGTTCGGAATGATAAAGAATTGTACTCACTCCGCAGTAATAAATCTGTACATGAAGCATAACAGCAGATATGCAAAACGCATTACAAGTTGCAAGATCATACTTCCAATAACGAAAGCGATCAGTGGAGAAAACTTCTTTAGCCTTGCTTACCCCAAGTTTTGGATCAATTCGTCAAATAACATCAGCAAAGACGACAAATAACCTGAGTGCAAAATGTCTGTCGAGAAATGTACCACAGTACAACACTTACTATTTACGTAACAGAAATATTAGCATTTGGAAACGGTGTTCGCGAAATTCGTCCACATGGCCTGGGAGCAAACTTGTCATTTATTGTTTCTTGTTACTGCTTATGAACGCGCTTCGCTTCATGCCAAAAATGACGGGACAAATATATCATCAAGTGTATTATCTGGGAATGTTTGATAGCACATTATGTTATTATATTCGTATGTTGATCGGCGAGTCAACACTCAGCAAAATTCAAGGCGGAAAATCTATGACTGACAGTTAAAGCAATAGAATTATTGCATTCTTTACAAAAATATGAGGAACCTCTCCATAGCAAAATCTACTGATTCCAACATAAAGTAACGAATGTGTGATGATGACATTTGCTTACCACATAGTTCAGTAATAAGACAACTCAAACTATGCCTGCATACATGTCAAATCCACATACTTGTGTGATTTCTCTCTAATTCTATGTCGGAAGACATCACCTGTGGGACAAAACGAATACCTGTTTTATCTGTTCATATGCGGGAACGGACTCCCGCACCGCCGAGAAATGGAGTATATTTTATTTTAACTATGTTTCACATACTAATGTAGCCTCTCAGTACCAAACTCTTTAAAGTAGGTTTACCATTGTAAGCCACATGATCTTCTACCGCATAATGACCCTCCAATATGTGCTGAATTGATCCTGAAGTTCCTCCTTCTTTATTGAAGTATCCATCTGAATTGTGTATTCGAAATGCTTTATTTGAATTTCATTTCACGAAGCAGCAAGCCCACCACTTATATGCTAAACATTGATGTTCATAATGTTTTGTTTGTTTTAATTTCAGCCCTATCGCCAACACCCATGTCGTCTTTTATTGTATCCAGAGCTTGACTGTCGACTTTGCAATTCAAAAGCTTGGACATGAATCCTTGCATGAGGCTAGCAAAGCATAATGTTTTGCAATTCTGAGGAATTCATTGGTTTACCTAACGGTGTGCAGACGAAAGAAACGTTAAAATTCGGTATATAACTAACATATCAGACACAGTAGAGCATTCAAATTTAACTATTCATTTAAAAATTGTACTGTAATTAGTTACAGTTACAGCTACAGTTACGTACAGCGTTATTTCGACCGAATGTGTGGCATCAGGTCTCAGGTTAACCCGAAATGCAACACCTGCTGGTTAAGGAAACTTTGGATAGATGAACAAGAGGCAGTAACTTCAAACCACACCAAAGTATTATTACCACACAAGATGGCCACACAAGATTACTATGACCGCAAGAGTAAGATCACTCTATGTTCTGTTAATGATAACCCATGTTAATTCGGGTTTCAACAGCATATTTGTGTCCAAGAAAAAGGTTAATTTATAACGATGAAACCTTGAGGATGGTAGTGTTTTTACTAGAAACTGGCATGGTAATTTGACATTCAGATTCGAACGATTCACCTCCAAGTACCTTCCCGTTCTTCCATTTCAAGTGATGCTTCGTTGCTCACATGAAATGCGCCCGACTTCCTCAGACTGAGAAACACGATAAAAAATTCTCGCTATCCATGGGGCCGAAATACTTCCATCTCCTTTACAGATTTATCCTACTCAAACATACTAGCAAACACCAGTAGCCCACGTGTGAAAAACTCGCCTGGCTGCCACATAGCTGTGCAATGCGTACACCGGTCCCGCCAGTATGAACTCATGGTAACGCACAGCACAGTTTTGGATGCTGAGGATGGATTACGATGGCTTGTGAACCCCATGTGTACACAGAGCAGCGATGGCATAAAATAAGATGGCAAATCTCCGATGTGACCTCACACGAGCTGCAGACGGAATAAATCGATGCGTTGGAGAATCCAAGTTTTGGGATATAAAACCAAATACTTCAGCTAAGACAGTATTACAGGGATGCCTGTTCGACGAGCGAAGGAAAAGGCCTGATCCATTATGAGTTGCATCCCGAGGGCGGTGTGCGATCGCTGTGCTACATACTTCAAAACAGCATTGCTACTGATGATTGTTTAACGAATCGCGTAAATGAAATTTATATATCTATGTATTTTGCATGTTACGTGATTGAAATAAGCACGTCCTCTTGGTTAGTATGTTGTGGGTTATTTGCACGTTCTAGAACAGGCACATAGCCTACTAATGAACTGCGTTGCACTGTTATGAAATCGCTTTCTTCCCTTCACCTTGAGTAGTATTGGAACAAACGCCGCTTTCGAGGGTGTAGTAATTCGGTTCAGGGGGATTCCTGTTTGGCTCAGGAAAATACAAAGTAATGCCTATTTTTGTCTTTCTACATGTAAGCCCGCTGAACTTTTGCCTAAATGGCATTGGTAACTAACATCGACAGTGCAAAAAGATAGAAAGGTGGATAAATCAAAGTGCAATTAGTATGTTACTAAGAGCTTCCAATTCTCAACCAAACCATGACGCGACCACCCGTCATGCAGTATACCATGGAGCAGAGAGGTAGCACCTACTTTTGCATCCCGGGACGGTGGTAACTTAGCGAAGTTATGCCACCGTATCTGTATGCATTATTGGATTTATTTTATTTCAGCTTGTCATTTAAAGTGAATGGCTGTTGCTTGATATCCCCGGTGTGGCTGTGCTTGAGGTGCATGTTGACAAGGTGCCTACCTGTCTATTACCCACTACCTCGTTCATACGGGCTCCAGGAGACAGTTGGTCGTTGCTGGAGGGGACGGGGTGCACGGTCCTTGTGGCTGTGCTAGGCTCGAAGAGTGGTTCCATGCACTCAGTGTGGAGCGGACTACGGTCCAGCCACCGCCTTGTGTGCACTTGATTCCCCAGATACAGCACGTTTGTGTTTGCCTGTAAAGGAGTGTGGGCTGGCTCCATTGATGAAACGTGGCTCCCATCCACATGCCTCCCTGTCTTATTCCTTCGGGTTTACACTGGATTTGGGTGTGTGGATGAAGCTGTGGATGGTGCAGCGCAAGCCACCCATGGTCCCTCTGTACGCGCAGGCCTCTTGTGACTGGCCACAGTGACAGGCAACTCCGAAACCGGATGCCGCCAACCCTATATATATACATATACATATATATATATATGCAACAAATATCCGAGGCAGTAGGACCATAGAGTGTATCATAGTTGATTGCTGATACCGTTGATGCTCGACCTACCTGGTTTGCCAGCCAGGATTTTTGAAACCCATAGGAACCCAGTAATCAATCGCAATTGCCAAGTATGGCTTGTACCAGTGAGGCCTAATCTAGTGATAGGTGATCCAAAAGGGTTAAACGGGATTGTATGAGAGCAAATATAACTTCAAAGATTGGTTCTTGGCTATTTACAAAACGAAATTTTTATTCAAATCATCTATAACAAATCATCTAACTAGCTAATCACAGAAGAAATAACTCCACAGGTCACTGGTTGTTGATTAAAACAATAAATATTTTCTTTATATGGAAAGTCACCAAGGGAATGCATAGGTGCTGAAACCCTATTCAGTGGATGGAGGAAGGTCTCCAGATAAAGCAGTTGATGCGGATAACATTTTATCGAAAATATACTGAAAATACTGATCCTATTCGCCGCAAATTACGAGTGTTAAAATGGATAATTGACAATGGTAATATTGAAAACAAAAGAAGGGAACCGCTTAAATTTGAACACGCCACGATGTGCATTAGCAGAAACCGAAACAATGCTAAATAAATTATTAATGCTACGAACTATCAGTCGGCTCATTAAAATACAGTGTGCTTTTAATCAAGCAATAATTACTAAAAGTGTAACACATATTTGCATGAGTTAAATTTATTAAACTATTTGTTTTCCGTAATTTAATACAAACTAACATGATGGCTACTTGCTACTCTGTTTTTAAACTAATGCAGTTTGGGGCCATTTGTTTATATTGTACCAACTTTAATGGTAAATGTCATCAAAAGTTTGATATCTTCTGGACCATACCTAGGTCCGATTGATTTGGAATCGTGAACTTTATAACAAACACATTCACATTCAAGTCTATATTAACGGGGCTGTGAACATGCATCTTTCAGGTGAAAATGTAGCAAAAGGGTTCTAGTTATATGTACATTTCGTCCATTTAAGATAGACAATTTTCAAGTTTCCTCACGGTTATTGCCCGGGATTATAAATTCTAAGTGATGTTATAACCCACGCCTTACATTTGAGTGGCTAGTAATGGATAACGCTGGATGTCAGTTCTTGTTGCTTAGGATCTGCGTAATTTTTCGCGAGGAGTTATGTTAACTATGCATAGGAAATTTGAGAGAACAGCAAAATGTGAGCACATGTTTAAACTAAAGCTGCCGACACCATTCCGATTGTGGCGATTCAAGATTAGGACTTTCGAACTTTCTTGCTCATGAATAGACGGCATTCATCTCGATAGTTACTTACGAGGTTAAATGAAACCGTTAACGGAGTGTGAAAATTCCGCCCTCCAACAATATGACAAACGAAATTCGTCTCAACAATTTCTGTTTGCAACATCTCCGGCCGTCAGCAAAGTTATAATGACATCCAATGCAGTGAGTGATTTCAGAGATTTCAACCTCCCGCTGGTTTGTCTTCATCAGTGAACGGAGTTTGATGACAATAGCTCCCTGGTTGTCATGTGTCATTAGAAGGCGATAAAACCGGGGTAGGTGGAGTAGAGTGGTCGGCTGTCACATTAACATATTTATGAATACAATGTCCTCGTTTATCACCCATCCACCATCGGAAGCTGCGAGTAGAATAACAAAAACCCCAGATTGAAATGTCCACACGTTGGCGTGACCAGCAGACTGTCGGCGTGATCACTACACATGTCGCGTCGCACTCGCCACAATTCAACTCTCAATGCAGTGTGGGCACTCAATCTCAGAGATGCACTCTGATATGCAATTCCGTCCGCGATCCGAGAGATCGGACAAGCGATGGCGCAATTCACGTCTTCAGCAGGGCTGATCCGTGATTGTGTGCGTGAAAATGTGTCAAAACTGCCACAGTGCATGAGACATGCGTCTAGAAGATGGTTATTTAAACTATGCGGGGGACATCCGGTAGTGTTCCATCAGACTGATGTGCAAAATTTCGAATGGGTTTATTGGATGAATATATAAAAATAATTATTCTTGCTGATTACAATTACATAACTGAGAAATGGTTCAATGGATACTGAACAAAGACACATAAGTTGGTGTGTGGGAGCTGTGTAGCACACGTTTACGCTAGATGCAAACGGTACAAATGGAAGTTTCTCATGACCTAGCGGATGCCAAGGTGAAAGAAATTTACTTTTTCGATTGTACGTAGCCTAGTAAACAAATAAGCTGTTTCCTGCTAGCGAACTCCAAGAATTTACAGCCAGAGAGAGAGATTTAACACTTATCTACGAAGCTCGAGAACTCAACCATTAAAACAAAAGTTAAAGTTCTCAGTAGCAAGAAAGACACTGAGAGCATTAAGCTTCTGGCTTCATTTATAGTTAAGCTCATTTGGATACAGATACAATAGCACATCATTATCTTAAATCCAACAGACGGACTGGCGAAACACTACCGTTCCAACAAAAATTGCCCTGTCAATGACTTCTGAAGGCTTACCGTGAATTTCATTATCCATACTTTTGCAACGCAGCGACTAAATAAAACTCTGTTCACATGAACAAGCGTTTGAGTTAAAATTTTGCCTCACATACGGTCTTCTAATATGTGGAACCCTGTTGTGATTTGTATTAGGAAAGGTCCGATTTCGGCATGAGATATTTTGCAGAACTTGAAATCGAAATTTCATGATAGCTGAACAATGATTTATGGCGAGCAACAGATAAGTGTAATTGATGAAACTATTTAGAGAGTAAATTTGTTTACTGATTAAATTCCATGCCTGAGAGATGACTCAATGGGTCTAGAACAAAGTTAATTGATGTGTGGAGACACTATAATGCGCAATAATGCTAGATGTAAATTGTGAACACAGTAGTTTGTTTTGACTTAGCAGCCGTCAAAGTTGGAAGTTTTGTAAGCGTATGAGTGTACCTAGTCAGATAAATATTTGTGCTGCTTTCTGTTAGCTAACACTTCGAATTTACACCCGGAGAAAGAAAGTAAACTTTTACGGGTAAAAATCAATGCTTAACGAGTTTTATTGGCTAGCAATATTTGGAAAAGAAAACGTAACAGAGTGAAACATGCTTTGGTGTACTCCACATGGTGATCGCATTAGGACGCTGGTTAAAATTTTGTAAGCAGCTTTTGGTTGTGTTGTGTAGCACCCTAAATCACAAGTTATTAACTGAACTGCGAATAGACAGCGCTTCGTCATGTCATTTTTTAGAGCTCATTGGTTTGGGGCAGAGACAACATCAGTTGGAAGAGCTTACCACGGATGAGACTCGAAATGAGAAGATATTTCGATCGCATTTCAGCTGGCTAAACTGAATTGTTAACTCACAAGAATAAATTAATTATTTTGGTATTGTGGTTCAGGTCCAGCAGCCGACAGTAAATGTGGTTTGGGTTCTTCAGAAGCTAGTAAAACAATAATAGTTCTTCACGCAAGCGCCGATGTACGCTGCTGTGCATTTCCAGGTATTTGAATCTAAGCTGGTATTGCAGATGGAAGAGTCCACCAAAGTTCTCGTATGACCTCGCCACCAGTGCCATGAAAATCAAGAACACGCCAGCTAAAGATAGCTACTGATCGCATTCTTCAGAAGGACCATCAGTGCATTAGACGGCTGTGTACATTAACGTTAAATCTGTTTGTACACCAAAAGGTTTAAACAAACATTTGCTCGTAGTCCATTCAGCCGCAGATGTTAAATCACTACGAAGCCAAATTGCATACCCTATCACCATCATTTTACGGCGAATGTTGTATTTCCATCCCCAAAAGTTTGCAGCACAGAGGCTGAAGTTGCATGGTGTTCGCCCGAAACAGCGTTTAGGCCCAACAATTTGCCTCTCATACGGACTTTCATTATGTGGAACTATATTGTGCTCTGTCAAAGGAATTGTCCGCATAACAATTTTGCCAAACGTGAATTCCATTTGAAAGATAGTTATTGTGTGTGAAATTGTGTGGGGACACAATGGCATACAATATCATCCGGCAGAGAAGCTAAGATACGTGCCCCAAAGTTTCACTGATATTCCACAGAGAGCCCTTACGAAGGAAATCCGGATTCCCTGAACAATTGAATGTGCTGCACTTATCATGTAGTATACGGAGCAGCTGCGTTAAAATCCAAGGACTATCGCAAAGACAGAACAGATATTGTATATATGAGTTCTGACTGGGTAACCGCATCCACTACAACATATATAATTCCGTAAGCAGAATTGTCCCACTTGTCAATCTACAATTTGAGTTCATTTGACAAGCCGCAACTAATTACACCTAGCTGCATATGAGAAATGCAGCTTGTGAACAAACGCAGCATTTCTAAGCTTTGAAATGCATGTGTATCTATTTTGACTGGAAGCATAAATTCATGAATGCAATCTGGCTGATCAATGCCATTGTTTATGACACGGACCAGTCAGTAATGATAAGCGGAGTAAGAAACAAACCAAACAAAATACGCGTGCATCCTCTGAAATGGTGGACATCATCGGTATGACGCCATGAAGTAAAACAACCCGCATGTATTCAAAATGCGTCCCGATCTTTAGTAACTTGCAAAGACAAAATTTTATTACGTTTTCACTCTATCAAAATTAATAATTAAAGATACATTTATCTTTTGAATCAAGCCACATTAACAACAGTATGGCAGCTCGCTGTAAACATAAATTGAAAAGTAAGACAATGTTTGGATAAGAAATGATCTCTTAGGAGCATACCGCGACTTATGTTTAGGGTTTACGGACAAGTGAAATCTCTCCGTGGAGTACTTTTGGTCAATTAAACGGCATGATACTGCACTCTACACCAGCTTTATCATTCTTATGTGTTCATCCCTATCACTGTTAGCTGTACATTTAGGTTACTATTAGAATGTGTGACAGATAAATTATTATAAATTTTTTACTCCTTCTCTATCCGTATAAGTATCCCGAATGACCTATCTTGTGATATGTACACGTCGCTAAAAGATCTCCGGACTGTGATTCTCTCCAGCCTTCACCCAAATTTGGCCTTGTTCTAAACCAACCTTTGTTTTCTTCTGGATCTCAAAGCTGATAACATATTTCGGTGTATATTTCGTGTTTATTTTGCATTTTGAAGATGTGACTTACATTCAGTCATATATTTGATCCGCTTTCTAACTTCAGAACCAACTTCATTATCGTCACATGGTAACGCCCGATATGCTAACGGTGCACTCTAGAATCTTTCAATCTCTATCCCTGTGCTCACATTACTTCACACTGCATGAGTGACCTAACGATATTACACTGATGGTGTAGTTACAGGTCACAAATTAAAACCATTTCGTTCACTCGGCCTATTGTTTTGTTTCCCCTTATGTAAAACTGAAACAAAATGACATAACTGGGTGTAATGCATATTCACACAAGCCCAAGGCTCAGGGTAGACTCCTTTCCTGATTGGTCCAGTATAAGCTAGTTAAATCCACCATGTATGAGATAAATTCAAGCCCATGTGTGTGTTGAAGCCACACTTGTTTGCTAAGTTGGATTGTTGCTCTTGTTGAAATGCCTGTACCGGAAGCATTTATTTTTGAAGTATTGTACCAGTTGTATTTAATTGTTTACCATAATACCGCATTCCGTTGCCGGCTTTGTTGTTTACAAACCCAATGATAACATGTACGCTCAAGGCTTCCAAGCGCTTTACGCTTTGCATCAATTATCAAGCCCAAACCTTCCCATATTCAAGTATCTTCCAG
This sequence comes from Dicrocoelium dendriticum, assembly GCA_944474145.2. Classification (NCBI taxonomy): domain Eukaryota; kingdom Metazoa; phylum Platyhelminthes; class Trematoda; order Plagiorchiida; family Dicrocoeliidae; genus Dicrocoelium; species Dicrocoelium dendriticum. The sequence continues at coordinate 209,957,410 of OX104064.1, read as the reverse complement.
ATCACAGCAGGATGTGAAGCGCAACGCTATCCTAGGACGATTATAAAGCTGCTATTTTCACTCTGTATTATAACACACAATAGCACCAAAATTCATGTCGCTTCCACTTCAGTGCTTGTATTATAAAGAAATCTACTGGTTTAACTGGACCGCAGCACCATCTGCAAGTCAGCATCAACGTGAACAGGACGAAACCGAACGAGATTGCTGAAGCTTGTATTATTAAAACTCAGATGTTGCTTACCGGGGATAATAAAGAACATAAATTGACTAACAGTAGCACCCTCCGGTAAGCTAACGATTACATTCGGCTTCTGATGCGTGTTTTTGATGATGTACAAAGAAAACTAGCCACAGAGTCTATCACAAAAAATGACATAGTGGGGATTGTAAACTTAGTTTTGTGACACCAACACTGCAGCTGACGTGGTGTTATACAATGGCGTGTGGTTCGAATGAGCTCGAATGTATAAACCCAGTCCACGTCGAGCTCAGGTCAATTGGGAATCATATTCTTAATAAATTCAGGGTGAATCGATGTTTGTTTCCTCGACCAAATCATGTGGTTCACTGGTGAACCTCAGTGAAAACGAGAAACCACTGCTATACAACGCATTTTCACCGAGTATGGATGGCATTAGAAGGAGCTCAAAGATTTCGAATCAGTTTTAAAGCTCTATGGGGCTTTCGTTATATTCGCTATTAGCTGCGCACCTTCCGCTGAAATTCGTTGCATTTTCCCTTTGAATCTTCCAGAATGCATCCGGATGAACGACAATAAAATACAGCGACTAAGACAGCTTTTGGAGAAAACCTTAGGAACACTCCTGTATTGTCTGTAATGCACGGAAGTTGCAGCAAATCTATTACATAATATTTCTAAACCTGCAGATTTTTCCCAAAGGGTGCTTTAATTTATTCTGTGCATGTTCTGACTAAGGCATACCTAGCGGTTGTCGCTTGTTAATTGTTGCTGCTTGTTTTAGGCAGATCAACTATGATTGAAGCGGTTGATCTTGGGTCACCGCAAATTTGTTCCGAAACATAGATTCATGTACTTGCTCAAACGGCAATCCCGCAAGCGTTAAGACCATTCTGATACTGCGATTACTGGATTGTTTGGTCTGTCCCCATGCTTTGGGACCATGAAGGAATTCTGGGGTCTAGCAGATTTGTGCAACTTTGCAAAAGAGTGGCCGCAACTTGTATCAGGGAAGTCATCTTAAAGCACCTGTTGTGTGAATGGAATACAGTGGTTCAAAATACATTGAAGTTTGGCCATCTCTATCATTGGAACCGAAACTGATGATACAACTAGATACTGGTTGTTGTTTGCCGTCAAGCACTGAGTTGGACAGTTAATTTCGAAAATATTTGATATCATCGGATACAGCTAGCATCAAACTAATCTATGGATTTTGGGATGATAGTTGGTGCCTTTGGCTACTAGCCCAATACGGGCAACGGATGACATAACAGTTAATGAAGATTATTAGATAATTTCAAAGTACCTGTTGTGTTTATGGATTGTGATTTGCATTCTCAACTTGGACCACGATTCTAATTAAAGTGAACCTGCATCAATTAGATCCCTGTGACCGTAATTGTTGAAGCAGAAAATGGTTGTGTCTTGCCCGCACGAAAACACGGCAATCCACGATCGGACTAGAACTTAGTTGATCCCAATATGTTCACTGAAAGACATGCATTTTCCCTAGGCATCTTACGTTTACCGAAGAAAGATACTCGCACCCACTTTTACTTGACCCTAACTCATAGCCCCAGCAATTTCCCTGGCGGAAAGATCCACCTCTGAAAAAGGCCCTCTTAAACGGACGCTGGAATGTCCACGAAAGCACAATCCAGCGCCTTGCGATCTGAACCGTTAGAACTGGAAATCCTACGCTACGGTACCCATATTATCGCACGCAGTGAGAATCGGCTGATTGACAACGGTAATGTGTACAACATTGTGTATGGCTTCACCTTTTACGGAATGATAAAATCCACCGCATCGCAACGTAAATAGGTTGTTGAATTTAGTTTATTTGTTGTTCAATAGGTCATCAGAAAAATAAGCTGACCAGAATGAACCCAACGTTAATAGCACTGTGTCTACTCCTCAGGTGGTTTAAGTTAGCAACTTTTACAACTATGCCTTTGGAGGCTTTGAATCATAACCATTCCGGTAAACTGTTCTCTCACATATAAGTTTTGTTACTTTGGATTCGGGTTTATATCGCCAAAGCTAAACTTGTATGACTGGATGTTAGCCCAATGATTGATACAAGAAAATTGTGCAAAGTTGTCTTTCGTCCATGTTACATTAAATGTTCTGTAAAGATGTAAGGAATTATAACTTATGAGAACACGGATTTTTTCGATGATATTTGAGTTCGTCGCCATCAGCTAACAATTCATATAGCTCAACTACCAATCCAGAAAGTTTTTCCGGATTGGTATATGAGTTATGTTTATTGTCGGCTAATGGCAACGAAAGCAAAACATGCAGGAATGTTTCCGAGCTGAACTGTTATTGCAGTTAGATAGACCGCAAAACAGGCTAACAAATGGCGTACAAGCTCAAAGTAATTTAATAAAAATACCTAACAACACACTAAAATAATAGTTTGGAAAATCTGCAATAACTTAATTACCAACCTAACACAAACTGTTCCTTCCTGTTTCTGGCACAAATCGGTTTGTCGCGAGTCCGTATGGTTTCAAGCACTTTGCGACCTATCCAAAGTCAATCAGAAGAAGCACCATACAGCGCAGAGCTACTAGATTAACTTTCGCGGCCCATATATTGCGCGCCTACTCATGAGGAAACCTGACACTGGAGTCATCATCGCTAAGTGCGTTCCTAAATAAGATGTAGACAGTCTGAATAGTAGGATTGCTTAATTAAAGACTATGTTTACTGGAGTGCGCAAGTAACTCCGTTTCAAACACCATAAATTTCTATCGGGTGTGCAGCACAAGAGCACATACTGCGGGTACTTTTATCTCTGTCTTCAGCCAACATCTTCGATTAAATACACTTTGATGACAGACCCAACTAACCCCGTAAATCTCAGTCAGAGGGGGTCGATTAACATGTGTGTTCACTCCGAAAGGTTAGTTTGTTGCTAGTTGCATTTCGACTATTTTGATATCCATGCATTAACGCGTAAATATATATGTCTAACTGTGATATTTAATCAGCCGATAGTAATATTTAACTGCAGACTATGATAACAAATCGAAACGTTTGCTATAGTATACGATGAAGTAAATTCCACTTGCGTTTCGTGATAACAATCGTTATAGTGGTGCACCAGAGACACTCGCTAAGAGATGTCGAGAAATAACAGAATTTGTTGCTATTTTGTCATTATGTCGTTTATCAGTGATTCAGAAGTCTCCGCTAAACGCTATTGGAACATGAAGTCCTACGCAACACTACAGTCGAATCAAATGATTAGTTAAGCACAGTACATCTATTTTAGGTATTTCGAAACCTATAGAGCAACAAGAAGAGGAATTTTTGGAAGATACACTCATTAAATATTTAATGCCAAACTCAAGTTCGACTATCGGCTGAACAAGTAATGCTTCTACGCAGTTATTTTACATAACACGAGGAAGGCCCTGCCTTTCGTGAACACTTTCATGTGAGAGTCAGATATCGGCAGCAGGGAAGCATTGACAGCTAAGTCATTATTATATAAGGATTAGCTTCCTTTATTCTAGACTTCATGAATTCCATGAAATACACAAGGACGCTGCGAGTAGCTTAGCCAAATATCCACTGAAGTACCAGATTACATTCTAAGCTCAACTTGTTGAGAGCGTAAATTTTGAAGAGCACTCAACAGTGTTTTAAACGCTCAATTCGTTGAACGCGGTGAAGCTTTTTCAACGGAATGGCTGTTTAAAATGTACCCGTTTCTCTCGCACACGGAGAGTGCATTTGGTTATTCTGTTCTTCCGGGATTGTCAGGTTGAGAGGGATCGGTGAGACAAAACTGCCTACTGCCCGGTTTTTGATTATATTGAGAAGGTATCCCAGAATGCCATGTGTCACACGTCTGGTTTACTGTCGCCTGCAATGGTTCATTGCTGTCTGACCGATGCCGACCCAACGTCCCCGACAGAGGAAGTAGTGCCGACCGCAAATTCAGAGGTTGACTGACGTTAGGCAGGGCATACAGAAAGAACGACACTGTTCTACTGGTGGTGTCTGTAACAGAACAGGTGTTTTATTCACGTTGGCTGCAAGTGTGGGCGTGGTGGGAGATCCTTGTGGTATATTTGTCATCCGTTTGAGATACCGGTGTGTAGACTGCGAGTGATGTGTTGAAAAACATAAATAACTCCCCCTTTGGCTTCGGTCAAAAGGCAGAGTCAGTTTGGAGATGAAGGGTAGTTTATTTGATGTGTGGTATCATAGTTGGAGATAGAATAGGGATAGGACGTTCTGAACTATTGTTTTCGTACGCGTGTACCGTAAACCGGTAGAATGTGCTTATGATAGGTGACGGCGAGATGGTTGATTTCAGAAACATAAGGAGAGAAAGTCCATATGTTCGCGATAAAAAGGCAAAGAAACCCACAAGGCAAATAAGTCATGCACCAAAGATAATGTAACGAACACAGACCTTCTGAAAAAAGCAATATCAGAAGTCAGTATTAGCGAACATATGCTTTCGTAATACCCCAACAGGCTTCTACAATGATGCACAAATCAAAACAAAATGGGTAGACAGATATCACCAGTCCTTAGTCCAGGAAAATGTGAACAATGACAATGGCTGTCAGTTAGGTTACGACAATTGACCTCGCGGATCAGAGGTCGTCAGGCATTTGGGCCAAGCTAGTCCCAACCCTCTGGTTAGCTTCTTCTCTATACACAGCTCCGGGTCATACAGTCAAATCACAATTGCCTCAGCAGCTTCTAGGATTCTTTTACGAACGTATTTCGATCGGTTCGCCGGGGCCTAATAAATTTCGAAAGAGTCAGCTGATTTAGTGGTATGCCCTGTGTCAGCGAGGTGTGCGGCTATTGAGGATATGACTGCTTTTCTGCTTCCAGTTCCAAACCAGGTCGGGTGGTGTTCCTTCACTCAGTCGGATAGACGCTTTGTCATACGATTGATGTATTCTGTGCTACAGGAGCACTTCAATTTCGTCACCCGATTGCTAGCGAACTGGATTTGCATTCTTTCTCGGTAGATACGTCTGAATGCACACGAAAGACGACGAAATATAGTTCCGTCGTAACTTCACTCGTGATAGCAGCTTTAGGAAGATCGGCTTACGTTCTACTGTCAGTACTACGGGCTGTGTGCACTTCTGTTGCATGTTGGATCTAATGAAACTTTCCGGGTAGCCATTCTCACTCAGCACCAAGCGAATGCACTCCAATTCCTCGGAAAACACGTATTCCGAGCAAATTATTTCAGCTCGGCTCACTAGGGTATGAAACAGACTCCTTTTATAGCTTAAAGTCACAAATCTTTAGAAATTTGTGTAGTATCCAGTCCAAGTGCACTTCTTGTTCACCCGAAGTTGCATCGTCTGTCCATCAAGTGTTCTCAGAACGACGTCAAGGAAATGGAAGAGGTTGTTTTCCGCCGCTTCGTATGTGAACTTTATTGCTGGTTGGGACTGGTTGAAAGTGTATGTTAGCTCAACACTTCGTGAGACTCCAAGTTAAACAAGGATATCATCCACATACCTGCCATAAAGACTGCAGTCTGCGCTTGTTGATTCTAACTGGTCTGGTTCCAGCATGCCCCCCGAAAACATGGGAGAGAAACAGTCCCATTGGGGAACTTATCGCGACCCCATCGTACTGCCGGTATATTTAGCCATTGAAGAGAAACTGAACATTAAATACGCATCTGAGTACTAATTCCTTTAGGATCAGGGTGGGCATGTCCAAATTTTTGTGAGGTACATCAACGTACTCACACATATAATTTATTGTCTCAAGTAGTGGCACGTTGGTGAGCAGTGAAGTAACATCCAGCGAAAACATGCTTAGATTGTTGCAGTTTACATCCCGTATGGTATCGATGAATTCAAAGCTATCTCTCAGACCGTGCACAACTATGCGCTTACGAATAGGTGCAAGAATCGCAACAGCCACCGAGCGATCGAGGAGTACGGTCGTTTTTCATGACCTTGACGAGTGCAGGTTATCTCCAGTACGTCAGTGACGAATTCGTAGCTGCCGTCGAAGTGGAGGAGGACAAGCTCTTTCATCTCTTTGACATCGCTCTGAGAAGAGTTCATGGACATACGATGCAACGTCGCTTGTACAAGAGGTGCACTTGGACTGGATACTACACAAATTTCTAAAGATTTGTGACTTTAAGCTATAAAAGGAGTCTGTTTCATACCCTAGTGAGCTGAGCTGAATAAATTTGCTCGGAATACGTGTTTTCCGAGGAATTGGAGTGCATTCGCTTGGTGCTGAGTGAGAATGGCTACCCGGAAAGTTTCACTAGATCCAACATGCAAATAGAAGCGCACACATCCCCTAGTACTGACAGTAGAACGTAAGCCGATCTTCCTACAGCTGCTATCACGAGTGAAGTTACGACGGAACTACTATTTCGTCGTCTTTCGTGTGCATTCAGACGTATCTACCGAGAAAGAATGCAAATCCACTTCACTAACACTCGAATGACGAAACTGAACTCAAAGTAAAACTAGCCCGTGCGCACCAAATCACTGTGTATGTATTCCTTTTCCTGCTCCTTTGGAGCAGAATGCATCGGTCGTATGACAAAGCTTCTATCCGACTGAGTGAAGGAACACCACCCGACCTGGTTTGGAACTGGAAGCAGAAAAGCAGTCATATCCTCAACAGCCGCACACCTCGCTGACACAGGGCATACCACTAAATCAGCTGACTCTTTCGAAATTATTAGGCCCCGGCGAACCGATCGAAATACGTTCGTAAAAGAATCCTAGAAGCTGCTGAGGCAATTGTGATTTGACTGTATGACCCGTAGCTGTGTATAGAGAAGAAGCTAACCAGAGGGTTGGGACTAGCTTGGCCCAAATGCCTGACGACCTCTGATCCGCGAGGTCAATTGTCGTAACCTAACGGACAGCCATTGTCCTTGTTTACATGCTCCTGGACTAAAGACTGGTGATATCTGTCTACCCATTTTGTTTTGATTTGTGCATCATTGTAGAAGCCTGGTGATACATTATCGATTCATACGTTAGCTTACATGGACTTTTGATCTTTGAGTTTTGTTTCTCGTTAATCGAAGACACGTTTTCAATCTTAATTTTTTGCGTTCATTTATTCTAACCTCTTGATCTGAATGACTTGTCAGTGTTCATATACATTAACGCAATATTTCTACGGTTCTCAAATTTGTTGATGGCATACGGCATAGCATCTAGCATCGAATATTTCACCCAGCATTTTTGAGTGATAACAGATTTCAGGCTGATTGTGTACCTGACCAGATGATATCTATAGTCATCCTTATCATACTTTTGAGGGGTGCTCTGTAAATCTATAGTGAAATGGAATTTAAGGACATAAGATTTTTTGGTGCAAGCTAAATTTCAAGTATTCAACATTCTTTTATATCAATATGACACTCCTCTGCCGCTTCATCTTAATTTACACAAGGTCCGCTGCCAGTTAATTATGATCGCTAATGAATTAGATGTCTTATCCTGTTCAATCAGTAAGCTACAACACATTAATGCCAGTGTTGGCGCAATCTCTAATGGTCTTCAAAATTTCCTGTCCTATGGTCGACCACACTGAGTTGTTCGGCATTGGAGCGTGGCATTCGACTTGAAGTACACTTGGGGTCGCATGGATGAATGGCCTGTCCATATTTTGTATTCGCATTAATGTACGCACTGAGATCATCTCAACATCACAGTTCATCATCCTCATCACCCAACATGTGTGGCGAGGGTGACGATGCACTCGCGTTGTCGACACTATGGTAGGAGCGGAGCAGTAATGTAGTTCAGAGGTGATGGTACATCCGTGTATTGTCGTCGTTTGTTGGTGTGCTTGAATGATGGAGAATGCGGTAGGAGAACAAGGATGCAAGTGTCCGCGATGGTCTAGTATTTTGTCACCCAATCGATATAGCGGTCAGTAAAATCAGGCATGTACCGCTTGTCACGTAAGGGTGAAAGTAACAGTAACGTTGTAGTTTGGACGTGCCCTACATAATTGAGGTTGCTGGTATCCAACGCTCTATGCTAGCATGTTCACCTCCTACACAGAGAATGAAAGGCGAGTAAGAGAACAGTTGAAAGAACAAGTCAGAAATGTTACGAACCCCTGTATACAAGAAAGCAACAAGCCGTAGAAAAGCCGTTTCTCGCAGCGGAGGAAAGTTAGCGCTGTGCGTTGTGGAGTCACGGCACACCATAGGAAAAGATGAGGAACGTCAGATTTCCTTCTGAAATACCGTTCGTCACTAGCGGGTGTTAATAAGAGTAGAGCGGCAGAAATGTGCAGTAAATTAGTGGGTGGATGTTGAACGTGACTTCTTTCAAAGAGAAGTTTATCAACCGGGAATCCAGTGAGAAACAAACCCAATGTCAATCATAGCTCAGGCGAGTGGGAAACTAAAATCCTCTCAAAAATTACGTGTTCGTTCTGCGCCAATTCTTACGACGCGACAAATGTGAACATTACACGTAACGGAGCTAACAGCGTATCGACAGATAGGTTGTAGTTCTGTGACTTATGTTCACACAGTCCGATAATTAACATTGTTCAAACGCTTATGATAAGGTGTGAAGCTTTGGCTGTTACGTCGGCAGACCAAACGGGACGGATCGCGGTATTGGAAGGAAAAATCTCAGAACTTGATTTGTAGATTAGTGCATTACATAGCCCGAATCCCTGACCAGTTAAAAAGCAAAAACACACTAGCAACAATGCTAGCAAGTCCAGCGAAAGGCAAACACCGTTAATGAAAAAACAGTGAAAACAGGCCGCTTGAACGGTACCCCAAGTCTCACGTAATGCGCCAAAGCATGCAGAGTTACGCACAAATTGCACGCTCACCTCCGTCAGTAGCTGGGCAACAACAATTGACCCCTACAGATAGTTCAACTAACGGCGTTGCACGTAAAAAATCTTGCTGTAGTCTTGGCTTATCGTCCAGTGAAGACAAGCAGGACATTTCCACTCGACAAACCTAAGTTCACAAGGAACTGCAGAACAAAAATTACTACACAACCAAAAGGCGATGACAGTAATATGTTCAAACGTCCCAGAACCCACTAGCGAATCGCTAAAACGTAGATAAGCAGAGGAACAAAACCGCTGGACTGAATTAACCTGCGCACTGCCACTGAAAGTTCTCCCAACTAGTCTTACACGCCTTTCAAGATATCCATCATCTCCTAACTTAGGGGAACCTCGGTTACTGCGAGTAACGTTTGGCAACACACGCGCGATGGAAGATGTTCTCTTAGCAAGCCACATTCTAGTGAACTCTTCTGTCAGTGTGTACATTTTTCCTGGCAAGCCATGGGCAGAAAAACAGAAGCGGAAATCCAACCCTAGTTCGTCATGTCAAAATGCGATAATGAAAGTGGTACTGGTTCATGGTGTACCAGAATTGAAGCATGACAATAGCAGTGAACGACAGAAGCGCGATATCGAAGAATGAACGTACATCGTAGAGATCTATGACATGCATATTGTCGTGGCTTTTGACGTCACCCGTTTAATTGCTTCCACAAAATACCAAGGCAATGGGCCATAAATTTCGAAAGTTACCTCGGCTGCGCCGAAAGGATATCAATGGCAATCCAAACATGGCATGACAACAGGAAACTTGGGCCACCAGAAGTACGGTTAAGACAATCACTTCAGTTAGTACAGACCTCAGACACAGATGAGCCAGCCTAAGTTTTACCTATCTCAGATCAGCCAACCGTGTAAACAACCGTTACAAAAATTTCAGCAGACCGGCACTATTTGTGCCGATCCCTCACAGCTAACCGAGCTCCTAATGCGTCAAGGAATAAAATGCTTCTACACCAAATCCCAGGGGTTATATTCTAAGCTCTCACAACTGCGCCATCGACATGAAACAACAAGTTGGGACCTCATAACCGTTATTGAAACTTGGCTCTCAAAGGATATACTTGATCCCGAGATTACACTCAGTGAGATGTCAGTCACTAGAAATGATCGTCCATCTCGCGGTGACGGTGTTGCTCTCTACTATTGAGATTACTTGAAATGTGAGCCCCTTACCGAAAATGCCCTTGTTATTCCCGATGCACTATTTTTCAGACTGCACTTAGCAAGTCGACATTTTGGTTCGCAAAATACGAGTTATACATGCCTCTTAGCATTTATCTATAGGCCTCCGAACACATCAGCAGACAGCGATAACATTCAGTTAAGCGCACTTCGCTATGTTGTTTCACAATAGTACTCTCATTATCTTATAATGGGCAACTTCAATGTACCTTCAACAACATCAATGTCGTTTAATAGTCATCATTTAAATCGAAGCTCGTTAAATTCATGCATATGGCAGTTTTGTATAAGCATGTGCATCGAACAACCAGACACAGCGATTCAAATAACTCATCATTCCTGGACGGAATCCTGACTAATGAAGAGTTGATGGTTGAGTCAGTAGCATATGATCCTCCACTGGACCATAGCGAACATTCAGTCCTAATATTTGCTTATGTGTGTTATGCTAGTACTCTTGACAAAGAAACAGCAACTCAACGAACTATTACGGATTATTTTAAACTGCACAACATTCTGACAACCGTTGATTGCGACCTGCAGTAGCACAGCTCAGTGAATGACTCGTGGAATGAACTGAAAGCTAAAATTATCTGGGTCATACAATCAGCATTACTACCATCGCGCCGAACCAATAGGTGGATCCGGAGCAGAACACGTAAATGGATCAACAGAAGAGATGTACTCGGAGGCAAAAGTTGCTAAGCCCATGTGATATCACATGTCAGAATTACAAGGCAATCGGAAACTACTGCATGTCACTCATTAGAACCGATAAGTACGAATGGCAGGAGAACATGGTGCTGAAATTTACGAGTAACACAAATTACTAAATAGCTTTGTGAATGGCAAAAGAAAGGTTAAGCCGGAATACCACCACCCAAGACGACCAGTGGCCAAACAACTACTGATGTTGGTGCCGCGCACGCTCAACTCCTGCAGTTTGGCTCGGTAGCTACAAATACCATGGAACCTTCTCCCTATCAACTCCCAAAATATCGTTGGCTTCTCTAGTGTCACCTTTAGCCCAGCAGCTGTTGCATGTAAATTATAATCTCTCCGGAATTACAGTGCCCCTGGAATCGACATGATCTGCCCAAAAGTACGGAAAACCCTTACTCTCACCATAGCAGCACCGTTTGCAACCTTCTTCCAGGGTCTGCTTAACTCCCATACACTCATATCTGAGTGGAAAATGGAATTAGCACCCCAATACACAAAGGTCATTGATCGGATCCTACTAACTACCGATCCATTACTCTCCTTCCTGTTTTATCAAAAGTGATGGAATCGCTAATCGCAGATGAACTGACGCGATACTTTGAAAGTCAACAAATAATTTCTAATACCCAACATGGTTTCAGATGCAGACTATCTTGTCTTGCCAATTTGCTGATTACTCGGTTCTCATGGACCATGGTGGCTGATGAAGGAGTCCCATATATGTGATTTCCATGGCGTTTTCTAAAGCATTCAACAGGCTCAGTCACTTATTTCTACTCTGAAAGAACGTTGCCTACGGTATCAACTGTTCCCTGCTTAGAAAACAGTTCAGGGTTAAGATATCTTTTCGGTAAAATCTCGTCAGACCCAAACTTTTACATGACACGGATTATGTGGGGTAAGCGTCAAATCGGGCTGGGATTGATTTCTAAGGTGTTTGAAAGGTCAAGATCGATGACTAAAGGTGGCTGCAGATGGTAGGAAAAGTGCATCAAAGGAAATTAACACAAGCTTCAGGGCCTAAAGTAGATAGCTAAGGTCACAAAGGGTAGTTAAGTAACCATGTCAGTCGGCTAAGGTAGTAGTATCGGCCGTATGAATCGTTTGTGTACGCATAATTCCGGCTTCAGATGATGGATGTAAATAGCCTCGGCGATAGACAAGATTTGCTTTCGGAAGCCTTGCGATAAGCGTTCAGGTAGTGAGTAGATGAGTTTAAAGTCATTCTCAGATGCAGTATGGCCACTTTCGAGGAGGTGCGACATGATTGAGCTGTCTGAGGCCCTCATTTCGCCTTTGTAAAACCACGCCGGGATGTGCTCGCGAATCCTCTGGGATAGACGTCTCGTTGTGCGACCCAGGTATCGTGCACCACAAGAGCACGAGTACTGATAAACGAGCATTGAACGGGTCAACGATGGCAGACTATCTTTCAAGGGTTTTGCAAGCAATGGCTTGTTGTGGTAAACAATTCTTAAGCGGGCTGCGAAATAAGTTTTCTCAACAGCATCTTTCAAACGTCGAGATAGGATATCAGCTGCAGCATCGCCCTTGAATGCTAAATGAATGAACAGCTCTTTTTTGGGAGCAATGCTTCTAGGTGGCTTTCGCTTGCGTTCTTTCATATACTTCATGATAAACTTATCGGGGTAACCATTCTCACGAAGGGCATCGCTGATTCTCTGTAGCTCTTCGTTGACGGTATCCGGAGTGCAAATACTGCGCGCCCTGAAGGCAAGAGATCGGATTAAACTCCTCTTGTGCTGTAAAGGCACCGCGCTGTGAAAGTTGGTGTACTGTCCAGTCCACGTATGCTTTCTGTGTACCTTTCTGCTACATGAGCCGTCCGAATTGCGGATGACTTCTACATCCAAGAAAGGTAAACGGTTTTTATTTTCGTGCTCACAGGTGAAGCGTAGATTATCATGTGCATCATTAAAGGCCTTCAGCAACTGTTCTGCATGCTTTTCGGATTCGCAAAGCACGAAGGTGTCATCGACGTACCGTATGTACATTTCAGTTCCACAGATGGGCGTGCTGAGTGGGCCATGTTTTAATTTCGCCATAAAGATATCAGCCAACAACGGCCACAAACGAGATCCCATGGCCACTCCATCAATCTGACGGTTTATCTCACCATTGAACATGAATTGAACATTTAACGTGCAGCGAAATAGTATCTCCTTTAGCAAATCCTCCGGAAAGTTAGCATATATTGGTAGTTGCCGGGTCAACTCGCACACGTACTCCACCGTTTCGAGCAGGGGAATGTTTGAAAACAGCGACTGGGCATCAAAAGATATCCTTTTGTTAGTAAAGTTGAGTCCAGATATCTTCTCAATGAATTCGAAGGAGTCTCTCACGCAGTAAGTGCAAACCATATCCCGTAACAGTTGCAATTTGTTCACCATCCATTGGGCCAACAAATGCTGGGGAGAACCCACCATGTCCAAGATTGGACGCATTGGGGCGCCTTCTTTGTGAACTTTTGGACGGCCATATAATCTCGGTAGGTGTCCACCTGAAGGCTTCAACTTTTCGTATTCGCTCTTTGTGATCAGTTTGGCTTGCATCATTCGCTTGAGGCAGCCGGTCAACTGTTTCTCTAACTCCACTGTGTTGTCCTTTCCGGCCATAAGCTTCTGGAACTTACGTTCGTCACTGAGGATATGTTGCATTTTACAGATATAATCCACCCTATCTAGTAACACTATGCCGGATCCTTTGTCTGGTCTAGAGATAATTAATTCGTTGTTTGACCGTAACTCTTTAATTGCCTGAATTTGCTCCCTTGAAATAATACCATTACTAGATGGTTTAGCCTTACCATATTCATGACAGCTATTCACTAGACTAGATTTTAAGTTCTCAACATCACTAGAAGATGTTGGAAACAGGTCTCTAGCTTTCAAACTGCACTTCTAAGGCTGCCTGATCTATTTTCTTACGTGGAATACAAAACTTAGGGCCTAATGATAACACTTCCAGCTGTGTTGGGCTTAGTACTACACTGGAAAGGTTGAACACATACCGTTCCGGGTTATTCGGAAAAGTCAATTGTGGGACTTGGTTGTTAAGCGTACTAAGTAATTTCCTTCGCTTTCTTGCTCCCACTTTCAGCTTAACCAATTCCACATATTCCTCAAAAGGCTGTCGCAGATCCTCAGACAAGCCTGACACCGATGGAAACCTTTGCGAAATGAATCTCTCCAACTCCGACAGTTTAACGCGGATGGTGTCCACATAATTAAGTGCATGCCTTTTCAAAGTTTTTGCGTTTGTGTAGAGGACACAGCGCCGTATCTCTCTCTAAAAGTGTTTTGGATAGCGGCTTGCCTGTACGCATTCATTAAGAAATGCCAATTCAACCCTGGATTCCTCCATCCATCCTTGATTACCTGGTTAGAAGTTACTTACACGACAGAGCAATCAGTGTAAGCGTAGCCGACATTCACTCCGCAAGCCCGTGCGTTTCCCGTGGTGTACCACAAGGATCCGTCCTCGGTTTGCTACTGTTTTGAGTCTAGATTAATTATCTTACAGCAGACATTCTATCTTCGATGCAAATATTTGCAGACGATGCTAAAATATGGAGAGCAATTCGATCAGCATCCGACCGTGTCTATTTCCAGGAAGACGTGACTCGGATTAACGAATGGGCAAAAAAGAACCAGCTCCCACTGAATCATGCAAAGTGCAACCTGCTGACGATGCGCAGCAGCTTCGTCAACGCATACCATGTATAGCAACACGTCCTGCAACACGTGAGTAGTGAACGCGACTTAGGTATTATCGTGCAAGATAGTCTTGGCAATTCGCTCCAATGTTCCAAAGCAGCAAGTGTGGCAAACTTGAACTTGAGACTTTTGAGGCGAGCACCCGGGCCCTTTGAGCTACTCCTGGTACCATTGCTGATTAACTCCTATATTCGCCCTCAAGTTGAATAGGCAATTCAGGCCTGGTGTCCATGGTTAAAACGTGACATCCGCCTATTGGAACAACTCCAATGAATAGTCACAAAGGCAAAGCGTGGACTATCCGGTCTAAAATACGAACTGCGTCTTCGTGCACTCTGTGTGTTCTCATCAGAATACCGACGGCTTCGCGGAGATCTTACTCTCACATACCGGATACTAACTAAAACCATCACCCATATACCTCACTATTCACCCTCGCTCCTTACAAATAGCCAAGGCAACCGCCTGAAACTTATGACGCAACGCTCCCGTCTGAGTTGTAGCAAGTAATTTTACTCACTTAGAATCTCTTCTCACTATAATGCATTACCAAGGTAGGTGGTGAACGCACCAGACATGAGGAGATTCGAAAGACTCTTAGACTTTCATCTTAGTGATAAAGGCTACACAGAGTTTGATAAAGTGCAAGGGTTTAACCACTGACACTTCACGTTCCAGGTTGGGGAATTCCGCTTTTAATATTTATGCATCTCCATCCTGTTGGGCTTGTAAAGGGATGTCTTTATCCCATCATACACTAATGAAATATTGCAATTGTGTATATTGTTTTTATAAGCGGATCCCGTCTCTTCAGAAATGAACTATTGTCCAAAAATTATCGGCTTGCACTTGGACCTAAAACGTTTTACCGCTTAGTGTCACAGGACTGTGCAAGCAAGCGACAAGCATGCCGCTTCCGAGCAGAGCAGTCCATTAGAGGCCGGTGCACATTTCGGCTACGCGCTGCTTGGTTGGCTGGAGCGGCTTTATTTACCTGATTCAAAAGAAAAATCTCATGACTGCGGCCGCGACGTTAATTACGGATATGAGTTGGTAATTTATAGCGAGGTTCCTACACTGTTATTAAGCCGTCCTTTTTGCTGAGCTCGCTTTGCTGAATAAACCGATTGTCCCTGAAGGACTGAGTTCTATGACATGGTGGCAGAGAAAAGCAAGTCAAGATCACCCGATGGTTTGCAGTTGCTACTTGGAACGCCACCACCATCACCTGCCCCATTAAACATGGAAAAAGCGCATTCGGTCAATAATGAGAATCTGGAAAAACAAGTGGATCGACTTTACATATATTGCGACTGAATGGAAACCCGTTGGCTTAACAATTTACAATGTTTAGACATACGATCGGAGATGATACAGTAAAAAAGAACAAAGACCCAGCTGATCTGGAGACGGTCGTTGAAACATTTGGTGATTTCTGCGAAGGCCAGAATAACGAGATATATCACCGTTATCACTCTTTTACCCGAAACCGGCGCCCAAACGAAACTATCGAGAACCATGTTACGGAGCTGAATATCCTGTCTGGTTCCCGTACGTTTTGCTACTGTATGGCTGCCAGCCTCATTCGAGATAGAATCTTGCTGGGGATCTGTTATAATTGTGTAGATGCTTGATAAGCTTGTCACTGGCATGGTTGGAGCACGCCTACGATAACGGCTTGGAACGCTGGCCAATCGAACCTATTGGCGCTGACCTGATGATGTCAGCTTAGCCAGGGGTAGCGCTGGTGAGACGGAAATTGAGCGCGTGTGAGAACGATCCTAGCCGCACGTATTCGGGTAGAGGTTGAGCCCTCGGAACGGACACACTCGAGAGGGGTTACGGTAGACGCGCACTAGTGGCTTAGAAGCGAACGCTGCGCGGCTAACGATACACACAAAATCTCGTGACCGACCGACTCCCAAATAAGACGAAGAGGAAGCAAGAAAGATGGTCCTCTGAAGGCTCTTTTACGACCAAGAAAGGGCAAATCACAGCAAATACCTTGGGTTATTAAGTTAGGGAAATCAGTTGCCACGACAGGGTGATAGTTCGCAAAAGAATGTTGTCAACAGGTGCGCAGTTTTGCGGTGTCTCGGGGTGGCTGGAAACTGCTACGTTGTGGGAAGGAGTTGGACCCTGCTTTCCACAGCCATAATACCGAAGTTTGTGGAGCGTTTCTACGGGGATATTTGACGGGCCTGCAACAGGATCAATAATGAAAAGGTCACCAAGCGGTTATTGCCTCATTGGCCGTTTTCTCTCAGACAATCAATCGATATATGACACAGTGAATCATCAGCTACATACCACATCCAGCAAATGCGCTTGCCAACTGTAACGGAGCCATGTACAGTATCCAGTTTACCTGACAAAACTGCGATGCCTCTTATCCAGATACACGATACTTGCAAATTCTGCGCCGCGCGACACCCGCGGGATCGCGATCAATGTCCGGTGTCGGGAAGAAATTTGTGCCAGTTGCGAAAGACTAAAACATTTCGATCGATGTTGTCAGTCTTTGAAAGCGCACGCACTAAATCGTGATACAACGCCCTCCGACTCTGAACATACAGTTAGCAACGTGCCGCAGACAGGACCAAAGATTGCGTCTACACAAGTTTATTGATTGGTGACTAGTTGTACTCGGGTGCCACCATAAACATACTTCCAGCGGAGCGGTGCCCAGGAATTCGTGTGCGGCCTGATCAGGGAATCCTGCGCATGTGTAACGATTCCATGCTCCAGCCGTAAGACTTGGCCACAATCAAAGGGATCAACCCCAATTCAGTTGGAAATCGGGGTCGTGGAGGAAGAGCTCATGCCGATTCTCAGCATTGATTCCATCCGGTGTTTTGGCTATATTCATTTTAATCATGATCGTTTTACGCATGTATATGAAGCGCAAATAGACCTTACTGAACAATATCCGTCCGTTTTTAACCCATGTTTGAGGGGAGGTCTGAAGGTTCCCTACATTTTTCAATAGATTGGTTGATACGACCGATTGAGCTGCCGGTTAGAAGGGTTCCGTTTTAATTAGGTGATTTGTTCTCCACCGCATTAAGTAACTTGACGCAACTGGGCGTAATCGCTAAGGTCGACCAGCCGACAGACTGGGTTAGCCAAGTCGCAATTGTTCCGAAACTGAATAGCGATTAACGTCTGTGCATAGATCCCAAGCCGTTGAATGAAACTTTGAGTAGACAATACTATACATTGGCGAAGGTAGATGTCTTGCCTTGTTTGGCTAAGGTGAAACACTTCACCACAGTTGATCTCACATCTGCGTTCTGGTCAGCGGTCCTAGATAAGGAATACAGTTTCCTTCCGAAGTTTGACACACCCTCGGACGTTTTCGTTGGATACTTTCACCATTCGGTTTAAAGGTTTCGAGCAAAACTTTTAAAAAATGATTACTGCAAGCTGTTGCTGACCTAGACAGTGTAACTTGTGTAGCAGACTATATACAGATTTACGCCTCAACCGAACAGGAACATAACGCCAATCTGCACCCTTTTGGCAGCAATGCTTGCCAAAGAACATAAAGCTCAAACACGAGAAAGTTGAGCTCCGGAAACCCGAAATGATGTTTCACGGGCACGTTCTGACATCCGCGGGAATAAAAACCGATCCCGGAAAAATCAAAGCCGAGTAGGAGATTCCACAACCTGCATATGTCAAGGCTGTTAGTCGCTTAAATGGCATAGTGAATTATTTTAGCCGACAGTTGCCAAGAATTGTTGAACTCATGACGTCCATCCGGATACTGACTCACAAGGCTGCAAGGTTGATTTGGGGAGAAGAACTCGAGGCGGCCTTTACAACCAGCAAGAGTCTTATTAGCTGTGCACAAGTACTTACTTGCTATGATCCAGCTCTACCTTTGGAGTTGCAGTGTGACAACAGCCAAACCGGAATAATTGCCGTTCTCCTGCAGGATGGTAAACCTGCAGCCAGGCCCTCACAGTGGCGGAACAGCGCTATGCGCAGATCGAAAAGGAGATGCTCGCTGTCATTTACGCAATGGAGCGATTCAAGGTACAACATTTGGTAGGAAGTCTACACTGCATACTGTCCAAGAACAGCTAGCGTCAATAGCTGGTAAACCGTTACAGAGTGTCGCTGGACATCTTCAGCGGACGCTTAGCCGGGGCCAAATATACGACATGGATGTAGTGTACACTCCTTGGACTTAATGTTCATCGCGGGCACTCTGTCGAGAGTTAATCTTCCGATGGTAGAAAACAAACTGGAAGAAATGGAGGCAGCCACTCTCTTACAACCTCTGGCGTTAAAGACAAAGACTGAAAGAGTTAGAACGTCATACGGAGACAGACGCGACGTCCATAGCGTTGCGCGACGTGTATTTGAGAGGACGGCCAGATACAAATGATAAACTTTCGCAGGAATTAACGTCCTTCTTCATACTTCAGGATGAACTAACGGTGTATTAGTGTTTGCCGTTTGAAGGAAAACGTATTTTGATCCCACGGCCGCATTGCAAAGAAGTGCTAGAACACACTCATCGAGCCCATTTGGGTGTCAACTACAGTATTAGTAGAGCACGCGAACTGATGTTCTGGCCCGGGATGAAAGTCAAAACCAAGACCACGACGCTAAGTCAGGGAACCAATGATGTTGCGAGCATGGCTGAAAGTATGGTAAGAACATGGAAACGCAATGGACACATCTGTAATGTGTACACACGACCAATGCACTGTTTCGCTTGCTAACATGGACCTTTATTCACACAGAGTCCCGTGCATGACCAGACAGACCGTGGCTCTTGAAAACCAATCTGAAAAGTCCTCTGCTGTTAGGTTAAGAGTATCCCGCTTGATAGTGTTCTGTGCTTTGCTTCTGAGAAAGTGATCCTCAGGGCTGTATAGTTTGCTCAGCGTGGTCTTCATTCAGCAATGATTCTGGCGCTGTTCTCAGCGGCGCAGGAGATGAGCAATTTGTTTGTTCCTCTGCAGGACTCACAGACTGTTGTCGTACTTGGTCCAAGTGCTGTTGAAGTATGCGCGCGTCTTCGAATTCCGCTTCGACTGCACTAACACTTATCGATCTCGTAATCCATCGGATCCAAGATTTATCCATTGGCCTCAGCTTAACATACACTGTCGCCTACATCAACCCAAGGATCCTCCGTTTTCATGTCGTAGATTTGCTTTATCACAAACGGGCATTTACCAGCCGTTCGATGCAGATTGGGTTTAATCCGATCCAACCGAGTGAGCAGACGTCGTCAAATCAGAACTTCACCAGGTGGATGATCCGTCGCAGTGTGTGGTGGAACGCAACTTTTTAATAGGCATTTTTCCAGGCATGTTTGTAAAGTTCCACACTGTTGTGTAACCACATCTTATTTGATTGTCGCAACCGCTGTCTCTGCCAGGCCATTTGACGAAGGGTGATATGGTGCCGAGAGAACATGCTCGACTCCATTTTGACGTGGAAATTGTGCAAACTCGTCACTGGTAAATGTCGGGTCATTATCTAAAACAAACGTACATGGTACACCAGGTAAAGCGAATATATGAATTAAGCAGTGCACAGTAGTCCACCCAGTCATGGATGAACAATGAACAATGATTTATAACGGGTAAAAAAGCAGTTGCTTGACATGTGCCGTGGGGTGTATGGCGTGATAAAAAAGATAGCGAAGGGATAATGGAGTCTTCAGTTCGGGCGCTTACAGATGTAACTGCACTGTCTTATAGAGGGAGTTTGAAATGAGAATGTACTCACACAACCAGCAGGGGAGTGTTTATTGTTCACATCATAGGCGAGAAAAATAAAAAAGGTAGCAAGGACAACGCTTACTCGTGTGCAACCATCTTGGGTCGACAGGATACAGTAATCCAGTTTCTGTAGTAGTAGCGTTTATCAAATTTCGTGCAAGACGTTTGGAGTGACTCATTCTCGAGTAGGGTTATGGCACTATGCCCTGTCTGTTGTGCATTAGTGCCAGCATCTGGTGGTCATGAGCTATAGCACGTAGTGTAAACGTGACAGGGTAACGTCAAGGCGTTTTTTGAAAAGGGATAGGGTGGGTGCATTAATTGCATGTTCCGGGAGGGCGTACCAAGGCTGTGCCACTCGAAGGGAGAAATAGTTTCGCCGACATTCCAGGCGGCTGTACTGCGTGACTAACTTAAACTGGTGACCTCTTAGCGAGGTGTTTTGACTGAGTATTAGAAGGGAATGGCATGGGAGGTTGGGTCTCTCAGGATTAGGTACACCATTATGAGATCGCCCCTTAGACGCCGATAACATCCACTGTATATTTTGATGGTCTTCAGCCTGAGTGGGTAGGGGAGGCTGGCCAAATCTCTGACGCTCTTCGTTGCCCTACGTTGTGCAGGATCGTGCGCGGTGAGATGGTGCTTGAGCCAGGGTTTCCACGCTTGAATAGCGTACTCCGCGTGCGGCCTCACGTACGCACTAAGCATTTTTAGGAAGACTGAAGGGTCGAACTTCCCGAAGGCTCTACGAAGAAGGCCGAGGTACTGGTTCCCTTTCTTAGCTGCCTTTTCAGTCTGCCTCAAACAACCGAGGTCATCTTGAACTATCACACCGAGATCGCACTCGTGAGAAGCCAGCTGTAGAATTTGTGGTCCTAGGCGGTAGTTTTGCATACTCTTGTGCCGTATACTGAGAACTTTGCACTTGGTGACGTTGCAATGCAGCATGTTCTCGATGGACCATGTGTACGCTTTATCCAGGTCCTCCTGTAAGAATGTGTGATCCTCCACTGCAGCTATAGTGCGCCATA
Source organism: Dicrocoelium dendriticum (assembly GCA_944474145.2). NCBI lineage: Eukaryota > Metazoa > Platyhelminthes > Trematoda > Plagiorchiida > Dicrocoeliidae > Dicrocoelium > Dicrocoelium dendriticum. The sequence continues at coordinate 209,935,902 of OX104064.1, read as the reverse complement.
CCTTTAGGTCATCTGCAAATAGCAAACAGTTAGAAGATCGTACACTCGCGAGATCATTTATGAAGACCAGACACAGGCGGGGTCCAAGTACCGAGCCCTGAGGTACGCCGCAATGAACTTCGATGGATTCTGTTAGGTTGCTTCGAACCCTCACATTCAGGTGACGTTGGACGAGAAAGTCTCCTATCCATCCTTGAACAGGATCACCGATTCCATATTTCTGGAGTTTGTGGAGGAGAATGCGATGGTCTATGCGGTCGAATGCCTTTGAGGAATACAAGTAGGCCGCGTCAACTCCTACACCAGCGTCCACGGATTCCGTCCAGCTTGCACGAGCAATCAAGAGTTTAGTTGTACAGGAGTGATTTCGGCGAAATCCATCCTGTTGCGGAACGAGAATTTTGCTGTTCTCCAGGTATCCCATCAAACCTTCAGCTATAATGGACTCCATAAACTTGGAGATCACAGGCAGTAGTGTTATCGGGCGATAGTTTGCTGCTTCAGCACGGCTACCAGTTTTGTAGATAGGCGTGATGATTCCGTGCTTCCACATCGTGGGGACGTGCATCTCGTTCAGACATCGTTGAAAGAAAATTGCTAATGGTCCTGCCAAACTCATGGCAGCAACTTTCAAAGCCTTCGGTCGAATGCCGTCCGCACCCGGGGAGCTGAAGTCGCGCAGAGAAATCAGCCTCTTCAGTACAGCTGCGGAGGTGAACGACATGTGATTAAGCCCTGATGGCGGCGTTATCTGCTTAGGCAGGATGAATGGTGATTGCGCGCTTTGGAAGGTACGGCCAAATTGTTGTCCAAGGATATTGGCCGCCTCTTGTGCGGTTGGGGCTAACCCGCATTCTGTGTGCAGGACAGGAATACCGCGCTTAACACGGCGAAATACTGGATGTATTTTCCCGAGCTTCGATCCATTTGGAATTGGCGTCCACTACAACCGGAACCATGGAGCCGTCGATCGGTCCACAGAAGTCAATGTACATTCTGTCCCACTGGCGCGAGGACCATTGCCATAGAGACATTGGCACAGGTTTTGGAATGATGTATTTTCTTGACAGACAGCGCACCACTGTATGAGTTGTTCTTTCTCTTTATCGACTCCGGGCCACCACATGTAGTTACATGCTAGTAACTTCATCTTTGAATTTCCTTGTTGATTCGTATGAATTCCCCGCAGGATTGTTTGCCGATACCGTTTGGGGACGATGACTCGAGAGCTGCAAAGTACGCAATCGTCCTCGAGGCTTAATTCATCTCTTCTAGTGCGAAATGCTCTTAAAATTTCATCTACCCGGTTCGAGCAATCAGTTAGGATATAATCACTCACCTTCAACAGTTCCGGGTCAATCCTTGTTTCCGAGTTTATTTCCAATGCTGAAACAGGCGAATCATCCAACCAAGATATTAATTGTACTGATTCCCGCAAACCTGGTGTGCGGCTCGGAGCCTCCCGTAATGGAATTCGGCTAACAGCATTGGCACAATGATTCTCCTTCCCGGGAAGATACTGTAGTTGACGCTGATATCCAGCGAGTTGTAGAGCAAAGCGAATCATCCGGGGCGATGTCATTTGTGGTAAATTATTCGATTCACCCAGAATTCCCAGTGATGACTTCTGGTCTGCGTGTATTTTGGATCCATGTCCGAAGAGGTATTGGTGAAATAGCACAACCCTAAAAATAACCGCCCTAACTTCATTGTCGATTGGGGCGTAATTTCGTTCGGTCTGCGATAGGGTCCGAGGAACAAATGCACCTGGTTTGTTTACTCCGTTCGAGTCATGTTGTAACAGGGCGGCTCCGACACCGTACGGTTATGCATCTCATGTCTGCGTCATGTACATTTCGGAGTCAAAGTGGACCAAAACCGGTGCACTGAGCAATGCATTTTTAGCTTGACGAAAAGCCCATTCCTCCGTCTCAGACCACACCCACTGGATGTCTTGCATTAGAAACGCTGCAAGGGGTGTAACACTGCGGCTGATTACGGAGCAACCTTGATTGTACCTTCTCAAGAACAACCTAAACTCTTTTGATTTCCCGGTTGTGCTACTTCAAGTGTAGGCCGGATTTGCTCCTCAATCCTCTTCAGTCCCTCAGCACTTACACGGAAACCCAAACAATCGACGTGGGGAGCAATGAATACGCACTTCTTACGTCCCATCCTCAAAGCATTCTCCATCAGGTGGTCCAGAACAACGCGCAGATTTAGTAAATGTTCGTCATTTTATCTAGGTATAGCAAAGCTTTAGGCAACCCGGATACAATGTTTTCTATTGGTCGCTGGAAAATGACGAGAGCCGAATGTATGCAAAATGGTAATTTGTTGTACCTGAACAAATCGTGATGGATGCTGGTCGTCGTTATTGTTTTGACGTCTTGGTGTAGTTCGAGCTGCTGATACGCGTGCGCGAGATACAAAATTGAGAATTACCTGCTGGTACCGAGCTGCGTCGAAACGTCCTCAATTTCGGGGATCGGATATTTTTCAGCTGGAATACTGTAAGTAAGTAATTTTATAGTCCCAACATATACGAATCGATTCTTCAGGCTTGAGTACCGGAAAAATCGGTGCAAGCCAATCTGGAAACTGCACTGGCTCTATGACACCATACTTCTGTAGGCGATCAAGTTCCCATTCTAGATTCGATTGTATCGTTTACGGCAGCGATCGGGCCTTGGTAAATCGCGGTTATATGCCGGGTAGAATATAGGTATAAACTTGTCCACCGGTTAATTTTCCATTCCTCCGGCGTCTAAAACAATGGTGCATATTGCTGGAGCGGTCTTTGTATCCCCGATGGTACAGAAAAATGGCTTAGCTGCAGAACTAGAAGTTGACAGATCCAATCGCCTCCCTGTAGATTTATACCATCTCCGAGTGCGGTGTAATTGGTTTCTCGGGTCGTCGATTCTCTATATGACACTTCAATGTCCTGCACCCCAAAAGGTTTAATTTCGTTATATATAGATGTACGCAACCGCAGATATGCCCAACACAGTTTGCTGTGGCTCGTTGGAGCCAGTCTATCTGACCACGTTCTATCATTGCGTAACGTTACTGCACTGCCCCAGTCAATTTCGAAATGCACCGGATGGTGGTTTACACAAAGCTGCATGCGAAATGGTGGTTATGCCCTTGGGGTAGTTGTGTTAAATATACATTCCTGTGGTTCAATATCAACAAGTTGCTTGTTTACTACCGGGGCACATGGGTTTGTACTGGACCAGCACATACGGCCAAGTGTCCACGTTTATGCATTTGTTACAAACTGTCAGAGTATATTTGCATTCTCCGGGATGACCGTGCCGCAGGCCGCAGTGATGGCAGTTGACCGAGCTCGGGGTGCATTTATCAACTTTGCGGATTTCGGCCGTGACATTTCAGAATATAGCTTTGAATTGAACTGTAACTTCTGTGGAAGCTGGGCATTACTCAACAACCTCCATGCCTGTCGCAACATCATAGGCACTTTCCAATGTCAAGGTTTTTGTGTCAGCATGCAGCGTTGAATACGAAAGTTTATCACGCCGAGCACCAAACGATTCTGGATCAAGTTATTTAGATATTTATCAAAGTCACAATATTCTATCAACCTCCGAATCTCGGCAACAAAGAAGCAACTGACTTCCTCTCAACCTTGACTCGGGTAATGAATTTAAATCGCTGCACAATAACCGGTGGTTTTGGGTTCTAGTGATTGGAAATCATAGGGACAAGTTCAGTAAATTGTTTGGTGCATGGCAAATCGAGAGTCACCAAGCTTCGAAGTAACTCATATGTCTGAGTCACAACTACTCAATGGGATATTCACTTCGCAGTTGAAGCTGACGATTTCATTGGCGGCGAAATATTGTTCAAACGCTCAATGTAGTGGTTCTAGGAACCGGATCCCTCAGTGTGCACTTCCAATTTTCTGATGGAAGCCATGGATTCGAGTAGCCGTCTGCAGTTGTGTAAATAAGAACATGGAAACGCAAAGGACACAGCTGTAATGTGCACACACGATCAAGTCACTAATTCACTTGCTAATATGGACATTAATTCACATACATGAGTTTATTCATGACTAGACAGACCCTGGCTCGTGATAACCACTCACAAAAGAAACTAGCGGCGGACTTGTTATGTGACAACGGGAAAGACTATTTAATCATGTGGATTAATACAGTGACTATTTGAGATCGAACCGCACATCGCTGCCACCACGGAAGCAGTTAGCTTAGATGTCAGTTTGCCAGACACGGAATACTGCAATTTACAAGTTATGCGTCCCAGACTTTCGTGCTGAAGTGGAAATTTTCACATGGACAATCCAACCCGTATCACAGTCAGTCTAACGGAAAAGCAGAGGTAGCGGTCAAACAAGTCTAAAGGATGTTCTTAAAGCCAGAGCCACTCCTGAGTACCCGCATCTTACTTTATTGGAGATTTGCAATCCGCCATTACCGAACGTTAGTCTCAGTCCAGTGCAACGTTTGTACATCAGAAGGACATGAAACCTAATGCCTGCCACTGCTGATCTCTTACACCTTATCGTTCCATCGCATGAGCGACTGCAAAGGGGTTTAAGGAAACGGATGACAGATCAGTAACTGTATTATGATCGCGGGACCCGGGAGCTACCGGGGCTAACAGTTAAAGATGAAGTGTGGTTCCAACCAATACCGGGTGTAAGCGGACGATGGAAGACGGGTGTGTCGACCGCGAAGGTTGGAGGAAGAGCTTATGTAGTCAGTGCATGAGTGAAGGTAATAATAAGGAACCGAGTGCAGCTGAGCCGACACTAGGAACGAGATGAACCTGCAGCAAAACACTTGACGCCTTACACAGAGGTCTTAACGACAGAGGCAGTAAGGACGACGCGGACTAGAAGGGCGTACGAAGTCTTCTGCGACAGGATGCAGCTGATCCCGAAAATGGGAAGAATGTGATAGGATTGTGCAATCAATGGGCAAGCGTGCCTCATGCGAACAGAGCAGTCCATTATACGCCGGTGCACATTTCGGCTACGCGCTGGTTGGTTCCCTGTAGCGGCTTTGATTAACTGATTCAAAGGAAGAATCTCATTAGTGCAGCAGAGTCGTTAGTTATTCAAGGGAGTTAGTTATTTATATCGAGGTTCCTACATGCTTGTCAGGCTGCATTTTTGCTGGGCTGGCTTTGCCGACTAAATCGTTTATCCATGAAGGACACAGGACTTAGGAGATTGGACGCGAACTCTGCCTTTCCTTTGGCAGGCAACTAATTTGCTCATTATGGCAATCGTGTTATTTTGTTTGTGGGTAGTTAGAGAGTATCATGGCATGTTTTGGACGTCTGACCTGGTAGAAAAATAACGTGACGGGTCTCCTCATATAATGATGTGCTTATGTGTGTTATTGGTGCCGTCATTGTTACCGGAAAATCTGTGATGTTACCGTATATATGGCGAGAAGAAAGACGATTGATAAGGAAGTATTGCAAACCCAAAATCCAAAACCGTTTTATCCGGTTCCAATGTTTTTGGCTATCATTCCATCGTGCATATTTTAAACGTTGCCATAGTACGCATGCACAACTTCAAGTAATCAAGATTTCCCGTTTTTGAAAGCCGTAGTTTTGTAATTTTACATTGGATCCAAACCTACTACAGTCGCTCGTTTGGTTAGTAGGCGTTCATGTGCCTTTTTGGTAAGTATTCTATGGACTGGCGATTTCGCATCTGAACAAAGCAAACTAGCCAGAGAATGTGTATGATAGATGAGGATGTGTTTGATAGATGTACGCAGCATATTGAAAAGAAGCACCACCGTTTTGTGTTGCGTTAGGGAACTAAGCATTTGTTGCTACTTGCTGAGACAAAGAGAATCAAATTCGTTTCAAAATACCACTGTGTGTTTTTTAATATTTTACAGATAATAGGAAATATCAAGCCATCATTTTGAACCATGCCTTCAATAATTTAGGTCTGAAAACGGTACTTGTTAAACTACTGAGCCTGTGCAGCGTACTTTGTGGTGTAGCTGTTTAACACGTCAGACATAATGGCCCAAATACTCTTAAGGAACTGATCCGTCTGACATACGTACGAATCTCATTCGAACGGCCATCGCGTTAGGAACCATAAATGAATAGTCTAGGAAAATGCGATCAATTCATTTTAGGCTTATTTGTGGTTTTATGGTGTCAATAAGTATCATTTCGCTGATCTCATATTGGGAGAATAAGTGCGTTCACAAAATGGCGCAACACATATGTGCTATTCGAAATCGGATCGCTAGAAAACGATCCGTGAGATGTGAATTCTCGACCTTGTCCAACTATGCCAACTCATATCTAAGGTGAGGTTGAATTACAAACGGAGTTTTTAAAAAACTTGACGGGTTTTACTTGCGTCCATTCACAAGACACTTCGACGAAATGACCAAACTAGGTTGGGTGGTATCTAAGTACCGATGTAATAGTCGCAATTGAATGCTTTGTGCTGAAACTTCCATGTTGTCGTAATATGAATAAATACAAATTAATCGAGGTTTACTTGATCCTCGGCTCTTCGAATGTCGAAATTTAACGGACTATGAGGCTGAGTGAATCCCAGAAATCCAGCACCAGTGACATGTCAGTGTACGTCTGAACATTCGGAATATCAAACGTGGCTCGCAATTTCTTGGTGATATGCATGTTGTGCTGAATTTGCTTGAGGGCACCATTCGGGGAGCGAGTGTATTAATGTGTTGATTGAAGGGACACGAAGCGAAACTGACCATACGCATAGCTAAATTAAGTCAAGGAACCATTTAATAAGTTGTCAGTGTGTGAATCAGCGTTGGTATTAGGAGATTTGGGGTTTAAAGTTCCCGGGCCGAAATAAAATTCTTCACAAAATTATAGCATTGCGTCCAGCCTTTGATGGCGGGAGCACATTTCACATACAAATACGATCCGCTACTCTGAAGGTACGGTTTCTGGGTACCAGAAGAAATATGCTTTATTACAGAACTTGTAGCTGAGGTATATCTACTCAAAACTAGAAACAGAACTTTTCTCTCTTATGGAGATTGGGCCAAGCAGAATATATGATATTCCTTTATCTGAACAACGAAGGGTGCTTATAATATGTCCAGAGCATCGTAAATTTCGCAATAACTAAAACAATTAAATGATGGCTTTTGGCTTATTAGTCCAAGTATTTGAACACGTTTTGGTATGCAGTACATCACCCTCAAAGTCGGTAATCTCCTACTCATTGCTGGTTGAGTTTCCTCCCCGTATTCAGTCTGTATACGGGGTTAGGTACACCTAGTGACTTCAATCAGGTAAATTAAACACCTCACAATACTGATTAACAGAACTTGGTAGTTGAACACTTGATGTTTCAAGAGCCTAATTCACAATAAGAGGGAGTGTAAAGCAATAGAATAAATCGTTAATTCCCCTCAAACGGCTTATGTGAACTATGTCAAAGCTATAGGGATGCGAGAACTTACAAAGTCGACTTATAGCACGTTTGGGTAAAAAATTGCTCCCGACAAATGCACAATTGAAACAATGGTATAATACTGATAAAAAAGCCCGGGATTAACAAGTCACGTAGGTTGGTTTGTGGGAATAAAGTTAGTTCAAGAAGTTGCACAAAAGTGAAAAGCCCATCAGTGGACTCAACAAATTATCCACGTTAACACAAAGGTCTATCCGTCCACCCAGATTTCGCGGGGTTGATGAGCACAATGTCTGCTTGCGCCATGTCGTCATTCAATGAATAAAAATCAGCTGAGTAATGTAAGTCGTGTAAGGCGTCGTCCATTCGTTTTTTAATGGGTAACGTGGGAGTGGAAATGACAAAAGTCGAAAGAGTGTTCCACGATTGATAAACTCGAAGGTAAAAATTATTTCGGCTGCACGCCGGCCGACTGTATTGGGTGGCCAGTTTCAACTTATGAGCCCACAATTCCGTGTTACGGCTAAGATATAGGGGGTGACGGCAGGCGTGACCGGCATTTTTCAAGATTTGCTACGCTAGGATGTTTTCACGTCGTAGACGGCGGTATTTGCTGCTATTCACTCCCAGGGCTCTCAGTCGTCTATGCTATTGCAGGAGGGACAAGTCCATCACAATTTTCGTTGCCCTTCGCTGGGCGCTCTCCAGCGCAGCTAGATAATGTTTTAAACAGGGTTGAAAAGCCTGGGTTGCGTACTCTACATGGGGCCTCACATATGCATTGAGCATTTTGGGAAGGATGGAGGGATCGAACAGCTCGAATGCCCTCCGTAATAGACCAGCATGTTGGAGGGTCAAGTTCGGACTACATGTTGTGTGATTGGATTGCGACACGCAACCTCAATATAATGGACTGTGTTTCACAATGAAGTGAACCATGGTCACGGCGATCACTGGGACCGTACTCAAAGCAGATGGAAATTGGGTGTTTCCAAAGGGTAGCCAAAGGGGTAGAGGTTTCGGCTACTATTCCAATGGTCGCGGGATCGAAGCCTGCTGTCTCCACCTGATGAGATAAAATTACATCGAAACGCGTCGTGGTTATGCAGTGTTTTCGGGAGACCAGCATGTTGTTTCGCGGTTTTGGACGCCTTCAAGTACTGCGCTGAACAGCCGAGTTCAGCTTTTGTCAACACTCCAAGGTTTCGCTCTTGTGAGGCGGTTTTCAGCATGTCCTCTCCAAACTTATATGCCCAAGTGGGCTTGTGGCGAACATACACGGTTTTGCACTTGTCTGTGTGAAACGAAAGTTGTTTTACCTTTGAATATTCAAGGGCGTGGTCTATGTGGGGTTGCAGCGTCTCGTGATCGTCCTGATGTTGGTGCGCAATGTACAATTCGGCTCAAAGCCTCCGAGACCAGGAGACTGATAAATCCGAATGGTATCACATCTTAGATCGTTACGGAGATATGTTTGTATTTACTCATCTAACTGATATAGTGTTTTGCGAATTACGGATGATTTCATGGTTCTGGGATAATAAGACAATTGACCAAAATGGGGCACATATGGCCTCATCGGTATATAGCAAGTACTGAGTTTCATTTCCAACTTCACCGTCAAATTAATGTTATACCGAAATTATCTGCATGATTCTAAACCAATTTATATTGGTATCATGTTGCAACTGACCATTCAAGAAAATTGACTACTGAATTTACCAACCAAAAGATCATCCCGTTTCACTCTAACAGTCGTTTGTGCGGCTACACCTGATGGAATTCTACCCCCTTCAAGATTCTGCACGTAATCCATGTCATAGTTTGCTAAATCTGGAACGCCTAGGGCTATCAGCAAAGTTAAGACATCCTTAGAATTAAGGTCCACGATCGCGACTACCCATTGTGCAGCGTCCTCATCGGTGTCGTGGGCTTAAATCATTGAAATTTAGCAAAGTTGGGGTAGATTGAATTAAGTGGTGTGCTTTCCCATTAGAATAGTTACGAATACAGTGTAATCAGGTGGTCTTGCCATCCCAATCGGAAGTTGCGAATTGGATGAAGAAACATATGTCATGTCGACATGGGTTTGGCACACCCTCTTAGAAATGAGTTCATCGGATTGTCGGTGTGACCTTTAAAACCCTCGCTTCCTTACCGACCCACGTCATCTCCATTGGCCAATAGACACGAAATCCGAGAAGTGCATTGTGACGCGCGGTTCCTTACATGTTCTGAGCCATCTAAAATGCTATGTTATGGACACTCAGATACTCCTCATAGCAGATTCCGTAGCTGTGTGTTCGTAACTTCTCGGTAGTGTCACTGTGAAAGCAGCGTGCGTTGCAAAACAAGAGGCTGATGTGCTTGGGAGCATGAAGACAAGGTAACTTAACACCATTCCTTCACCGTACGCGAACTCAAACTAAATAGTTTCATCCATCATCCACATATCATCTGGAAAGATAAAGCAAATTACAGTGCACATATCGAGGGTTCTAAAAGCAGAGATATCGTAAGGTGAGTACCAGTGGTGGACGACGTAACTCGGCTTACTATAGCACAGTGAGCTTCACAAAACAATATCTGTCGCATCAGATATTCTGTTAGTGCGTTTGTTTCGCACTTAGTCAAGTGGTACACTAATGTCTTGCTGTGGGTTCGATGAGCATTATTGTTATAACGCCAATGTATGTAAACATACGTTTAAATTCAGGTCTAAATTAATCAGAATTTATCTGCTGATGGACCTGATAGTTTTATCTCTGCGTGTTAGTGACGTGGAGTAAAGTGAGTAAACGTGGTGCTCAAAAGTGCAAGCAAAATTGTGTACGTACATCGGAAATTCCGATACATCGGTACGGAAAGTTCTGAGGAAGCATTCATACGTCAAGTTGAAACACGCATTGTTTTATGTCCAACTTGAAAGAGGTAGGGCTACATTCGTCCACAATCCACCACGGCTCTTTGGTTGTGGTATAACTAAGAACCCACGGTTAGGAAAAAAGCCCCGATGGCAATAGCTTGTTCATACACACGACGATTTGCTAGCGAATTTCTGTAATGTTACGATGCTATCATTTGGCTAGTAGTGGTTAACCTAGCGACTTTCAACATTGTGGATAGCTTCGTTACGTACTCATTATGGTCGGTATGGTAATGGATATACCATGCGTACCAGTAACGTATTTTTCGAGCGATAAGACGTATCAGTAAACAGATCTAAGATCATATATATGACGAAAATAGTCGGATGGGTCAGACTTAATTCAGCAATAAAAATGACTGTCAATATTGTTCACTTGTAACAAACATAAACACAAAAAATATATTCACTTTTTCAACCATTCCTCTTCTACAAATCTGTTAACTTCCTTATTTTAAGTGCAGGAGTTCAACAGTTGGGCCATAGTGGCATCAAGCAAGCCCAGATCCCTCTCATCATCATCGGAGTCAGTCTGGTTGCTGTCACTTGGTTTTCATTGTTGATTTCGGCATTCGTGTAATTTCGGACGACAGTTGAGACCGATAACTGGGCCCGGGCATCAACCATCCATTGGCAGATAGTGGCATAACTAGCCTGGGTGTTGCCTGCCTGGCTTGGTAAATGTGTGTTTACTTTCTGTCATACAATGCTCTCACGCGGCTTGCAATTTAACTCCAAACGCCTTGTTGACACCAATATCTAGCGTTTGGAGTATTATGGTTAATCCTCCCGGAATGATGGCAAACTCCGAATTAGTTTTCTTCACTTGGCATTTGACAGTTTCGGTGAGATGGATGCACAAGAACTCGTAGAACAATAAACACGGAGAGGTGTGGAAAGATCCATCCGGTCTCCTGGTTTAAACTTTTAGCTACTCGCTCATTTTCTCCTCATCCACCCAGCATTTTGGGTTGACTTTGACGATGACCAGAGCAGAAAAGCTTTCATTTGACAAAGTCTTCCTGTTAAAAATGACCGTGGTTGGTAGTTTCTGGTCACTGGCATGGCAACCGAGAAGTACAGTGAAGGACGATTTCTCCTTCCCTATGGTGCGTATAAATACAGTATACGCCTCTGATTTTTCAACAGTGAGGTTCACGGAAATGTCAAGGCTGGGAGGCACCTCGTCCATGTTTGTGATGTGATCTGGCTGCATGTTCGTCTCATTGATCTTGTTCTCGAAGTAAGCGTTGAAGATGGCCAACTTTTCTTCGTAATCCTTTGGCAGTTGCTGCGAGGTGGTACTTCTTGTGCGGATGGAGAGATGACACCTTTGCATAAAACGAAAGCACCAATAAGGACCACCTTGAAAGTTGTTCAGCTTCATATCAAGTGCAATGACTATCGCTTTGATTCAAAAGGAGACCGTTCTACCTTCGGTAATGCACTGCGCAATTTTGTCCGTTACCTGTGGCCATCTTGCTTTGTTCCCTCGGAAACTCTTCTTTGTCTTCTTTACTTGGTGTAGGTCTTCTTGTTTCTTGGACTTTCGTACCACTGATTCATTAATATTGAATTGTTTCGCAGCCGCTCTATTCCCAATTTGTACAACGTGGCTGATGTCCTTGAGTTAGAAAGCGCCTTCGTCAGCATGTCTCTCAACTGGTGTCATGTTCGGATGCTTAATTACCTGTATGTTGAAACAGGAAAATTGGTAGTGGTAAGCAAACAAGCTTCGCCTTGATTGCCAGCATGCAACTGGCGTGGAAAAATGCTATCGTACTTGATCTCATATGTTGACTAGATTGCATGTTATCACGCATTTCTCCGTAAATGCACTGTTACTCCCTCCGTAGCACAAGCACGATGACGTATGTTCCAGATGTTTGTCTGAAAACCTCAGTTTGAATGATGATATGATTGAAGCTCACACTGGCGTCGCCGACTACCTGGATGACCGCACGTTTTGGAACACTGGTGTGGATGCAGATCGTGTGTTCAAACATTCACCTGCAACCAGCGAGATACAGGTGCATGTTTCGGACAGTGTGTTTAAGGTGCATTGTTGGACCAAGTGAGTTTGCCGCGTGGTGTAACCACGATATTTACAGTATGTGATATCTGCGTAAATGGTTGAATAGTTGCTTGGTTTCTCGTCGACAGGAAAGCTCGAATCAGTTGGCTCGTGCACAGAGTTCGCCAACCCAAAACATGTATACCTAGACAACAGAAAGCTGAGTGCACGAGGTTCCTGACCTGTGAGTATGCTTCGACAATCTTGGTCGTAATAAAACATTTTGACAGATTTTTCAGCGCAGTGTGCACATTGAAACTGATTCGAGGTCACAAGGCCTTAGCACAACCATTCATATATAAGGCGCACTGCCGATTTGTTGGCAAACAAGGAATTTAAGTGCGTCATATAGTCCGAAAAATACGGTAGTTAACATTCTACTAGATGGCACATGACAAGCAGAATTTTAACCGCACGCTACCTTTAGGTCGTAGATCTCCAACCCATGATACAACGCGGATTCCACACGTCATCAAGACCTTAAAATGTCACAGCCCTCGAGGCTAACAGAAAAAACAGGTAAATCCACGCAAACCTCATCCGGACACAATGAACAAATATTTCATAGTTCAAATTCAATTTTCGTCAACAGCCAAAATATAAAGAAAAGCTATCAGATTATAGCAAGTAGAATCGACGGAACAAAGAAAGATAAGCGCAATCGCTTACTTTTACATTCTGTTGCCTTTGATCCCGTGTACCGATAATCGCAAGTGGTAACAAATTGACAAAATTTGCACAATCCTATATGTGATCAACTATATCCGCTCCAAGTTGACATTGTGGTTCTGAATAGAAATGATTGATTATTTCAGCTGTGTTTATCCTGATTCAAAAAACGAATGCTTCTTTCCTAGGAAACATATGTCAGTATGTTGTCACCAATCGAACACACCGTTTTACAGAGGAGTAGTAGGGGAGATTTATGGTATAGGCAGAAATTCGACACATCTACTCATTCAGACAGCCATCACACTTCCGGAATAGCATTGTACGCGCGTTTCATCCTTCCGGGAATCGTCAGCAGTGGGCATTCTATCGGACCCTGGTGGGGCTCGAACAAGACATTTCCGTGCGTGTGATGGCTGTCTGCATGAAATCAGTGTGAGGAATTTCCACCTACACACTCTTTCGCCGATTTTTTGCGGAGCAAGCGGCAGTTAGCCCGTAAAGCCAGTAGTTAGCATTGGCTGTCGCCCGATGCTTTTCGGCTTCGTAAACTCTGTGTGCTGTGTGCCACATGTAGAATCGTGTTGCCCCGTGAAAGTATCTAACTGGGCAATGGAGTGAAGACCGAGTGAGGAGTGCACGAACAATTGCGCATCCACGGGCTGTCTGTCCTCAGCGCCTGGTCACTGAGGTTGCGGAAGGGAAGCAAAGCGTTGGTATACCTGATGAACTGGTAGTCTAAATGTCCACTTGCAGTCTGTCTCTTTTGGGATCGCTCGCTGATATGTGTGCGTGCGGCAATGGGATGATTAGACAGTCACACTGCTTCACATGGTCATTTGCTGGATTGGGCGCAATGCGGGAGTTAGTTGCGAACTCTGTGAGGCAAGCAAGTGAGTGAGCACTTGGCCTGTCTGGGACGAGCGGTGTTAATCGATCGGATGCATCAAAAGCACGTGTAATCACGCAGTTCAGCGATAGTGAATCTGAGCGTGTGTATGCAGTGTATGCGCATGTGTGCCTTGTTACTGAAGGAGGCAGTGGTGTGAATGTGTGAGTGTGATAGGTTTGCGGAGTTAGTGTGCAATTTGGTTGAATGAAAATGGCACATGCGGACGTACGGCTGGGCATGGTGGCGTGCGACTGTAATCCAGCTACTTGGAGGCCTGGAGGTGGAATTTCCTGGGACCGGGAGTTCTGGTGCTGGCGTGAACATGTTGATCAGGCGTCCACATACGGTGCGGATATGGGGAGCCGGTCGGAGCGCTGACTCTCCAGGTAGTCTAAAGAGGGGCGTACCGGCCCAGGGGGAGCTCAGCAGACAAAAGTCCCCCCGTGGTGCGGTGGCGGGATAGCGCTGTGAATGGCTAGCCAGTTACCAGCCCGGTCCGTGCGTGGAGACCGCCTCCTATTTTTCCCTCTCCACAACGGCTCACACACTAGGGCTCATCAATCGCATCCCACACTTGAACGCGCCGAGTTCACACCCTCAGACCCTCTAGTCGGGTCATTAATACAGGCTCGATAGCTACCACTACGTAATCCCTCTCTCTTTTTTTCCTATTTCTCTTGTTGCGGTTGCCATATGTTCGTCCACAGCGGTTAAGCTTGCGGTCTAGCGGAATGACAGTCAGAGTTAGTTCGGGTAGCAACAGAACCGCAGTTGCGGGTGGCTTGTTCCTTTTTCTGCGAGTGAAGAAACCCTAAATCGAACTTGTCCCGATCTCTGTAGAAAGCGCATTCCTCCCTAAAGTACAATGAGGCGGGGATCTTCATGCGCCTCTTTGACGTTGAAAAATCGATTTTGCGTTATCTGGACCGCTTTCACTACACACGGATCGTCTGTTTAATGGTTACGTTAGTAGTGAGTCCCCGGTGTTTGTGTCGTTTGACTGCGCAGTGCCCTATCGGTTGACCGGTGAGCAAGGTGCTGAGGAATGCAAGCCATCGGATCGTCGTGGTGGCCAGGCACCGGCGTCCCTTGCGGTCACGCAATGCATACGTACCACATGCATGTACTCAAGATGTACGAAAGGTCCGGATGGGGATGGGGGTGCCACCCACGTACTCCAGTGTTCTGTGTATTGCCGGCAGCATGAGGAGAGTTTGAATGCATGCAAACGACGGCGCCGATAGGCATGGGCGTCGCTTCCTCATCGGTTCGCTGCCAAATATTTAAACCAATGAGGAAACCAGAAGAGTCTTGGTATGATTACGGGATGGGTAACGATCAGGGGGCTGCTGAACCGCGTTAATAAAAATCTGTTAGTTGACCTTAGCGAAAAGAAGACGCGAATGAGAGAGAAAGGCGAATACTTGTGAATAACCTACCAAACAGCCAGCATGCAAGTCACCCAGCCTTGTTCTCATACACGGTGGAATATTCCGAGAAATAATAGCTGGTTTATGCGTCACTAGAGGAGTTTTGTACTAACACAATCAACGAAATGTAGGAAATTGAAGCGGCTATATATGTAGGCTCAATAATTAATACAGCTTTCATGTGTGTCCTTCTAAACGAGAATTAAGACTGCCTTCATTCGGACAATCACATGGTGATAACAGGATAGTATTCACACACTAATAGTCGCGGAAGCATATTATTCAGGCGCAACACGTACCATCAGTTGCGACCCGGATGATGAGACTCGGCACTAAACTAACTCACCGTCTGTCGTCCCGCGAGATGATCATACTCTCTCCACGGAGGACGGTCATCCAAATCAAAGAGTTCCTGTAATCCCTTCTTGTGCTGGCGACCCATTCAAACACAACTTCACATAGCGCACTAGATTACTAACTTCACTCAGCAGAACCAAATACACATGACTGGCGGCCTCCGGTTTCCGAATTGATTGTCGAAACGGCCTCCATAGGAGAGCCATAGAATGCCTGCGCCTACGGAGCGCTCATGAGTGGGTTGCGATGCAAAACATACAGCTCCATTCCCAAACCTCATATCCAGTGTAGATGCGATGGATAAAATCGGACAGCATATGGAAGGGAGTCATGATTGATCAACGGGGCTGGCCCACATTCTTTCAACTTGCACAACATAAGCATAACGACCTACTCTTCAACTTCAACTTTTTGGAACTGGTGATCCTCTCCTAGGATGGATCAGAAGCTTTCTTCTACACCGGCAAGTGGAAGTACGTCTGCGTGCTTCGCTTCAGATCCCATCGGAGTAGAATGCGGAGTACCAATGATCGGTATTAGGCCTCCTAATCTCCAACGGCCTTCTGTATACGGATGACATCACAGTACAATGTGAACACATCATGTGATTCCTTTAAATGACTGAGATGCGCGTGCAACCCGGTTAACAAAACAAAACATTGAATTGGCTAACTGACATGAAAGACAATGTTCACGGATATACTTGTGTAGAACCATGGGTCTAAGAATAACCTACGTGCCCTTACACCAGCGTACGTCATCAACAATGGTCGCATTCAGGTAGCTAGGAAATTTATGTCTGAGGAATGGTTTCTTCGTTACTGGCATTCACGAATTCCGCATAATGAGCAAAGCCGATCAGTCTGGACTGAGGAAAACAGACGCCGAATTGGTTTCACCAACGTCTTTTACCTGCTTTAACGCACGAAGTGGTGCGAAAGCTCCTTTGGTTGCATGTATCTCTTGCTATCTATCCACCTCGTTGTCAGGGCTGATGTTAACCATATGCATTCAACGTTCATCTAAGCATGAAATTTGATCTGATGTTTCGCAGCTCAACATATGTTTTAACGCTCTTTTACCGTGTGATGTTGAAGAGCTGCCAAGGGTACACAAAACATGTGTCAAATCGCGACACTTTTACTGAAAGTCATTTTGTTGAAGGCCCGATTTCAAATACATGGTGAGCCCATCTCTCCCATCAAATGTATGAATTTGCATTCGCAAGTTTGAATTAAAGTATCCTTATACAGGGTACTACAAAAAAGATGGTAAGGTATCCTCAAAGTGGCGAAAGACGTACGTCCAGTCTATTGCTGCTGACACTGTTATGATCGCATCTAGATCACTAAACTCAGTGTCCCCTCACACTCGGAAGAATTAACAGCGAAGTCGCCACTTGACTGACGTCAGATGGGAGTTTATTGAATGCGGAAAAGGTGGCAAGCGTCTGGGACAGAAAAATTGTCTTCTCTCCGGATCGTGTAGCGACAAATCTGTGCTAGGTGTTTGGTGTAAAATCGCGAATTTTTCTTCCTGTTAAGACATTACTGTGGAGTGGTTTAAAGGCCACGTTTTAAGTGTTGCGGACAGAGCAACAATTAACACCCTCGTAGTGGTTAAAAAACAAGACGTTGTGTCAGATTTAAATGTATCATCCATATGTCTTCTAGAATATAAGCTAAACATACAAGCAACAAGAGAAACATTGAGTTACTTGTTAGCAAATGTGCAGATTATGTGCCGGTCCTTTTGTGGCTTATAGGTTACGGCTGCAGTAAAGCAGATGTTATCGCCATTTTCAGGACCAACCTCTGACACGGATTAATCTAGTGGTAATAAATTGGGGGTACACATTCTGAGTGCACTAATAAATTTGCAGTGTAAATGACCCAGATATGTAATGCAGGTTTTGCATCGCCAACATCTGGGTTTAGTATAGCACTATACAGAAGGAACTTCTTGGATTTGAGTTCAAAAGCGGATATGCACAGTAGTAATCTGCAGAGCGACCGCTGTATCACCCTTCCATTGTCAAGGTGCTTGTATATATCGGAAGATATCTATTTTGAGGAATATTATTTGGGCCGTCAATTCAAATTGACAAGCTGATTGATTTCGGTCTTTTGATATGCAGGTAGGGATTGAGTGATTAAGTGCATCCGGTGGCACACATAATAAAGACTCAGCAAGGAGTACCCCGCCTTCCATAAAGGAACAGAATTCGGAGAAACCTCAGTGTATATCATTACATATTCGTTCGTTTGCACAGTAGCACTCAAGCATTATTTCGCATTTTGTATAGGGAAGACGTGGAGATGTAGGCGCCACACAATAGTAACTGACAGGCTCACAAACGTTCTAAGGACGGAGTGGTCTATGGGTACCAGTCTACCAACTGGAATCTGCTAGTTCTTCCAAGGTACAATATGCAAACTGGGATGAATATTACGATCTAAAGTATCAAGCACGAATGGTGAGAGTGATTCTTGTTGCAGCTGTGATGTAGGCGGCATACGGACATAATCAGAAATGAAACTCAGTATTCAACAATTTTGCAGACTATTCAGTTAAGAAGTATAAAAGGGAAATACCTGCGATGTATTAAAACACTTACTATTGACTTGCTAACGATAAGAGGCACATTTACTCGCCTATACTTTGAGAAACATGGTAGGATAAAAGTTACGTCTTCAATTTAATATCAGGAATATTCAGTGTGTTGTTAGGCTGCTATTAGATGCAGATGTTTTGCGATTCCTAATAAACAAGCTTAATGATGGCTTCATGTTTCGCGTATTCGAAGATGAATGACTTATAGACCATGACGCATCCAACCGCATTCAATGAACACACCCAAGTCGACATTACGGTCAAGGTTATAAGATTGGGGCAAAATGTTTAGATTTATACGGTAATTCTCAAACTGTAATGTGATTTTCCTGAAACGAATATATCTGTGCAGCCTACTCATGTATTTTCAAGTTTATTCCATAGGAGGAACTTGACTGGGCTCTCATTATTCCTATACGCACTCGAATGTACGAACTGCAGCACAGCAAGATGGTTCCATTGCTTTGATGGTCCACGCTTGGTATATTACTCGTCGGCCACAGGGATTTGCTGACCGTGTACGGAAATTCGACTTGGTTCATCGCAATTAGATTCCAAGTGGCAGAGGTAAGCTACCAATCCGGAAAAGCACCAGACCCGCGTTTCGCCCTATTGAGGCTCGTCAGTGGTGCGCATCCGTAATGGTCGGCTGTCGTCCCCCTTGGTTCAGTGGCATAAGCTACTGGCTAGTTGGCGTTATCCTCTAGCGGTCATGGCTTCCATCCCCAGTAGGGGACCGATGGATGGGCACCAGCGACGAGCCCCAATAGGGCGAAACGCGCGTCCGGGGCTTTTTCGGATTGGTAGCTTACCTATGCGGCTTCGAATCTAATTCCGATGAACCAACTCGTATCATACCCAAATCCGTCTACACATTACTAATCATGTACAGAAATATTTACAGTTTCAATTGCCTGAGTTTCATACGTAAATGACCTTGCAATGCTCATGGTTCTGCATAGAAATGATTGATTATTTCAGCTGTGTTTATCCTGAGCAAAAACCGAATGTTTCTTTCCTACGAAACAAAGGTCATCATGCTTTCACCAACCAAGCACGCGCTGTTTTACAGAGAATTAGTAGGGGGATTTGAATAGTGTAGGTAAAAAGTCGTCACCTACAGACTCACTCAAACAGCCATCACACGCTCGGAAAAGCATTGTACGTGCGTTTCATTCTTTCGGGAATCGCCGGCAGTGCGCATTCTATCGAACCCTGGTGGGGCTCGAACAGGACATTTCGAACGCGTGATGGCTGTCTGAGTGAGACTCCATGTGATGAATTTCCACATACACCGCGTCGCCGAGTTTGTTTGTCGGGCATGTTGTAGTTATCCCGTAAAACCAGTAGCATTCTCCAATTCCCCTGAATTAGAGCTGATTTATGCGTCGCTAGAGGAGTTTTGTACTAACACAATCAACGAAATGTAGGAAATTGAAGCGGATATATATGTAGGCTCAATAATTAATACAGCTTTCATGTGTGTCCTTCTAAATGAGAATTAGGACTGCCTTCATTCGGACAATCATATGGTGATAACAGGATAGTATTCACACACTAATAGTCGCGGAAGCATATTATTCAGGCGCAACACGTACCATCAGTTGCGACCCGGATGATGAGACTCGGCACTAAACTAACTCACCGTCTGTCGTCCAGCGAGATGATCATACTTTCTCCACGGAGGACGGTCATCAAAATCAAAGAGTTCCTGTAATCCCTTCTTGCGCTGGCGACCCATTCAAACACAACCTCACACAGCGTATTACCTGTCAAATTGGCATCCATGGGAGAGCCATAGAATGCCTGCGCCTACGGAGCGCTCATGAGTGGGTTGCGATGTAAATCCTACATATCCCCAAATCCAGTATAGATTCGATAGATAAGATCGAAAGGAAACCACGATTGATTAATTTAGCCGGTCCACATTCCATCAGTTTGCGCAACAACAAGTTTCGTGGCTACAAGGGAAATCATTGCGCAAGATTTTCACATTGAAGTGGCTGGAACACAGCCATCTCCACGCTGGATGGAAACAAAATTTAAGCCCATGGTTTTCATGAGGAACGTGCACCCAGACCGATGGCAAAATTAATCTGTACCTCGATTCACTAACCGCGTTGGTGTGTGTGTTATGATTTAAACACCTTGTTAACATTAACATCAAGCACAGGCACACCGTGAGTATTACAAAGCACGAAAGTGTTTGAAGGAAAACAAACACCCCTAATTGATACGGAATATGCAGCATAAAATTGGCACTGAACAAGAACAAACCAAATAAAGTGGAACGTTTCATCCTTGGTTAAGACTATATTTTTAGGTGAAAGGTTGTGTATCCACCACTATATGACTGTCTGTCAACGCGGCCTCCATGAGCAAAGCTACAGATGCCTGCGCCTACTCAGGGATCATGGGGGGCTTGCGGTGCACCATCCACAACTCCGTCCACAAATCCCATATTCAGTTAAACCAGAAGGAATAAGACCCGCAGGCATGTAGATGGGAGTCGTGTTTAATCAACTGAGCCGGACCACGCTCCTTTAACATGCACAGCAGTAGCATTCTTGATTACCTAAATTGGAAATCATGCGTACCAGACCTACACAACGCGGTGGCTTGGTCGTAGCCCGTTCCATACTGGTGGCATGGAACCACTCTTCGGGTTTCGAAGGGCCACGATGACAATGCGCCCCGCCCTCCAGCAACGATGCACAGTCTCCTGGAGCCGTTAATCTAGACGGAGGGTGCTATAGATTTAGGCACCTTGTCAAAATGCACTTCAAGCCTGCTACAACTGGGATATCGAAAAATCAACACCCAATTAGATGAAAAATAAATGCATAAAATTGATACGGAATCTGCAGCAAAAAACGCAACTTATTAACTCAAATAAAGAGGAATAAATTTATCCAGGTTGAAAAGTTCTAGTTTAAGTGCATTTTGCTTTAGCGCAATTGCGGTGAAGCAGCATGATGTCCGCAACATCGACTAATCATGAAGCACCAGTTTTAATAGGAAGGAAGGTAAAAAAATAATAAACACCACTTAATAATTAGTGTGCAACAGAATGAGAGAATTGAACAAATCAAATAAGTGTTTGAATTCTAATCTATTTTCAGCTTGATCCTAGGCAGGTCAAATGCAAATCAGGGGATATCAACCGAGTAACATCGAAAACGAAGGACAAAATATGGCGCACAATAAACAGGGAAGATGCATGTAGGATAAAACAAACTGATCAAATAATTAAATAAATTAGGTTAGACCTGACGGAATGCCGAAAAACTAAGTGCAAGTCACTCTAGCCTAACCAAGCTGAAGCAAAATCAACACAACAAACATGCTTGGCGGCATGCGGTTCCGGATTTTCCTGTGACTGTGGCCTCCACGGGGACAGCCATAGGATGCCTGCACTTATATAGACGGATCATGGGTGTCTTGCGCTCCACCACCCACAGCTCCATACATTGTAAACCAAAAGTTGTATGACCGGCACACGTGCGCATGGGAGCCAGGTATAATCGAAGTAGCTGGACCCCACTTCATCAACATGCACAGCAGAAGCATTCCTGTTTATTTGAATTGGGAATCACGCGTAAGTGGCGTACAAAGATAGGGGCTGAGCTGTTGTCAGCTCCATACAGGTTGCATGCATCAACCCTTTGAGCCTAGCACATTTACAAGAACCGTGCACCCCGTCACCCAGAACCAAGTCACAGTCTTCTAGAGACCGTAATCGAAGTGAAGGTTGTAGACGGATAGGTAATTTATTAAAATTCACATCAGGCGCAGCCACATCGAGGATAGCAAACAATTGACATAGAATTTGAGGGAAAGCAAACGCGCAAAAGTGACACAGAATATGCAGCAGAATAAGAAAATTGAACAAACCGGATACAGTGGAACGGTTTTTATCCATATTTAAGATCTAGTTGTGTGTAAGTTGGTTTAACTCAACTGCGGTGAAGGAGCATCATGTATGCAACCTCTACGTGTAAATATTTATACAATTTCTGAACTTGCTTGTTGGTAGTACCATGATCATTCCGTTGAAGGCGTACCTCGCGCTGTCGATAATACGCAATTTATTTATGTACTTTATCAGCTATGTTGAGTTGCGAGCAGGCCACGGATTGCATTACTGGCGGCGGTTAAAGTAGACACGCAGTTCCACCTGCGTTGATGTTGATCACTACATGGTAACGCATTTTCCCTTTTCGGATCTGTTTTATTCGTTATAATAGCGATAATATATGGGGATAATTTATGAACTGAAATTTTTATTTAATCAGAAGAAAATGAGTGTCATTAATGATAATCACACAAATCTGCTCATTTTAACTCAAAACATCTCGCCATTTTATTTATAGTGTTCAATCCGTGTTCAGTTCAAGCAAGCGCCTCTGAGACGTATTTGCACAGCACAGACCATTTATGGTATGCTTGGATGTGGCTAACCCCTGAAATATAGAGCGTTTTCAAGTCCGGCTATGGTTGTGCACGAAAACAGCTAGCGAACTATGAACTGCAAATGTGACGTAGAGAGGTGACGGGGTATGTAACTATTAGTTTTGAAAACAGAGAATGGGAAAATCAGAAAGTATTTCCAATTTGACCTGTTTAATGTGAGATCAATGTTATGGACTGAGATCGGGTTGTCTTTGTTGTGTCGCCACTGACGCCTTCACCCCATGACTACAAGAAGAACTCCAAGGACGAGCCGGAAAGAGACTTGTATACATGAAATCACATTTGCTTATATGGTTTTGAAGGCAACATGAAGGGAAGACATTAAATTACACTTGAGCCAACCAAGAGAAGGAAAACGTTGAATGCAATGGGCGAATAATCAAGGGCGAATCGCATCCTGGGACTCCAAGCGTAAAGCAAACATCCATTTACAGTGACGGGCACTGGCCAAGCAGAATAAAGAAATGTAGCGCTTACACAAATGTCACGCAACAAAAGGGCATAAGAAGTGCAGACCAAAAAATTAAAACTAGTACAATAATTTTGTGACAACGAAATATCCCTCTAACATAACCAAGTAGAACAGTGATGCGGAGAAAAACCAATGGAATGTGTGCTTGCAAATGGTACTGTTGAAGATGTCATGGAGATGAGCGTCCATTAACAATGTGTGTGCATCAATCGGGTTAACACAGTGTAGCGTTTGAGCAGCAGTCATGAGTAGAAAATGAGAAGGATAATGAATAGCTATTAAGCTCGTTCACGAAAATGTCAAATAGCTATTCCGATGACAATCTTAGTGATTTGTTAATGCGCTGGGTGTCTTGAATAAGATTACGCGCTGCAATTTACACGGTGTGTTTAGGAAGATAACTCAAGACATTACTGCGCGCAATTCGTTCGTAAGGCTGCTTGGAATGAGTTGAAATACAACGGAACCAGTTGGCGACGTACCAAGTATTTGATGCATAATCGCGGAAATATAAAGCTTGTTCCGACATGTTTACTTTCCGAAATACAAACGCGCGCAGTGTCCTCTATTATTTCAACACCTATTTGTTCCACAGGGGTAGACTAACTAAACATACACGAGCAACATTCGGTGATGTTATGCGATGTGTTTGAGACGGAAAGCGTATTGTATGGCTGGTGGTCGCGGTATCGAAGTCAGCTATGACATCATCTTGTAACCTCGAAGTGGTAGAATATGATAATACATACAAAACTGTGCGTAACTAATTAACTGCACAACCAATAAAAATTTAGGCGCTGATAATATGACTTGTAAAACACTAACTATGGTCAACTCAATCAGCTAGATTCGCTCAGACATATCGAGTGTCAAAACAAACACCATTGCATCGGTGTTCCTTGCTTGCTGAAATTCTGCGAACCGTCAAGCAAGTATTAATCAGAATGCTGCCTTCTCAGAACAATAACAACAATCGCACGTGACCAGACAAGCTTCTCCAACAATCCCAGCAACAATTGGGGAATGCTATCGGAGTTGATGTAATTGGGTGCTATCTATCAAAATGTAGCTATTATCTATCGCATTTTTGCGACATCCGGATCGGAGCCCTCGAATTTTTCAATCTGCAGCGAGTGCGAGATCTCGTTGGAGATTTGTCAACATGTAAAATGCAAAGGCTTTGTGATGCGCAGGAGACCACCTATTCTCACAATCCATTGGCAACCCCTACTTATTCGCGGTACGTAGCAGCGCTTCCTCGTTGACTGTGCTGAGGTAGGTGTCAAGAAATCTTATGGCACAGAAGCCAGTTTGCAAATGTACGCCATCTACATTTGCCGGGTGTTTGCAAGTGGGCGAAGTAGGTAGAAAGCAGAACCCTGGTGTATCGGCACCACGGACGGCAGGAAGTTTCTTCTTGACACGTATAAGTGCCAAGTGATGGTATATTTCATTCTATAAGCGTAGTCTCTCGCGCGGTTTGATTCCCAATAAAAAAGGGACAAACCCCGATGTATCGGACATCATAAACGTGGTTCTATGATACTAAAGTTAAGTGTACATAAGTGACCTGGGACTACGTTTGTAGGCGCGGGCGCAGTGCTGTTCAACAGTGAGCCAAATCCAACCCAGTAGTCTGTATTTTCGATCAGCGGTAAACGGGGAGCACCGGTGAAGTTGGGGCATCAGAGAGACGGGCATCAGCGGACAGCATGTCAGCAGTGAAGTGGGTGATTATGAGCTATTAAGACGGTGCATCAGCTAGCCCCACTAATGCGAATAAACTAATGCCACGGTCATGCTTTATAATCGCGTGGTTGTGCACAAAGTGCAGAATAAAATACATTCCTGTGTTAGCGAATAAGGAAAAGGTTAGGATTATGAATTTGCAATACGGAAATTTACCATTCACAGCTCAAAATTCATTGTAGTCATTGGAAATATCCATATAACTCCTGACACATCCCCGCTTGAGCTAAAGGACGTTTGCCGATCATTTTCCCCCAGCGTTACTTCCCAAATTGAGAGCTCTCTGCATAGTTGTTGGTGATTTCAGCAAGTGGGACACAGCATTCATCAAATCTCTCTATATAATAAATATGGTGAACTTCGAAACAATACTAAACGCACAGTTAGATTTTGTCTTCACAAATAAGTTATTTTGTACACTAAAAAGGGCTCCTCTCCGCAACTCAGATCACTGTATTCTCTAGGTATACCCAGTCATGTACTGCAAGACCAAGTTTGTCTCTTTGAAAAAGAAGCCATTCAAAACCATCAGACGGAGAGACTGCTCGACAGAAAATATTGCAAAACTCCAAGCGGCTTCAACCGACTTTTCAGTTTTCAGGAACGAAAATCTATCTATGGAATGCGACCACGACTGAATACACTAAGTTCTGATTCGATCTGTACTGCCCTGTTGAGAGTATCTACTTACGGATGGACAGATATTCTTCGCCGCAACGGGAGCAAATTAGGAGATAGAAAGCGCAAGCCTATAAATGCAAAACGAATGCGCAAGTGAAAAGAATCTGGCAATCAAAACCTAGTTAAAATGATTCAACCGCCTGTGAATTGACAGTGTTGGGCTCTTACGAGTGTCACAATGGCTGGAGACAATTGAAATACCTGTGCAGACAAAGTTCCCATAAGCGCATTGATAACGTGGATGCGCACAAACTCAACACAGAATATTTTTCTTCTCAATAGTGTGCTAATGTTTTGGCTCACTTTACTAACACAGGTCAGGTAGTCACCTTTGCCAGGTTTAATTTTTGCCACGAACTCAAAATATTGCAATAAGGCTACTGACCCCGATTTATTATCACCGCTTGTTTTAAACCACTGTGTAGATAATTTTGCGGAACTTCTGACCGCGATTTTCAACCAATGTATTATGGAGGACATCATCCCTAACATTTGGAGACCTGTTGGGAGAGCACCGGTTTCAAAGAAGGTCTCTCAAAAGTATCGTCCACTAACGCACATCGGTGATGTTGAGGGTCTTCGAGGAACTGCTTGTTCCTCTGATTTTCACACGCACCAGTGGATAATATGTACCAGTTTGCCTACAAACACGGACGCTCCACACTGGATGCGGTGTCCTATCTTTTGCATTCTGCAGTATCTGCACTGAATAAAAATAATACTAAGGTATATTTCTCATGCTACCGAGAAACCGAACACAAAAGGAGACGGAACATATTTACCTTGCAACATGGTCAGATATGTGAATTTGTCACTGGTTTGGCTTCTTACATGGTCACAATAGAGATGTTTTCTTGCGAATTTTTTCATTTGGTTCTTTTGTTGTCGTATGCTATCAGTTCGCAGGCATTCTCATTTAGTTGTCTTCAGTGCAGCTTGGTAGTGCCATGATGGCGGCGGTTTGATGGGGAGGGGGAGTATGCAAAGGATGAAACAGTTAGATTAACCAGTCAAAATCAGATGAGTAAACAAAATCTTAATACACTTGGGTAATACAGTTGGAGCTATTGTGAGTAGCAAGTTAGGGAGTTGCGAAAGAATAAGGAAATTACTATATTAAGATAACTCCAGTGGATCACCGAATTTGTTGCTTTATCAGAATAATAAAGGCAGTATTCACATCGTTAAGAGTTAAGGCATAGCGTAGTGTCTAGACATTCCTTGGTCTAATTATAGAATTGAACTAATCAAGTTGTGATTTGGGCTGCCGGATGGTTGGGATTCTGGGTGAGCTCAGTTGCATTCTCTTCAGCCTTCAATTGTAGGTGGATATTTAGGGCGTGCGTGACTGTGCACGGTAAAGGTAATGTTGACAAGGGAGAAATCAACGGATACGATATTGCAGTTTATTTAAGACAAGTAGGACCAGTTTTCAAAGGATTAATAATCTTACTGAAAACCCTTAAGAACTCTGTGTTTTGTTTCCCTGTATACATCGGGGATGTTTATGCGGTTATGAACATAATCTCAGCGTCATGCTTTATAAGGCTGACAGAAGCCACGGGTGGTTATTGTATGCGACTAAGTCCAACTGCTCTTTAACACTTGCTAGCACACTGGCAACATTACCATGGTTAATTGAACAGAAAAGTCGCCGGGAATCAAAGCTGAAAATTAAACGCATGATTGAGTCACCGTTAGACGAGTTGCCACTCACACTTGGACAGCGGTTTGTTTGGTGATTAGGTGAGTTGGAAGGGCCAACAGCTGTTGCATACCAGACCACCTCACTTCCCAATGATGCAACAAATAAGTGGGTGAGGAACGGAGAGAATCGAACCTGCCTCTTGTCCCATAAACTTCATGGACACTCTCGGATCATTCAGGTATAACGAGCAATGCTGATGGCAATATATCCTACCAGTTTGAAATTCAGTTGCGAAATAAGAGAATCATCAAGAATTTATAAATCAGACTACCGCTTAGACTTATCTAACTAAACGAGCGCATGTCACCCACAGATTGTAGGAAATAATAGGACATCCACCCTCTCTCGTTCACCAATAAAACATTAGGACAATGCTCTTCGCTCTGATTCAATCTGGAATTATCTGCTGGAGTTCATCTACCATGCTTAACATCCTTACGGCTAGGCATGGGGTCACTCACGCGCCTCGAATTTTCAACCGGCAGTGAGTGTGAGGTCACACAGGAGATTTGTGAGCCTATATTGTGCGACGACACTGATGTGTGCGCGGTGGTTCACGCCTCATCGTAATTCATTATCGACACCCAACGTGTGCGCCAGGCGTGGCGATACGTCTGCGCTAGCAGCAAGGTGGTAGGCGTCGCACATTCATGTGGCTTCGAGGCCTCCGCACATGTGTGCCGTTGTCGTTTCATGCTGTTTATGAATGGGAGGGGGGTTACAGGCAAGAGACCAAGGGAGCAAGTGTATGCAGTTGTCTGGAGTTTTAATACCGATTCTGTATCGCAGCCTAGAAATGCTTGCGAACGTAGCCCTTGCAGCTAATGGATAAAAGCAATGGGAATAGTGGTAGGTGCTTAGAGCTGACTTATGTGGTTGAGACTTCCGGTTAAAGACATAAAATTCTAGCATACACAAGGCACACACTGTCAGTTCGCAATGGATGCAGAGAATGCCGGAAATATATTATCAATGTGGGGAATTCCACGTTAGAAAACGGGTAATTTGCATGGTACTTCTGCGGTTCCTTCTTTGTTGTATGCTGCTAATATTTGTAATGTGTTGCACCGCTTAGACCACCTTGCTCTTGGCTTTGATGTAGTAGATAGACACTGGAGCTTCGGCGTGTAGCTTCTTGTGACAAAGCTTGGGTTGGCTTGGGTATAAATTTTAAGCAATTGCAAGTTTGTCCATAAGTGATTGGTTGCAAGGTCAACCGTTACCTTTCTCAGCGAACCCATTTGCGTTTTAGAACATGTATTTCATGAAACTGGTACACGGATAAGGAGCAAATGTAAAAATGTTCGCAGCGGATTTTACGTAGTGGCAGCATGAAATAACATATGGAGACACGGTATTTTCATCTTCAAATGTAGTTGTGATAGCTTGCACGTACATAGTTTGTGATTAATGCTGAATATCTGTAATTCGAGTTTCGAGAAAAACGCACATTAAACGCGGTCTCGCAGTGTCATGCTCACTTTACTATTGCGCGGATTCGGTAGAAAGTACCCGGAACTAGCTAGCCGATTGACTGATTTCGCACAAGTTGACAGTCGCAGCAAGCTGAGCATGCCCTATTCCTCGATACCTCAAAACGTGCCAAGCAGCACTAGGCAAATTGACATTGCATATCAATCTTTTCTGGCTATGCTTCGCATTCCGAAATGCAAAGTTCTTCTGAAACATTATCAGGGACCCACCACTGGACTGAATCTAAATGGTAATCAGCTAGAAGTGAACAGGAAATGCAACCACCTAGGCAGCTGTATTTGTGTTTGTGGAATAGAAGGTAAACTTACGAACTTTAAGGTAAAAGCAGGAGACGCCTTTGCTTACCTAAAACTGTGGCTTCCGCGCGATATTACTCTCGTCCTGAATAGCAGAGTTAACAGCCATCCATTAAACCCTTCTGTATGTTTGTGGAACCTGGCTCATCAGATCGACAGACATGAAAACTTTCGACCATTGCTGCCTTCGTAGTTTGCGCATGTCTGGTGGTAACACCACCTCAGCAATGAGGGTACTGGGCATCTCGCGTTTGGTGTCGGAAGAGCGAGTGACCGCGAAGTTTCGTTAAATAACACACTAGGCTTAATGGCTGAACCGTGTTGCATAAGCAAACTCACGGACCCCAGCTAATTGTGTTGTTTACGAGAACTTGGTCTGAATGGAAGAAGAGGAGTGAAGTCTAAACGATGACTTGGTCAAGAGGGGTGAAAGCCCTAACTTCGAACTCCATGTTGGTAGGTGTGTACTGACTGTCAGATTGGTGTCTGACACGTTGAACACGTTTGGCTGGAGACACTTATTGACATGGCAAAGTGCCGACCGTAAGTGAGTTCGTTGTGAGCTTCGCTGTCTCTTCCTCTCCCATTTAGCTCTCCTCGATCTCATACTTCATGCACTATGAGATACCAAACCGTAATTTTTCTTATTGCACTGTACGGTTTGGCAGCTCCCTTTTCGCATTTTTTATACATTTTTACCCCTGTACTTTAGTTGAGATGTTTCTTCCATATATGGTTGGCGGCATCCGGTTTCGGATTTGCCTGTCACTGTGGCAAGCCACAGGACGCCTGCGCCTACAGAGGGACCATGGATGGCTTGCGCTGCACCACCCACAGCTCCAACCACATACCCCATATCCAGTGTAAACCCGAAGGAATAAGACCGGGAGGCATGCGGGTGGGAACCACGTTGCATCAACGGAGCCGGCCCACACTCCTTCACAGGCAAACACAAGCACGCTGTATTTGGGGAATCAAGCGCACACAAGGCGGTGGCTGGACCGTAGTCCGCTCCACACTGAGTGCATGGAACCGCTCTTTGAGCCTAGCACGGCCACAAGAACCGTGCACCCCGTCCCCTCCAGCAACGACCAACTGTCTCCTGGAGCCAGTATGAACGATGTAGTGGGTAATAGACAGGTAGGCACCTTGTCAACATACACATCAAGCGAAACCATACCAGGGATATCAAACAACAGCCGTTCACTTTAAACGACAAGCTGAAATAAAATAAATCCAATAATGCATACAGATACGGTGGCATAACTCTTCGCTAAATTACCATATGAAGTAAGTTGGTTAGCAACAAATCCGTGATAAGTAAGAAATGTCCACAAGTTACTTAAAATGCTACAAACGCAACAAAATTACCGAAGATAAGCGCAATTAGTGTAAGCAACGTGGCCAGTTAATAGAACATTATTCAGGGAGGCAGAACAAACCAAATAAAGCGGAATGAAATTTATCCAGCTTAAAAAGACCTAGTTTAAATGTAAGTTGGTTTAGCCCAACTGCGGTGAAGAAGCATCAAGAATGCAACATCAGCCTCAGCATGGGGCACATGGTTGGCGGCATCCGGTTTCGGATTTGCCTGTCACTGTGGCAAGCCACAGGACGCCTGCGCCTACAGAGGGACCATGGATGGCTTGCGCTGCACCACCCACAGCTCCAACCACACACCCCATATCCAGTGTAAACCCGAAGGAATAAGACCGGGAGGCATGCGGATGGGAACCACGTTTCGTCAACGGAGCCGGCCCACACTCCTTCACAGGCAAACACAAGCACGCTGTATTTGGGGAATCAAGCGCACACAAGGCGGTGGCTGGACCGTAGTCCGCTCCACACTGAGTGCATGGAACCACTCTTCGAGCCTAACACGGCCACAAGAACCGTGCACCCTGTCCCCTCCAGCAACGACCAACTGTCTCCTGGAGCCAGTATGAACGAGGTAGTGGGTAATAGACAGGTAGGCACCTTGTCAACATGCACATCAAGCGCAGCCACACCGGGGATATCAAACAACAGCCAATCACTTGAGAGAGAGAAAGAAAAAGAGAAAAACTCGATTAATGCATAAGAAAACGTTGACATAAACCTTAATTAAATAGCATACGTAATAAGTTGTTTACAAACACATCCTAGCTAAGTGCACGAGGTCAGGAAGTATAGTTCACGGTATGCCACGAACACAAAAATGTTATGGAAATCGAATACAACTGGCTAAAGCGATATGTGCAAGTTAATGGAATAGAGTACAGGGAGATATTTATATGAGAAAGAAAAGCATTAAGGTAAAAACTGTAAACCCACCACCTGAAATAAAGAGACTTAGCATGCAAGCACGCGGTTAGTAAATCGAATTCAGCGTGCCTACAAACGCTGCGCCGGCTCGTCGTAATTCTCTGCAGGACCCATCGTCGCTTCTGTAGTGGCCCCAAAGGACCTAGCTCATGGCCCACTAGACATTTATATGAGAAAGAAAGGCATTAGGAGAGAACCGAAAACCCACCACCTGAAATAAAGAGACTTAGCATGCAAGCATGCGGTTAGTAAATCGAATTCAGCGTGCCTACAAACGCTGCGCCGGTGCTGCCTACGTTCACTGCGGGACCCGTCGGCGCTTCGGCAGTGGTCCCGAGTGACCTCTCTCATGGCTCACTAGGCCTGCCTGACTAAGGCACTCGCGACCGCATGTTCTACAGCACAATGCGCTCGATGTCGATGGAGTACAATTCATCGGTGCTTGCCGCTTCCGCAACTGCCGCTTCTTCTCTGCATGCATGAGGGCTTTCTCCCGCACCTCAGCAACTGCCTTCGTGATTAGATCGCGCCATGCACCACGATCAACCGCCTTCGATTCCCATGATCTGCAATCAAGATTAGAACGTGTGAGGCTCACTTTAATCATGTCCTGGTAACGTAACTTGGGTTTCCCAGCATGCCGCTTCCCTATACTCAGCTGACCGTATAAAAGTTGTTTCGGTATTCGCGTCGAATCCATACGGCTCACATGACCGAGCCATCTCAGGTGTCGCAGTAAAAGTATGCCGTCCACTGCATACATCCCACTTTGGCGCAACACTTCCGTGTCTGCAACTCTGGCGCCCCAGCCGATCCGCAAAATTCGTCGCAGACACTGCTGATGGAACCGCTCGAGATATCGCACATCCCGCCGGTACATCGTCCACGTTTCACTGCCGTATAGAAGAACGGACAGTACCATGGATTTGTACACCATCAGCTTCGTGCCAATGCTAAGCTGATGGTTGTTCCACACTCGGTACTCAAGCTTCCCGAATGCCGCTGCCGCCTTCGACACGCGATTACGCAACTCAACGTGTAGCTGCTGATCAGTCGACATCACACTCCCAAGGTAGCAGAAGCGGGAGGTGGTTTCCAATACTTCAGCACCAATGCTGATTTGCGGCAATATTGAAGATTGCACCTCCGGTGAAGGCTGAAAGAGACAGACAGTTTAGCTTGTGTTGATGGTGAGCCCGAATTTGGCCGCTGTCGAAGCCAGAGCACTAGTCATGTGCTGCAACTCATCCGCGTTGTGTGAAAACAACGCACAGTCGTCAGCAAACAGCAACATACGGATAGTTGTCTCACAGACTAGAGTTCTCGCACCGAAACGACGGATGTTCAGCAACCCACCATCAATACGGTGCTCCACACGAACACCATAAGCACAAGCCGCATCAAAAGCACAAGACAACATTGCATGAAGATAGATATTAAACAGGGCAGGAGCTAACACACAGCCTTGCTTCACACCAGAGACAACTGCAAAGTCATCAGAGGTCTCTCCACTCAGCTGCACCCTCGCTCGCATACCACTGTGCAGACATTCAGTTAAACTTACAAACTTACGCGGGCAACCAAACTTACCCAACACCAGCCACAGTGCCTCGCGGTTCACCG
Organism: Dicrocoelium dendriticum; assembly: GCA_944474145.2. NCBI lineage: Eukaryota > Metazoa > Platyhelminthes > Trematoda > Plagiorchiida > Dicrocoeliidae > Dicrocoelium > Dicrocoelium dendriticum. The sequence goes on along the minus strand of OX104064.1, from coordinate 209,902,709 downwards.
TATCAAATGCCTTGGTGAAATCAACAAAAAGCGAGTACAATGGCTGGTGTCGTTCTCTGCACTTCTCTTGCAACTGACGTGCCGCAAACACCATATCTATAGTGCTGCGACCCGAACGGAATCCACATTGCTCTTCCGCCACGTTTGGTTCCACAATCTGACTCACGAGGCGATTGAGCAGGATTCGGGCAATCACCTTGCCCACACAACTCAGCAAGTTGATGCCACGATAATTCGTGCAACATTGCTTGCTCCCTTTGCCCTTGTACAGTGGTAGCACAAGGGCATTCTTCAGCTCAGCAGGCACCTCCTCCTCAATCCACACGCGTTGCACCAAGTGGTGCAGCGCAGTCAACAACGCGGGTCCACCGTGTTTCAATACTTCAGGTGGGATCCCGTCACCTCCTGCACATTTGCCGTTTCGCAGCTGAGCAAGTGCTCTCTGCGTCTCATCCAGTCTCGGCGTATCCGCCAGATCCGCCTTCACATCGTGCTGCTTCAGGCCATTCAATGTAGGCCAGTCGATCTCTGAACGGTTGTTCAAGAGACAGTCAAAGTGTTTCCGCCAGACCTGCATTATGTCTGCAGTCTGGGTGCAGGTAGCGCCTGAACTACCATCGAGCAGTGTCCTCAGCGGCTCCAATCTCGGTCCATACACCGCCTTCAAGGAGTCAAAGAATTCCTTGTGTTGACGGCGTTCGGCGTAGCATTCCATCTGCTTCGCCTTCTCCGTCCACCATGCATTTTTAATGCGACGGAGCTCTCGGGTCAGTCGCCGTCGAAGTTTGCGAAACTCACTCTTCTTCCCCAAGTCACTGGGGTCTGCAACATGTGCAGCAAATGCTGCATTCTTCTCTGACACCAATGCGTCAATCGTCACATTGTTGTCATCAAACCAATCAGGCCGCTTACAGTTTGCGCGCCCGATGGTCTCCTCCGCAGCAGCTGTCACCTGGTCGCGAATGTGGTGCCACAGGTCGCCCACTGTGGCTATACAGTCCACATCACCACACAGGCGTGCAGCCATCGCCTTCTCCAGCTCAGTACGTTTCGCCACAGTGCCGAGGGAGAGAATGTTAAATTTACGCCGATTCACGGCGGGAGTGCAATACATAGCTTTACGAAAATATATGTACAGTTTGGTCCGAACCAATTTGTGATCAGTGCCACACTCAGCTCCACGCAGTACACGTGTCATGCGCACTTCACGCATATCACGCTGACGTACGATGACATAGTCGAGCAGGTGAGCGTGACCACTCCGTGGGTGCATCCAAGTTGCTATATCACTCGCACTCAGTGCAAACCGAGTGTTCGTGATCGTCAGGCCGTGAGTGGCACACAGTGAGAGCAGCCTGTTACCGTTCGCATTCGCTGAACCAATGCCATGCGCACCGATAACATCTGTCCACGCTGATGCATCACGCCCAACACGCGCGTTGAAATCACCCAGCAGAAATAGTCGGTCGCTCCTCGGCACAGACCGTATCACGGAGGATAGCTCAGTGTAGAACTGATCACGCGTGTCATCAGGATAACACATGGTCGGACCGTACGTGCTTATAAAAGTAGCAAACTTACCTCTTCCGAGTCGCAGGCGAACAGTCATCAGCCGCGCGCTGATGCCCGTTGGTTCACCCACCAGCTGGCCATTCAGGCGGTCGGATATTGCAAATCCGACCCCATGTTCACGTGGTGCTGAGGCGGCGTTCCCCACCCAGTAGAATGTGTAGCCAGCACCTGCTTCATGTAACTTACCTTGCTCAGCGAGCCGAGTTTCACTGAGCGCCGCAATATCGATGTGGTAGCGCGCCAGCTCCATTGCGACCAGTGCAGTGCGTCGCTCCGGGCGCTCGCTCGAGTTCCGGTCCAGTAGTGTGCGCACGTTCCAGCACCCGATGCTGAGTGCTTTGCGCGCAGGCATACGATTGCATTGGTGAGCAATCGCACGCGAGGTGGTCGTTGTCCTTCGGAGGTTTGCTTGAGGGACTCCACCCGGAGCCTTTGGCTCAATAGCCTGACCCACAAGGCAGTGGGTGGTTTGGAGGTTTGCTTGAGGGACTCCGCCCGGAGCCTTTGGCTCAATAGCCTGACCCACAAGGCAGTGGAGAGCAGATCCAGCTCGGGAATGTGATTGCAGAGACAGATGGGGATCTGCTTGACGGCCGTCACACGCAGCCTTTGAGGTTCTGGAACAGTTATCATATGTTTTGCGACCGTAATTGGATACGCACCTGCGACCACGGCCAGACGCAGGTGGGTTTTTGGCGGGTTTGCACCAATTTGACCAGGGGCTGCCTGGCTTGAGGCGGGCAGTAGCAAACCATTGAACACCCGGAGGTGTCCTCCCACCGTCAGAGACAATGCGTGGCACTCGTGCTCTACGCCAATCGAGCATTGAGAATATCACCCGTAACCTGTTGTCTCCCATGGCTAGGTTTTACGGGAAGTGGGCCATCGACCACTTCCTAACCTCCGGAGAGGATGGACAAGGATACTGCCAGGGCGCCCAATCCTGACAGGAGAACGACTCGGGTCCTCAGCCAAAGCCTTCGATTAAATGAACACCCGAAAGGCAGCGGGTCTAGCACATGGTCAGTTAGCTGACTCATGCGGATTGGTGTCCTGGATCTTAACAGGGAGAAGGGCGAAACCTAACTCCCACCCAGCGGTCGCCACGTGGAGGCGCCCAGGACATGAGACTATGGCGCAACAGTAGCAGCAGTGGGTAGACCATCTGTCAGGATCTAGCCACCACCAGCCTCAGCGCACCATATATATATATATATACATATATATATATATATATGGTTGGCGGCATCCGGTTTCGGATTTGCCTGTCACTGTGGCAAGCCACAGGACGCCTGCGCCTACAGAGGGACCATGGATGGCTTGCGCTACACCACCCACAGCTCCAACCACATACCCCATATCCAGTGTAAACCCGAAGGAATAAGACCGGGAGGCATGCGGATGGGAACCACGTTTCGTCAACGGAGCCGGCCCACACTCCTTCACAGGCAAACACAAGCACGCTGTATTTGGGGAATCAAGCGCACACAAGGCGGTGGCTGGACCGTAGTCCGCTCCACACTGAGTGCATGGAACCGCTCTTTGAGCCTAGCACGGCCACAAGAACCGTGCACCCCGTCCCCTCCAGCAACGACCAACTGTCTCCTGGAGCCAGTATGAACGATGTAGTGGGTAATAGACAGGTAGGCACCTTGTCAACATACACATAAAGCGCAACCATACCAGGGATATCAAACAACACCCATTCACTTTAAACGACAAGCTGAAATAAAATAAATCCAATAATGCATACAGATACGGTGGCATAACTCTTCGCTAAATTACCATATGAAGTAAGTTGGTTAGCAACAAATCCGTGATAAGTAAGAAATGTCCACAAGTTACTTAAAATGCCACAAACGCAACAAAATTACCGAAGATAAGCGCAATTAGTGCAAGCAACGTGGCCAGTTAATAGAACATTATGCAGGGAGGCAGAACAAACCAAATAAAGCGGAATGAAATTTAGCCAGCTTAAAAAGACCTAGTTTAATGTAAGTTGGTTTAGCCCAACTGCGGTGAAGAAGCATCAAGAATGCAACATCAGCCTCAGCATAGGGCACTATATATATATATATACATATATATATATATATATATGTAAATATATATGCGTGTGCTAGCTAATCGTGCAATCCTGTGCTCTGTGTTAAATTGGAATTATCCCTTCACATTCTTGTGCCACCTCTTCGAAAGTACGCTCAATCGATTCGGATCACTGAGCTCTATTCAATGGCGTCTATATTTTTGAAGTAAGTCCAACAACACGCTGGTAAACCATAAACAAAAGCTTCTGAAGTCTATTCACTAAGGCCAACTTGAGTAACTGCTTATTTGTTTCATCAGTACATTTGGGATGCCAATAGACAGAGCTGCTTTAAAGCTCTCAGACAATATATAACTTAGTACTGTGCACTACTGCATGCCATAGGTACAGGCATTTTTGTCATCTCAAGTTACCACTAAATTTTTACGTTCATTTCACTGCACAAAGCCTGTGTGATTTTGGCTACTAGTGCGCCTAGTGATACGCCACCACCAAACCGGCTGACCAGAGCAGACAACTGAGGCAGTGATCAGCGCAACCTAAAAGTGTATACCGCCCATTGATCCATGGGCCGGGGAAGTTTGTTAACCCGGAATCCAGTCAGTGACAAACCCAAGGTCAAGCATAGCTCAGACAAGCGGGGAAATAAAATCCGCTCGAATATCATGTGTTCGCTCTGTGCCAATTCATACGACGCAAAATGTAAACATTACACTTAACGGAGCTAACAGCGTATCGACAGATAGCTTGTGGTTCTGTGACTTATGTTCAGATAGTCCGACAATTAAGATTGTTCAAACGTTTAGGATAAGGTGTGAAGCTTTGGCTGTTACGTCGGCAGACCAAACGGGACAGATCGCGGTATTGGGAGGGAAAATCTCAGAACTCGAGTTGCAGATCAGTGCATTACGTAGCCCGAATCCCCTACCAGTTAAAAGGCAAAAGCTCTCTAGCAACAATGCTACCAAGTCCAGCGAAAGGCAAACACGGTTAATGAAAAAAACAGTGAAAACTGGCCGCTTGAACGGTACCCCAAGTCTCACGTAATGCGCCAAAGCATGCAGAGTTACGCACAAATTGCACGCTCACCTCCGTCAGTAGCTGGGCAACAACAATTGACCCCCAACAGATAGCGCAACCAACGGCGTTGCACGTAAAAATTCTTGCTGTAGCCTCGGCCTATCGTCCAGAGAAGACAAGCCAGACACCCCACTCGACAAACTTACGTTCACAAGGAACTGCAGAGCAAACAGTTACTACGCAATCAACAGACAGTAACACGGTTATGTTCAAACGTCCCAGAACTCACTAGCTAATCGTTAAAATGTAGATAAGCAGAGGAACAAAACCGCTGGACTGAATTAACCTGCGCACTCCCACTGAAAGTTCTCCCAACTAGTCTTACATGCCTTTCACGAAATCCACCATCTCCACAAGTAGGGGAACCTCGGTTAATGCGAGTAACGTTTGGCAACACGCGCGATGGAAGATGTTCTCCTAGCAAACCACATGCTAGTGAACTCATCTGTCAGTGTCTACAATTTTCTTGACGGTCCATGGGCAGAAATAGAGAAGCGGAAATCCAACCCTAGTTCGTCACGTCAAAATTAGATGAAGAAAGTGGTACTGGTTCATGGTGTGCCAGAATTGAAGCATGACGATAGCAGTGAACGACAGAAGCACGACATCCAAGAATGGAGATACATCGCAGAACTCTACGACATGCACATTGTCGTGGCTTTTGACGTCACCCGTCCAATTGCTTCCACAAACTACCAAGGCAGCGGGCCACGAATTTTGAAAGTTACCTCGGCTGCGCCCGAAATGGTTTCAACGACGATCCAAGCATGGCATGACAACAGGAAACTAGGGTCACCAGAAGTATGGTTAATACAATTACTTCAATTAGTACAGACCTCAGACACAGATGAGCCAGCCTCACTATTACATATCTCAAACCAGCCAACCGGACAAACAACCGTTTCAAAACACTTCAGCAGACCAGCACTATTTGTGCCGATCCCTCACAGCGAACCGAGCTCCTGATGCGTCAAGAAATACAATGCTGCTACACCAAGTCTCAGGGTTTGTATTCTAAGCTCTCGGAGCTGCGCCATCGACATGAAACAACAAATTGGGACCTCATAGCAGTTACTGAAACTTGGCTCTCAAACGACATACTTCATCCCGAGATTACACTCAGTGAGATATCAGTCATTAGAAATGATCGTCCATCTCGCTCTCTACTATCGAGATTATTTGAAATGTGAGGCTCTTACCGAAAATGCCCTTTTTATTCCCGACGCACTATTTTGCCGACTGCAACTAGCAGGTCTAGATGTTGGTTCACAGAAGACGAGTGGTGTTTGCCTCTTAGCAGTTTTCTATAGACCTCCGAACTCATCAGTGGACAGCGATTACATTCTGTTAAACGCCCTCCGCTATGCTATTTCACAAAAGTACTCTCACTACCTTATAATGGGTGATTTCAGTGTACCTTCAATAGCATCAGTGTCCACTAATGGGCCCTCATTTAAATCCAAACTCCTCGAATTCATGCATTTGGTAGTTTTATATAAGCATGTGCACCGACCAAGCAGACACCGCGATTCAAATAACTCATCACTCCTGGACGTAATCCTGACTAATGAAGAGTTGATGGTTGAGTCAGTAGCATACGATCCTCCACTGGACCATAGCGAACATTCAGTCCTAACATTTGGTTATGTATGTTATGAAAGTATTGTTGCTAAAAAATGAGAGACTCAACGAACTATTACCGACTATATTAAGCTGCGCAGCTTAGCTGCAACCATTGACTGGGACCTACAGACGCACAGCTCAGCGAATGACTCGTGGAATGAACTGAAAGATAACATTAACTGGGTCATACAATCAGTATCGATGGTTGCATCATTACGAGCATCGCGCCGGACCAATAGGTGGATCCTGAGCAGAACACGTAAATGGATAAACAGAAGAGGTGTACTCTGGAGGCAACATTTGCTAAGCCCATATGATATCACATATCATAATTACAAAGTCATCAGAAACTACTGCATGTCACTCATTAGAATCGATAAGTACGAATGGCAGGAGGATCTGGTGCTGACATTTGCGAGTAACACCAAACTACTATACAGATATGTTAATGGCAACAGAAAGATTAAGCCGGAATACCACCACTCAAGACGACCAATGGCCTAACAACTAATGATGTGGGTGCCGCGAGCGCTCAACTCCTGCAGTTTGGCTCGGTAGCTACAAATACCATGGGACCTTCGCCCTATCAACTCCCAAAATATCGTTGGCTTATCCACCGTCTCCTTTACTCCAGCAGTTGTTGCAAGCAAGTTATAATCTCTCCGAGAGTACAGTGCCCCTGAAATCGACATGATCTGCCCAAAAGTACTAAAAACCCTTTGTCCCACAATAACAGCACCACTTGCAACCTTTTTCCAGGGTCTGCTTAACTTCCATACACTCCCATCTGATTAGAAAAATGGAATTATCACTCCCATATACAAAGGAGGTATGCGATCGGATCCTGCTAACTACCGACCCATTACTCACCTTCCTGTTTTATCAAAAGTGATGGAATCGCTAATCGCAGATGGACTGACGCGATACCTTGGAAGTCAACAAATAATTTCAAATGCTCAATATGGCTTCAGATGCAAACGATCTTGTCTAACCAAGTTGCTAATTACTCGGGACTTATGGACCACGGCGGCTGATGAAGAAGTGCGCATAGATGTGATTTACCTAAATTTTTCTAAAGCATTCGACATGGTCAATCACTTCTTCCTCCTCCAAAACCTTGCTGCCTACTGTATCAACGGTTCCCTCCTCACCTGGTTAGAAGGCTAGTTACACGACAAAGCAATCAAGGTAAGAGAAGCCGACACTTAATCTGAACGCCTTTGCGTCTCCAGTGGTGTACCACAAGGATCCGTCCTCGGCCCGCTACTATTTTTGGTATAAATTAATGACCTTCCAGCAGACATTCTATCTCTGGTGCAAAGATTTTCAGGCGATGCTAAAATATGGAGAGCAATTCATTTAGCATCCGACCGTGTCTATCTCCAGAAAGACCTGACTCGGATTAACGAATAGGCAGAAAGGAACCAGCTCCCACTGAACCCTGCAAATTGCCGCCTGCCGTCGGTGCGCAGCAGCTTCGTCAACACACCTATTGGGGCAACACGTCCTGCAACACGTGACTAGTGCACGCGACTTAGGTAAAATCATGCAAGAGACTCTTGGCAATACGCTCCAATGTTTGGAAGCAGCAAGCGTGGCAAACTTGAATTTGAGACTTTTGAGGCGATCTCTCGGCACTTTTGAGCGACGGCTAGTATCATTGCTGATGAACTCCTACATTCGTCCTCATTTTGAATATGCAATTCAGGCTTGGTGTGCATGGTTAAAACGAGATATCCGCCTCTTGGAACAGCCCAAAATAGAGCCACAAAGTCAACGCGTGGACTATCCGGTATAAGTTACTAGCTGCGTCTTCGTGTACTCGGTGTGCTCTCATTAGAATACCGACGGCTTCGCGGAGATCTTACGCTCACATACCGGATACTAACTGAAAGCGAGCATCCATGTACATCACTGTTGACTCTAGCCCCTTACAAACAAAACCGAAGCAACCAACTGAAGCTAATGGCGCAACCCTCCCGTCTGATTTATAGAAAGTGTTTTTACTCCTTTAGATTCTGTTCTCACTGGAATGCATTACCAAAATATGTGGTGAACGCTCCAGACATGACGACATTCGAAAGACACTTAGACTTTCATCTTAGTGATAAACGATACACAACACTTTACTAAAGTGCAATGATTTAACCATTGATAATTCACGTTCCTCATTGGAACATTTGATTTTAATTTTCTTTTGCATATCCATCCTGTTGGTCTTGTAAAGTTATGCGTTTTATCCCATTATACACCATTGCACCATATATATAGCGACGTTGGGCATGTGAGGTAACAGCATATGCTCGCGAAGCAAACGCGTAAAGGATCTACAACACACGGCACAAAATTGCTCCTTTTTATAGTCCAGTGTAGATGTAAACTAACTAGTTTTACTCTAGTGGTTCGAATATTAGTTGGATTTTTTTAGCTAATGACGCTGTCCAAGCGTCAGGTTTTATAATAGATGGCGAGTATGAAATCCTTATTTCCGCCGATGTGGCTTTATAACTACAGCCGGGAATTACATGCAATAAACTAGAGTCCGAACATCTTTCTGCGAAGTAAACAGTTTGCATGACAATAATACCAAGGTAATCATTGTCAACTAGCTGTTGCTTCGAGGTAAATTATGGTCAAATGGCGCATGTAATTGGAACAAACGATGGACACATGAGGACAAGGTGAACTGAACTTGTATTTTAATCGCTATAGGAGAATAACAAATAAGTGGAAATCTGTTGCAAGGTGACCGATACATTGAACTTGACCCCGCAATCTGCTACAGAGAAACCAACTATTCTCTCGGGTAATTTTCAACAGAGTAGCACTTGAAGGCAAGTTATTCACCTGCTGCAATATCACTGACGGGTGAAATTCTCAGCTCCACACATTGTACAGCTTCAGTCGTAGTATGTTTATAAACATGATATATATATATATATATATATATGTATATATGGGTTTGTGCCCCATGCTGAGGCTGATGTTGCATTCTTGATGCTTCTTCACCGCAGTTGGGCTAAACCAACTTACACCTAAACTAGGTCTTTTTAAGCTGGCTAAATTTCATTCCGCTTTATTTGGTTTGTTCTGCCTCCCTGCATAATGTTCTATTAACTGGCCACGTTGCTTGCACTAATTGCGCTTATCTTCGGTAATTTTGTTGCGTTTGTAGCATTTTTGAGTAACTTGTGGACATTCTTTCCTTATCACGGATTCGTTGCTAACCAACTTACTTCATATGGTAATTTAGCGAAGAGTTATGCCACCGTATCTGTATGCATTATTGGATTTATTTAATTTCAGCTTGTCGTTTAAAGTGAATGGGTGTTGTTTGATATCCCTGGTATGGTTGCGCTTTTATTGTATGTTGACAAGGTGCCTACCTGTCTATTACCCACTACATCGTTCATACTGGCTCCAGGAGACAGTTGGTCGTTGCTGGAGGGGACGGGGTGCACGGTTCTTGTGGCCGTGCTAGGCTCAAAGAGCGGTTCCATGCACTCAGTGTGGAGCGGACTACGGTCCAGCCACCGCCTTGTGTGCGGTTGATTCCCCAAATACAGCGTGCTTGTGTTTGCCTGTGAAGGAGTGTGGGCCGGCTCCGTTGATGAAACGTGGTTCCCATCCGCATGCCTCCCGGTCTTATTCCTTCGGGTTTACACTGGATATGGGGTATGTGGTTGGAGCTGTGGGTGGTGCAGCGCAAGCCATCCATGGTCCCTCTGTAGGCGCAGGCGTCCTGTGGCTTGCCACAGTGACAGGCAAATCCGAAACCGGATGCCGCCAACCATGTAGGGTGACTGAAAAGGCTGTCGAACACCATCTGCACGAAGAAGGACTTGTGGACACGTAGACAGCTTCTCGGACACGTACACCGGTGTCTTCTGCGATCGAGGAGTGGGTGGACGTAGCTCACGCATCTGGTGAGCCAACCGATCAGTGTAACTTCCGTAGTCCAAAGTGGAAGTACATGGGGCTGGTGCTACCAGCTTTCCGGGCAACCGCAGCGTGCAACCGTAGACTAGCTGCGCTGGTGCGACGTCTAAATCGATTTTAACCGTGTTTCTTATCCCAGGAGAACGAGGGGCAGCGTTTCAGGCCATGAAGGATCAGCGCGCGCACGTAGCGCTGCCTTCAACTGGCGGTGAAAACGCTCCACCTTGCCGTTAGCGGCCGGATGATACGCCGCCGTCTGGACGTGGCGACAGCCTAAATCCTTAAGCAACGTGGCAAATGTTGACGAGAAATGTGACACTCGATCTGTGGTCACGCTGGCGGGACTGCTGAATTGAGCTACCCAGCCCTCCAGAAAAGCTTTCGCTATTGTTTTCAAAGAGCAGTTACGTATGGGAATAGCTTCCGGCCACCTAGTAGATCGATCGACACAGGTCAGTAGATACACAGAGCCTTTGGAAGGCTGCAAAGGACCTACGAGGTCGACGTACACGTGATGAAAACGTGCGTCTGGCGTGGGAAACTTGTCTAATGGGCTTCTCGTGTGCTTGTGCACCTTCGCGCGTTGACACGGAAGGCAAGCAGCTGCCCAAGTACGGACGTCCCGATTAACATTGCGCCAAACGAATCGTGCGGTTACGAGTTTAATCGATGCACGAACACCTGGATGAGACAAGCCGTGCAACGTGTCGAACACGGTCTGCCGAAACTCGCGTGGGACGACTGGGCGCGGCGTTCCCAGAGATAAATCGCGGAGTATAGTGCCGTCTGATGATGTCAGCGGAACGGGTCGTATGTTCAATGAGGGAGACCCGCGTAGTAGATCAACCTCAAGGTCGTTGAGTTGCGCTGTGCCATGGCTGTCAAGTCAACAGCAGTGCCGGCGTCGGCGGAGATAGCTTGGATGCGAGAAAGTGCATCGGCGACGGCGTTATGCACACTTGAGACATGCCGTATATCGGTCGTAAACTGAGCGATATAGTCAATGTGGCGCGACTCTAGGAGAGTATCGGTCAGCAACCGAGCCGAGCACGTAAGTCAGGGGTTTGTGGTCGGTGAAGAAGTCAAAGGCGCGGCCTTCTAGGACGTGTCGAAAGTGACCTATCGCTAGATATACGGCTAGTAGTTCTCTACCGAACGTGCTGTAGCGAGATTCGGCAGGTTGTAGGCGTTTGAAGAAAAACGCTAAGGGCTGCCACGTGTCGGCTACTCGTTGCTTCAAAACAGCGCCGACTGCCACGTCCAAGGCGTCAGTACTGAGGGACAGTGGGGCGGCCGGATCGTGATGCGCTATAGAAGCTATGTTGGCGATAGCCTCTTTCAGCGACTTAAAAGCAGCGTGTGCTGCGGCAGGAAATTCGAATTTCTTGTGTTTCCCTCGGAGAAGGTCCGTGAGGGATTGCATCAGCGGGGCGCAGTTGGGTATAAATCGTCGGTAAAAGTTGCCAAGACTATCAAAACTCCTGAGCTGTTTGAAAGAACGAGGCTCGAGTTGGTCTATGATGGCTTGCATTTTATCCTGCAGTGGCATGACGCCTGCAGAGAAGATACGATGGCCGAGGAAGCTGACTGCATCGACACCAAACGAACACTTTTCTGCGTTAATCGTCACCTCGTGTTGAGATAAACGATCAAAGTGTTCGTACGTGGCGCATATGCACTTCTCGTGAAGAGCTTGCGATTACAATGTCATCGAGATACGTGTAAGCAAAGTCTAATCCGCGACAAACTTGGTCGATGAAGCGCTGAAAAGTTTGCGCGGCATTCTTTAGACCAAATGGCATGCGCAGAAACTCGAACAAACCAAATGGAGTCGTTACGGCAGTTTTAGCGATGTCCGCTTCGGCTACCGGAATTTGGTTGTATGCGTGTACCAAGTCGATTTTGCTAAAGATAACTTTACCCGCCAGACTAGCGGTGAGATGCACTATGTGTGTGATCGGGTAGCGATCAGGCGTGGTAACTGTATTCAAACTTCGATAGTCGCCGCAAGGACGCCAGTCCCCCATGACCTTCTTCGGGACCATGTGCAGAGGTGACGCCCATGGGCTATTAGACGGTTTAACGATACCGAGCTGAAGCATGTGGTCTAATTCAGCTCGTGCTGCACGTAGTTTGCCAGGAGCAAGCCGTCTTGGTCGTGCGCTAACTGGCTGACCACGCGTGACTATGTGATGAGCGACCTCTGTCGTGAAAGCGGAAGCTCTGCAGCTGGTCGTACCAGTCGCGGGTATTCGGACAGTAGGTTCGCATAATCTGTTGGTACATCGGCGATTCGAAAAACGGGACTGATTATGGGGGCGTCTGTAAGAACGCCTTCAACCCCTAGTTTAGTACGGTCGTCTAAAAGTCTGTGGCGACCAGCATCAACAAGCAACCCAAAATGTCGGAGGAAGTCGATACCGATAATTGCGAAGGTTACAGACGCAACCATGAAGACCCACTGAAAATCTCGACGAAGATTGAGGTCCAGGTTCATCATGCGCTGACCGAATGAAGCTATCGGAGAACCGTTGGCCGCACGCAAATTGTACGTAGGCTCTGAGTGCTTGTCGTTAGCAGTCGCTGGAATGACGCTGACTTACGCTCCCGTGTCGATTAGGAACGTGATGGAAGAATGTCGATCCCTAACGTGAAACAGGCGATTTGCTTGGCTATTGACGGACACGTTGGTCGTGCTAGTATGCGGGCTATTCGATTTCCCTGAAGCAGCTGGATCGTGTCTAATGCAGGGAGACCGACAACGTCTAGCTCTTCCACCGTATTGGCTGTGATACCAACATACTACTTCGACGGGTTTGGTATTATCTGACTGAGAACATGCAGGGAAAATGTTGCGCTTTCGTGCTGAAGGAGACGTACACGGTGCATGCACAGATGAGCTGCAGTGGACGGTAGCCAAAAAGTGCTCAGCATTTGACCGTGGCACCCGCTGCATCGAAGCATTCGTTGCTGCTATCCTGCTTTGAAGTAGCGCAATTTCCTCATCTTTAGGGTCAGATCCGTCTGACAACTGGTAGTAAATATAGGATTCGGTTTTCATCGGTGAGAATATGTCACCGGAGCTACTAGTCGTCTGCTGCGGAAAACGTTCGAACTCAGCGTCTGTCTTGGTAGCTAATACTTTCAGGGGTGTATTTATAAACATGGACAGTTATAGCGAAAATGGCTCTGGGAGACGTGCAAACCATAGCTCCTTTATCCCTTCTTCGCTCAAGAATATGGGACCAGCGATGCGCTGAAGTTCGCGGAGCAACGCCGACGGCTTGTGATCTCCAAGCTTGAGACCATTGAGCTGTTCAAATCGAGCTCGTGCGCTGGACTGTAACTTTTTAAAATCGCTTGCTTCATTGTTTCATACGTTTCCTCATTCGATGGGCAGAGTAGAATGTCCTCAACCAGCGTCACAACCAACGAAGGAAGGCGTGGAACGAGTTGATTGTACCTCGGAAGGTCCGCCATAATGCCCTTATTCTCCAGTTCGATCTCGAATATCTTCAACCAAACCTCTGGGCAGTGTTCCATGAAACTTGGAACAGCCAAAGTAAGCATGGTTATGCTGTGAAACGACTCAGAAGCCACTCTCGGAATGTGACTCGAAAAGATAAAGGATGAACAAAAACACGATAAAAGTAGCAAAACTGCGCAAGAAACAAATAAATACAGGTATATCATCGAGATAAAGGAACGAACTCACCAAAAAATACAAACGAGAAAAAAGTTGAATGCGCGCGTGCGAATCGGGGTCACCAATTTGTAGGACTAGTTAATACTAGTCCGAGACGGTGCGCGAAAGTAAGCGCGGATATCAGAAGGCAATGGGAGTCGGACACAGCGGATTGTATTCGATGGGCTGCAATAAGAAGTGGACGGATGAAGCGAGGCAAGAGCGAACACGTGAGTGCGGGAACTTACAAGGCTGTCGAGTGTGGAGCCGGTTGTAAGGACAGTTAAAACAAGAAGGAATAATGTGCAATCGGTCAACAGGTAAATTGTACATGAGAGATAAGAGTTATCTTTTTGGGCGCTCCAGAGCTCCCCCTAGAAGGCCGAACATAGAAAGCCTTCGATTTCGAAAAGGTCTGTTGAATCAAGGTTCGTAAGACAAAGTCGTGCCAAGTAAAAATGAAGGGCCTTCGCGTAAATGGGGGTTCGCCGGAAGTCGGAGTCCACTGTGCTGTTTGTGCTTTGTTATTTCTTGATTGCAGGGTAAGGTGCATTTCGGCGGGCCGTTGGAGCGGGTTTTTCGGACTACAAATCTGGCTAGCCCGGAAAAAGGCCGAGAGGACCTCAACCTCCGCTGCTGCCAAACGGTGTGCTTAGAAGTGGTCTGTCCCCCCGCCCCACTCCACCCAGCGCCAAAACGACCCTCGTCTCACGGAGAAACGACCAGCGTCCCAAGAAGAAACGGCCGTGGTCTTACGGAGAAGCGACCCTCGTCCCGCGAAGAAACGACCCTCGTCCCACGGAGAAACGACCACCGTTCCGTGGAGAAGCGGCACTCGTCGCGCGGAGAAGCGACCAGCGTTCGCGCCAAGGTCTTGGAATACATTCCTCGTGTGAGCCAGTCGATCGAAGGAGAGGGTTTGGCGCATGTAGAGAAGAGAAAATAGAAAAATACGCGCAGAAAACGCCAAAAAAGACAAACGAATGATCTTCGTGTTTAATTCTTTTGGTTTTTGAATATTTTTTCAAAAAAGCTTTTTTGGAGGTTTCTGATATGTTTGTTTGTTTTCAAAACGTTAATCAACCAAAAATGGGGAAAATATATACAATATCTAAAAATTTAAAAATGTTTACACTGTATATAGTCGGAGAAACGAACGGGCTTACGCACCTCCCGACCACGGCGATTGGTCGTGGGAGGCAGCGGGCTAGATTCGGGAGATGTTGGGACGGCATGCAGACCGCGATCGTGGTCTGGTTGAACTGCACCAGGATACTGGAAGCTGGTGCGGTGAGTTGTGACGTCGCACGGAGCACTCCTAGACAAAGTAGGCGAGGGGTTTTCTTCCATAAAGGCGGGTTTTAGACGGTCGATGGTGACGACTTTGTGTCGACCACCGCGGTCAATAGTGTACGCCTTACTCGCACGACGTAGCACTTTGAAAGGTCCTATGTAGGGCGACTGTGCCGCACGCTGAGGCTGATGTTGCATTATTGATGCTTCTTCACCGCAGTTGGGCTAAACCAACTTACACCTAAACTAGGTCTTTCTAAGCTGGCTAAATTTCATTCCGCTTTATTTGGTTTGTTCTGCCTCCCTGCATAATGTTCTATTAACTGGCCACGTTGCTTGCACTAATTGCGCTTATCTTCGGTAATTTTGTTGCGTTTGTGGCATTTTAAGTAACTTGTGGACATTTCTTACTTATCACGGATTTGTTGCTAACCAACTTACTTCATATGGTAATTTAGCGAAGAGTTATGCCACCGTATCTGTATGCATTATTGGATTTATTTAATTTCAGCTTGTCGTTTAAAGTGAATGGGTGTTGTTTGATATCCCTGGTATGGTTGCGCTTTTATTGTATGTTGACAAGGTGCCTACCTGTCTATTACCCACTACATCGTTCATACTGGCTCCAGGAGACAGTTGATCGTTGCTGGAGGGGACGGGGTGCACGGTTCTTGTGGCCGTGCTAGGCTCAAAGAGCGGTTCCATGCACTCAGTGTGGAGCGGACTACGGTCCAGCCACCGCCTTGTGTGCGGTTGATTCCCCAAATACAGCGTGCTTGTGTTTGCCTGTGAAGGAGTGTGGGCCGGCTCCGTTGATGAAACGTGGTTCCCATCCGCATGCCTCCCGGTCTTATTCCTTCGGGTTTACACTGGATATGCGGTATGTGGTTGGAGCTGTGGGTGGTGCAGCGCAAGCCATCCATGGTCCCTCTGTAGGCGCAGGCGTCCTGTGGCTTGCCACAGCGACAGGCAAATCCGAAACCGGATGCCGCCAACCATATATGGGTTCATATTACTTGAGAGCTGGTAGCCACAGCTTCTAAATCCGATAGTCTTCCACATGCCCGGAAAACCACTAGACTACAGTATCAAATTGTTGGTCAGCATTAGTAGTGCGCGTCCATCAGGATTCGAACCCATGACCACCAGAGGCTTGCGTCACCAGTCACCAGCTTATGGCAACAGTCCACAGGAAACAACTTCGCAGCGTCATGATTTACCTCCATCGCCTGATTGCTGCGCAATACAATGGATATTCAGCAGAATGAAACCGCACTCTAGTGCTTTTCTAGACATGTAGCGGACTATCACCCTTGGAAGATGGTGCGACAAACGCTCAAGTAACTACATCAGCATTTTTTGCATATATATATATATATATATACATATATATATGGTCGGCGGTATCCGGATTCGGATTTGCCTGTCACTGTGTCCAGCCACAGGATGCCTACGCCTACAGAGGGACCATGGATGGCCTGCGCTGCACCACAGTGACAAGCAAATCCGAAACCGGATGCCGCCACCAATGTATGTATGTGTGCCCCATGCTGAGGCTGATGTTGCATTCTTGATGCTTCTTCACCGCAGTTGGGCTAAACCAATTTACACCTAAACTAAGTCTTTTTAAGCTGAATAAATTTCATTCCGCTTTATTTGGTTTGTTCTGCCTCCCTGCATAATGTTCTATTAACTGGCCACGTTGTTTACGCTAATTGCGTTTATCTTCGGTAATTTTGTTGCGTTTGTAGCATTTTTGAGTAACTTGTGGACATTCTTTTTCCTTATCGCGGATTCATTGCTAACCAAATTACTTCATATGGTAATTTAGCGAAGAGTTATGCCACCGTATCTGTATGCATTATTGGATTTATTTAATTTCAGCTTGTCGTTTAAAGTGATTGGCTTTTGCTTGATATCACCGATGTGGCTGCGCTTGATGTGCATGTTGACAAGGTGCCTACCTGTCTATTACCCACTACGTCGTTCATACTTGCTCCAGGAGACAGTTGGTCGTTGCTGGAGGGGACGGGGTGCACGGTCCTTGTGACCGTGCTAGGCTCGAAGAGTGGTTCCGTGCACTCAGTGTGGAGCGGACAACGGTCCAGCCACCGCCTTGTGTACGCTTGATTCCCCAAATACAGTGTGCTTGGGTTTGCCTGTGAAGGAGTGTGGGCCGGCTCCGTTGATGAAACGTGGCTCCCATCCACATGCCTCCCGGTCTTATTCCTTCGGGTTTACACTGGATATGGGGTGTGTGGTTGGAACTGTGGGTGGTGCAGCGCAAGCCACCCATGGTCCCTCTGTAGGCGCAGGCGTCCTGTGGCTTGCCACAGTGACAGGCAAATCCGAAACCGGATGCCGCCAACCATATAAATATGAACTTTGCGTATCTGGAAATTTGCCAACAGCAGCGCCTATTAATGACAACGAAGCCGATAAGTGCAACAAGACTTTTAGTTTCTTCAAGCCTTCACTTGATTTGCTGTCCATATAGACGGGGTCTACATGTTGAATGCATACAAGTCTACATCTTATACGTCGCGTTAACGCAGTGGACGCATTGACCAAGGTGAAAAGCATTTCTGCAAATGCGCCGGTGTAGTCTTCTCATCCATCCAACAACTATCCATATTTGCTGATTTTGGTTCGGTATCACTCAGTATCCGATGTAATAACCATCATTATATTACGCCACTAATTGCGTTGTTTTACTATGGATATTCAGCGGTTCAATTTGAGGGCTGTTTAAACTTACGCAAGCATTTAGCTGTCGTATATATTGAAGCATTTGACTGGCTCACTGGAATTCAACACGTATTTTAATGTTTTCGAATGTTCCATTTCCACCTCATATCTTCCTTGTGATATGTAATTTGTTTGTGATGTGTTTGCGGGTGAATTTCGGAAGATGCATCTAGTGGCTGAAGTGACACTACGTGAAGTTGACCACCGACATTACCCGAAGGGGGGCAGAGGAATTTTGGTATGTCTTCGGTATGTACATATATGCAGCTTGTGTGTTTACGGCTCCCAATGTGGATTTGGATTGTGAAGCAGAGTCTGAATTTGGGCCATGTTTTAGCTCAAAATAAACTACCCTTTCGACTAGAGGAACTGCAACCGTAGAATTACGATGTTGCATCAACAAGATCATCGCATACTAACAGTGGAATCCAACTCGTAGTAACATGAGAAGGGTAAACGATATGTGATATCCCTCTTACATATTTTAGACTATGCATTACTGTAAACGGTGAGCCGACTCAATAGTAATAGTTCGCCGCGAATGTGCATTAAGTAAATTAGCGAAGGAGAGTGCCGTAACAACTCCTAATTTTACCTCAATTCTTTTCCCTCAAATAATCTATCGATCCTTGTTTGTGCAATCTAACTTTGACAAAAGCATAGGCTAAAACTATCTCCGAATTTGATTTGTCAAGCAGTGATATATGGTCTCAAATGTATTAATTCATGTGAGCTGTTTTGTTAATGATTCGCATCTTTTCCAGAGAGGCTACTAAAAGCAGTCACTTTACTAAAATTCAAATTTTCCCGGGCCGCGGGATGTTTGTTGTCAGATCACTTCGATTACTAAACTATTATTCCTTCCGAAAAGGATTCTACAATGCACTGGGACCGGGAAAACAATGACGGCTGAGCAAACGTTTGCCAATCTACTATACAAGATACCACGGCACCATTCAGAAACACGACATTCTGACTTGGTTATCTAGCATGATAAATAGTAAAGAGTTCATTCAGGCTATGTGGTTCACAGTAAGTGAAACAACTAACTGCTTAGCTTACCCTATTCGTATTTCTTCTCATCACTTCGCAGCGAGATAAAGCCCCGCTCATGTCCAATTTCCAAGTACACTGTCTTCTCCAAAAGCAACCAATTTGGTCTCATACTTTGATATTTTCTTACCAAAACATTACATTCCCATTCTTTCCTAAAGGGAGGACTGGTGCAGAATCTAACCGTGTGTTCGCGATTCTGACAACCCAGTTTGTGATAAAGCACGGCGCAACATTGCCGTGTACGCCGATTAAATCCCCATCCGTTGTCAGAGCACAAATTTTCTAATGATGTTTGGCATTTGACTGCCATCAAGTGCATTCGTTCAGGCCACAGACTGAGGTCCGACATGGCACACCGCAATGTGACCGATGAGGAATGTACATTCACCAGTTCATCTTCGTCGCAGGTGGTGGGACGTGAGCTTCACTTTCTAGGTCAGTGGTCAATCGCCAACAATGCTAGGTGATTTGGTTTGAGCTACTTATCTTATCATACCTACGACAGCTAGAGGTGAAGATAAATCTTGAGGCTAGCCTGCTTCCTTATAGAGAGTTACACGACTAAAGAAATTACATCGACGGGGTGCAACTATTTAAAGAGGCATAGTCTGTGTGATTCGTAGTCTGTCTCACTTGGGCTTTTATATCACCCGGAGATACGTTTGCAAGGCATCTACAACGCGGAAGCGTAGAGTTATAGCATGAAATACCTTGTTTGTTTAGAATACATTTATTACAACGTTTTAGAAAACAATGTGTTTTCGGCCATAAAATAATCTCAGTTAGGTAGAAATGTGGGTCATCTTATGAACATTACGGTGAGTTTCACTGCAGGCGCCACAAGATATTAGAACATTCCGCCCCCTATGCTTACTTTTCCGCATAAAGTAAACCGAATAGTTTAATATCTGGTCTCAGTAACGTAGGCGTCTGGCAATTAAAACATTGCTCATTTGCGCATATCTAGTAGATGTGTGGATGTAAAGTGTGCCATATTCGGTGGCTTAAAATCTATCCACTACTCAGTAACTGGGTTAGTTTAATGAATCTACATCCCATACCATTCGCAAATAGATGACTGCCATGGCGGTTGTGTCGAAATAGTCAGACAGTGTCAACAGCTTCCTTGGCACTTCATAGAAACACGGAAACATGATCTTTGGCTAAATAATAATTCTAGAAATTTTTCTGTTTCCTCTCTGTTGACAAGTTGCACAATGTATGCTCAGTACTTCATAACTGGGTACGTATCAATCATCATATATCGGCTGAAAGGTCGGCGGAATTGAGTACAACAGGAAAGGTGTTACACTAATATCAATTTGTGGTGTACACCTTAAAGGAGAAGCACTCAGTTCAGTGTAGTTAGCTATCCGAAATCCCAAAAACATGTATCAGTTGGACTATATTTAGCATCGGTTGACTTGCACTTCACAAGGTTTAGCTATTTTGGAAAGAAACACCTATAGGTTTTTTTTTACAGTAACCAATGTATTTGACACAATTCAAGAGAATATAATTATAAGTAATGCAATGCTCTGCGTTATGCTCATTCTGATTGCGATATGCTACTGTAATGCATATTGATGGTTCATTCCGGTTAACTATTAGTTGGGTTTCCAAACATTCTGCTTAAACGTTATTATATCCACAAATGCTTCCGCATCCGTGTGATTCAGGCGTTTCGTTTACTGATATGATTCGCGTAATTAAACAAACATCTTGTACTTTATATTGCATTCAATGCGCCATATTCCTGTGTGGATATCATACTTTGTCGGACTGAATCTCATCAGATCCTTTCCTAACCACTACCCCGTCAAATGAGGTATAATTCTTATTCGGCGAAAATGGCGCCACTTTAGCAGCCGTGTGTTTTCTGGTTTTCCATTTACGGGTTGCACTAAATCGGTATACACAACAATACTGTCTATACTCATTACCAAGATGAGCATGCTGTGCCATTCATGCATTAGCAAAGCGCCTATTGGTCCAGGAGTTCTGAAGCATGTGAATCATGTCTTTATACAAGGAAGTGAGCCTATTTCAGTTTAACTCAGATTCGGTAGATATTTTTTCGGTTGTTAAGTTGTTTTGGGAACTCACCCTTAATGGTTGATTAGCCATCATTTTTGAACACTTACTGAGAAGGTTAGCAACTTACTAATAAGGTAACTGATCTATTACGAGGCTGCTTAACTTTCAGGAATTCCTTGTTCGAAACAAGATACTAATTATTCATAAGCCTTTTAACCATCCAACTTGTGCAGGGCTGAGAATATGCCACGGATGGCACCATCTTTCGAAAACTACTGACCTCAAACAAAGCCACTCGTAGTTTATTCACCTGACGTGCACCTTAAATTCTACACTTCATCCATTGTGTTAGTTTCGCTTTCGTTAGACGCGATGCACACCAGATAATCCAATTTGAATATTTGCTCTATGCTGTTCTATGCAGGTGGATTCAAAGCAAGGTTTGAAAGTGTCGCCCAATATTTTTGATGAAGTTTTTCACTTCGCTTTGCATTGATAAATTCACTTTATCCCGCAAAACACCCTACGGACTCCAAATGCACACAAAGAATGTTGTTTACTAATTTAGGTTTTTCTAATGCCTATGCAAATCGATGCTATCGGAACTACGACCACTGATGTCGCCGTAGCTGTAAAACTTTGAACAATTGATTCCAGACCAGGGGATATCGGGTGATAATCTAACCACTGGCTTTAGACCCAATTTTTCCCATCCATGTTTTAGAACCCCGAGGTGCATGTTCATGTACAACCGATTATTCTAAACATTCGTAAGTGCTAATCAGTTTTCGGAATTGCTTGTATCTAGTATCAGCGGTGTATTGTCACTGCACGTAGCTGGAGTTGGTCAACCAGGGTAACTTCTCCTTTCTGGTCATGTGGTTCCTTTACTGGAAGGTTACAAATTCTAAATGGGGTGATCCGGATGATGGCAACTTCGGCAGAATAAAACGCAATCGTGGTAGCATTCCTCCCAATTCGAAGGCTCACAGCAGATCGAATGAAGTTCAGATGCGTCATACACAAATGGGATTTACTCAAAAGGCAGGAGGTGCGATCCACGCACTTTCCATGTAACCCCCACACCTAGTGCCTTCCCATAATTGACACTTCACTTCGCACCGACCAATGGGCACTTAACGCAACGCAGTTCCCGCCACGATCCGGACGATCGCGCTTGACACGCAGTTTTATCCACGAACCGGGTGATGGGTGTGCTTCGGTACAGACATTCATCAGGAAGCCTGCGTGAACGTGAGCGTTCAATTGTGCACCGAAACTTCCATAGTGCTTTTGGTGTGTGCCACCAAGAGGACTATTTAAACCACGCGCAATTCAGTCTGCCATACTCTGTCACCACTTTCCCATGGCTTCCCATGAATTTTGGTCCCCAAGCTCTTATAACACAGTGGCTAAAATTGAATGCTATTCACCCGACCCACTGTCTTTTCTCCATAATTCGAACCGACATCCGGCCACATCATATTTGGAACCATGTTGTTCATCATCAGAAGAAGTGTCCAGTTTCGACATGGAAAGGTTTCTCCCGATCACGTGTTCTATACCAGAAGATGCCTACCTTGGGTGTGATTACGGGGACAGAGGATCACATAAACTTATTCCGATAGAATACACAAATCCGCACGAGAATAGCATGCATCAGATATCTACGGAATGCCTCTGCGAAAGGTACCTGGGTCACCCAAACAGTACAACGTATGGTATTCGTTACACGTTAGAGAAACCGACCGGGATAGAAACAACAGGCTGTCCGCAAAACGGAATCAATTGGGAAATTATGAGTGAGAACAGAGTGGCCGATTTTACTGCTGTATGGAAAGCCCCACAACAAGAAACGCCGCATCAGCCATTATGTAATGTAAGTTTGTCTCGCAACGTATTCAGTTTTACTCTAGGTAGCATGGGGAGAATGCAACACCTCTCGAAATAGTGTTGCTTGTGCGTGTTAGTCAAATGGAGTTTGTTAAAGCGGCGCATCTCAGTTGCATCATTAAGTTATATTAAATTTGTGATTTCGTAACAGTTATCTGGCTGATGTGTGTAATATATTTAGGTTTTTGTTTGAAACTCAAAGTGGAAGGTGGCCGAGACATAGGAGAAATAGAAACAAGCAAGGAATTCACATATCCATTAAAATTATAAACGGCTGATTCATGAAGTGCACCCCTAAATTATGGCGAAGAGGGAGATAGTTAAGTTCATTTCCAATCCATCGGCAACCTCCTCCGAATGTGCAAAAAAGAATATAAACCAAGAGACTACCAACCAGGAAAACATGGACAACTTAAGCACACACGTCAAGCTACGTGGGAAAAGTTATCTCAGAACTCGGAGCTGCCAATGAGCTCATTCCGTTCAACAAACATTCTTCACTGATTTTTACCTTAACGAAGACTCCCTTACTTGTTTTTCAAGATCAGTATGGGGCTAGAGCTTGATAGTTTCGTAATCGACTTGCGAGTACAGAGGTGAAAAGATGCAAGTAACTTAAGAACTATTTAATGTGTCACCTGGTTTGAGTTACTGGTAATTCACTAGCCTTGCACTACATATTCCATACATATTTGCATGTAATTAAACCACAACGCACAACTACATCATGCTGCAGAGATAAATGCTATTTAATATACCCTAGTGCAATGACAAATCCTATCTGAATTTTTATATTCGCCTTCTTCTTCTTTAGGTTTCTGCTACTCCAAACCAACCGAGTGGATCCACTAGAACGCAGAACCATCTACGAAAGCAGCATCAACGGGAGCAGGACAAAAACCGAACGCGGTCGCTGAATGTTGCATTCTGTCGGCTCAGATGTTGTCTACCGGAGATTCCGAAGGACACCAAATTGACCAAGATCCGCACACTTCGGTATGCGATCAGCTACATTCGGCACCTTATGGATACTTTGGATCTAGATGAAGGACAATCAATAGTTGGGAATGTTCAGACAAGTTGCTTAAACGTGAGTTGGACTATCAATTTTGCTGTTTGAACAAGCTTAACTCACTTGGAGCAGTACGCTTTCACAAAGATAGAATTAACTTCACATTGAATTAGTTTATAACATGAACTATGACTCCTTAGGCAACTGGTGAGTTACTGTGTGAAGAAATTGTAAGATGATATAACTTTGATACCACTATGAAATTTGTAACACTGATGATGGACAACTACCTTTGAAAATTTACGTTTCTTTCTGAGGCCACTGTCTGACAGATTTTACCGTTAGACCCGGCGCAGCTTACCTACGTCCGTTAAAGGATTTGTTAAATACTAACTATGGGGCATATACACGTGTATCCATTACAGTACTCTTCACTGAATCAAATGAGCCAAGGATTGCGCTGCAGTCATCAAACCAAACAGGCTGCTCAGAGTACGCGCCGCGCCTGATCGCCTGCTTGGTCACAATTGTTACGTGTTCTTCACTGTGGTGAATAGGTCAAGTACTGATTCAGTACAATCAACACAAGTCAGGTGGTAGTGACGGAATTCGCCAGCTCGTGACTCTTCTCAGTTATACGCTACTGAGCCATTGTAAAATTTGATCTGCACTACCTTGGTGTGACTTCCATATTCGACCCCAAGCATGCCAAAATGGCGTAAAATGTGTTAGTCAGAAAGCTGGGTGGTTATTAGCAGTATCTAAGTCGGAACCGTGTTTACCCACTCTGATAGTGAAAACGATGAGACTAACCTGATCCAGCGAATATCCACTTACTAAACAATATATTTTATAACGAGCACAGAAATAAATTGATTGATACAAGCAGTGAACTTTAAACGTGTTCATATTATGGCTTGAATTTAACTTTTGAGCGAAACTCGGCCTATACTAAATAGTAGGTTGAGTTTGTTGCAAATGCGACAGATGTGCACATTTGGCTTAAGCAGTCGGTATCTACGTTCTCTCAAATCAGACCCTATTGATTCACACCCCCAGTAGGTATAAATGCAATCAACCAATGAAGCTGAGGAAGTAGATAAAAGCCTGTCAAATGCGATCCAATTAATAACGGACGGAGATGCGACACAAGCCTACAGGTGGTTGCTTTCCAACCGATATATAACGCTACAATTGTGGACGCGATGACATATTGCTTGCAAATCCGCCACAGGGATCTGTAGTGTATCATACCAAGTGTTTGGTTAATAGCCGATTTAAAATTGATCTTTCTCTCTGACACATGTAAACTCAAACTTTGCATGACAGAGACGTCACAATGCATAACACAAACAGAATAAGATCACTTAATCGAAATAGCATCATGATAATCAAGTACATCGAAAAATACTTGGTTTCAATGATTGCACAAGTGCAACAATTAGTTATTAGGTTTCTTAGCTTGTTACGTTGGCAACTTCTTGGATCTTGCCGCGACATCACTTTGCCCACAAACTGCAGGAACAATATAGCCGTCTAGAGTGTCGACCGAATTACTTTTCCCTTCAGGTTTACCAACCCTAGAACGCACTCCCAGACAGTTGTATCATCTCCTACCTTGGACCTTTTCAAAAAACGATTAGATTTTGCTCTTAACTTCCACCATTTTGTTACCTAAACTCCTCTATGTTGGATTACGCCAAGCATGCTTTTCAACAGGATTTGCGTATCATATGGACCCAAGTGAGCGACCATATTTTACTTTCCTCACGCCTTATATCAACGATCACTGCACCCCAGTGTCTTTCTGGACGTTTAAGCTCGATTTTATTTTAAATTTTACACTGATGTAAGTTATCAAATTATTCATCTGGGCAGATGTTCGGTAGGTGACTCAGATATATTTTGATTTCATCATATTCACCCCAACCATCATACTAGACGTGTCGAACACTGGCTTTTATCCCGTGATAAATCATTGTTCATTGTTCAAATTTACATAGTGCCCTCCTCGGATTGGCAGTTACTGGTCTGGTAGTTCGAGCACCATCGATTTGAATTAGTTAAACATACCACAGGTTTTCTAGTCTAGTTCCAGAAAAACAAATGACAGTTACTACAAAATATGTTTACATTTTATCACTAACATTAGCTAATGTGAACCCGACACGACGACTGGGTTGAGCCAGCTGTTGTATTCTCAAGGTAAAATTGATCAGCATCCTGTGTTTGCTCACCCATCGAAGAATCCTTTGATCAATCAGTTTAATATCCGTAGAACTTCAGTCGTTAGGCGCATGTGCGCTTAAATTTACACAACTGTTTGAGCAATTAAAACAAGCGCATTGAAAAAGCGACACGCGGATTGCAGCCGCTGCAGCATAAATATATCGAACTCTGGGTCAGATTTTGTCTTACGAAATAATTTTGCACGTGTATTTATGACGAATTGAGGCACGTGTTACATTCAAATTTATCTTATGTCTGCTATTTCGAACCTACTATTCTATTTACTGTTACCGATGAACAACACTTGGTATGGGCCAACCCATTAGTGACAAATTAAATGCAATGTAGAAAGAAAAGTATTCCAGCAGGCTGCCGGGTTATTTATGATATGCTTACTAGCAAATTTTCCCAGTATTTCCTAGGCCATAATAATGCCTGGCGTACCAACGTCCCGTTCTGCCAGCAGGGCAGAGTGCACCTGAACTTTCCGACTATAGCGCGAAATTCGCTTGTCATTATGCGCACTCTACTGTCTGTGTAAACGTTTTAGATTCATACTCTCGTAGTGTACAACAGGCAACATAGTGTACGTAATTTGGGTGAAAGTGCCAGCAACACCATTTTCCTGAGCGGTTGTTACAACCCGTTGCGTGCTCATACTGTAGGATTGCAAGCTGCGAACAGGCTTGTCCATTGTAGAAGTCATCGTTAATCATAGACATCAATTCTGAAGAAAAACCAAACCTTCACTCATTTACGCACTTTCTACTGGAGGTAAGGTGCCGCGCAACTTTAGTGATTATTTTTCGCGCACAAATATCTGCTGCTCCAGAACATTCTTCAGTTGGAGCATTAGTATTGTCAACTGTTAACCCGTTACCGTATGGTTTTCCCTGCACGTATGTGCTACTAACACTGGTGCAGTAGTAACTGGTTTGGTCCACCACAATATTGTCTCAGTTGTGCGGTCGAAAAGCACGGTCTTTGCAGTAACACACACTGTTACTACCCGTTTCATATGTTTTCGATCGGAAGTCTACACTAGCGAGTGACGGTTGGTTCAATAACAGTCAACATTCAGTCTAAGCCTTAAAATACGGAACCGACTGATGCACTCCAGAAAATTGTTCCATGCTTAGATCTATCAGGCGTGATATTATCCACCCGAAAAGATTTCTATATATTTTGTAACTCATTAATTCATGTGATATTCCAAGCTGAAATAAGCAGGGTTGCTAATTGTGGGTGATGTAAACAAGTTCCAACCAGACTGGAAATAGTGCTATTTTAGAGAGAACAAAACCTCCTCCATGTGAAAGCGTATAAACAATCCCAACTTGATCAATACTTTTGCAGATCGAGGTTCCTGTTTACTGTGTAAAGCAAAGCAACTGCGAACAAGAAGAAACCTCAGCTGACCATCAGACCATGCTAAAAATAAACACCAGAGTACAAACCTAATATTTCATTCTGAAATAAATTGCCAAATGAGCAGAATCTGTAACTTAGAACCTGGAGATTAAGATAGTGAAGCTAAATCGAGGGTAATGCTGTTGCCGGCCTCATGCGGATTAAATTTGTTCGCCGTCCACTTTTGAGTACCATCTACAATAGTCAGTAATATCTACAAACAACGTCATGTGACCGGGATTTGGTCGTTACATTTCAGAAAAAAGATGTAACCTTACAGAAACCATGGCAGTTATATCTGCACGTACATTAGACGTACTTTTCTGCGCCTTCATTTCTTCTACGAATGCAGGTGACGCCTATCTTCTCCGGAGATCAAAAAATCACCATCACGGCACATAATCATATAATGTGACGTTTCTCATGGTGGCAAAAGGTAGAACTGTGTGCTGCTTGCCAGCCAATTTTTGGGACCACACCACCAGGCCCTGTCGCCAGGATTGTAGTTAGCCAGAACAGTTTTACAAGAGCGCTATTTTATTTCACCTTGGCCAATGATGCGGCATACAGGGGTGGTGCACTACTTCAGTGGTTCTACTTTTTCCAATGTAACAGTACTTCGTCAGCGCTATTGGATGGGTGGGAGTAACAGTAACTTTTCATCAGGTCCTTTCACATAGGCCTCTCGGTGATTCCATCTTCACAAACTAATATGAGGTCGAGGTCATTTCATGCCAAATTTTCACATCATCTGAACAACTTGTGACGTCAGACTCACTCGGTAGGTGACCCGAATATTCGGTGTGACCGCTACCCGTTGGTTATAGTGGCAGGTACAGTGAGTGGTGAAGCCGAAATTTTAGCTTCCATATAGCACGATGCTTTTGGGAGTTGTGATACCAGTGTCCAAACAGCTTTTCATAGCTTCAACGAAAAGAGGTTCACAGGATGTTTGTCCGAATAACGGATGCATCAAAACTGGATGCGGAGAGCCACTTAGTGACATGTTTAATTGGAACGAGATTAGGGAAGCTGAAGGGATCAGCGGAGAATAGAACGCACATAATGCATGGATAGGTACTTGCAAGAATTTAAATAAACTGCTTGTGTCCACTGAATCTTGGCGGCTTAAACAAACATTAACATGCCTCATATCCAGTAAAACGATGGTCAGCACACAAATCCGATACAGCAGCTAAGTATTTTATATCAAGAAATAATGCTAACTTCGCGGGTAGAACAGAGGGTTAGATGATGCTAGAACATATCTTGATCAATTTCACTTTTGTAGTCTAATTTGTGACGGACAGCTTGAAACTGGAAACTATACAGGCGGTCGCAGTCGCTGCTTCTGGAATTCAATCCCATCCATTCCTTGCTTTAACTGACATGGCAAAGATTTTGCACCACAGCCACAGTTGGGATCCACTTGTTTGGCTCGCAATGCAGTATCATGTGCTTGGCGTTTCCACCGCTGAAATTTAGAGTTATCATGCTTTCCATGTAAGTGCGAAATTGTATACAATATTTGCAGTCCTGTTAAACATTCCAGTAACACGAGACTGCCAATTTTCACCTGGTGTAATGGTGTATGTTTACAAAAATCAGCGATTCCCCTTGGCACAGGCAACGGCGATGCAGAAACCCTAACTCTCCTTATGTTATATGAGATTTCAAGTCAGTGCGCGACAGCACTGTGCCGATGCTGCAGAAAGCAAACATTCCTATAATTTCCAAACACATTGTGCTGGATATTAATCCTCCTACTTTCGTTATACTCATGATCTTCGAGTTCTGTCATGAAACTTTGGCTATCGTTCGGCGATGTTCTACCAAAGATGTTGGAAGGATGCTCTGAGGACGTTGTAACAGCAGCTGGCACATCCTTCGGTCAGGAACTGCACTGAATATGCAGAATCTACGTGAACATAGATGGTGCAGCAAAAGCCACCCAGGGTTTCTCAGTTGACACACGTAGTACACGAACTTCACATTAAATGGATAGGTAACTGGCAAAGTTATTGATACTAGCTGTCATTATGGCATGCACTCGATCTTGACTTGTCATCTGATATAGTTTGGTGGCTCAAAAATAGGTAGAGACACTGTCTATGAAA
Source organism: Dicrocoelium dendriticum (assembly GCA_944474145.2). Classification (NCBI taxonomy): domain Eukaryota; kingdom Metazoa; phylum Platyhelminthes; class Trematoda; order Plagiorchiida; family Dicrocoeliidae; genus Dicrocoelium; species Dicrocoelium dendriticum. The sequence continues at coordinate 209,872,968 of OX104064.1, read as the reverse complement.
CAGCCAGAAGCAAACCCTGGTGATAACAGAGTCCTACTGCCATTGCGAAATTAAGCAAGACAGTTCACAAAAACCCACTAAGTAGGTCCGTTTGCCCTTCAAAGTTCCAGAAACCTTGCGAGTTCTGTTATACATGCCGCTCTGTTTTCAGCGATCAATGAATTAAATTCATCCACTATGTTAGATTTTGGTTACCAGACTCTTCTCTTTAATGGTTTACAAAGAAAATGGTATCGATAACATTATATACAAATGAAGTATGCGAACGGACTGTGCTAGCTACGGACCTATTTCTCTCTTTTCTGTTTTGTCAATGGCGGTGGGTTCGATAATCGCAGTTGGGCTGAAAGTATGCAGATATTTCTAATGTCCAACTTGACTTCAGATACAGATGATCTGGTCTCACAAACCTTCTTCTTGTTCCGGACTCATGGACCAGGGCAGTTGACGAAGGTGTTCAATTGCATGTGACTTACTTATACTTTCCTAAGGTAATCGATAGAGTCACTCACTTAGTTCTCCCCCGAAAGTTTGGTGCCTACGGTGTAAACTATCGAAGTAGGGATTGCCGGCGCATACCATGAAAGCCTGTGCGTCCCATGTGGTGTGTTGCATGAATCCGCCTTGGGCACGCTACTGTTTTTAATTATTTCTAACGAGTTCCCTAGAAATATGCAGTCTCCGATGCAAATATTCACAGATGACGCTAAGATCTGGAAAGCTGTTCACTCTACATTTGACCGTGCCTATCTGCAGACCAATCTCGACTGGATGTACAAACGAGTAGAAATGAACAAACTGCCCCTCAACCCTGCGACATACAATCTGCTGACGCTGCGCAACAGCTTCAACGGGATGCGCCTCCGTTCAATCAGTATGCTGTCCTCAGAATACCCACGGCTTCACGGTGATCTCAAGTTAACATGCTAGATACTACTTGAGAGCCATCATCCATGTAAATCACTGCTGACCCTGTCTCCTTATATACAATGTCGATGACACTACGGGGAATCAGTAGCTCAACACCTGTTTGGATTACAGAAAGTTATTTTACCCACCTACAATCGGTTTCCACTGGGATGCAATTCCAAGACATGTGGTGAAAGCGCTGAATATCTCGGCATCCAAAAGACTATCAGACTTCACCTCCTAATCCTTCACAACTGCTCCCTTTCTATACCTTTTCAAGGTCAGTCGTTTCCTTCCGATTTGTATCTAGCTGCATATATTTGATGCTTTCAATTCGACTACTACTAGTTCGTATATCCCTCATGCTTAAAGACACAGAGCTTTCACACAGGTTCACAATGGTCCCACATTTTTCACTACCTGGTTGCCAAATAGTTACCATTCCATGTCAGTTTTCATACTGAAAGCAACTACGTGGCACATTTACCAAACACCCACAAAATTGGCTGCTTTCTCCTACGGACACCATTTAAGAAACCAGTTCACTTCAATTATTGCTTAGGGCTGCCTTTGCTGCCAGCGTTTTCTTCCTTGTGTTTCACAAAGTTCTACATAGAAGGGTTTATTGCATTTTCTTGGATCATTCTCCAACACGGAACCGGCCTAGAAGGATTTCTTCGCTTCCTGAAGGGAAACATGCGGACAATTCAGCCCACATTTCCAGTGGTCCGTACAATTGGTCTTTGGCACTATATCACATGTGTGCTTAATGCGGACGGAACAAGTGATGTGCGAACACCAAAGCTAAACTCTTGCAGATCGCATAAACTAAGTAAGTAAAATGACCAAGCGAAACCGAGGTTTCCTCAATCATAACAACCTTAAAATTTGAATTTTCATTCTAGACTTCTCTATATTTGCTTAATTATGTTTAATGAAATTTAGCTACAGAAAGTGGGATCATATTTCCTTTAGCCAAGCGAAAGCGTCGGACTGACGACTGCTGCGCCAATATGAAAATTTAGTTGTGTTAGTTGAAGCCGACCTGAATCTCGGTAATGGACAGTCTCATCTAATGGCTTGTGTAGGGGAAAGGCTCATTAGAATACATCACTGTTTATGTTATACATTCGATTGCACAAGTACCCCACCACAGCCTCCTTGTAATATGTAACCTGTGTGGACTTTGCGTTGGGCTGTCATTCGAAAATGATGCTGCTGAGTTGAAAGAAGGAACACCAAGGGAAGCTGACAATCATCAAGCGCCATTTCACCGCGCTCGATACTGCACAACGTAGGGCAACGAAGAGCGTCAGAGGTTTGACCAGCCTCCCCAACCCACTCAGGCTGAAGACCCTCAAAATATGCAGTGGATGTTATCGGCGTTTAAGGGGCGATCTCATAATGGTGTACCTAATCCTGAGAGACCCCAACCACCCATGCCATTCCCTTCTAATACTCAGAAAAAGCACCTCGCTAAGAGGTCACCAGTTTAAGTTAGTCACGAAGTACAGCCGCCTGGAATGTTGGCGAAACTATTTTTCCCTTCGAGTGGCACGGCATTGGAACGCCCTCCCCGAACATGTAATTAATGCACCCACCCTATCCCTTTTCAAAAGACGCCATGACGATACCCTGTCACATTTACACTACGTGCTATAGCTCATGACCACCAGATGCTGGCACTAATGCACAACAGACAGGGGATAGCGCCATAACCCTACTCGAGAATGAGTCACTCCAAACGTCTTGCACGAAATTTGATAAACCCTAATACTATAGAAACTGGATTACTGTATCCTGTCTACCCAAGATAATTGCACACGAGTAAGCGTTGTCCTTGCTACCTTTTTTTATTTTTCTCGCTTATTATGTGGACAATAACCACTCCCCTGTTGCTTTGGGTGCGTAAATTCTCATTTCATACTCCCTTTATACGACAGTGCAGTTACATCTGTAAGCGCCCGAACTGACGACTCCATTATCCTTTTGCAATCATTTTTTTGTCACGCTATACACCCTACGGGACATGTCAAGCGCCTGCTTTTTTACCCGTTATAAATCATTGTTCATTGTTCATCACTGCAAAGTAAGGCACGCGCAATTTCCATGAGCTTTTAGTATGTAAATCGGTGTGGAGCAAACTTTGCTCGCCTGAATTTGGAGTGCACGAGGAGTGCCTGGATTTGGACACTCAATCCCACTTGCAGCCACGGTTTACTTTGCAATTTTACTAGACAAGTTCGCCCACTGGGACATAAGAGATACGAGGTATATACCACTTTCACTTTAAACTGGATGATTAACGATCCAAACTGAAGTTTTGCAAATCCAACTGGACACTGTTCATCGTTAGCATGAAACCAACAATTTGGTAATAAGTTTGATTAATAAGGCAACAGGAGGATATTCAGTCAAAATTACTATCCGGCTACTGTAACCCGAGACCATCGTAGGCTGTTATTAGCCCGCCAAAACGTGCCTGGCTTAATTACAATACTGCTGCTCGAACCGACCAAAATGAGCGACGAACGACGAGGAGATGCATCTCCGAGGCAGCGACTGTGCAAAAGAACCGCATTTACTTGGAAAGAGAACTTTACCAAGTTTGTGTTTGCCGACGGCAAAACTTCTTAGGAAGCCGCTGAAGTCGCCTATTTGTACGAGAGCAAGGCAAGAAACACCACCATTGTCACAGCTGAGAAGGTACCATCACTCAGCGCAACCGCGCAAGCAATAACAGAGTAGAGCTGACTCCCTATATCCTACAGCACAGTGACGAGACCGTCAAGTGACCTACGTAGAACACTTTGGTGCAGATACAGCAGCGATTGAAAGAGAAGGGGATGAAGCTTACCGCACTTAAGGTCCTCATTGTCCTCAGAAGGAGAAAGAACACTCTCAGGAACTGCCAATACGAGCTGGACCGTGTGAGCAGTGCCACTACAATCGCATGCCGGAGAGCTTACGGTATCGACTGCATGACAAAGATAGGTGCATTGTCATAGATCAGAGTAAATTCACGCTGTCTGCGGAAACGCATAATCGCTCAAGAAGTGCGAGGCGCGCGGACGTTCTCTTGCCCACAGTCAGAGGCAGTGTGGTGACGCTAATTGTGGTAATGAAAAACCAAGACGCCCTTTACTCAAATCAACAACGACGGAACACGAAATGGTGCGAAGAGCTCGATGTTCGTCGCAGAGCATGTGGCGCCTATACGCCGCAGAGTGGTGGAGGACAGATGGATATCTGTCCATGGACAACGCCAGAATCCACATGGCAGGTGAACTAACGAGATCTGAGTTTGGTGTTATCAGCTGGATTTGATTCCGCTATACTCGTACATGATGGACTAGACAGTTTGTTTGAAAAACCTCCGCTTAAAAATAAAACAGGCACATGGACACGGGCGAAAACAATATCGCTTTTGATGGTCAGTTCATGAAGGACAATCTCGCTGCTGTCTTTGTCAAGTTCTGCAAATCCATAAGCGCGCGATTCGTGCACTAATTCCAATGCCATTTTGAATGATCTCGCTTGGCATCTGATCAGTCGTCGGGTTGGTCAGCAGACGTCCGGATGAAACTTTCACGCTCGAGAACATGAATGCTATTGACTTTGTTGGATAACATAAAGTAAGTTATGAAAATATCCCTCAAATCTGAGTGAAAAATTTTGCGGCGAATGTATGTATTCTTAAACTCTTCCGTCATTTTGTTAAAAGGTGTATTTTTACCTAGTCTTGCATTCCCGAAGTAAAATCGATGCGGTGGAAGCAGCGTTGTTTCTTGGTCGCACGTTCATTTACAGCCAGCTCGACTACCAATTGAATGAGAGAGCGCTCTCTTTCGTGATATAGCTCCAATCCTTCAATTCTTTTACTCGCTGTGGCGGCAGTTATGCTGACGCTTACGACTGTATTCTACCGGCTGATAACAACGCTGTTTGTTTTGCATGGATACGCTGCGATGATCACGAAATCTAGGATGCAACTATTGCATGGAATGTTGTATAGAATAACACAAATCCTCATAATACTGGAGTCTTCAAAAACACCAGGTAATTGTGAGGACTTAAACATCATCACACAGGCTTAGCCTACGTTTACTTTAATTTTGCCTCATCCATAACCCTGATGGGACGTATCTTGAGAGCAGACACAACTGGTCGGACAACCTAAACCAGAGGGGTGTTGTCTGAAGTAAAATTTCAATCGGAACGGGTAGTTAGGTGTTCACATGTCTCCAATGTGGTTGCGTGTGTACCTACCTATTAAGCTGTGATCTATGTTCTCTAGCCAATTAAGTTTAACCGCAGCCTATGCTAATGCATCCAAGTGTACTTCCAGTAGGCGATAACATTTACTCCACTCCGTTGCATGCGGATTAAGATGATATTGGTTAATATGTGATACGGAAAGTGTTAATACGTTTATCTATATTTTAAAATTCTGCGCTAAAATGCTGTCCAGAACGCTGTTGGAGCACGAATGCTTAGGTAATCTGGAGGCGTGACCTATGAATTCTCACCTACGCTTCATCAAATGTAACTGTTTTAAAAGCAACAGCCTTGCTATGGTGGGATTGTGAGAAAAAGCATCATTCAACCGTTTGATGCAAAGTTTGAGGCCACTTAGCTGCGGAACAAGTAGGCAAATACGTAATAACGACAAAATGTCCCTGCGCTTTTAATGTACACTTTACTCAGTGGGTCAGACATTAACAGCAGCGGGGCGATATTAGCTAGATCAATTGTATCTATGTAGTAGGTGCATCTTATCTATACCATTTCCCGGCCAAGTTGTCCTCTTGGGCAACAGAAATAATCTGAGGGGGTATTCAACATGAGTCGACTAAATTAATTTGTTCCTTGCGTAGGAGCTGAAGCGTTCCACCTGCACCCCTATGACTTAGTGTGTCTGAGGTCCGATTGGCTGAAGGCGACGGGCTATACATGCACACCTACACACTTGTACAAGTGAGTGGGGTAGCATCGAACAAATTAATTGAGTAGACTCATGCTGAATGCCCCCTCATCTTATTTCTGTTGCCCAAGAGGACAACTTGGCCGGGAAATGGTATAGACTTCATGAATTCCTTGATTTGTACAGTAGCGATATGTCGCAGTTAATGGGATCCATAGCGCTTTCGAATGCCTCTTTAGGGTAATCAAGTACTTCCCTAGGGCTCACGATATGATCCTTAACGATATCAAGTTACATCCAAGGGGCTGTAAAGCTGCTTTAATTTGCGTACTTTTCCTTGATTCACCGATCACAAATCAACCGATGGTATAGCGGATGATTACACGGAGCTACTGCCTGATTTGGGATTGGTCACTCAACGAAAAGTAAGAAAATTTTAGGGGCGTATGCGCCCATTGGCGACAATTTAATAGTTAAAGTTCATCTCGAGAGCTCAATGAAGGGACATAATTTCCCTAATACCGATTTTGAAACTGTTATGGATAAGATTACCTGAGAAATGTTCCAGAGTATGAAAACCCACTGAAGTAACAGTTTCCGTGCTACACCCACCTCATTGGGAGCGCAAACTTTTCAAATTGATCAAGCGTTGCAAACATGCATTAAGTCTTTGAATTCAAGGTTGGGCCTTTAAATCGGCCCCTCCGCTTTTCCACTGAACATCGATTTTATGATATCACTATGGATACATTACCTCTCTCGGCATACTTCATTGACCTTTCCAAGCTCACCACTACAGCCCTTCGTCAACTTTTGAGAAAAACTTGAGATACTGCGCACTTGAAGATGGACTGACCCGGAGAAAAATCAAGCTGTCCCATCGATAGAATGAAGCTTTAGATTATTCGGTTCAGGAATGTTTATCTGTTGCTCGTTTCTACTGACCATTTACTCAAGTGACACATGTACATTGTGTTCCTTTTCCATTCATACAATTTTGCAGTTCCGATAACGTAATTTTATCCCGTCCGTAGTTCATATTGTAAAGTGCTGAAAAGTTGCCCATCTGGACACAAAGCTTAGTTTGACTTGACTTGAACAAGGAATCGTTTCTCAAGCATGTAGCGTGAGCAGTTGATTGATCCGTACTTGCGATATTGTCTGGTTTAGAATGGTACCAATGTGATAAAATAGTTTCGTATGCGGTTTTGGATTATATTGTGAAGGTATCCCAGAGTGGCGTGTGACACACGTTTGGTTTACTGCCACCTGCAATGGTGCATGGGTGTCTGAACACTGCTGACCCAGTGCCGACCAAGAAGTCACAGTTTGACTGACGTTCGCCAGTGGCACACAGAAAGCGCGATACGTGGCAGTGTTCTACTGGTGTCGTGTCCGTAACAGAACAGGTGTTTTGTTCACGCTGACCGCAAGTGTGTGCGTGTTGGGAGATCAGTGTAGTATATGCATCACCCCCACCTTTGAGACACCGGTGCGCGAATGGCGGGTCTGGTGTTGACGAAAACGCAACGACCACCCTCTCAGCTTTGGTCAAAAGGCAGGTGTTGGTTTCGGCATGAAGTGTTCATTTGACGTTCAGATGGAGATAGAAGGGGGAATTGATGTTCTGATGCTTTGTTTTCGGACGCATGGATCTTGAAACGGCAGCATGCTATTTTTACAGGCGACGGTTGCAGTGTAGCAGATATGCGCTATTTCTGAGACATGCAGTGACAAAACCCATTATTTTAACGATAACATGGAACGCATTTTCTTAGGAATACTCAGTAGCCCATCGTTGAAAACACTGAACCGTGTTTCGCAGGAATCTTGGGTCTATTTTATTACGCATTAAAACGCCTCTTTTGTTCTTGACTTCAGTAACGAATTGGCTCAGTTTCGTTCACATAATTGTCACGACAACCCCCATGGATATGCAATCACTGTATCAATATATGCGAAGGCATATGACGTCCAATACATCTGAGTTTGTTTATTTGATATTGGCATTCAGACTAATTGTGGATGGACCTGAGAAGGTCGCTGAGCACACAGTGCCAAGTTATCAAAGAACGCTCCGTGCATTAATGGGGAAATGGAATTCAGAGAAACAATTTATTCAAACGAATATCAGATATCAGAAATACATATGCTTTTGTCTCGGTAAGATATCAGACAGCTCCTTCACAATTAATAATCCATGCCAGTTGCAGCAAATGATGAGCGCTAATAGACTGGCACCCACTCCCTCTCACGTGCTAAGCACCTCGACATACTGCCTGCAATGAAGAATGGTGGTATTATTTGTCAACTTTCCTCTATTTTTCCATACCACTACGATATTCGTATTCTGATGGAGACATACGACGCAGAGCGATTTTGAGTTTGTACATGAATTTCGTCGGCCAATGTAGTGTGACTATATTGATATATGCACATGGGTCAAATCGTTATAATATTATGCTCGCGAAGTTATCAGAAAGCATTAGTAACTTACGAAACCTTCTTTTTATCGAAATGATGGTCTTCAAGACTTACCGTCAATAGCATGCAGATTGGAGATATTTTATTTGGGTGACACTTGCACTTCCAATGCCATATTTCCAGTTGAGCAATTTTACTTTCATAAGATGCTGATTTAAATATCCGCAGTAGATGCCGTATAATGATATACTTAGAACTTTTCGTGTATATAAAGCTTAGATTCGCTTGACTTGATGAATAGGATGAGTCAGCTCTTATATTCTTCATGCTAAACCGGATCAGCACACTGTGGTTGCTCACATATTGAATGGATAGAAGAACGAGAATAATAAAATTTGCGGAACCTCAGTCGTTAGGCGAATATTCGCTTAAATATATACAACTGGATGGAGAAATAAAACAAGCGTTTAACAAGTTTGGCATGCGGATTCAAGCCGCTACAGCATGGCTTTATCGTAGGGTGAGAAACGTTTACCTCGAAGGATTATGTTACGTCATAGATTACATGCAAAATTTATATACTTTATATAAAAATGCTAAGCAGTACAAGATTTCCATCCTACTGCAGTAATTGCCTGTTCTGGAGGATTGATATACGATATAAAACGGCGTATTCTTGATAATTGTATGCCTCAGCAATTTGCCCAAGTGGGAATGACCTGTAAATGAGCCAGCTGCCTGTTTGTTCCTGGTATGCACTACAACAAGAGTATATTAATAGTCTTGTGCGCATATCAGTGCTCTGCTTAACATTTCCTTCAATACGCCGCAAGTGTAAAATGTATCCTCATTTTATGGCGATGCCACAAACTTAGGATTTTTATACGAGCATGTGTCACAAGTGGTTTAGCCTCTCCTTCCACTAGTTTGAAACATCCAGTTTGATGCACGGGACTTGGGTGCAATAAGAAGTGAGCACACGCGCCCAGGCTGTTGCTGTTGTTGTTGTTGTTGTTGTTGTTGAGGCCAATCTCTTACTCATGCTGTTCCGGTTGTGCGGTCGCAGAGCGTTTCGATTGTCCTCCCATATGCTGCTAACGAGACACTAATGGTTTAACTTTACCATGGCCGTTCGGAACCATACAGGTAAATTCATTTAATGGTAGGGATGCCATGTCAGATTGAGACTGAAGCATACAACAATAAACTCCAGAACTTGGTTCCAGCTCTGCTCTGTCATACGTGATATTATCCACCCGCAATTTTTTCTGTACATTTCGAAAATCATACATTCTGTTGACATTTCAGACCGACATAAGCTTGTTTGCTTGTCGTGTGGGATATGAACAATATCTACCAAACAAGCAATAGTAATATTGTAGCCTAAGTGGCTTAAGTGTAAAAACGGCCCCAACTTATTCAAAGCGCATAATAAATCCAAATTTATCGGTAATGTCTAAAGAACTTCAAATGAGTACAAGAGGTGACCACATCTGTGTATCATACCACAATATCAGAGAGTCAGAACACTCCAACTTTAGTTTCCTGTGAAATGCTCTGCTCGGAGAGCAGAGGCCCTGGACGTTGAGATCAGATCACTTGAACAGTATCGGTGGTGCCAACATTCCAGACGTCACTAGGCCCCTGTAATGTTGGTAGATGGCCGTGGTTGAAAACATAAATTGGTATGCAACGAACACCAACTTCGTCCACCCTACGATAATATCCCAGTTACCCATACTGAGCAGCTGTCTTTGGAAATACTGTTAGAGAGGTTCAGGCCCCACTCGCGCCCACTAACAGAAATACCACGCACACCCATGGTTCGAATCTCACTATAACCCAGAAAGTGTACCGAACGGAAACGTCGTTTGACAAGGCCCTTGCAGTTGGAGCCACGTCCTCCAAGGTACCAGATATTTGAGAGGGGAGATGTTGGGATAAAGCCAGTTTCCCAAGAATTACAATGAAACCAAAAATATGGATGTAATGTTAGCCGTTACTTTTATTTTAAAACGGCGCAGGCAAATTCATTCCCGCCTCAGACCAGGACCGTGTTTGGCCGATCCCACGAAGTCACATAGGCCTATTTATACCCACGGGCTTTATTGCGGAAATGCCCGAGTGATCCACGTATTTTAAGTCATTCGGAAGTCTATTATTCTGCATTGTTGGGCTTTTGGGGCTATCGACTGGAAGCCGAATCAGTGGTCCCTTCGTAAGCGGAGTTGTGTTCCTCTTGTGCGTTTACTGTGCCTGCGTTTGTTCTTACTGGACTAGGATAGTGGCCGTTGTATTTTAAAAGCTTTCCTCTGGGAGCAGTGGCAGTAAGTGAAGACTAGGACCTCGAGGTCAATTCAATTGAACCATATACATGACGTTCCAATTCTATAGGTATTTCAGATGACATTAATTAGTTATCCCCATGTAAACAAGCAATCTTCCATGGCCATTTTGTCTTCAAACCATATGTGACCCAGATGTGGTAGTGGAATCTCGACAACAGAAAATACCCCCTCATGAATAAAGTAGTGCAGTTGTAGCTGTAGGTGCTAGGCGTAGATTGATACATCGGCCTCTCTTCTGTGAATGCAGCTAACGCCTGTCTCTAATAGAACTGAAGGAATAATTATTGTCACAAGTTCGGATGATGCACGTTCGCTATGTTGAAAAAAATTGTATCGCGTGCTGCTCGGAAGTCCCTTTGCATACTTTTGGTTAAAGTTGGAACAGCTTTACTAAAGAGATATTTCACTATGATACCATCAGTGCAGCGACACAAAAGGTGGCGGCAGCACTCTTGCAACTCTGTTCCTTGATATCATCAAGCCATGCAGCAGTGGCAGCAGCTGCAGCAACGCAAATAGAAGGGGATGAGTGACAGTCACTTTCATCTGTGATTTTGTCTACACGAACTGGAAGGGTTAAGAGGTCATTTCATGGTATACTTTCGCGTCCTTTGAACACCGTGACTTCAGACACACTAGGTCGATAACCCAAACGTTTCCTGCGATTGCCACTGATATCATTGTTGTTAAATTCCCCTATCTATATATCATGGTGACATTTGCAATGATTGATGAAGTGCAAATGATTGGGTCCAGATAGCTAACTATATTTCGGAACATTTGATACGTTTGCCCAATGATTTTGGATATCGGTAACAAACGAAGCTTGCACGTGGGCTATCTGAGGAGAAATGTTATGTGCCATTATTTACGTCAAAACTGGATGCGGATACTAAATAGCGACAAGCGCTTTGGCGGAGGCGACAAGGGAATCTGAAGGAAACAATGAGAATAGAGGATACGCAATGCATGGGATGCTGTTTTCTGGCAACTTCCGTGAATTGATCGCGGCCACCAAACCTTGTCTGCCAAAGCGACTAACTATGATTGAAAGAAATGCAAAAAATGGACACGTCACCATCCAAGTTCCACGCCATAACCAAGTCTTTCATGACAAGAAATCATGCTCAATTCAAGGACAAGGCGGAGCGTTTGTATTTAGTGGACCATTGCTTAGACAATTTTATGTTTACACTGTAATATGAATGGGATATTTTTCTACTGGTAAGTACAGACGCGTATTCCGTCATCTAGCTGGAACGGTAAACTAATTGTGGCGGCTTATCCAGCATTCTCAATGCTTAGTGCACTACTATAAATCACGTAATTTAAAATGCTAGAGATTTGGGATTTGAGAATATTTCCATTACTGACAAATAAAATTGTTTACCACCGTTGGTAGATAAGTCAAAATGTACAACAAACCAACAGCCGCTAGAATCTAAATTCCACAGTGATACACAGGCAGAGGCTTAGCAACGAGAGGCGGCGGGGTGCGATCTGCCACGAGCGGCACTTAACAGGTTGCGGCAATTTTACTGCAGACGGTTGTTAGATACGCGGTATAAACGGTAAAATATCCAACTAAGCCGATACTTGAATACGGTGATATTACATTTGACAACCAATACCACATCTGTCACACACTCCTGCAATGTTTCTTATCGTCATATTACACATGTTTACCGTTTCACATTACTCTCCGCCACGGTTACCCGTAAATATAATGCACTGTCATTCATAATGAGTTGCACAGCCGCCCAATGTAATTGCCAGCCGAGAAGATGAATGATTGAAAAGTCAACCACTACCTGACACGGTAATACGCACATCAAACCGGTCATACAGATTATGGTCTGTGGCCTGTAACGATTGGCCATGAAATTCAAAATATACTTGACCGGCTGGGAACAATTGTTGTGCAGCAACTCGATAATGAATTCAACGAAATGGCACTACTTAGAACAAATCCTAAGCAAACTGCCAACTGGTTTTTCGGGATTTACGAAACAGAACTGAGATTGCATATTCCGCTTGTAAAGAAACCCTGATTTGCTACTGATGCAGACTGTTTTCAAAAGGACGCTGGCATATTGACTGATAAGGCATTTAGAAAGTGGTGGCAATTCAATCCAAATAAATGTGAACGCGAATCTAGTACTTCTCGTGTCCAAACATTCCTCAAATGCAAAGAGCAAGTAATCTGGCCAGTTGAAAGTATAGCAATTGACAAAATGGAGGAAGCACTTGTGGAAAGGAAGCAAAGTTTTGGCATGAAATGCTCTCTTGATTATTGGATATCGCCAGGTTTCGCGCCGGGCAGAACAGGGCTCCGCGTAGTCATCGAAGATAAAGCCAAGACGATAAAAGACGGCAGGAAAAAAACGTTTCTTTTTAGGACTGGCACATCTGTAGGCCAAGTATGCTATTGATTTCGTTAACAATTGCTAACGACGCTATGTTCTAGTAGTATTTTATAGCGATTTCCTGTGCAGCACATTGTTACGTACTACAAAAATCTGCACCAGCCGTTGGTTTGCGGGAGCAAAATACGTTGAAGTTGGCCTCATCAATCCACACCGGTTGCCTTCCTTTCACCTCGTAATCCATGAGCTGCAAAACGAATGAGCTGCGTCGTTTTTTGTTCTCCAGCGTGTTCATGGACTCCGGAATGGTGTGCAATTTCTTCATTGTTATAAGTCTACCATCCAAGTGAGACAGTGCTAGTACTTACTGAAAGTTCGAACTCCGCTTTCAACCGCAAACGAAGGAGTTCAAGGGTAACGGTAGGCTCTGCAGAAACCCACTCCACCAGATAGTCGGACGTGGCTTTCTGCCAGTGTTCTGCGACGGACTCCCTCGTGCTGCCCCACCGGTTCTGTCGATTCGTACGCCCGCATCTAGTTGCGGCAGGTTTTCACGTTTACCTTCAGTATGTAAGCGACCTGCTTCCAATCGTCCCCTTCCTCGTACGCTTTCAGTACGACGTTCTTCACCTCCGTCGAATGCCGAACATACGAGCCAACCATTGTGTTTAGGTGAACTGCACATTCAAAAGCGTAAGGCAAACTTATTTGGCTGTGGCTCGTTATACCAAACCAATCTTCATTCAAATCCCTACTCTCGTTCTAATTGGTGGGAACCGCTTCCTAGGACAGATAAAGAAAGGCCAACCTGGTGCCTCGGCCAGCGACGCTGTCCCTGGTAGGAGCTGAAGCGTCCCACCTGCACCCCTATGACTTAGTGCGTCTGAGGTCCAATTGGCTGAAGGCGACGGGCTATACACGCACGCCTACACACCTGCACAACTGGGTGGAGTACGCACAGAACAAATTAATTGAGTAGACTCATGTTGAATGCCCTCGCAGATTATTTCTGTTGCCCAAGAGGACGACTTGACCGGGGAATGGTATAGAGACCATCGGTGGCATTCACTGCACCACCCACCGCTCCATCCACACACCTCATATCCAGCGTAAACCCGAAGGATTATGACCAGGGGAATGTGACTGCGAGCCATGCTTCTTCAGTTTGGCCGGCCCACAGTCTTCAACATGCCAAGTAGCAGCATTCATGCCCTACTGGAAAGCCATGCATAATAGACGTACACAAGTCAATGTCTGTGCCGTAACCCGTCCTACAAAGTATGCATAAAACCATTCGGTCACTAGGACCGTACACTTCGTCCCATCCAGTAACGACCGATTTTCTGCTGGAGCCAGTGCAGGAGAGCTGGCGGGTAATGAACTAGTAGCCGCCTTGTCAATGTTCACATCGGGCGCAGCCAAACCTGGGAAATCAATCAACAGGTAACACCTGTAATGCAAGAATCACAACACGCAAACACCCGCACAGACCAACTGCAGTGATGATGGGGTACACGTACCACATCAACCACCTTATTGACCTGGGTTAGTAAATTGATTGGAAAACAGCAAAATTACCAAGCGCCGCGCTGACGATGCCTATACATTTAGCACTTTCCACTTTTCTTAGAATTTGATCCAACGTGCTACGGCACTATGCATTCGACGTCGATAGGCTATCCATCATCGATGCCCGTCGCTTACTCAGCCGACGTTTCTCTTCCGCATGCCGTAGTACTATCTCTTGTACCTGGGCAACCACTTTCTTAAATGCTTTCGCTATCGGCGCCCATCAAACGCCTTCGATTCTCAACCACTAAAATCAATATTAGCACGTGAAAGGATCATTTTGAGCATATCCAGTTCACGTAACTTCGCTTTTCCCACTCGCTGCTTCCCTACAGACAGTTGATCCTAAAGCAGCTTTTTCGGTATCCGAGTCGAATCCATGCGGCGAATATATCCAAGCAACTTCAGGTGCCTTAGCAGAATCATGCATACCACTGCATACATTCCACTGCGTTGGAGCATCACAGTGTTGGCAGCACGATCAGTCCAGTCGATGCCCATAATACGAGGCATACACTGTTGATAGAATCGCTGCAGATAATAGGCATTCTTCTGATAACGCGTCTAGGTTTTACCGCCATATAGAAGAACAGACAGCACCATAGAGTTGTATACAAACAACTTTGTCCCGATAGTAAGTTGGTGGTTGTTTTCCACACGACGTTCCAAAGTGAACGTTCCAATGCAGCAGCAGCCTTTGGTACGCAGCTGCGCTGCTCACTCGTCATCTGCAGGTCGGTTATTATTCCGCTCTGAAGGTAGCGAAATTTCGGAGTGGCTTCCAACACTTTGTCCGTGACCAGGATTTGAGGTCGGCCCCCAGATTTCATTCCGGGTGAAGGCTGGAAACGACACAAATGTCTTGCTTGTGTTGATTGTGAACCCACATTTGGCCGCTGTCGAAGCGGGAGCCGAAGTCCAGTGCTGCAACTCATCAGCGCTGTGCGCAACCTACGCAGTCAACAGCAAACTGCCACATACGCATAGTTGTCTCAAGCACTCGGGTTCCCGACCCGAGACGACTGATTTTCAGAAACCTACCACCAACACGGTGCTGTACAGAAACACCGTAATCACAAGCCGCATCAAAAGTACAAAACATCATTTCATGAAGGTAAAGAGTAAACAGTGCGGGAGCTGAGACACTGCCTTGTATCACACCAGAGAGAACTGCAAAGTCATTCGAGGTTTGGAAATATTTGGTTGTTGCTCCTCCCTGGCACACCAGGACCACGGTTTCGTCTTGGTTTGGACTCAACAGGCAGAGATAGAAAAGCTGGGCTGCAACTCCGAGCCTACGGGTTCACGACTGACCCCTTAAGCACTATGTCATTGAGATCCACGGGCGACGCTTGGCAAAGCTGAAAGGAATTCAAAGTTGAATTTGGGGAACCCCGTTGTGGGGTTGGGTTGCCTCACCTCTATTGAGACCTCGGTTCACTTTAATGTAACATCGGTCATTCCGATCGCAAGGACCGTATACTTAATGCAAATACTTCGGTGTTGTTCCTCTCAACACTGGCACGCTACGATCGCAGTTTAGTCCTGTTTTGTACTCATCAGGTAGAGATAGCCTGAGCTGGGCTGGAACTCAGAGCCTAGTGATTAACGGCTGAGGCCTTGGAATCGGAATGACCAAGGTCTGCCTCAAAATGAACCGAAGTCTAGAGGTTGCGTTTCGTACTGTTACCACACAGCGGATTTTTAAGTCTAGTTTTAAATTCCTTTCAACTCTGCCAAGTGTTGCTCGCGGATCTCATTGGCATAGTGTTTGAGGCGTCAGCCCTGAATCCCTAGGCTCGGAGTTGCAGCCCAGCTCAGTCTATCTCCACCGGATGAGTCCAAACCAGGACGAAACCGCGGTTCTGATGTGCCAGTGTTGGGAGGAGCAACACCGAAATATTTCCATTTTGTTTACAGTTCTTGTGATCGGAATGACCGAGATTAAACTCATAGTGAACCGAGGTCTAAATAGAGGTTGCCTGTCGCAATCCTACCATAGAGCGGGTTTTTCAAGTCAAAATTTGAAGTTCATTTGAGGTTTGTTCACAGAGCTGCAAGCTGGCCCCTCACGCCACCGTGAAAATATGAAAGTAAACTTGCAAACTTACTCGGACAACCAAACTTGCCCAACACCAGCCGCAATGCTTTGCGGCTCACCGTTTCAAATGCTGTGGTGAAGTCAACAAACAGCGAGTAAAATGGCTGGTATCGTTCTATGCTTTTCTCCTGCAACTGACGACCCGCAAAAGACATATCGATTGTACTGCGGCCCGTGCGGTATCAATATTGCGCTTCCGCTACGTGCGGGCCAATGACCTGAGTGACGAGGCGAATGAGCAGGATTCAGGTGATCAGTTTCTCCACATAAATCAGCAAGTTGATTCCGCTACTCACCGAACTTAGGTTTATCGTCCGATCTTATTTGGGACGTATATACTTTTCCATGGCGATAATCAAGCTCATTAGAACAGCAACGGTGTGCAAACTCTTAAAAAATATTAACAAGGACTGGTCTTACTTCAAGTACACATATCATTCATGAACCATCCGCGACATTGCTTTGGCAGCTACGATGTGTTTAACATGCCAGTTAATCTCTTCATACTGAGAGAATATACACCGGCGCACATCAACTAAGGATGTCATACTCCACCTGAAAGAAGCACTTTGGACGAAACACACCCACGCGATATGATGCCTCAATTATGTAATGCTTAATAGTCACAAATAGATCTTTGTGCTACTAGTTACTATGGGCGGGGAAAATTTGACCCCAGCATAAACAGTGAAAATTTAACTTGGATGTTGCCTGGATGCCTTTGTTTTTTAGGTAAGCGGGAATAGTTAAACAATATACTAGGTAAGTACTTTCGATTGTTGGAGTAATCCACTTTTATATTTTGGTTTGCATGAATTTACTAAGCTGTATTGCATTTAAAACATTATACCACTGAGTAAATATATGGTTTACAAATCACTTTGGCATGTGTTGATATTGACATCTCGTATTGTGAGCGAATGGCTTGCAGTACTATGGAGTATAGCGTATTGTTAAAGGCCCTGCGCATCAGAAACTTTTTGGTAAAACAAAGTTTCTGGAGTTTACTTACTAACCCTCTCGAAGTTAGGGGAGAAAATTTTTCATTCACGCCAAATTGCGGATCCCATCTTGTCAAAAAGTCTGGTCTTATATTAGCAATTTCCTTAGGATGTATTTGTGATAGCATCCATAGTGGGCATGAGAAAAGTACACCAGCCCATAACATGATACTGCAAAATGAAGAATTATCTCCTCATACCAACGGCTGGTGCAGATTTTTGTAGTACGTAACAATGTGCTGCACAGGAAATCGCTATAAAATACTACTAGAACATCTAGAATATCTACTAGAACAACTACTAGAACATCGTTACTAGAACATCGTTAGCAATTGCTAACGATAGTTAATAGCATACTTGGCCTACAGATGTGCCAGTCCTAAAAAGAAACGTTTTTTCCTGCCGTCTTTTATCGTCTTGGCTTTATCTTCGATGACTACGCGGAGCCTTGTTCTGCTTGGCGCGAAACCTGACGATATCCAATAATCAAGAGAGCATTTCATGCCAAAACTTTGCTTCTGTTCCACAAGTGCTTCCTCCATTTTGTCAATTGCTTTACTTTCAACTGGCCAGATTACTTGCTCTTTGCATTTGAGGAATGTTTGGACACGAGAAGTACTAGATTCGCGTTCACATTTATTTGGATTGAATTGCCACCACTTTCTAAATGCCTTATCAGTCAAAATGCCAGCGTCCTTTTGAAAACAGTCTGCATCAGTAGCAAATCAGGGTTTCTTTGCAAGCGGAATATACAATCTTAATTCTGTATAGCAAATCCCGAAAAACCAGTATGTAGTTTGCTTAGGATTTGTTCTAAGTAGTGCCATTTCGTTGAATTCATTATCGAGTTGCTGCACAACAATTGTTCCCAGCCGGTCAAGTGTATTTTGAATTTCATGGCCAATCGTTACAGGCCACAGACCATAATCTGTATGACCGGTTTGATGTGCGTATTACCGTGTCAGGTAGTGGTTGACTTTTCAATCATTCATCTTCTCGGCTGGCAATTACATTGGGCGGCTGTGCAACTCATTATGAATGACAGTGCATTATATTTACGGGTAACCGTGGCGGAGAGTAATGTGAAACGGCAAACATGTGTAAAATGACGATAAGAAACATTTCAGGAGTGTGTGACAGATGTGGTATGGGTGGTCAAATATAATATTACCGTATTCAAGTATCGGCTTAGTTGGATAATATACCGTTTACACCGCGTATCCAACAGTCGTCTGCAATAAAATTGCCGCAACCCGTTAAGTGCCGCTCGTGGCAGATCGCACCCCGCCGCTCCTCGTTGCTACGCCTCTGCCTGTGTATCACTGTATAATTTAGATTCTAGCGGCTGTTGGTTTGTTGTACAGTTTGCCTTATCTATCAACAGTGGTAAACAATTTCATATATCAGTAATGGAAATATTCCCAAATCCTAAATCTCCAGCAGTTTGAATTACGTGATTTATAGTAGTGCACTAAGCATTGAGAATGCTGGATAAGCCGCCACAATTAGTTTACCGTTCCAGCTAGATGACGGAATACGCGTCTGTACTTACCAATAGAAAAAATTCGATTCATATTACAATGGAAACATAAAATTGTCTAAGCAATGGTCCACTAAATACAAACGCCCCGCCTTGTCCTTGAATTGAGCATGATTTCATGTCATGAAAGACTTGGTTATGGCGCAGAAGTTGGATAATGGCGTGCCCATTTATGCCTTCTTTTCACTCATAGTTAGTTTGTCGCTTTGGCCGCCAAAGTTTGGTGGCCGCGATCAAATCACGAGAAGTTGCCAGAAAACAGCATCCTATGCATTGCGTGCCCTCTATTCTCATTGTTTCCTTCAGATTCCCTTGTCTTCTCCGCCAAAGCACTTGTCGCTATTTAGTGTCCACATCCAGTTTTGACACAAATAATGACCGATAGCATTTCTGCTCAAATAGCCTACGTACAAGCGTCTTTCGTTACCGTTATACAAAATCATTGGGCAAACGTATCAAATGTTGCGAAATATAGTTTACTCTCTGGAAGCAATCATTTGCAATTCATCAATCATTGCAAATGTCACCATGATCTATAGACGGGGGAACTTAACAGCAATGTTATCACCGGCAGTCGCAGGAAACGTTTGGGTTATCGACCTCGTGTGTCTGAAGTCACGGTGTTCAAAGGACGCGAAAGTATACCATGAAATGACCTCTTAACCCTTCCAGTTCGTGTAGAAGAATTCACAGAGGAAAGTGACTGTCACTCATCCCCTTCTATTTGCGTTGCTGCAGCTGCTGCCACTGCTGCATGGCTTGATGATATCAAGGAACAGAGTTGCAAGAGTGTTGCCGCCATCTTTGGTGTCGCTGCACTGATGGTATCATAGTGAAATATCTCTTTAGTAAAGCTGTTCCAACTTTAACCAAAAGTATGCAAAGGGACTTCCGAGCAGCACGCGATACAATTTTTTTCAACATAGCGAACGTGCATCATCCGAGCTTGTGACAGTGATGCTTCCTTCAGTTCTAATAGAGACAGGCGTTAGCTGCATTCACAGAAGAGAGGCCGATGTGTCAATCTACGCCTAGAAGCTATAGATACAACAGCACTACTTTATTCATGAGGATGTATTTTCTGTTGTCGAGATTCCACTACCACATCTGGGTCACATATGGTTTGAAGACAACAATGTCCATCGTAGATTGCTTGCTGACATGGGGATAAACAATTAATATCATCTGAAAAACCTATGGAAGTGGAACGCCATCTATCTCATCATCATCATACACGTTAGCTAGAGGTGGGGAACACCTCAGCTACTGTGCCGCAATACACAGAAAAAAGGAGAAGAGAAAAAGAGAATTCAGCTGAGGCATGCCGGCTGAGCTGCCGGTAACGGATGGGCATCGTTCCGGTAAGCTACCAGCCGGCTACTATGCATCAAAAAAATTACTATGCAAAATTATATAAGGTTAAATAATGAGATCGTGGTTGGAGGGGGAGGCTAAGAGGAATGGAGTGGGACAAAGAAACTCACAGCACGCACACCACCGAGGTCGGATCCTAGCCATGTCAGCAAGAGTGTCCAACCAAACGTGTTCATCGTCTTTCGGACCCCAACCAGGGAGCCGAGACGCTCCAACCGAGGCCAGGTCAGAAGTGAGGGCCTTCATTCCTCTGGACCAAGTCATCGCTTGGCCACCCCTCCTCTTCTTCCATCCACACCCCTGGCGCGCAAACAACGCACGTCACGGGAGTCGGTGGGCTGGCATGCGTAACACGTGGCCGAGCCATCGGAGCCTGGTGCGTGAAATAACGGTGCTGAGCTGTTCATTTCCTTTTCCTGTGCCATAAACAAGGCGTCGGACACGCTCGTTGCTCACGCGGTGTTCCCACCAGATGTGAGCTAAATTACGAAGGCACCGGTGGTCGAACGTAACTAGCCTCTTCAGGTTCGCTGCTTCAAGCGGCCAGGTCTCACAACCGTACAGTAGAGTCGAACGTACTGCTGCTTTGTACACTCTACCCTTCAGGGCAAGAGTGATGTCGCGCCGGCGCCATAAGTGGCGAAGGTTAGCAAAAGCGCCCCGAGCTTTTGCTATACGGTTCGTGATCTCATCCTCAATCCCACGGGCGCTGATACAACGTCCCGGGTAGTTGAATTTTTGAACGACTTCTAGCTGATCACCACCAAGGGTCAGCGTATGGGGCGGTCCAGACCAATCTTGGAGGAACGCTTTGCACTTCGAGGGTGCGAAGCAAAGCCCGAAGTGACGGACAGCTAGTGCTAGTCTGTCCAGTGTCGCTTGGCACATTTGTGAGCTGTCAAAGATTAGGGCAATATCATCAGCATACTCTAAGTCAAGAAGTCGTTCTCCAGGGAGCAGATCCACACCTTCTAAGTCGCGTCCTGTAAACGCGATTTCCATGACTTCGTCAACAGCGAAGTTGAAGAGGAAAGGTGACAGCGGGCATCCTTGTCTCACGCCGCTGGAGATACTAATGGGCGATGACAACTTGCCGTAAGCCCTCACTCTGCCCGAACTACGAGCATATAATGACCGGATAATATTCACATATTTCTCGGGCACACCTCTCCTGAGTAGACAGTCCCAAAGTGCATGTCTATCCACCGAATCGAATGCACCTTTGATATCGAGGAACACGAGTACGGTGGGACGCCAATATATGTGACGGTGCTCTAACAACTGACGCAAGGTGAAGATGTGGTCAATGCAGCCACGACCTCGACGAAATCCAGCTTGCTCTTCGCGAATCTGACTTTCACGAGTGACAGTCAGTCTGTGAAGGATGACAGAGGCAAGCAATTTGGAGGCGATGGAGATCAGACTGATTCCTCTATGGCTGCCGCATTCCGATCGTGCGCCTCCTTTGAAAATTGGGACTATGACGGAGCGGCTCCAATCGGTTGGGACAGTTTCCTGCTCCCACAGTTTGACTAGTAACTCGTGTAAATCATCCATAACAGCAGGTCCCCCGAATTTGAAGAGGGCTGGAGGAAGATCATCTGGTCCCGCGGCTTTATTTAACTTCAACAGTCCAAACTCACGTTCGACTTCTGAGCGAGAGGGTGGATCCAAAGGGACAGCCCACGGAGCGGGGCGATCAGTGGCCGGCGAGAAATCTAATCAATCCTACCGATTAAAATGCCTTTCAAAGTGCTCAGCCCAACGCTCCAAGCGTTTTGATAAGTTGTGCATAGGCTGTCCACTCTCGTCACGTATAGTTTCACTTATATCAGGTCTCCTGCTGCCCGTTTCCCTTATCAGACGGAATAACTTCCGATGGTTACCAAGGGCAGCGGCCATTTCCATCTCTGTTGCACGATTAGACCAACAGGGTTCACGGTCTCTCTTCAGGCTAGCACGGAGTTTTGCCCGGAGCTCTTTGCGAGTTTCATTGTATTCGCTTCCAGCCGCAATATGTCGGCGAGCATCGATAAGTTCCAGAGACTGCGAAGAGACCCAATGTCCATGTTGGCGATTAGACACACCACATGAGGATTTTCCTGCTGCTAGTAAGGCCTGGTGAATATGAGACCAGTGAGCTTCAATTGCATCCAGTGAGCGTTTATCCATCTATATGGTTCAGTTGAATTGGTCTCGAGGTCCTAGTCTTCACTTACTGCCACGGCTCCCAGAGCAAAGCTGTTAAAATCCAACGGCCACTATCCTAGTTCGGTAAGAACAAACTCAGGCACAGTAAACGCACAAGAGGAACACAACTCCGCTTAGGAAGGAACCACTGAATCGGCTTCCAGTCGATAGCCCCAAAAGCCCAACAATGCAGAATAATAGACTTCCGAATGACTTAAAATACGTGGATCACTCGGGCATTTCAGTAATAAAGCCGGTGGGTATAAATAGGCCTATGTGATTTCGTGGGATCGGCCAAACACGGTCCTGGTCTGAGGCGGGAATGAATTTGCCTGCGCCGTTTTAAAATAAAAGTAACGGCTAACATTACATTCATATTTTTGGTTCCATTGTAATTCTTGGGAAACTGGCTTTATCCCAACATCTCCCCTCTCAATAAATCTGGTACCTTGGAGGACGTGGGTCCAACTGCAAGGGCCTTGTCAAAAGACGTTTCCGTTCGGTACATTTTCTGGGTTATAGTGAGATTCGAACCATGGGTGTGCGTGGTATTTCTGTTAGTGGGCGCGAGTAGGTCCTGAACCTCTCTAACAATATTTCCAAAGACAGCTGCTCAGTATGGGTAACTGGGATATTATCGTAGGGTGGACGAAGTTGGTTTTCGTTGCATACCCCTTTATGTTTTCAACCACGGCGATCTACGAACACTACAGGGGCCTAGTGATGTCTGGAACAGTGGCACCACCGATATTGTTCAAGTGATCTGATCTCAACGTCCAGGGCCTCTGCTCTCCGAGCAGAGCATTGCACAGTAAACTAAAGTGGGAGTGTTCTGACTCTCTCCTGTTGTGGTATGATACACAGATGTGGTCTCCTCTTGTACTCATTTGAAGTTCTTTAGACATTACCGATAAATTTGGATTTATTATGCGCTTTGAATAAGTTGGGGCCGTTTTTACACTTAAGCCACTTAGGCTACAATATTACTATTGCTTGTTTGGTAGATATTGTTCATATCCCACACGATAAGCAAACAAGCTTATGTCGGTCTGAAATGTCAACAGAATGTATGATTTTCGAAATGTACAGAAAAAATTGCGGGTGGATAATATCACGTATGACAGAGCAGAGCTGGAACCAAGTTCTGGAGTTTATTGTTGTATGCTTCAGTCTCAATCTGACATGGCATCCCTACCATTAAATGAATTTACCTGTATGGTTCCGAACGGCCATGATAAAGTTAAACTATTAGTGTCTCGTTAACAGTATATGGGAGGACAATCGAAATGCTCTGCGACCGCACAACCGGAACAGCATGAGTAAGAGATTGGCTTCAACAACAACACCAACAACAACAACAGCAACAACAACAACAACAACAACAACAACAACAACAACAACAGCCTGGGCGCGTGTGCTCACTTCTTATTGCACCCAAGTCCCGTGCATCAAACTGGATGTTTCAAACTAGTAGAAGGAGAGGCTAAACCACTTGTGACATATGCTCGTATAAAAATCCTAAGTTTGTGGCATCGCCATAAACTCAGGATACATTTTACACTTGCGGCGTATTGAAGGAATTGTTAAGCAGAGCACTGATATGCGCACAAGACTATCAATGTACTCTTGTTGTAGTGCATACCAGGAACAAACAGGCAGCTGGCTAATTTACAGGTCATTCCTACTTGGGCAAATTGCTGAGGCATACAATTATCAAGAATGCGCCGTTTTATATCGTATGTCAATCCTCCAGAACAGGCAATTACTGCAGTAGGATGGAAATCTTGTACTACTTAGCATTTTTATATAAAGTGTACTTAAATTTTGCATGTAATCTATAACGTAACATAATCCGTCGGGGGTAAACTTTTCTCACCCTACGATAAACCCATGCTGTAGCGGCTTGAATCCGCATGCCAAACTTGTTAAACGCTTGTTTTATTTCTCCATCCAGTTGTATATATTTAAGCGAATATTCGCTTAAAGACTGAGGTTCCGCAGAATTTATTATACTCGTTCTTCTATCCATTCAATATGTGAGCAACCACAGTGTGCTGATCCGGTTTAGCATGAAGAATATAAGAGCTGACTCATCCTATTCATCAAGTCAAGCGAATCTAAGCTTTATATACACGAAAGGGTCTAAGTATATCATTATACGGTATCCACTGCGGATATTTAAATCAGCATCATATGAAAGTAAAATTGCTCAACTGGAAATATGGCATTGGAAGTGCAAGTGTCACCCAAATAAAATATCTCCAATCTGCATGCTATTTACGGTAAGTCTTGAAGACCCATATTTCGACCAGAAAGAAGGTTTCATAAGTTGCTAATGCCTTGTGATAACTTCGCGAGAATGACATTATGATGAGCTGACCCATGTGCATACATCAATATGGTCACACTACATTGGCAGACGAAATTCATGTACAAATTCACAATCGCTCTGCGTCGTATGTCTCCATCAGAATACGAATATCGCAGTGGTATGGAAAAATAGAGGAAAGTTGATAAATAATACCAGAATTCTTCAATGCATGCAGTAAGTCGAGCTGCTTAGCACGTGAGAGGGAGTGGGTGTCTGTCTATTAGCGCTCATTTGCTGCAACTGGCATGGATTATTAATTGTGAAGGAGCTGTCTGATATCTTACCGAAACAAAAGCAAATGTATTTCTGATATCTGATATTCGTTTGAATAAGTTGTTTCTCTGAATTCCATTTCCCCATTAATGCAAGGAGCGTTCTTTGATAACTTGACACCATGTGCTCAGAGACCTTCTCAGGTCCATCCACAATTAGTCTGAATGCCAACGTCAAATAAACAAACTCAGAAGTATTGGACGTTATATGCCTTCCCATGTATTGATACAATCATTACATATCCATGGGGGTTGTCGTGAGAATTACATGAACGTAACTGAGCCAATTCGTTACTGAAGTCAAGAACAAAAGAGGCGTTTTAATGCGTAATAAAATAGACCCAAGATTCCTGCGAAACACGGTTCAGTGTTTTCAACGATGGGCTACTGAGTATTCCTAAGAAAATGCGTTCCATGTTATCGTTAAAATAATGGGTTTTGTCACTGCATGTCTCAGAAATAGCGCATATCTGCTACACTGCACACCGTCGCCTGTAAAAATAACATGCTGCCGTTTCAAGATCCATGCGTCCGAAAACAAAGCATCAGAACATCAATTCCCCCTTCTATCTCCATCTGAACGTCAAATGAACACTTCATGCCGAAACCAACACTCTGCCTTTTGACCAAAGCTGAGGGGGAGTTCGTTGTGCTTTCGTCAACACCAGACCCGCCATTCGCGCACCGGTGTCTCAAAGGTGGGGGTGATGCATATACTACACTGATCTCCCAACACGCACACACTTGCGGTCAGCGTTAACAAAACACCTGTTCTGTTACGGACACGACACCAGTAGAACATAGCCACGTGTCGCGCTTTCTGTGTGCCACTGGCGAACGTCAGTCAAACTGTGACTGTGACTGGGTCGGCAGTGGTCAGACACCCATGCACCATTGCAGGTGGCAGTAAACCAAACGTGTGTCACACGCCACTCTGGGATACCTTCACAATATAATCCAAAACCGCGTACGAAACTATTGTATCACATTGGTACCATTCTAAACCAGACAATATCGCAAGTACGGATCAATCAACTGCTCACGCTACATGCTTGAGAAACGATTCCTTGTTCAAGTCAAGTCATACTAAGCTTTGTGTCCAGATGGGCAACTTTTCAGCACTTTACAATATGAAATACGATGGGATAAAATTACGTTATCGGAACTGCAAAATTGCGTGAATAGAAAAGGCACACAATGTACGTGTGTCACGTGAGTAAATGGTCAGTAGAAACGAGCAACAGATAAACATTCCTGAACCGAATAATTTAATGCTTAATTCTATCGATGGGACAGTTTGATTTTTCTCCGGGTCAGTCCATCTTCAAGTGCGCAGTATCTCAAGTTTTTCTCAAAAGTTGACGAAGGGCTGTAGTGGTGAGCTTGGAAAGGTCAATGAACTATGCCGAGAGAGGTAATGTATCCATAGTGATATCGTAAAATCGATGTTCAGTGAAAAAGCAGCGGCCGATTTAAAGGCCCAACCTTGAATTCAACGGCTAAATGCATGTTTGCAACGCTTGATCACTTTGAAATTTAGTGCTCCCAATGCGGTGTGTGTAGCTGGAAACTGGTACTTCAGTGGGTTTTCATACTCTAGAACATTTCTCAGGTAATCTTATCCATAACAGTTTCAAAATCGGTATTAGGGAAATTATGTCCCTTCATTGAGCTCTCGAGATGAACTTTAACTATTAAATTGTCGCCAATGGGCGCAAACGCTCCTAAATTTTCTTACTTTTCGTTGATTGACCAATCCCAAAGCAGCCAGTGGCATCCCGCTCCACGTAATCATCCGTTATACTCTCGGCTGATTTGCGATTGGTCAATTAACGAAAAGTACGCAAATTAAAGCAGCTTTACAACCCCTTGGATGCAACTTGATATTATCAAGGCCCATATCGTGAGCT
This sequence comes from Dicrocoelium dendriticum, assembly GCA_944474145.2. Lineage (NCBI taxonomy): Eukaryota > Metazoa > Platyhelminthes > Trematoda > Plagiorchiida > Dicrocoeliidae > Dicrocoelium > Dicrocoelium dendriticum. The sequence goes on along the minus strand of OX104064.1, from coordinate 209,845,669 downwards.
CTAGGGAAGTACTTGATTACCCTAAAGAGGCATTCGAAAGCGCTATGGATCCCATTAACTGCTACACATCGCTACTGCACAAATCAAGGAATGCTTGAAGTCTAGAGAAGATGAACCTACTACTTATATATAATTGATCTAATTAAGATCGCCCCACCGCTGTTAATGTCTGACCCACTGAGTAAAGTGTAAAGGAAAAGCGCAGGGATATTTTTGTTATCATTATTAGGTATTTGCCCACGTGCTGCGCACCTAAGTAGCCTTAAACTTTGCATCAAGCGGTTGAATGATGCTTTTTCTCACAATCCCACCATAGCAAGACTATTGCTTTTAAAACAGTTAAATTTGATGAAGCGTACGTGAGAATTCATAACTCACGCCTCCAGATTACCTATGCATTCGTGCTCCAACGGCATGTTGGACCGTATTTTAACGCAGAATTTCAAAATATAGATAAACGTATTAACACTTTCCGTATCACATATTAACCAACATCATCTTAATCCGCATTCAACGGGGTGGAGTAAATGTTATCGCCTACTGGAAGTACACTTGGATGCATTAGCATAAACTGCGGTTAAACTTCCTTGGCTAGAGAACATAGATCACAGCTTAATAGGTATGTACACACGCAACCACATTGGAGACTTGTGAACACCTAACTACCCGTTCCGATTGGAATTTTACTTCAGACAACACCCCTCTGGTTTAGGTTGTCCGACCAGTTGTGTCCGCTCTCAATATACGTCCCATCAGGGTTATGGATGAGACAAAATTAAAGTAAACGTAGGCTCAGCCTGTGTGATGATGTTTAAGGCCTCACAATTACCTGGTGTTTTTGAAGACTCCAGTAGTATGGGGATTTGTGTTATTCTATACAACATTCCATGCAATAGTTGCATCCTAGATTTCGTGATCATCGCACCCTATACATACAAAACAAACAGCCTTGTTATCAGCCGGTAGAATACAGTCGTAAGCGTCAGCATAACTGCCGCCACAGCGAGTAAAAGAATTGAAGGATTGGAGCTATATCACGAAACACAGCGATCTCTCATTCAATTGGTAGTCGAGCTGGCTGTAAATGAACGTGCGACCAAGAAACAACGCTGCTTCCACCGCATCGATTTTACTTCGGGAATGCAAGACTGGGGTAAAATACACCTTTTAACAAAATGACGACAAAGAAAGAAAAATACTTACATCAGCCGCAAAATTTTTCCCTCAGATTTGAGGGATATTTTCACAACTTACTTTATGTTATCCAACAAAGTCAATAGCATTCATGTTCTCGAGCGTGAAAGTTTCATCCGGACGTCTGCTGACCAACCCGACGACTGATCAGATGCCAAGCGAAGTCACTCAAAATGTCATTGGAATAGTAACGCAGTATTAGTGCACGAATCGCGCGCTTATGGATTTGCAGAACTTGACGAAGACGGCAGCGACATTGTCCTTCATCAACTGATCATCAAAAACGATGTTGCTTTCTCCCGCGTCCATATGCCTGTTTTATTTTTAAGCGGAGGTTTTTTAAACAAACTGTCGAGTCCATCATGTACGAGTATAGCGGCATCAAATCCAGCTGATTACACCAAACTCGGATCTCGTTAGTTCACCCGCCATGTGGATTCCGGCGTTGTCCGTGGACATATATCCACCTGTCCTCCACCACTCTGCGGCGTATAGGCGCCACATGCTCTGCGACGAACATCGAGCTCTTCATACCATTTCGTGTTCCGTCGTTGTTGATTTGAGTAAAGGGCGTCTTGGTTTTTCATTACTACAAGTAGCGTCATCACACTGCCTCTGACTGTGGGCAACAGAACGTCCGCGCGCCTCCCACTTCTTTAGCGAGTATGCGTCCACCGCATACAGCGTGAATTTACTCTGATCTATGACAATACACTTATCTTTGTCATGCAGTCGATACCGTAAGCTCTCTGGCATGCGATTCTAGTGGCACTGCTCACACGGTCCAGCTCGTATTGGCAGTTCCTGAGAGTGTTAATATCACGTTAGCAACACAGAAGGCCGGGACCAAGTGCTTGGAGATAACCAGCCCATTCTTCCAAATGCTATTCTCTGATGCAAGCGTTCACGGGCTCAAGCACATATTGCACATGCCAGCCTATCGCGTCACTCCCTCGAGCGTTATATGCTCTTCCCGGGAGCGTACAGGAATAATGGCCTCGGTGGAAACTAAGGACGCGGAGAAGGAGCATGAGGAAACTTGCCTCAAGCACTTTATGGTGAGGACCGCGCGATTCTGACTCCCGGTGATTAGAAGCGTTGAATGTTAAGGCCAGCAAGGGACAGCAGTGTCGCCAGTGTTGTTCTGTCGCATCTCTCATCATGTATTCCTTAATGGAACAGCGAAACTCCAACTAAAACAAAAATTAAGTAGCGGGTATCAACCTAAAAAATCTTCGTTTCCCTCCGCACAATCTTTTTTCACTTTTCTCTCGCGTTTTCCGCCATGTTTCTGACGTGAATTTCCTGTAACCAGATTGCATATATACATAAATATCACTGAATTTTTAAAGATGGATATTAGCGTTACAGTCACAATAGAAGCTTTCGTATTGAGCCAAACTCACTTGCGATCCCGGTGGTGGTATTGAATTGCAAATAAATTTACTGACAAAAATTAAAATATAAATGGAACATATATATGGAAGATATTACTCAAATCTTGAGGCCATCGGTTGGTCCAATTGTTCGCGAGTGCATACATCCCAGGTCAATATCACATTCCATTTTTCTTTGCAAGGCTTATTATAATACTTACAGGACCCGGTCGTTTGTAGCATGATTTTCAATTTGTAACTAGCCCTGAACAATTTTAATTGACGTAACGTCTGATGCAAAAGTTACCAGTTTTGCTTGTTTCTCACCATATGTAAAGAGAGTTGACGGAAACTTCTCAAGATATTTGCAACCAGACAGCTTGCCTAGTTGGTGCATTTTTGATTAGTACAGATAAAATACCAGAAGACTTAATCACAAAGTGTTTGCTGCGGTTTTATACTTTGACACGTCTAAACACATGTGACTGCACGTATACGAACGTGTTAGAAGCAGGTCACCAGCGAATTCTTTACACGCACATATGTCGGCAGAAGCGGTAGAGAACTTACTTCAATTAATTTTATTAACTTCTGTGTCCATCGTTGCTCGCTTGCATCCTACTCCTGAGGTCACCGGTTCGAATCCGCGTAGGTGTGCGCGATTGCGCCATACACGCAGCCCACACGCGAACACTGGTGCTCGCGTGGCATGGAAGCGTTGGTGCAAGGTGGTGACGCACTGTTAGCACCTAACATATAATTATTAACGTTTCTGCACTGTGCAGCATATTTCCTAAGCGTCATGTAGGCAGAAGAGATGAATGCATCGTTCTGCAGGTTCACTACACTATCGAAAATATCCTTTAAGTAAAGTGTTGGAGAATCAGTTCTTCGAAATACACAGCGGGCGAAGGAAATCCGATGACACCAACGTTGCTAACTGAGTGGGCTGTGGTCAAAATTGATCGAGATGCACATGCAAAATTAAAATAACCAAAACAAAATGCGATAATTTATTTCTAAAAGGAATACAGTGGGCTAAGTACCAATTAATGCAGTACATGAGAAATTCTGGTGGTGGCAACTGCGTAAATTTGATGAAAAGTGGTAACGCAAGGAACAGTCGGAAGCACCTAAGTTACAGAATGGAATCAGCTATAGGGAAATAGTTGTTACTAAAGAATAAACATACCCGGAATCTGTCAGTTCGGTGTCAGAGTGGAATTTCTCGGACGTGCTTCGAAACGAAAAGTAGGCAAAATAGTGAACTACTCACACGTTTTCGGGGAATACCTCATACTAAAATGCTGGCACTCGCCCAGTGACAATACAATTAGGCATGGCCACAGTACTGCATGAGAGAGCAACTACGCACAGTCCCATGATTAAGAGATTAACCATTCTTTGGTTTAGCATGCTGCAAAAGTAATTTCGCCTATGCTGATAACCAGAACCAAAGATGTCAAACAGTACTGGGGGAACTTCGTAGCAGCTTTCAAGCTAGAATGACTACCACGCATCCGGAAATGCACAAGCATGTTTTTTCGCCTTATTGAACAAACAGGTATTGCGTGTTCCTTAGATTCACCGGTAAACCAGTGCCTCAGACTTTTACGCATTTGTTCATACTAGTGGGCTATATGTTGTGCCTACCATGACCTACAATACAACTAGGACCCCAGTTGTAGTATGAAAATGCACAATGACTTCCGCGTCCTGCGTTGTTTGCGCGACCAGGGTGTGGATGGAATTAGACAAAGGGGGCCAAGTCATGACTTGCTCAAGAAGAATGTAGGCCATCCTTTCACACCAAGCATTGATAGGTGTCTTCTGGCCGAGAGGTAGAGGACCGAAGAATGATGAACACGTTTGGTTGGATAACTCGTTAATATGCCTAAGAGTCGAACCTAATGGCGGTTGTGTCGGAAGTTTCTTTGTCCTTACTCCTCCCCTTCAACTTGTCCCCTCCCGTAACGATCTCAAACGCAGATAGTTAGCTTTACAGTACTTTTTGTTGCTTTTGTTGGCTGTATTGTGTAACGTCTTATGGTTTTTATTTGACCAGGCATTGGACGAGGTGTATTTCTCACCTTCAGCTAAGATGTACTGCTGACGGCGATGTTAGGAGTGGGCCCAAACAAGTAGTCAAAACATCATCATCATTATGCGCGTCAGCTAAAGGTGGGAAATACCTAAGATACTGTGCCGCAATACATAAAGGAAAAAGAAAGTAAATACAACAGTTACATGCCAGCTGAGCTACCAGCAACGGATAGGCATCGTGCCGCTAAGCTACCAGCCGGCTACTAGGCGAAAAGAAAAATAATTCGTTTTACGCTACGAAATGAGATCGTAGGTGGAGGGGGAGGCTAAAAGTGATGGGAAGGGACAAATAAACTCACAGCAGGAACGCCACTGAGGTCGGCTCTTTGCCACGTCAGCAAGTTCGTCTTTTGGACCCCAACCAGGGAGCCGTGAAGTTCCAACTGAGGTCACCTTCGAAGTGAGGGCCAATTAGTCCAAGCAGAATATAAAAGAAGTCTAGTGCTTTGCTGGATGAGTGGCAGGCTATATGACTTAGAACTTATCGCGGATAACCTTCAACGGTCGGTATCATAATCCCATACTCAACAAGTGGCTTATATATTACACGCTCATTACCCATTCCGCATCAACTCTGGAATTTGGTTCGATAGTGTTGAGTAGCGCCTGGGATACTTGTCGATAACCAATGACACGTAAGAGCCGTATCAAATACAGGACAGTATAGAAATTGGAGGCGACTGAACCCAACGTATATTGTGCAGCCTACAAAAATAGGAAGTGAATTGACCAGAGCGAGAAACGTTGCAGTAATTTACTCACCAAAACGATTTGTGTCAACTGAAGTGCCGTCAGTAAATCATGTGGAGATTTCGAAGGTTGAAACTGCCGTAAAATCTGATTTGCAAAATGCTGGCAGAGGGTGTTTTCCCGCACACTACAGAGGCCTCCCCCTAGAAAGCTGGATGATGGAAGCCTTCGATAGAGCTGTTGGTGGGGGAAGACGAAAGCTGAGGAGGGGCACGAATAGTTGCATGGGTTTGAACAAGGGCTTCCAAGCCGGTGGGTGTAGCCAAGTGCGCCAGGTTCAGGCTTGTGTTAGTTATTATTTTTGATGATCGTTTGGACCAGAGTGCATCATCGGTGGGCCGTCGGGGCGGGTTAGTCGGACTGCAGAAAAAATTAGCTAGTCAAGTTAGAGACCGACAGGACGTTCCCTCCGCTGCAGACCGGACGGTGCGCTTGGGAGTTGTTACATCCCCACTGCACTCCAGTCCATAATCCTCTTCCCATGAAGAAATCCCGCCGTCCTCGTCCCACGAAGAAATCTGGACGTCTTCGTCCCACGAAGAAATTCGGCGCCCTTCTCAGCGACGTCTAGCCAGGCGTTTGATGACAGACCCGTTCCTGCCTGTCTGCGGTCGAGGTCGACTGACTGTTCTTTGGGTCAGAAAGGATGCCTTGGGTCGGCTGGCGAGTCACTCAAGGGTTGCCTTGAGAGATCCGGAGGTTGAGTTTGTGGAAGGTAGAGCTCAGAGCGTGTGGGCATTGCTCGGGGGTTTTGGATTGACACCTGATCGGGAACGTGGCTTGCGTGATAACAAAAATAAGCCTTTTAAGTATTCAAAATGTTTCCGGTTTTTTCTCCATTCTGTAAAACATTTGTGGATGATACGCACGATTACCACTAAAGACGAAAATGGCGTGTTAATGGAACTAGCAAAGCTTTACAGAATCCGAACGACGGACTGGACGTTTGACCTGTCTACTGCCTCGTTCGGTTGCCTGGCGTTGAGGCGGGGTAGGTTCAGCGTCAGGAAGAACGGACGGTTTCGGGATATCCAGTGCTCGAGAAGTCACAGCAGGTGCGGGTGATTGTGTGATAGCATCCGGATGGGTTGCAAATGGTTCCTCAAAGACAGCCACTTTGAGGCGGTCGATGGAAATCGTTCTCGGTGACCATTCTGGTCTGAAGTCAAATGTTTCGGAGTCCGTTGCAGCATTCTGTAAAGGCCAGTGTAGCGAGGCTGGAGAACGCGCCGCACTGCGTCGGTGCGGAGGAAGACATGCGTACAGGTAGAGAGTCCGCTTTGCATTTGCACATCTCAAGTCTGCTCACGGGGCGGAGTCGTGTGTAATGAACGCATGCGTTGAGCTAGGAAGGAGGCAAAATCAGACGGAGGCATACCCGACGATGCAGGAGGTGAAACGAATTCTTCTGGCAACTGAACGTTGTGCCATAAACCAGCTCTGCTGATGCACATTGTAAGTCAGCTTTGATGCTGCTGCGAACAGCTAAGAGTACGAGCGAATCGTTTTCGCTCCAGCTAGGGTAGGAGGGGGTGCAGAGCAAGGCTTTAAGCCGTCTATGGAAGCGTTCAACTAACACTTTGGTTGCTGGGTGATACGCTGTGGTATGAATGCGGCAACAGCTTAAAAATTTGCAGAACGTGTCGAATAGTGAAGATCCGAAAGGCGTTCCTGGGCCAGTTATAATGGTAGATGGACATCTGTAGCGCGAGACCTACCAATCCAAAAAGGCCCGGATAACGGTCTCAGCTGAGCAGTCTGTTATGGGAATGGCTTCTGGCCATCTGGTGAAGTGGTCGATACATATAAGAATGTATAAGAATCCGCGTGAATGAGGCAACGGACCTACCAGGTCTACGTGTACCGAGGTTCCGGGGAAGGAAATGAACCAAGAGCACTGTGGATGTGACGACGTACTTTGGAGAACTGGCACTGGAGGCAGGCGCGAACACAGCTACGAAGATCTTCGTTTATGCGCGACCAAACGAAACGTTCGATGACCAGTTTCAAAGATGCACGGATACCGGGATATGATAGTGGGTGCAGTGCGTTAAAGACTATGCGTCTGAAAGAGACGGGCAGGAAGGGTTTAAGACAACCTGTGTAAGTGTCTTATAGACTGATTCGTTCCGTGGTTTGGAGAGGAAGAAGTTGCACGCGCAGCGAAGTGGACTGCAGAGTGAGTTGTACATCTTTGTCTTGAGCCCTGAGCCTATGCTGTGGCGGCAAGGTCGACGGTATGCAAAGACTGGAGAGTGAGGTTGACTCGTGAGACAGCGTCGTCGACGGGATCGTCAAAACCTGAGACATGACGTATGTCAGCAGTGAACTGCGTGGCAAAGTCTAGATGTCTTGTTTCCCGTGGTGAATATTTGTTGCGCGCAGAGTTGAAGGTGAAGATGTGAGGCTTCTGGTCAGTGTAGACCATGAAAGCGCGGCCTTCGAGTGTTTGCCGGAAGTGACGAATAGTTAGGTAAATGGCGAGCACTTCTGTCATACATGCTGTAGCGAGGTTCCACTGACTGCAGACGCTTGAAGAACACATGGGGTTGCCATTACTCACCAGCGTGTTGTTGGAGGACGGCTCCCTATCATGACCTCTGAGGCATCAGACGTAATATAAAGGGGTGCAGTCGACTAGGAATGAGCGAGGAGGGCTATGTTGTAGATAGCATCCTTGAGCTCGGAGAAGACTGCCTGTGCCTTGTCGGAGAAAGCGAACTTACATTGATTCCCTCTGAGTAGGTCGCTCAGAGGCGATATGAGCTGAGCGCAGCGCGGAATGAAGCGTCGATAGTAGTTGACCAAACCACAAAATCGACGGAGGTGCTTGAACGAAATCAGAGCTGGTAAGTATTTAATTGCCTGGATATTATCAGGAAGGACTTCGATGCCAGACGAAGAGACGAGGTGGCCTAGGAATTCTGCCGTTGATTTGCCGAGTTCGCACTTAGTCGGGTTGATTGTGGCATCATGGTAAGTCAAGCGCTAGAAGAGAGTTCGAAGGTGGTCGAGGTGCTTTTGTTCCGATGAATTGGCTACTAAAATAACATCGAGGTAGGAATAAGCGAAGTGCAGGCCAATAGGGACATTGTGGATGAAGCTTTGGAAGTTTTGTGCGGCGTTGCACAGTCCAAATGGCATTCTTAAAAATTCAAACAAGCCGAAAGTAGTGATAACGGCAGTTTTAGGAACGTACTTTTCTTCTACAGATATCAGGTGATAGGCGTGAACCAGGTCGATTTTGCTGAAGATCGTCTTCTCTGTGAGACATGCGGTAAGGCTTTGCATGTGCGGGATAAGATACCTATATGGGACGGTTAGCCGATTGAGGATGCTGTAACCGTCGTAAGGGCGATAGTCACCAGATTTATTGGGGAACTTCTGCAGAAAAGAGGACCAAGGGCTGACGGAAGGGCGGATTATTCCAAGTTCAAGCATGTGTTCAAACTCCGCCCTAGCTACCTTCAGTTTCTCGGGCGATAGTCGGCGTGGACTGTATGAGAAGAGGGAAGCATTCGTCTGTATATGGTGCGTGACTTGGGATGCCCCTGGCAAGGCTGCGTTCATTGGCTGAAAGAGCTTGGAATAGTGGAAAAAGAGGAAGCGTAGTCTGGTGAGGTCTGAGGAAAGGCGTAGACTGGTATTATAGTTGCGATATCGGTGGTGTTGCCACGTACAGTGGATTTCGTTGCAGTGTTGACTATCATCTGGCGTTTCGCATCGACGAAGTGGTCGAAATGTCTGAGGAAGTCAATGCCGTTAATGGCAAAGGGGACTGCAGTGACGGTGAATACCCAGCAGAAGGTTAGCCGAAGACCTAGGTTTAAGATAAGCGACTAATGACCGTACGTCGCTATTGGCGTGCCATTGGCGGCACAGGCTTATCTAGAAAGAAGCGATAGGCTCACCTGGCAAAGGGGGAAAGACTCTGATGTACGCCACGGTATCAATTAAGAACTGGATCACCGATTCATAATCCTTAATGTATATTAGACGACTTTGGGCCTTGCCGACACTGTTATTCGTCATTACGTGCCGGCGCGGCAGATCATCTGTAGCGGAGTAGCTACATGGCTCTGCACATTTACGGGCTTTATTGCCGAAATACGCGTGGTAAAAGCAGTAACCTGGGGCACCAGGTTTCGTTCGACGGCGCGATGATCCAGAGCGGCTACGGTGCTTACGGTTCAAAGTGAGTTCCTCGATCTGGCACCGAGACGACGTTATCTGCGATGATAATGCGTCTATTACCGAAGGCTGACTAGTCGCGGATGTCCGTGCGGCTGCACCAGCACCAAGCTGCTTAGGTGCCTTGATTTCAGTTTCTGGATGGTGCCGTTGGATTACGCGGTCTGCTAGATCTGCAATTGCTGTGAGTGACAGATCACTTGCTACTGCATGGATAGCCTGAGTGCTTTCAGGAAAGCGTTGAATCCACAACTCGCGGAGATTCCCTACGTCCATTTTGGACGTGCTGATTAGCTGTTGCACTTCGCGTAACAAGGCTGAGGGCATCGTATCTCCTAGTTTCAGATCACTAAATAGTCGCTGCAGACGGACCTTGTCTGAAGGCGTGATCCGCTGCATAATAGCTGGTTTAATTCTCGTATTTCATTATAAGATGGGAGCAAATATGATGTCTATCACCTGCGAGAATATACTCTGATGAATGCGAGATATTGGCTGATTATACATGGAGAAATCAGAAGAAATCCTCCAAAGGTGTAAAGACGGATTCTAAGTGCAAAATTCATAACGAAGGAGCATTCTCCCAAGTAGGTGAGGGGCTAACGTAACCGAATTGACCATGACAGGCTCAACGACGCTAACCGCGTATGGAGATGGTTTATCCTCTAGATAATCCATTGCAAAAAGCGAATAAAAATGTGGCAGGTGGGAAAATAATATGATCACAAGTAATGAACCACAAAATCACGGGAACGAGCTCACCAGAATGAAAATTCAAAATGGCGGACTGCGCGTTCTGGGCCAGGGTAACAAATTGTTGGGTGGCGCCTGGAATACTAGTCGGTAATCAGTGACACGTAAGAGTCGTGTCAAATACGGGACAGTATAGAAATTGGAGGCGAATGAACCCAACGTATATCGTGCAGGCTACAAAAATATGAAGCGAATAAACCAAAGCGAGAAACGGTGCAACAATTCACTCACCAAAACGATTTGTGTCAACGGAAGTGCCGTCAGTAAATCAAGTGAAGGTTTTGAAGGTTGAAACTGCCTTAAAATCTAATTTGCAAAATGCTGGAAAATCGTGTTCTCCGGTACACTAAACTACTCAAAGCATGGGAACATACAACTAAAAACTAGGTAATAACTGGCGTGCTTGTAATTACTAACAGGATATTCGTTAATGCAATGCTGAAATAGGCCTTCGATTTTGTGTACAATTACTATAAAGTGTCATCCAAAATTGTGAGAATATAAGGAAGACAGTAAACTTTCTCTAGATTTCAATGTAACAATGGTGTGTTACCGGTTATAATACAATGCATATAATGTCCCGTGGAATGGAAATTATTGCAAAAATTTAATTGCATGATAAAGTGAAATGCATTTTGGTGGATTCACCATAGACTTATGTAGAATAGCTGGGACGTTCACGTCATAAAAGTTTAAATCCATAGGTGAAGAATTTGGTAAGACACCGTTTGTTTTCCTAAAATGAAATGCAAATGAGACAATGCATCGTCAACTCGTTTTTAAATATTGCGAGATTGGGAGCGGAGACAACATAATTAGGGGGGGGGGCGTTCCAAGTTTGACATACGCAAAGGGATAAGAAATTTCTACGGCATTCAAGCAGGCCATAATTTATTGTCAGTTTCAGTGGATAACCTCTTAGGTTGGTGCTACGGTTCAATTCCAGCAGCGGACGACAAATGGGATTTGGGTTCTTCAGAATATGGTAAGCCTTGATGACATCCCCCGCAAAGCCAATACCGACTACTGTACATTCTTAGGGGTTTCAGTCTAAGCTGATAAGGCGGATGAAAGATGCTCCTGACGTTCTTGGTAGCTCTTCGTTGATGAGTCTCGAGAGCAACGAGATCCTGTTTCTGCCACAGCTTCCAATCTTGGATACCATATTCCACGTGCGGTCGCACGTAGGCGTTAAAAATTTTGGGAAAATGTATGTTACAACGGACCGAAGACTCTGTGAAACAGGCCGAGCTGTTGATTGCCGATTCTCATCGCTTTCTCTGTTTGTTTTGAACACCTGAGCTATTTCTGTGCCAGTGCACTCAGCACGCGCTCCTGAGAGGCCTACTGCAAGGCGTAATCTCTAAGGTTTTGTGTGTTCACCGGCTGGTGACAAGGATGGATAATCTTGCACTTAATTATGTTTAATTGATGCAGGTTCCTATTTGATCATACATAAACGTAATATAGGTTATGTTGGAGTACATCGTGATCTTCAATGTCACTAATCGCCCGCCATATCTTGATCTCAGCGAAAAAACAGGAAATTTGCCAGGTCGTTGATAAACACTAGGAATGAGCGCGGTCCCAACACTGAAGCTTGTGGAACACCACATGCTACCGCAATCGAATTAGGAGTGATCCCCTAACACGTACTTGAAGCTTCCGTTGATGAAGAAAGCTGCCAATCCAACCAAGTACAGCATCTCCGATTCCCTAGCTCTGTAACCGGTGAAATAGGATGCGGTGATCCTGGAGGTCAAAAGCCTTGGAGAAGTCCAGATAGATGACGTCAATGCCGACCTCATCCTCAGCCACTTCCGGCCAACTACCTTGTGCAATCAATAGGTTGGTGGTGCATGACCGGTCTTGAAGGAGGTCATGCTGCTCCGGTACCAGGATTTTGTATTTTTTCAGGTAGTCCATTAGAGCCTCAGCGACGACTGCTTCCGTCATCTACGCGAGCACAGGAAGGAGAGTCACTGGACGATAGTTTTCAGGATCTGAACGGCCACGGCCTTTAAAAACTGGGCTGATAATGCCACACTTCCACATAGTGGGGACTTGTTGTTCATCAAAGCACCTTTGGAAGAACAGTGACAGTGGTTCAGCTTGCTTGTTGGCTGCAGACTTCAGTGACTTCGGGCGGATGTTCTCTGCTCCCCGGGAGCTATGATGGCGCATTGAGGGTAATTTCCTTACCACAATCGATGGGTTGAAAGTTATATGTATAAACAATGGAGTTGGTAATGTGCATGGCATTATGGGACAGGAAGAGGCAGCGAGTTCAAAAACGATGGCATATTTTAGCCACAGGGCATTAGTTGCTTCTTCAGTGCTTTGTACTCTACAGCCTGTCTTGACAAGTGAAAGGATTCCATGCTTCAATTTAGGCAGATAGTTGCCATGCCTATATAGCAGTTTGTTGTTTGCCGGGAAGTTTTTGGCCAGATTCTGTATAAAAGTTACTTTGTCCTCACGAACAAGTGCAGTGAAACGGTTGCGATGAGTCAGAAAATTGCCCCCAGTCTCTGAATCGGGGTTAATCTTGTAGACAAGCCATGCTACATCACTTATCGCCAGGCGTTTTCGAGTCCTGCTCCTTAGAATTGAAGGCAACTTTGCGGGACGAAGGGTCTTGGTCTCTGAATCTCTGTTAACGAAACCGTTGGTGTTTGCTAGATTCGTTAAAGAAATTGCACCACTGCTATGCTTGCCGCAAAAGTGTCAAGCAGAGTTGAATCTGGACTCATTGCAAACCCGGACCATTTAACTAAGCTCTGCGCAGTTGCGTCAATTGCATGAATGACAGTCGCTTGGCAGGCGTGCTGAGGCAAACGTTAAATGTGCAACCCTGCTTTACCTGCTCAGTAACAAGTACTTAAGTGCATTTACTGAAAATGAACTGGATAAAATGCAATCTAAATTGCCAATTGTTTTAATCAAATTTCGTAGTAAGATTTCTCGCTAAAGGTGACACAATGTTTGATAGACCATAAATGGCCATGCTGAAACATTTCATCAGTATTTATTCAATGTCTTTCGGTTGCAGTGCAGTAGTTCCATTTTTGTTTGCAGTGCCTTCTGGATACACTGGTGTCGTGGACGCCTCTGCTAGTTGAGATCCTGGCGCCGAAGACATCGCCAAGGCGGAGATTAATCTCCGGACCGCAGCCGCGTCAGCTGGACATGGAATGCTGACTGACCAACCGGATGCCGTGCAACTAGTGTTTCTACATGGAGAAGAAATGAATATAAAAGAGTTGACTAATAAGCCAATTTGACGAAGTGATTCTGCCGAGTGGAGTATGATCATGCGGATTTGTTTGGTTTTCGGAGGATGGGCATCATATCATTTTTCAATAACCGCAGTGAATAAAAGGTAATCAGTTTGATGAGGAAATTGAACATGTACAGAATGAGTAGCATTTATCAAGCAATTTTTGGAAGCCTTGCATGGTTTGTAGCATTTGAAAACAGTACGTTTCGAACTCTCTGATTTATCATGACAAATAAACAAAAGGCTTGGTGACATGCTACTCACAAAATTTTAAGTACACTCGCATTGACCTTTATCGGTTAAGTGGACTAGATCTGTGAGAAAATCTTTGTCTCCTGGTCCGTACTCTTTATTTGTTTCATCAAGGGGACGGAATAAGTTAGATCCATTTTTAAAAAACAACACAAAATGTCCACTTATATATCAAGCTAAACCCACATTGAAGGTGACGGAGGAACTATACGGAAAAGTAATCTTTCCTTGGCACCTCCCAGCTGATGTAAAGTTATCGACAGCCATGCATTACATGATAAATACCGACTCATCAGTCCTCATGAAATATCAGTGTACGACAACATACCAAGAAAATATCTGTCCGATTAAGTATTTACCAATGTATCTCCTACATCCCGCACCAAGTGTGCTGTTGAACTAGGTTGTGTAGGTTTCAGCAATGCCTTAACGAAACTTCCAAACTTTTCTACACAGTTAATCCGTGTCGCTAGGTAAATGAGGTCACTAAATTTGGACTAGTGATAAGCAAACAAAGCGTTTGCACATGAAGTGCATACATCAGGTTGTGAGTAATCTACTATTGAGTTAATAAATGGCACATATAAAGATCACCCTAAGCGTTTCGGTTGAGATTTCTCGTGATGATATTGGGAAAGTTTCCAAACTGATCAAGCTCCTGTACCGCAGTAGTCGAAGTGCTCTACTTAGCAAACAATCGCACTAGGTCATAACTCCTTCCAAATAGGCAATTCGAAAAATTGTATTCAAGGTGTTGCTCGAAAATTTTACTGGCCATGCTCGTACATGCCAATAGCACACGGCGTCAACAATACTGGGGCCTAACTACCGGGAAACACGGAACAGCGTGGCCAGCGTATAGTGCAGCGTGTGTACCCGGTGTTGTGCAACCCGAGCCAAAACACGCGCACTGTTGGCTGAGACAAGCACAGAGAACGATAGTTACAGCAAACTATCTAACACGTTCAACTGAGTGATAAATCAAAACGCTTAAATATAATTCACAAATTAACTAGGTACTCTTTAGGTTGTTGCACTCCAAAAGAAAACAATTTCAAGGGGTTGGTTAATGCGCAGTACTTATTCCGCTCTTTCCATCTCATCGTTATCCACGTCAGAGTTTCCGGCATATTCATGCAGGTCAAACATCAAGTCCTAAGGTTATACTCGAAAGGAATAAATATTTTACCTTATTACTAAGACATCGCCTGAGATATGCGATTTGGATAAGGGGTCATAAAACTAAGGGGAGTTCTAGGTAATACTGAAAATTTTTTGTAGCTATACCAATGAGTTTCTTTCAATTGAACATTACCTTCCGTTGGGAAAGCTAGAGAAAATTTGTGACTGCCATCAGCATCAACAATAGCAGGACATCAATAATGTGAACTAATGCTTCGCGGTCGTATCATCGTCATTATACACGTCAGCTAGAGGTGGGAAATACCTAAGATACTGTGCCGCAGCACATAAAGGAAAAGGAAAATAAATACAACGGTTGCATGCCAGCTGAGCTACCAGCAACGGATAGGCATCGTGCCGCTAAGCTACCAGCCGGCTACTAGGCGGAAAGAAAAATTATTATGTTTTACGCTACAAAATGGGATCGTAGGTGGAGGGGGAGGCTAAAAGTGATGGGAAGGGACAAATAAACTCCCAGCAGGAACGCCACTGAGGTCGGCTCCTTTCCCCGTCAGCAGGTGTATCCAGCCATACGTGTTCACCGTCTTTTGGACCCCAACCAGGGAGCCGTGACGCTTCAACCGTGGCCAGCACAGAATTGAGGGCCTTCATTCCTCTGGACCAAGTCATCGCTTGGCCACCCCTCCTCTTCTTCCATCCACATCCACGGGGAGCAAACAACGCACGTTGTGGAAGTCGGTGGGCTGGCATGCGCAACACGTGGCCCAGCCATCGAAACGTGGCGCGGGAAATGACGGTGCTGAGGCGATACAGTCCTTTTCCAGGGCCGTAAACAATGCGTCGAACACGCTCGTTACTCACGCGGTGTTCCCACCAGATGTGAGCCAAAATGCGAAGCCACCGATGGTCGAACGTAACTAGCCTCTTCATGTCCACTGACCTTAGGGGCCAGGTTTCGCAACCGTACAGTAAGGTCGAACGTGCCGCTGCATTGTACACTCTACTCTTCAGAGCAAGAGTAATGTAGCGCCGCCGCCATAGGTGGCGAAGGTTAGCAAAAGCATTTCGAGCTTTTGCTATACGGTTCGTGATCTCGTCGTCGATCACAAGGGTGCGGATACAACTTCCCAGGTGGTTGAATTTCCGAAGGACTTCTATCTGATCCCCACCAAGGGTCTGCGCAAGAGGCGATTCCTGCCAATGTTGTAGGAACGCTTTGCATTTCGATGGTGCAAAGCAAAGCCCGAAGCGGCTGACAGCCAGTGCCAATCTGTCCAGCGCGGCTTGGCACGACTGGGAGCTGTCACAGATGAGGGCAATGTCGTCTGCATACTCCAAGTCAAGAAGTCGTTCTCCTGGGAGTAGCTCCACACCGTCTAAGTCATGTCCCCTAAATGCAATCTCCATGATTTCGTCAATAGCGAAGTTGAAGAGGAAAGGTAACAGCGGGCATCCTTCTCTCACACCGCTGGAGATATTGAAGGGTGGCGACAGCTTGCCGTAAGCCCTCATTCTGCCTGTGCTACGCGCGTATAGCGCTCGGATAATATTTACATAATTCTCAGGCACACCTTTCCCGAGTAGACAATTCCAAAAAGCAAACAGATCAACCGAATCGAAGGCACCTTTGATGTCGAGGAACACGACTACGGTGGGCCGCCAATATGTATGACCGTGCTCCAACAACTGACGCAAGGTGAAGGTGTGGTCGATGCAGCCACGACCCCGACGAAATCAGGCTTGCTCCTCACGAATCTGGCTTTCACGAGAGCCAGTCAGTCTGTGAAGGATTACGGGGGCGATGGAGATCAGACTGATTCCGCTATGGTTGCCGCATTCCGAACGCGAGCCACCTTTGAAGATGGAACAATAACAGAGCGGCACCAGTCGGTTGGGACAGTTTCCTGCTCCTACGGTTTCACTAGTAATTCATGTAAATCATCAACAAGAGCAAAGCCTCAGAAGTTGAAGAGGGCTGAACGAAGAGCATCTGGTCCCGCGGCTTTGTTCAACTTCAACACTCCGATCTCACTTACGACTTCTGAGCAACAGGGTGGATCCAAATGGACAACCCAAGGAGCATGGCGATCAATGGCCGGCCAAAAATCGAACATTTCTAGTCGATTAAATTGCTTTTCAAATGCTTAGCCCAACGCTCCAGACATTTTGACAAATTGTGGATAGGCTATCCACTCTCGTCACGTATAGTTTCACCAAAACCAGGTCTCCTGCTGCCCGATTCCTGTATCAGACGGAATAACTTACGATGGTTACCAAGGGCAGCGGCCACTTCCATCTCTGACGCACGATGAGACCACCAAGATTCCCAGTCTCCCTTCAGGCTAGCACGGAGTCTTGCCCGGAGCACTTTGCGAGTTTCATTGTTTTCGCTTCCAGCCGGGATATTCCGGAGAGCATCGATAAGTTCCAGAGAACGCGAAGAGACCCAATGTCCATGTTGTCTATTAGACATACCACATGAGGATTTGCCTGCTGTTAGTAAGCTCTAATGAACATGTGACCAGCGACCATCAATTGTCTCCAGTGAGCGCTTACTCAACTCGCGTGTCAGCGTACTTCGATACGCATTCAGAACAGCTGGCTTTGTCAGTTAGTTGGTGTCAGTGCACTCACAGCGTCTTCGTGGGCGTCCGCCAAAACGCATCCGCATGTCAGCACATACAATCGCGTGATCGGTGTCCACAGATGTGCTCCAAATCGAGCTACAGTTCTGGATGCAGCCTCTCCAGCGGTAACTGATAGCAATGTGATCGATCTGTGTCCAAGGCTGGTTCGAGGCTGGTGGGCGCCAAGGCACCCTCCGGCGGGTGCTGTGTCGGAAGTTAGTGTTAGCAAGGAATAAGCGGGCATCTTCGCACAAATGAAGTAACCGCTCACTGTTATCATTACGGGAGTCTACACCGTGCTGACCGCCCAGATGCATTTCGTTAGTGGACAACATTCTAACTTGTGCTTTCTGATCCCCCGCCAGCGCAACAGTGTCCGTGCTTCTTCTGTGGAGAAGGAGCTAGGTTAGTTGGCGGTAAAAGTCGTTCTTTACCGAATCATCGCTACAGTTGGTGGGCGCGTAGGCAGCGATGATGAATATGCACCAATTAGTCACGCGCAACATCGAAGATTTGAACCAGCCAGCTAATCGGACCGCACACATCCGGCTACTCATTGGAATCCAATCAACCAGAGCAGCTTCAGCCCGGGGACTCAGGGCAATGCCAACACCAGCTTGGCCGGTGCTCGAAGCTGCATCGTCACCAGATAGGCGCAATGAGAAAATACTGCTTGCGTCACCTGAAAGGGATCGCAGAGTGAGCACAGAGCTCGAGTCTTGCAGGCGGGTCTCTGATAAGCAGCAGATATCGATCGAGAGGGTCTCCAATGTTGGGGCAAGTGTTGCCTGTTGACCCATATGTAGTAATGTGCGTACATTGAGGCATGCCAATCTGAAGGAGGCTAGAGGGCTCCAAATGCAAGCCGATGACCTGGAATTGACTGCTTGATTGGACATGGGCTTGTCGACAGGAGAAGAGTGACGCTCCGCGTTCCATGTGAGTTGAAATTAGAAGATAAATGCCTAGCAAAGCATGCTGGGGGAGGGCCAAGAATCGGGGGTTGAAAACAGGGGGGATAAAAGTGAAGTTGGAACGGGACGGTAAGAGTGAAAAAGCTTAAGATGTGGGGAATAAGAAGACGAGAAAGCCTGAGCAGTAGCATTCAAACCCCCTATTCACCCCGCTCGATGCAGCAGATAGGACACCGTTGATTCTCCTCTGCGGTGGCCAGGGTAGCAAGAAATTGTTTGAGGAAAGATTCATTTTATTTCGTGGGCAGGATACTTTCAGGTTGCTTAAGCCTAGAAAGGAGAACGATTAGGGTTCTCAACAAAAGCCTTTGGTTCAAAAATATGACCGCAAGGCAGCGCGTTTAGCGTTGGACTTCATAAAGCCCGTTTTAAGGAATAAGGTGCCACCCTCATTCCAACCCGCAACCTGGAGGACCAGGAGGCTGAGTTTGTCTGGCCTCTAACCATTGACCAATCTGGTATGAGTGACTCTGAAGGTGCAAAAGCACCACCCAGCGTAGCTCAATAAACCATCGCAACACGGTAAGGTCCAGCCTCATTGCGATGGTTCTCTGTCGTACAGCAAACGTGAACTGTGGAATAAAAGTAACAGGAAGGTAAGGGAAAATTAGAGTATAAAGTAAACGCCCTAAGCAAGAATTCGAGGTCATTGCTTTGGAAGAGCTATCGGGATCATTCACTAAACGTTTGTTCAGAAAGTCTACTCACTTGGAATATCATGAATGTTGCTAACAGATTGATTTCGATCCACCTATTATTGCTACGACTGCAAAAACTTAATGCTGATGCACAAACTTGTCAACCAACTGATCTACACTAATCTCACTACATTTGGACTGCAACCAAACTTCCCTCGGAAGCTTCGTAACAAGGTTCGTAAACTAATTGTACAAATAACCAGGACAGATAGTTGACCTAACCACTTCCTCCTCAAATACGTGGTTCTGTGCAATAGCTTACCAACCAATATCAGGTCTTGCACAAATGCAATAACCTTCTGCATTAAGCTTAGAAATTTCTTAGACCAAAACTTGACAATGACCTTGTTTTCATCAGCAAAATCAAACCGACGAAACCCCTTCTGACATCACAGAGGTCGTAGATTCAATAGAGCTGTTAGCAGCGATTACGCGCCCATCGTTGTTAATGCAATCCTTAAGGTAAGTGAATTGATCATCTATCATGAGTTCTGCATTGCCAAGGAATTATTTACTAAGTGCGTTGCGGTCCTGCAACAACACTTCACATTTTACAGACGCGAAAAGCAAGCCAAATGACAGGATCACTTCAGAGAATGCATCCGGGATTAGCTGCAATCTCGCCTGATTCTCAAGCAAGGAGATGGTACTAGCTGCACTTACATAACATTATTGACTACAGATCCCATGGTAGTTAATCGCCGGATATCGTTGTTCCTCAACTAACCTGATTAACCAGCTAGGTGTGGGAACCCTGGAAGAACTCTGTTTTCATTAGCAAAATACTCAGTATGAAATATACTAGTGAACCCAAAACTGAGGGCAGTAACCCGAAGGGGTAAAATGGGATTTACAAGGGTAAATAAAACTTCAACTTATTGGTATTCACCCTACATACAACGAAATAAGAAAGAAATACACAAGTATCAAATAACCTAAACACAGATCCAACAAATCCACGTTCCTCAGTAGTACATGCTGTCAGCAGCAATATTTTCCCTGCTTGGGAACTCGTTATTTAAATTTTTTGGGCTGACTTTTCAGCGCTGAAATTGAATCGAAGCACATTGTATTAAACATCAAGAAAAAGCATTCGAAATAGATTTCGACAAGACAACCAGCAACATTTGTGGCACGGATGCAGTTTTACCAGAAAAACCATAGGAAATACCGAAAATTTACGCTACATACTACAGGTGGGAAAGTTGATATTCGACATTGAGGACAATGAAAACAGAAAAGGAACCGAATAATTTAGAGCACCATTTAACTGCATTAGCCGTAACTGTACCTAATTCTAAGTACTTTGTTAAACTAAGCAATATCAGCCATCAATTTAACTTACATCACACTGATATAATGAATTTATTGGCGAAAATAGTATCTCTTCCTAAATTTATTAAAATTATTTAGAATGAATTTGTTTACCGTAACCTAAAGAATTGAAATGAAGCAGCTACTAGCTAATGTTGTTAAAATAAAGTAGTTCGGAGCTTTTGTTTATATTGAACCATCATTATCTGTAATAGTCTTCAGAAGTTTCGGATCCACCGAATTGTACCTATGTCGGAAGGATGCGTTAGCGCGAAAATCAGAATAAACAACTCTTAGCTCTAAACTATGTTAACCGGAATATGAACATGTGCCGTGCAGATGAACACGTAGCAATACTGGTCCACATTTATATCTCCAATTCATTCCGTTAACAGGGAGAGATTTCAAGTGCATTAACGGCTATTGCCTCGTATTTTACATGTTAAATGATGTTGTAAATCTGTGTAGCGTGATTAACCGAAAATGAATAAATACGTATATCAGTTACTTACCATCAGATTAACATTACCATAAGTAGGAAATCGGGTAAAGCAGTGATAAGTCTGTGCATACTTAAAACTAACCCTGTCGACACTCTTCCGGTGGTGACCATAGAGGTGATAGGACTAACGGATTTTCCTGCTCAGGAATGGACAACTTCCATCTCGGTAGTTACATGAGACGGTTAACAAATTGTGGAGATTCTGTCCCCAACAAGATGACAGGGAGGACTCTTGTCAAACGTCTCTGGCTGACAGCGGAGTTAAGATGACATCCGACACAGTGAGTGAATTCATGGATTTATACTCCCCGCTGATTTGTCTTCCCGTCAGCGATCGCAGTTTGATGATTATAGCCACGTGGTTGTCATGTACTTAAATCATTGGTAGGTGACAAAAATGGGGGTATTGTGGAGCAGGGGGTGCGCTGTAACATTCGAGTAGTTACGAACACAATGAAATCGGTTATCATACATCCGCAATCAGAAGCTGTGAATAGGATGACGTAACCACAAAGTGACCATGTCCACACGTGGTTGGCGCACTTCCCTAGAAGTGCGATCATCAGAGTGTCGAGGTGACCCCTGCACACAACGCTTCCCCACACACCGCACTTCAACTCTCAATACAGACTGGGCACTCAATCTTAGCAGCACTTTGGGGCACGGAGCTCCGTCCGCGATCCGAGCGATCGAGCAAGCGAGGGCAGAGATGTCTCATGCGTTCATCCGGACTGCTCCGTGATTATGTGGGTGAAAATGTGTGAATAATCTACCGCAGTGCATAAGGTACGTGCCTAGAACATGGCCATTTAAACCAGCCATTCTCAACTGGAGACATGGGACCCCCTAGATACCACAAAGAATTCCATGGGGCACTACGTTTAGAAAATTTTTACCTGGACCCATGATGTGAAAAGTGGGTTGTGATAACATAAAAGATAAAATAGACTTTTAACAATATTCTGATTGTTTCTCTCCGAGCAGTAGTTTCGCCTGGAAACTACTGAACAGTGAACTGAATTACATGCGCGCAAGTGGATGTTTATGAAGTTGTGAAACCTAGACCGGGCTGGCATAGCTCTGTCAAATTTGCTCAGATTTCACTTGCCGAGTGTATCTCCAGTGGAACCAGCTTACAACTACTGGAAAACTGATTTCGATGGATTAAATCGAGCAGCCAGCCAAATGGATGGGTTTCTACCGCTTGTTACATCTGTGGAGGACGGTTGGACAGTAATAAGGGAAGGATTGGCTTCGCTTTGTTCTCAGTTTGTGCCGTTGAAATTTCAAAAAGTCGGACCAATCAAACCATACTGGTTCGACAAGGAATATGGTAGGCTGGCTTGGTTACAGCGAAGAATGTGGGACGCATTCCGCCTCTCTGGCTCCGCCACTGATTACGAAGCATATAAAAGAGCGAAATATTCGCAACAAGGTGAAACTCATAAAGCGCCGGAAGTTCGAAGAAAAAAATGCAAACTGACGCGAGGATGGCCCCAAAGAAGATATTTGCTTACGTGAAACGCCGTTTGAAGCCAAAAGGTTACGTGTCATGTCTGGAAGACGCGGACGGACACCTGCTAACTTCCAGTTCCGATCGCGCGTCCGCACTGGCCGCTCACTTCGTTTCCGTGTTTGCAAACGACGCGGCGTCCATACCCATCTCAGCGAGTAACATTCCTGTAGAACTCAACAGTTTGGTTTGTGATGTGCGCTTGCTATTTGCTAACCTTGACGGTACCAAGCCTGCAGGGCCTGAAGGGCTTCATCCGCCAATTATCAAATCACTAGCTGCCATTATCTCGCCTGCTGTTACTGATCTATTCAACAAATCATTGTCTGAGGGCTCATTGCCAAACGACTGGAAGCGCTCGGTGGCGAGGCCGATCCGAAAGATGGCGACCCCAGTAAGGTGGTTAACTACAGGCCAATTGGTCTTACACCCGTTTTGGCCAAAGTGATGGAGAAGCTAGTAAAAAAGTGTTTAATACATCTGTTGCAATCGAAAGAACTTCTGACATCGGCACAACACGGATTCATGATGGGATATTCTTATGTTACCAACTTACTTGTGACGAGACAAGAATGGTTGCAAGCACTGAACCGGGGAAAGTCCGTCGACGGAATCTACATCGACTTCAGCAAAGCATTCGACAAAGTTAATCATGAAGTGCTTCTAGACAGATTAAGGTCGTACGGTGTCGGAGGATCGTTACATCGATGGATCCATGAATTTCTCGTTGGAAGAAAGTGGAGGGTACAGGTGGACGGCCATCTAACCGATTGGTATCCCTCGACCAGTGGTGTACCTTAAGGTACGATACTGGGACACACTCTGTTTCTCATCCACATCAACGAGCTGCCCCAGCTTCTACGGTCGCCGTGTGCACAGTTTGCGGATGACCTCAAAATTTGGCGATAAATTAATACTCTCGATGACTGTGACATTCCAAAACAAGACTTCGACCTCCTCGCAGTATGGTCTGCTGAAGTCCACCTACCGATCAACCCGGCAAAGTCCCTATTCATGAATCTCGGGAAGGCTGTTCACGGCCGAACGTACACCCTAGACAGCCAACCCCTGCATCCCACACCTTCCGTGAAAGACCTAGGTGTACTCTCACGCTGCGACTTGAAGTCCGTCGACAACACCAACAAACTGTATCGAAACGGACTGCGCATGCTCTGGGCGCTGAAACGCAGCTTCTGCACTTGGTCTGAGGACGTCGCCACTCGCCTCTTCTCTGCCATCGTCAGACCAATGCTAGCGTACGGCTCGCTTGCATACAGTCCGCTCACTCGCGACGAAGCGCAAAAGATCGAACGAGTACAACACGTCGACACCAAGTTGATCCCAAGCTTGAGAGGCTTAACTTATGAAAACCGGTGTATGAAACTTGGACTCCACACCTTGTAGTATCGCCGTGTTCGAGTGGATCTTATCATGACCTACCGTATTTTACATCTCGGTCATTTCCCCATGCTGAGATCGTTATTCCATTTGCGAGTACCATGCACCACACGTGGGCACAGGTACAAACTCGTGGTACCTGATCTGAAGAAAATCCCACACCCCCTATGTTTCGAGCGGAGGGTTGTGCACGCCTGGAACAGTCTACCAGAACACGTCGTCGAGGTGGAATCTGTGCAGAAATTCAAATATTTTTGGATTTACACTTCGCTAACTTACGTTCCAGAGAATGGTTGCCACTTGACAACGATATCACCCACTTGTGACTCATCGTGTGAACAAGCATTTTGTGTGCTACAGAAGGAGTTGCTGAACCATCTCAGGATAACCACCGGACGTGTTTATTTTTTTTAATGTGTTTGATTATCACCCGATGGAGTTGTACAGAATTATTTTCTACATGCTACTAAATACATAATGGAGTATTCAGTATTCGTCTCAAACCAATAATCATCTTACGGTGACTTAGACTGCGCAGTTAACAACCGATTCGTATTTAGGACTTTGATGCCTATTCACAGTGAAACAACTGATCTTTGCTCAGGACAATGATGCATCTATTGTGCAAGCTGCAGTGAGCCTAGTGAACTGTCTTCGGAACACTGCGGCCGTTACCGCACAAAACCAAGCTGACACTAACTGAGTTTTCCTCAGGACACTACCACTGTGTGACAAATCATGTGCCGATCAGCCTTCCTCCTTCGAGTCTCAGTGAGGTATGGCTAGGTTAAGAGTTTTCATCTGCAGTCTCAGCTGGCACGTACGTCTGGAAGCTAGGTGACGTGAGCCTACAATGTTCTGAATTCGAGTGGCTACGCTGAGCGCATGGGGTACTTCATACTGTGTACATAAAGATACTTCTCCTAGCACCCCTAATAAACAAATGCCTTGCCAGCTCGCATTGGGTGCCGTGTTTGGCAATAGCTGATGTAGGTTATTAGTTTCGTAGTTGGCTCTCCACCGACGGTTTCTTGAAATATCCGGCATTTTTCCCTGTTTGTCGCTTCACTCCTACATTTTACCTGCTGTCACCGTTTGCTACAACTTTCCCACAGTGAATGTGTGCATCGAGCATTGTCACTTTCTGAGTTCCATGTGTTTTCTTCATAGGCTTTCTCAAGAAGTTTCCTTCAGTCCTTTTAGCTATCCACGGTATTTTCAAAGTCATTCTCATAAACCCTCTTTGGGTTGCCTTCCTTTTGGAGGCAGTTATCATATTTTATTTTTTTTTAATCATTGTAGCTACCAACATATGTTACAAATAGGCCTACCAAATAGAATATAGTCTCATGGTCATGCAACAAATTTATTTAGTGCCACAAATCACTCATGCCATCTGCGTGGTTTGCCTCATCGCATAACGTTTTTAGCACTCATGATATAAATACGTAAGAAAAATAAATCATAAACAATATATATATATAAGATATTAACCATTTATAAGGATATATCTCAGTAATAGGCTCCTCAGCAAGGAATTGTCGGCAGTGCTCCGTGGAATACCTGTCATTTAGATTTATCGAATCACCCCAAAACTCCACTCTAGCTAAATGGTCAATTCGCGAAAAAGCTTTCAAATGTAAGAATACAACCAAGTAAACTGGAAAATCATTTGATTAGTGTTCACAAGGGGGGAAAACGGAAAGTATGTGGATTTTTGCAGAAAGTTGCGGGATAGCTTCGAAAACAGACCAACTTTGATGACAATGGTTTCTCACAGAGCAGAAAAGGGCAAATGGACATACGGCGTCTTAGAAAAGCAGCTAGTTGATTGCCGAAATTCGCAGTCTACCTAGAGAAGTTTCAGTATCTAATTATTGTGATCTCTGATCAGTTGCTAACAGAATTTAGCTGCACGCTCTGATAACAAATCAAAGTTTGCTCTAGTGCACGATGAAGTCAATTGCATTTGTTTTTCGTGGCAGTAATTGTTATAGTGGTGAATGAGAGACACCCTCTTGTCACCATCGAGAATTAAAAGATTTATGTATTTATTTTACAAGCAGTGCGTTTAACAATCCTTCAGAATTCCCGGCTAAAATGCAGTTGATCAAGCTGCTGGAACACGAAATTTTAGGCAACACGACAGACGGAGCATAGGAGTATTTATTTTATTTATTTATTATTATTATTCATTTTATCCCATCAACTTTAGGTGTTCTGAAAGCTATAACGCAGTAGGCGGTGGAATTGTTGGAAAAAGTGCACTATTAAGTAGTTGATGCAAACTTCTAGGTCACCTTCTGGCTGAACATATAACGCATACAAACAACACTGTAAATTACACGAGAATCGCCTTTCCATTAAAAGCAGAACTTAATATTTCGGTGAATAATATGCAGCAGCGAATCCTTGTTACCTAAGGCACATTTCAGCTTCCACAAATCTTGACACCACGAATTCCTTGAAAGTCACAGTAGCGATGTGACGACATTAGGAAAATATCCACTAGCCTACCGGTTTGCACACTATATCCACCTAGATGGGAACGCAAATTTGGAAGTTATCAACAATGTTTTAACACGCGTGAAATTGCTGTTTGATCACAGATCTTTTAATCTAATGCCTGGTTGCCACGGGGTCCGTTTCTTACGCATATGGAGTGTGCAGTTGGTTAATCTGTTCATCCAAGATCGTCAGGTTAACAAAGCAATCTGTGAGACAAAAGATCCTTATGTTCAATTTCGGATTCCATTAAAAAGGTATTCCAGAGTGCTGTGTGACACACGTCTGGCTTACTGTCACCTGCACTGGTGCTTTGCGGTCTGACCACTGACAACTCAATGTCCCCGACGTATGAAGCAGTGCCGACCGCCGAATCGCAATTTGAATGACGTTCGCCAGCGAACATAAAAAGAGTGACGAGTGGCTATGTTCTATTGGTGTCGTGTCTGTAACAGAACAGGTGTTCCGTTCACGCTGGCCGCAAGTGTGTGCGTGGTGGAAACGCCTTGTAGCATATTCATCACTCCTTTGAGATACATGTGCGCAGATTGCGATTTTGAAGTGTCGAAGAAAACAAAACTAACTCCCTCTTAGAGTTGCGCGAAAGGCAGGGTGTCGGTTTGCGCATGAGGAGTAATTTATTTGTCATTCGGTACCAAATATGGAGTTAAAATGTGGAAATGATGTTCTGCATGTTTCTTTTCGAATACATATACCTTGAACCGGTCGTATGCATTTATCACAGGTGACGGTGCAATCGTTGATTTGAGACACATACTGAAAAAGTCATTATTTTAGCCAGAAAATGTATCGTACTTCTTCAGGACTCAAATAAGCCATACACCCAAGTAAATACAGCAAACTCGTATTGTGTTTTCCCTAGAATCGTTGGCTTAATTGTAATTTAGCGCGTTCAGTGATTCTGACTTGGAGAAGAGAATTTCTCATCAGTGTTCATATACAGCACCAACAAATCTTAACGAGTTCCAAATGTGGTGAAGATGGGCGGAAATAGATCTATCGTCCAATATTTCATCCATTATTTTTAAGTCATAACATATTTCAGGATTATTGTTGACCTGACCTAATGAAATCTGTAGCAAGTATCATCTAAGTACTGAGGGGTGTTCCTTAATTTTTTATTGAAATGGAATTCAGTGACATTAGATTTATTCGAGCGACCCAAAGTGGCAGTATTAAAGTTTCGTTTGTTTCAGCAGTATACGAAACTGCAGCTTCACCGTAATTAACACAAGACCAGCTGCCAGTAAATTATGAGCGCTAAATATTTAGACAACTTATCCTGTTCACTTAGCAAGGGCTTCCACATTAATGTCTGTGAAGTCGAATTCTGTAATTATATACCAGATTACATCTTCCAGGTTTCGCATCACTATGGCGTTCGGCTTTGGATGGTGGCATTCGACTTGCGCTGCTTATGAGGTCGCATTGATGAATTGTCTGTCCACATTTTGTAATCGCATTAATGTAATCTCTGGGGTCTTCTCAACATCACAATTCATCATCAGCGCCCAATTTGTGTGCCGTGCGTAAAGGTGCACTCGCGTTGTCGACACTGCAGTACGAGTGGCGCAATAACGTGGTTTAGACGCGATTATACACCTGTGAACTTTCGTGGTTTACTAGTGAGCTTGAATTTGGGAGAAAGATTAAAATATTGTGGTTACAAATGTCCGTGTTTGTCTAGTATTTGTCCCCCAATCAGTATACTTGTCCGGAAAACCATGCATACGTCGCATGTGTCACGCTTGGGTGCAAGTATCAATAATATTGGACAGAGTTTGGGTTGCTGATTTACAACACATTTTTCTAGCGTGTGCAGCTCCTACACTGCCATTCTGAAAATAAAGCGGGAAAACTGTGATCTATTCACAATGGAATAAATGCAGATTCAGAGTGTGCTATTTTCGTGGATCCTCGCTTCACACTGCCTGATGCTTGTCTACCATTTGCAGCACAGCGCATGAATCGCCCTGATGTACCCATGACTGAGACAGTGATGTGTTAGTTGCTCACAAAGTTTCCTGAGCTACAATGTTTTATACACAAGCTGAGCCGTTGAATGCGCTCACAGCTCACTCAATCGAACAACTGTTTACTAAGCGACTCGTTTTTCGCACAGATGAACAGTGCTTTCAGTTAATCTGTTCATCCGAGATCGACAGGATAAAAAGGAATCGGTGAGACGAAAATTCCTTGTGTTCAGTTTTGGATTACATTGTCAAGGGATCCCAGATTGCCGTGTGACACACGTCTGGCTTATTGCCACCTGCATTGATGTCTTGCGGTCTGAAAATTGACAACCTAATATCCCCAACGTATGAGGCAGTGCCGACTGCCAATTCACAGTTGGACTGACTTTCGTCAGTGGCACACAGAAAGTGCGACGCATGGCTGTGTTCTGCTGATTTCGTTTCTTTACCAGATTAGGTGTTTTGTTCACGTTAGCTGCATGTGGGTGTGCATGATGGGAAATCCATGTAAGATATTCATTACCACTTTGAGGTGCTGGTGCGCGGACTGCAATTCTGAAGTGCTAAGGAACGCACAACTATCTCAACTCTAGCTATGCCTAAAAGGCAGGTTGTTAGTTTACGCATGAAGGGTAGTTTATTTGTCGTTTGGTATCAGATGCAGAAGCAAGTGGGAATTAATGTAACCAACACATGTGCCCATATGCATGAATCTGGAACCTGTCGTGTGCGTTGATCACCGGTGAGAGTGATCAATAATGCAGCTACGATCACGGTTTTATGATACATACGGACAAACACTCGTTACGCTAGCGATAAAAAGGAGTGCATACATTCAAAACACACGCACGTCCTTCACTTGTATGCACGTGTTTTCACTCGACACCATAACTCTTCATCAGCGCCCAACGTGCGCACACTGCCCACGCGTTTCAGCAAATAGGGTAGGAGTGGCGCAGTAATGTGATTCTGCACTTGTGTCCTGTCATCGTTTGGCACTGTGCGTGAATGTGGGAGGATGAGGTACCACGTGTTTTTTGACTGTTGCTCCGTGATTAGGGTGAAAACCTTTGGGTGACAGGAGAGCGCACTAAATTGCCAACTGTCCAATGGTAGGTGCTGAACTGACTAAATTTCCCTCACCCATCCACAGGGGTGTGAACGAATGCATTGATGGTGGAATGCAGACCAGCTGGCCTGCAGACTGCTGGTTTACCTACTCAGGATAGTATATTCCTTTAACCCAAACCTTTCACTTATATCCTTACAGAAATTTAAACACATTTTCCTCTAACACGGCATTATGAAACACTTTACCTTTCCACTTCGCATCATCAGCATAGCCTTGACAGTTCATCGTTGACAGTCTGAACTGCGAATTTAAAATGGAAAATTTGTGTTATCTGTTTTCAGATCCCAATTTTTATGCTTGTGATTCTTCTAAGACAATGGATACGGCAAGAAACGCGTATCGTATTGAACAAGCTGCTCATACCATTATAGTTCAAGCAATTGGCTCTGAGACATTCTTGCACAGCATAGTACTTTTGTGACGTGTGTGGAGGCTTAATGATGTCGCTAACACTATAGAGAGCCTACGAGTTGTGTTATGCCTGTGCGCGAAGACAGACACCGAACTATGCCCTGCGCATCCGACACAGAGGGACGACCTGGTTTTCAGCCATTATTGGTGGGAGGCAGAGTGGAAAACACAGTGGGCGTTCTCATTTTGCTCTCTCTATTGTAGCACCATTGTTATGGACTGAGCTCGGCTTGTATTGGTGATTTATTGTGGTGCTGGGTATTTGAAAGGAAATAACGCGCTCCGTTCATTTGTTAAGTACATCAAAATAAACCCAAAATGTTACTGCGCACCGTTTCTTGGCATGACTGATTGGAATGACTAGTCGTAGAAACGAACATATTGACAAGGTAACAATTAAACAGGTGGTCAGTTTTACTCGTTCCAGTTCTATTAGCACGGAAACACAAGTGAAATCCTAATCTGCTTAAATTCTGGAACGCAAGCACAAACAAGGCTCAGTATTTTTACATTACATATATAGCTCCGCACGAGTACAGAAAGTGCACATTTGTGAGCAGTGCTCGGTCTGTTCCTGTGATGAGGTTGAGGCCACAAATAGAACTGCACAACCAGAGGCTGCGGTATAACAGTTGGTTCTGCTTTTGTTCTGCAACATACAATTAAGTGTGGGGGGACTAATTGTATAGCCTATATAACTGAAGTTAAGACATTACCCGCAAAATCAGGGGACATTTTTGTTTCCGTTAAATGAATTGATTCCACCAGGCATGAAGAGAGCCAAATACACTACCTGATACCTTTATGATCATTCCTTTCTTAAAAGTTGCAGACCGTCAATCAGTCAATAATAAATTTATCAAGGTAGAGTGAAGACATAAGTTTCAATACGTCAACAATTTGACTGTTCTCCTCAGTCGCATACATAACACAAGCAGACACATATACAGTTATCTACGTGAGAAAATGAGCAACAAATGTTAAAGTGTCAGTGCAGAGCAAGCCAAACTAACGGATTGCTTCAAGAGATTCTGTGCACATAGCGCGTTGACAAAGCTTAATTAGCAATGCCTTACTAACTGCAGCATATCAGATTTATGTTGCGTAAGAACACATTGAACACGGTCTCCTGGGCGCACTTGTTGATGAGTTAGCATGACATGCTTGTTGGTGGAAGAATCCGATCTCTGGTAATTCCTCAGATCCTCTCAGTTTTGTCACATCATCACGTCCTAACAACTTTAGCAAACGTTCAGCTTCCCTCTGAGCTAACTGACGGTCAGTTCAGCCTATGTAGATGTCACCGCAACTACAGGTGAACTGGTGTACGATGTGAGGAGCCAAACGTCTGACGAGATTCTCTGAAGGTTATGAGGAACAAAGCATCGACTGGTATGCATGAGTCTCAACTGAGCGCTCTTGTAGGTGCGCGTTAGGGTTGACGGAAGCTGTATCAGATATCATTTGCCACATTTCCACTTTTGAACAGCAAGAATAAATAAGCCTACATTTTCCTTGCTATTGGTACCGGTGTTTACTTAATGAATAGCCTGCTGTGAATCTGAAGGAAATTCTCAGGATACACAAATGATGATAAGCTCTTTTGCAAAAGTTCTTCTTTAGCTGTTACCAAGTTGCGGCTGCAGAACCATGTCGCTCTATAGATGGAAGACTTTAATACGCCGCGTTTAACTGCGACAGGGGAAGATGGACAAATGAAGGTACTCTCCACTCCAAGGCTGCTGGCTGTGAATGGTGGGCTGCAATCTACCTTAGACCCTTCTCCTATTATATGTAACAAGAACAGCAGAAAAAATGTTTTCCAATGCATGGGATACTGACGGGATGGTGAATCAAATTCAGGATAATCAACCACCGTGTAAACTGGTAGCCGCTGGTAACGACTAAACTGTCCACACTCTGTCTGCACAACTCCAATTTACCAAAGCTTGTAGCAACGCTTTGATATCCAGTCGAGGAAGATATTTACTAAAATGTGACCACAGATGGCTGTCTGTGGCGAAGAGGTAGACCTGTTTATATGCTGTCCTCGCAAACTCAAACCGTGTGTTTAGGTGCACAGTGGAATCATATACCTCAAATACGCCACTGACCGACCCTTAGTAAAAACATCGCGTAACTAATCGAGCGCCTCACTAGGTGGCAATTCTCTGAATAAGTCGCCCAACTTCTTACGTAATTGAGTTCCCCATACAGTGACAACAATTCCAGTGTCCCGGCCAGTTCAAAGAGCTCTGCAGGCAATAAAACGTCAGGAGTTTACGCACCGGGATTAATAGTTTCACCACCCACCAAACAGCGTTGCAATAAGCCAAATTTATTGGTACACTTACTCCGGCATTATGCGTTGCTTGCCTTTCGTAACTTGAGATCGTCCCTCGTTACTAGTGTCTGCGTCCCAGTCGTTTCCATTTGCCTTTATTAAGACTCTGATGCAACCCTGTAGCAACATTTTTCGAGTTTCCTTGACATTTTTTCTTCACAAAGCTGTTTTCAGTGCTTCCGCCTGTAATCCAGAATGGATCTTAACATCGAAATCCAGTTAACCATGTTCATGATTACAATGTAGAACCATTCATCCGGCTGCAGAAATATTAATCAAACTGTCGCTTTATCTTAATAATAACATCGATCGCACGTGGCCAGCATGTACCAACCCCGAACGGTCCATGCAAACCTTGCGGCCAACCCAATATGCCCTTCACGTATACTGAAGAAGTTGGTGTAACTTGGGGTAATCTATAAGGTTCATCTACCATGTTTCGTACATTTGCAGCATCTGCGTTGGTATTCTCTAATTGCTCAGCAAGCAGTGAGTGTGATATCTCAAAGGAGAATTGTCCGCCTATAATTTGTAAGCGCATTGGTATGTGTGTAAGGGACCTCATACTCTTATGGTTCAACATCCACATACCGCGTTTGCGTCGTAGGTAACAGCGCTTCCTGCTTGACTGCGCAGTGCTAGAAGTCGTGAAATGTAATGGTATGTCGACCAGTTTGTAAATGTGCGTCACATACTTTTGCTGGGATGGCTGAACGTGTACGAGTAGGCGGGATGGCATACACTGGTGCGTTGGCTCCAGGGACGTCAAGAAGTATCTTTGAATCGTCTACGCGCTTAGTGTATGCAAAAAATGGGTGTTGGGAACGGAATAGTCTGTTCGAGATAGTGTAGGGGAGAGTTCCGATTTATGACATCCACCATAGTCACTTTACCCGCTGCAGTTGGGAGAAACGCTTTGATCACTGGATGACATATTTCTCTTGACAGAAGTCCATTATCAGGAGTTGGGATTATCTTCATGAATCCCCTGTGACCGCCTCAAGGTAAAAGCACCGTAGGTAGGAAACTAGCAGAGGATGCCCCTATTGTGATCATAACCGTGACAGTCGACTAACGGGTTGACATATTGATTTAGCGACTTTGTGGTTGTGTGCTGTGAGAAAAGTAACGTTCAGCTATAACGGATTTTTGCGCGTTTGATAATTTTTAATGTCTGTGGGAAATGCAGCTATAGTAAATTTTTGCACGAACTCTACACCGCAAATGAATAAAGACGGATGTTTCACCTGTATGTTAAAGCGAAATTATAGGCAGCCAATGTTCTTGAAAAGAGGCACAAATATCATTTGGTCTAGGTGACGCTAAGCTTTGTGCTTTGAACGCTGCATGATGGCGATACACACATAAAGTTTGGTTACTCCATTGATGAATAAGAGCAAAATGCCTGGTTTTACTGCATAGTATTAAATTTTAGTAGTTCCCTAATTTGTTGTTCATATTTAAGCAACAGACCATATTCGAATTTGTGATCGCCTTCTGTTTTATGCTTAATGCAGGGAATATAATTGACGACTGCAAATGATATTTAGATTACAGCTAATGTAGCTGAATGTGAAATCAAAGATCATAACATGTATAATATACACGGTAAAGTAGACTTCGTAACGCACTAGTGCCCATAATATTCTAGGTGTATAATTTTTCCCGTGGCCGGTTCGTGATATTCAATAGGATGAAGATTGCTGGAAAAATACTGGAATCTTTACTCACTCCCTCAAACATCATTGCCATCAAAATGATGTGGTTTACCCTGGACAGGTTGTATCAATTACCGTCGTCAAAATTATAGGGAGGACGGCGCCTTTGCATAAACAGCAGCACGGAGGCGTTTGAGAGGACGGAGTGTAAGGGTGTTTTGCATTAACGTGGCATTCAGTTATCAAATGGAACAGATGCGAAATAAAACTGTGTTTCTTGTCATCCCAACGGATAGTAGAAGAGCCACAAACGGTGCACGTTCTTGGCAGATATTCTTCTTTTTCACAAGATACATGCTGTGCGCACTGACGACTGGTCATTTTTCTCCTCACGCACAAACGTCTGTACGGTTGGCGGCATCCGGTTTCGGATTTGCCTGTCACTGTGGCAAGCCACAGGACGCCTGCGCTTACAGGGGGACCATGGATGGCTTGCGCTGCACCACCAACAGCTACAACCACACACCCCATATCCAGTGTAAACATGCACATCAATCGCAGTCACACCGGGGATATCAAACAACAGCCAATCATTTGAGAGAGAGAGAGAGACAAAGAAAATAACTCGATTAATGCATAAGGAAACGGTGACATAAACCTTAAGTTAATGAGCATATGAAATAAGTTGTTTACAAAGGAATCCTAGGTAAGTTCACGAGGCCAGAAAGTATACTTTACGGAAATGCCACGAACACGAAAATGTTATGGAGATCGAGTACAATTAGCTTAAGCGAGGTGTGCAAGTTAATGGAATAGAGTACAGGTAGACATTTATATGTGAAAGAAAAGCATTTATGCAAAGTTGAAAACCCACCACCTGCAATGAAGAGACTCAGCAAGCAAACACGCGGTCAGTAAATCGAATGCAGCGTACCTACAAACGCTGCGCCGGTTCTGCCTAATTTCTCTGCAGAACCCGTCGTCGCTTCGGTAGTAGTCCCGAGTGGCCTCGCTCATGGCTCACAAAGCCTGCCTGATATCTGTATACATATGTATGTATTCATAGTCTCGATAAACACACGTACTCCTCGCATTCGACTAGCTTTATACACATTGTATTATCAAAACCATTTATGTACAGAAGGTAGGCAGTGTGGACATGAGTAGACAGGAAAATCTGTCTCCGATCACATCGGACGTTCCGAGGGTCTCCAGTTCCATCGTACATAACACGAATAGCGTTACGTTTATTTCAATTCATATTCCGTCAATGTCTCCAGACACACTGCGGGCCGATCAGATATGAAGTCTGCTGACTGGGTGGACTTTAGCCAGCTGGCCCACCGGATTAACAACCTTCACGTCGAAACCGTTCTCCTTATCACCAACCACCTAAAAACAGAATTCCGGCCCAGTCCGAATCCTATGTTCTATACCAGTTCACTTGCACCTGTGTGCGAGATATTTTGGACACGCGACCAGAAGTCTATCAAAACAGATAGCGGAACACTGCCCTGCCTCATTACAGCATGGTACCACCAGAAATGTCCACAGCTCCATCCTAGAACATCTAGTAGATAGTGCACATTAAATAGAAATGAAAGAGGCCTTCAAAATATTGTATGTAGCCGTAAAACGCTGCACAAAATGACTCAAGAAGCGCATACTGGCCACAGCAGGGGCAGTTGTGATCACGCAACTGAAGCTGGAAATGTGTAAACATCCTGAACTTATACAGTTTAACCCTACCCTGGCCTTAGTCTGATATCCTGACTCCTGGCATAATTGTCATTGGTAGTGGGTGCAAATAGACCTAAGTTGCCCCATACAAAGAGAATTTGCCAACGGACAGAATGCCCCTGAAAAAGGAGCCTCGGTACTCCAAACAGTGCAAATTGTGGCGTTTGTTACACGTTACACAAACCGACCGAGAGAGAAAAAAGGTAGTCTAAACAACATAACCAATAGGAATATATGAGTGAAGGCAGAGGATTCGACTTTACTACCGCATGCAAAGCTCCTCAACAGTAAATGCCCTATCAGCCATTCCGTAATGTTAGATTGTTTGGCATAATTTAGAGTTTTACACTAGATAATGTGGGAAAAAGGCAGCACGTGCCGAAATAGCGTTAGTTGTGCCTGCTAGATAAATAGAATCTGTTAGATTGACGCATCCCAGTGATAACGCACGGTGCTGCTAAATCTTGAATCCTTAAAGAATATCCTGTTGATAAATGCCAACTTTTCTGTTTGTTTGAATAGCTGGGAGAAGTGGGTCATAAAAGATTTAGCAAGTCGGATTTCGTGACCACGCTAGCGTTTTCCTCGGAACAGGTCACGTGAGCCTAAAGACCTTCGACCGCTTTGAACTTTTGCTGTTAACATCGCACGGTTTTCCACTCAAATGTAAATTGCGTTGAAACTGAACTCACAAGTGAGCTTGCTCTCTCTGTGGAAAAATGTACCCCGAACTTTGGTGAATGCGAAAGAGTATTGCTGAACTTCATGTCGAAAGCAGCGGCATGCTTCTCCGAAGTGACAACTTAAAAATCCTATTAACAACATTGAAACAGACAGATATGTACCTTCTGGTTGCGTGCCCAGCTTCGTTGCCTAGTTTGCTTATGACACAAAGCTGTCGCTGAACCTGTTCCGTTCAGTTAGGCTGCAGTGCACCGCTTTCAACGTCAACAACGATACGCTTATGTAATCCACACTAACACGATTAGATATATCCGTGCATGTTTATCCAGCATAATATAAGCGAGGTGAAAAGAGACAAGTAACTATGGAGACTTCAATATATTAGTTAACTTGCGTTACATTTGCACTGTATTTTCCATGTAGATTTGCTTGCACGTCAGTAGGCGAGGGCACACAACTAAAGCCTGCTACGTATATAAAACTTTTATAATATATCGTACCGCATTGTTTATATCTATTAACATTCACATATTCTTTTTTCTTGTGCACGTTTTAACAACTCCAAACCAACCGAGTGCATTCACTAGAACGCAACACCATCTGCGAAGGAAAGGTCAAGGTGAACATGAAAAAATCGAACACGATCGCGGAATGCTGCGTAATGCCGACTTCGATTCAGTCTACCGGAGATTCCGAAAGACACCAAATTCACCAAGATTCGCACACTTTCGTATGCGATCAACTATATTCATCACCTTATGGATAGTTTGGATCAAGATGAACTCGGACAATGCACGGCTGAGTAGGTTTAGACAAGTTGCTTAAACGTGAGTTGGACTACCAGTTTTGAGACGTGTACAATCTTGACTGAGTTGGGGCCATACGCCTTGACAAAGCTAGAAATAAATTCTCATTGAAAGGTGGAATGAATTTGGGTTAAGACGCAAACAACTTTATGCAACAAGTGAATTTATGTGTGAGGTTGCTCGAATATGTTGTCAATATGCTACCGCCTCTGGTATTCCTACCCTTGACGATTTACAAGCACCTTTAAACAGTGTGTTTCTGTCCAAGGCCTCTGGCTGAGAGTTAGTACTGCAAGGCCAGAAAATTGACGGAGCTATACGTTATCGGGCGCGTCCCCAGGTTATGGATTAGGGAATACTTTCCTCATACAGGTAAATGCAAATAAGTCTCGTCTGCTTTTCAGGTGAGATGAATAAACAGTCGCGGACAACCAGTTGCAGCATGGCAGAGCATGGGGACTTCACGGCTGGTCAGCTGATTCTACGACAGATACCACAAGAGCTCATACGGCGCTACGTCAAAGCCAATGTGATCGGCTATGGGGTCACTGACCACTCATTTCAGTTCCCTAACGTGACTAGCTATTACAGGGCGGATGAAAAACGTTGCTGTTCACAGGCTTCTGTGTGGACTGCAACTGAACAATAAAAGAGGAATAACCCGCCTGGTTGTCGACGGTCTTCGTATTCAGAAACCTGCGTGAATCGCCTCGCTGCATTGCGGCTCAGGTCTTTAAGACCCAAGGGTCTGCGTGGAGTCCCTTAAGTCAATCATCTTCCTCGGCCTGGGCAACCGGGAAACTCACTACCCACGCAACTCATTAACCAGCATGACCTTTTCACGGATGGCTTCTTTTCCTATTTTGGTTGCTTTTATTTATGTGCTGTGGCACACTGCTATTTGTTTATTGGCCAAGTTTGAAATAAAGTACAATACAAACCGGGCGTATACCGAAATACATCTTGTGGTGTATTAAACGTCAACCTGGTGGATATTTACATGTGCAACTTTATCTTGAAATGCAAGTGAATTTATACAATGTTGGTGCTGTATGTGATAGTGAAGTGTGGAATGTGGGAAAAAGGTGAAGCGTGAAATTATGTATGGACAACAGTTGCGTAGTTCATAACGATGTATGATGGACTGAACAAGTAAAACCGCCGGATCCGTCCTGTATATGTTTTAAGCTAGCACAGAAATCTTGCATAAACATACACGCTGTGGTGTCAAACATTAAAGCATCTTACCATACTAACTATTCTTCCCCAAGTTGTCGGGAACTTCCGCAAATGCGGCAGTTGCAGCACTCTTCTCTGACACAAATGTGCCATTGGCTGCACTGTTGTCATCTTACCCACGGAGCCGCTAATATTTCATGTACCTGCTCGTCTGCTCGGTCACAGTGGTTACGTGTTCCTTAGTGTGCTGCGTAGGTCAATACCTGAATCAACGGAATCATTGTAGCCCAGGCAGTAGCAAAGGAATTCTCCCGCACGCTTTTATTCTCATCTGTACCTAGCGAACTGACATGAAGCCGAGCCACAGTTTAGGAACAAAAGGTTGTTTTGTTAGTGCGCACGAATAAGTTGGTCTGTATTAACTACTTATAACTTCCCCATTCAACCCCGAACATTCCAAAATGATTTACTGCTAGATAGTTTAGCAGGTAGGCATGACCACTGCTTTGTTGTGTTCAATTAGCAGTATCACACAGGGAACAGCTTGTTTGCGATAGTCAGGCCATCGGACGCACAGTGTAATAGCGGATGTAAGTAGTTTCAACTAGCTAGGCCAATATGATGCGGCTCCATTACGCCTGGTCTCAACGTGACATCACTCTGACGTGTGCAATGAAATCCCCAAGTATAAACGTGCTATCAGTGCTTGGTACGGGCTGTTGGATGATGAATAACTATGAGCACATTTTATAATTTGCGCCGTCAGGATAACATGTGATGAGTCCATACGTGGTAGTAAAAGTTGCAGACTTGCCACTATATATATCCACGTATGTGTATATATTACTAGATTTGTCTCATGGATGCCCAATGTTGTTACTCTGCTATATTTTTAGCTTCAGAATGCATTCAAACATGGTACAATTAAGGACAGTGACTACGACAGTTCGTTGGAGAAATGCTAAAGAATATCTTCGAGCGCCTTTATCCAGATTGAATGTATTGAAGTTGCAGCAGATGTATTATATTATTTATTGTTGTACATCTTTCGCTTATTATCCGCACAGTGTTTTGAAGTACCGCAACAGTGTACAAACTAAGTATATTGAAAAAATCCGCTACTGATTTTCTCGGAATCTAAGGTGTTCTAGGCGAATCCACTGCTAAAAGAACAACCGCTTTTTGTGTAACGGTCTAATAACTCCAGTCTCTACAGTAAATTATTCGTTCGGTTTGTAACTGTAGAAAATTTATTGATCTAGTAAGCTGGAGATTCCTGAATTGTTAGTTTGTCATTTTGGCTTGGGATGTTGCATGAATTCAAGGAATTTGTGTTTGTGTGAAATAGAAAAGAAATAAACAAAACTCATATTGTTCGTTGCTGTTTATTCGGTGCAAGCACATTAAAGAGTCAATACTTGTAATTTTGTTGTGCTGGCTTGCATTGCTCTGAATCGGCTCTGCCAACCAGATTGAAAGCGCATACACTATTTCGACGTACCGACGTGCTCCAGCATGGTGTATCTTACATGTATGATATCGAGAGCAATTCAACTAACCTACCCGGCTATCAGTCAAATCGCAAAGTCTTCATCATCAGGAGGACAGATTAATAATTGTGGTAGCAGGAGAGTGCAAATAGACGTTATCTGGAAACCAGAAGGTCATCCATTGGTACTCACTCAACGACTCTTAATTCTAAGCTGTGGTTTAGCTAGATGGAATCCCACTTGCTTATCTTCGTCCCATCACAAATCCAAGGATCAAAAGCCCTTTATTTTGTAGACGTTTAGGCCAAGCTATTCTCTGGGAAAGAGGCCAATATTCTTCAACTGAAAACTAGGGTGACCAGTGACACATTTCTAATAGAAGCAGGAAAATTTTCACAACCAGAGGAAAGTGACACCGATACTACTGAACCATGATTATGCGTGAGATTGATGACAACAACCGCGCAGTTTGTTTGTTCGGTATGAGCTTAGCAACTGATCGGTTCGGTTGTTGTTTCTAAGTCCAACATTTATGTAGTCACAAGGCGAAACAACAGAGGCTGTGTTCGATTATCGACAGGTGGTACGTAACCAGGTCATTAAAATGCAAAAACAAGTAGGTTCGCTGAAACCGAAGCATACCAAGACAGATTTGCGCTGGGAATATATACTTAATAACGTACTTTATCTGCAACTCCTACGATATGTAGGATCTCGTTATATCTTAAGGACATATCGCTTTAACGGGAACCCATTCACATCCGCGGAGACATTGGTCAAAGTATTTTGCTCCAAAGATTGGTTGATTTGTTTCTTACACTCAGAAATTCTGCGGAATGTGCAATGGCGATGTGACTGCAGCGGAAAACAGTCGGTGAAGGATTGTTTATAACGTTTATGTATGTCTCCACTTATTCAACCATGAGATAGTTACTTCAATTACGTGAGTCGCTTGTTACAGACCAGTACTCTGTAACGACTCACCAAGCAAATTTATTCAAAGCTCAATAACCCCTTAAACTTGAGCCATTATTTTCCGCTCTGCATTGCTTTCTTATAGTTTGCCTATTCTGTCCACCACCCATAGTACACAGTCTTTAAAGAGTGACAAGCGATTTTTCTAATAATATGCACAACACTGTCATTCGAACAAATCATTTCCGAAGGCTGTTTTTTAAGTGCCTAGAGAAAGCAATTAATTTACTGTCCTTTCAGTGTTGTCAATTTTATGGTAGCATAGAAGACGTAGAGTACTCCATCACAGGTTATTTTATTAGGATGATAAAGTACTCCAGAATGTTTCTCGACAAAACTCTGTCTTATTTTTGTGTACGAAATGCCTTTGCTATCTGACCACTACCCGCCCAATGTGCTCCTTGTGTTAAAGCGAGTTGACTTGATGGCTTCGGTTTGACTGCCTTCCGAAGTGGGCACAAGGCAAACGGAACACGTGGCTGGGAGCTGCTGGTAGCGTATCTGTTGGAGAACAGATGTTTGGTTTACAGATCTACTTGCAAGTGCGGTGGGATGGTTTGAATTCGTGTTTTCCCACTTGTTTAAGGCATAAATGTGCCGGAAGTATTGAGGTGCATGTTGTAGGTGTTGGGGATGGAACAACCGTCCCTCTACGCCCACCCGTGGTCAAAAGACAAGCTGTTGGCTCAGGTATGACTGTTCATTCATTTGTACTTTGCCGTAAAATACAACATCACAAGGAGGAAAAGATGTTCCGGAGCGTTTACTATCATGCGTACAAGCCTCTTGATGGCATTCAAAAAGTAAGTCCGTTCAAAATAATTCACACCAAAGTGAAATGCTCATCTGTAGCATCACCATATTATCCACATAAACACAAAATTTACTTGTCTACCCAATTTTCCGGGGGTTGGTGAACACGAAGTTTGACTGCGTCTTTTCATCGCTCAATGAACGAAAATAAAATCGTGTACGGTAGGTGGTGTAATGTATCGGCGAGTCGTTTTGTAAAAATACTTAACATGAGTGCAGAAATGAAAAGTTCGAAACATCGTGCCACTGCTGACAAATTCGAAGGGGAAAATAATGCCGGCGGCATTCCAACTGACTGTATTTGTTGACCAGTATTATCTGGCGACCTTTCAACTGTTTTTGTGGCTCTCACAGGAAGTGTTGTCAAACGTGACCAAGGTGTCTCGTTATCTGGTGCACCAGAATGAGGTCGCCTCGTAGAAGCCGATAACTTCCGCTTCACACTTCTAGGAAATTCAGTCGCAGATGGTAGGACACGTCAGCTAATCCCATCATTTTACCGGTTGCCTTTCGCTGTGAGGTCTCCAGTCCAATCTGAACCGCATACCCTACGGAGGGCCTCGCACAAGTATTGCGTATTTGAGGGAAGATGGAGGGCTCGTACGGTCGGAATACCCTGCTCAAGATACCCATATGTTATTTAGTGAATTTCGATTCCTTCAATAACTGCGCCGAAGAGCTGATGTCGTCTAGCATCACCACATCAAGTGGTGCTCCTGTGAAACGGTTTACAACATGTCGTCTTTAAGCTTATGTACATTAATGGGTCGGTGGCCTACGTTTACAGTTTCGCACATGTCCGCGTTGAACCTTAAATAATTTGCCTTTGCCCCTTTGAACGCGTGATCTACGTAGCATTGCGTTCTATCACGATCTTCCTGACGGCCGATCATCCGCCATATCTTCACGTCACCGACAAAAGTTGGTAGTTCGATGTATGACACGCAAAAGTGCTTTGATAAAGAGAAAGAATGCGCTCGCCCCCATTACTGACACTTGTGGAACATAGCAGTCCGCATCAAAAGTAGCAGAAAATGAGGCCCGTACACGAAATTGAAATATCCGTTGAATAAGAAACTCCCCGATCCATCAAAGGATTGGGTTCCAAGTTCCATAAGCTTGCAGTTTTTGCAGAAGTCTGCCGTGATCTAATCGGTCGAAGGCTTCAGAAAATTAGAGATGGATAATAGCACTGCCGGTCCCACTATTGTCTGCATCCGTCCAACTACCGCACAACCAGTAAGTTTGTAGTACATGACCGGTGCTGATGGCAGCCGTGTTGCTCCGGTGTTTTGATGTCGGAACTACAAGTTGGATCAATTGTTTCTAAACTATGATGGACTTCATCACGTTTAAGAGCACCGGGAAGAATATTCGTGAGTAATATTTGGCGGGCTCTGAAAGGCTACAACCCTTGAAAATCATTGTAGTGCAACTCTGCTTCCACACGCTGCGAACCCGCTGTTCATCAAGGCACCTCCGGAGAAATTTCTTTATTGACTCAGATAACCTCACAGATGCCATCTGCAATGATTTTGGTGGAATGTAATCAAACCCGAGGGGAACTAGAAGTACGTGACGATAGTAGCTTCCTCAAAACGTTATCAGAACTAAACGTGACGTGTGTAAATACAGGCGCCTGAGGGATTAAGACAGGTATGTGGGATTTGGCGGTGGTGCGTCAGAACATTGGAGCATATTTTGGCCGTAGAATGTTGGCTCTGTACTCAGCGGTTTGAGCACATGCATTTGCAGATGAGTGGTGAACACGCCGCTCCACGTTCCGGAGAATGTTTACAAATATATCTGAACAAATCCTATCCGCTGCACCCTGCTGGTGTCCCAATTTGTCCTCACAGAAAAGTGTGGTACAATGATCACGATGCACAGCATGGTTGCTCTTGTTTTCACGTCTACGGTTCGCCCCGTACACACGCCACGCTGCTTCCTTGAACGCCATGCATATTTGGGTTCTGCTCCTAGTGAATAACTGCTCTCTTGCAGAAGGAAGGTGCATTTTTATCGATGGGGATTTAATCATACCACTGAATTTGCCAAGAAACACCATCTAAGCACTTTCAATGGAACAGTTTCCCGATAACTCCCAGATGGCATCACAACAAGTTCTGTTATCATATCGTGGTGTGTGCGTTTTCGAAACAAGTCAATATAATTTTATGGATATTCCAGATAACACACAACCGCATTGTTAGACGGTCACTCAGCCTCAGTGGGCTGTCCATCGGTTGCATAAGCATAGGTAGCATAAGATAGAACTCAAACAACGCGAAAGTGCTTACCATGCTAGGCAGGAAGCATGAAGAGCACGCATATCATCAAGCAGTGTAGTACCGGACGCTGTCTCGCTGAGGTAGCACAAGCAAAAATTCCCTGTTAGATTGCTTTAATTGCAACACTGATAAGTTCATGGATCAACGTCCCACCTAAATTTATTTGCACTTTCGACAAATATCACTCTCATATTCTCGGATAATGGCCTGGTATTTTGAGTCCCAATGACTTGAGGGAAATAACGTATGCATCGATTGTCTGTCTAACTCCCGCAACGCAAATGCCTCAGCAATACTAAAATGTTCCTTTTCATCTGTTTCACTGGCTAGAGTTAACGCAACACCAACAGCAGAGTGAAGTATTTCCGTAGTGTCTCTTGTTCAACCTGG
The DNA here is from genome assembly GCA_944474145.2 of Dicrocoelium dendriticum. Lineage (NCBI taxonomy): Eukaryota > Metazoa > Platyhelminthes > Trematoda > Plagiorchiida > Dicrocoeliidae > Dicrocoelium > Dicrocoelium dendriticum. The sequence goes on along the minus strand of OX104064.1, from coordinate 209,801,189 downwards.
TTAACACCGAATGCTTATTCATCTAATGAACGGTTCGGGTCACGAGCCCGAAGTGTCCATATAACATCTTTCTTTGGACGCATGTGTTAAACTGTAGACAACTGGGCGGCTACATACTACCAAATCATCCACATCATCATCACATCATCAAGCACAGATGATTAAGCTGCAAATTTGTCGGTTGCTCTTTTGTTTCTGACATGCATGCCACCAAAGTTACACTGATAATTTTCGCTTACATCAGCGCTCTATGCACCAACTCCGTCGTTGTTCTAGTAGTGAAATGTTTATATTCAGTTGCTGGCGATACCGCGAACTTGGCTTTTCCTTAAGCACACTACAGTATCTACACACGATATATCACAAGTGCTTTAGTTACTATTACTCGTAGTTTACAATAGCTAAATGATTGTAGGGATCTGTGTGGAAGTACTGGTAACTACATATTTATGGATTGCTGTTGAATCTTTTCTCTTGCTCATGCTGTCCAGGTGTGTGGTCACACACTCCTACCGAGAAATTAATAGTGTAACTGTACCATGGCTTTTCGGAACCCTCGAAATGACTTCATTTAACAATCATGGTGTGCTGTCAAGCCGAGACTGCTAAATCCGTCGCTTAGCTCCAGAACTTGGTTCCATTCTCAGATCTCTCAGATCTGAGCATTTCGTACCACATACATTCATTTGATAATTCAGATGGACATACACTGATTTGTTTATTGCGTGTGATTTGAACAAATACCAACCAAACAAACGTTAGCAATATTGCAACGAACAGAGCGCAGTCCATGGACAAATGACCCTAACCCGAACAAAAGGCATGATGGTTTCAATTTCCTCGGTACTGTCCAAAGAACTTTATTTGTACACAAGAAAAGACCACCTCAGAATATCAAACCTAACATAAATAAGTAGCAGAGCATGAGCAACATAGTTTCCGATGAAAGAAATTGATCTGGGAGCAGTGACTGTAATTGTATATTTGGTCCTGGAGAAAAGGTTAGCTTAATGGTGGATGTTTGTGAGTAGTGTAAAGTTCGAAGACATGTGTTAAAATTTGCGCACCTAATCGTCAGCCCTCGGTAGCTCAGGTGGTAGAGCAACGGACCGGAAATTCGTGGACCGGGGTTCGACTCCCCGTCGAGGCATATTATTGTGCGTGAATTTTAATCGTGGCTTCTAATTTCTTCGAAAAGGTTAGCTGTCGAATATCGATATTACTACTATTCCACACGTCTTTCAGATGGCACTTATTCGTTTTTCCCAAACGAGTAATCAATCAGCAATGGCAATTGTTGCTTTCAACTAACAGGTGATCAAGATACGGCGATAGAAGTCCGGACACCAGAGAAGATATATCGACACACATAAATTAGTGCAGCTGCAGTCACTTTTGCGTTAGACACAATTTGATTCACATGTCGCAAGTCTATGAATGCAGGTAAAGTATATGTTTGATAAAAATAAAGGAAGCGTCATCAAATCACTAGGTTGTAGCATACAACATATGTTTCGCTGAAAAAATGGAGCATCGCGTTTCGCTCGAAACGCACTTTGGATATTTTTGAGAAATGCTGCAACAGAGGTATTTCACTTCAACATGACCAGTGCAGCTTCACGAAAGCTTGGCTTCGGCGATCCTGCGACTCGCCTCATTGATATGTTCAAGCGTTTCCGAAGAGCAAATGAATGAGGATGAGTGACAGCCAAATTGCATTAAGCAATTTGCTTATGTTTCGTTGTGATTTTGTCTTCATAATTTGCGGCGGTTTGAGGTTATTTTATGCCATCCTTCCACGTCCTTTGAACAACCTGTGACTTGAGACACATATTTATCAGTGATCACTTTGCTGTTACAGTCCCTTATGTGTAGACCATGGTGAAATTTGCAATGATTGATGAAGCGGAAAGGATTATTTCCATATAGTGAAATGCATTTCGGAAAATCTCATTCCTGTGCTCAAATATTTGTGGACAGCGTCATCGAATAAGCGCTCAGAGGTGGCTGACTGAAGCACTAATTCTAACGGTTAGTATTCGCCTCAAACCTATTTGTAGAGCACCATGTAGAGACAAGCCCGATCAGAAAACGAAATCTGAAGGAATCAGCAAGAATGGCGGGCACATAGTTCGTGGAATGATATTTTCTGGCAATTTCATCGGAAATGACTGCATCTACCACATCTTGGCGGCTAAATTAACGGACCTTCTGCCAATAAAAAGAATGCAACAAGCTGAATATTTCAGTCCAAATTTCACACTATAACTTAGTTCTTTATGCCAATAAATAATGTTACTTCAACATAAGACCGGCGCGTTAGTATTTGATAAAGCATTACCTAAGCGGTTTTACACTTGCACCGCAATAGGAACCGGGTAGTTTGATACCGGAAAAGTTAGGCGCGCATTCTGTTGTCTAGGTAGAACGGTAAAACAATCATCAATCCTCAGTGTTTAATAGACCACTACAAGTGTCAAAGTTAAACTACTAGAGATTTAAGGTTTCGGAATATTTTCATTTCAATAAAGTGAAACTGTCAATGACTGTCGAAATTGTCAACAAAACAACTTGCCAAAATATAAAGTTTACAGTGGTGCACTAGCAGAGGTTTACCAACCATCAGCATTGTATCAGGCAAACTCACAGACTTGAAGCTTCTCTCCATATATAGGAATGAAACTTGAGAGTGGGCTGAATTACCCATAATTTTGGTGAAAGCACAGCAAGAGAATTGTGTTTGTACATTGTGTACGAGGATATCCAAGCAATACAACTACCTGTACTTTCAGCTCGCTGCAAAATAGGACCTATCAATTTGGTTATATGAAATGAAATATTGAATGAGTTTTCGCAATTGCGAGGGTTTATGGATTTACAATTGCGGTGAGGAGCATGCTGAAACCGTCTGGGGCGGGAAAAGCAGTTAATACGCCACTGTACACAGGCCAACCTATAGTATTTGGAATATCTTCAAATCAGAAATGTGATGGTGCCACCAAGACCATGAATTATCAGATCCGTGTATACATAATCTGCAGTACTGAAACTACAAAACTGGTGTTAAAATAATTAAGCGAAACAATAAATCGTAGAAAATTTTTTAGTTGGAAATCAGTGCCATCAAATAGGAAACAGCAGTTACTGCTATGGAACTAACCCCGTAACTTTGCCAAGTCGGTGTCAGATTGGGATGTTCTAGGGACGCAGCGAAACGGAAAGTTGGAACACTAACCAGCCGCGCAGACAATTCCCGAAGCGTACCTCATTATGTGCAACTGACAGTAGATCAGCTTTGAGGGCAATGCAATCCTTGGCAGAACTTTCATCATTTGGTTAGTAAACCGCACCATAAAATTCTATTATCTCGGTGGATCGCATTAATAATATCTATTACTTTGTATCTTTGGCATAGATTTTTACCTCAAACAAGTTGCCACATATCCGGAAGGAGCAAATTTTCGTCGGCTACATCAAGATTCAAAATCATAACCTTTAACCTTGTCGGTTTATGCAATATTTCTTGGGTGATAGCGACGGAACTTAAGAATTTACAAGATAATTGTTATATATCAAAGATGTCCTCCACTACCATGTAAATTACGAGTCCTGTAAAAGATAGCGTTAGCAATTTGCGGTGAGGGGTTATCACAAGCCACGGTCTGTCTGGCACTGTGCGTGAAATGTGTGTGGAAAAATGTACATTTTAGAAGGCGAAACAGAGACTTGCGTGTGTGTACCCATTACAGTTGTCTGCTTTACGTGTCGGTGTTCTTACTTACAATACGCACAATATTTGAAGAGTAACAATCGGTTTTTCGAAAACATACTCTGCCATTGAGTTTGAGCGCAGTACCATTCTTTTAACCAACCTTTGTCGAAGGCACTTCATCAAGTGTGATTTGGAAGCAAATTATATATATATATATATATATATATATATATATATATATATATATATATATATATATATATATATATATATATATATGCCCCATGCTGCGGCTGATGTTGCATCCTTGATGCTTCTTCACCGTGACCTTGTCAGCGTGTGCGTGCTAATCGTGCAATCCTGTGCTCTGTGTTTAATTGGACGTATCCCTTCAAATTCTTGTGCCACGTCTTCGGAAGTACGCTCAATCGATTCGGATCACTGAGCTCTATCCAACGGCGTCTATATTTTTGAAGTAAGTCCAACGACACGCTACTACACCACAAACTAAGTCTTCGGAAGTCTATTCACCAAGGCCAACTTGAGTAACTTTGCTTATTTGAGTTTCATCAGTACCTTGGGATACCATTCGACAGACCTTTTTTAAGACTGTCAGACAATATATAACTTAGTACTGTGCACCAGTTTATACCATAGATACAAGCATTTTTGTCATCTCACCTTACCACCATATTTTTACGTGCATTTCACTGCACAAAGCCTGTGTGATTTTGCATACCCGTGCGCCTAGTGACGCACCACCACCAAACCCGCTGACCGGAGCAGACAACAGGCAGCCCAAACGACGTGATCAGCGCAATCTAAAAGTGCATACCGACCATTGATCCATGGGCCGGAGAAGTTTGTCAACCGGGAATTCAGTGAGCAACAAAGCTAAGGTCAACCGGGGCTCAGACAAGCAGGGAACTGAAATCCGCTCGAAAATCACGTGTTCGTTCTGTGCCAATTCATATGACGCGACAAATGTGAACATTACACTTAACGATGCTAACAGCGTATCGACAGATAGCTTGTGGTTTTGTGACATATGTTCAAATAGTCCGATAATTAAGATTGTTCAAAAACTAACGATAACGTGTGAAGCATTGACTATTACGTCTGCAGACCAAAAGGAACTGATCGCAGCATTGGGAGGGAAAATTTCAGAACTCGAGTTGCAGATTAGTGCATTACGTAGCCCGAATCCCCGACCTGTTAAAAGGCAAAAGCTCTCTAGCAAAAGTGCTACCCAGTCCATCGAAAGGCAAACACCGTTAGTGAAAAACAGCAGTGAAAACAGGCCGCTTGAACGGTACCCCAAGTCTCACGTAATGCGCCAAAGCATGCAGAGTTACGCACAAATTGCATGCTCACCGTCAGTAGCTGGTCAACAACAATTGACCCCTACAGATAGCGCAACCAGCGGCGTTGCACGTAAAAATTCTTGCTGTAGCCTTGGCGTATTGTCCACGGAAGACAAGCCAGACACCCCCACTCGACAAACCTACGCTCACAAGGAACTGCAGAACAAACAATTACTATGCAACCAAAAGGCGATGACAGTGATATGTTCAAACGTCCCAGAACCCACTAGCGAATCGCTAAAAGGTAGACAAGCCGAGGACCAAAACCGGTGGGCTGAAATAACCAGCGCACTCGGACTGAAAATTCTCCCAACTGGTCTTACACGCCTTTCACGAAATCCATCATCTCCACACTTAGGGGAACCTCGGTTACTGCGAGTAACGTTTAGCAACACGTGTGACCTGGAAGATGTTCTCTTAGCAAGCCACATGCTAGTGAACTCTTCTGTCAGTGCTCGCATTTTTCCTGACAGGCCATGGGCAGAAAGACAGAAGCATAAATCCAACCCTAGTTCATCACGTCAAAATGAGATGAAGAAAGTGGTATTGGTTCATGGTGTGCCAGAATTGAAGCATGACGATAGCAGTGAACGACAGAAGCACGACATCGAAGAATGGCGGTACATCGCAGAACTATACGACATGAAGAATGTCGTGGCTTTTGGCGTCACCCGTCTAACTGCTTCCACAAACTACCAAGGTAGCTGGCCACGAATTTTGAAAGTTACCTTGGCTGCGCCTGAAATGGTATCAGTGGCAATCCAAGCATGGCATGACAAAAGGAAACTTGGGCCACCAGAAGTACGGTTAAGACCATTTCTTCAATTAGCACAGACCTCAGACACATATGAGCCAGCCTCAACTGTACCCATCTCAAACCAGCCAACTGTGCAAACAACCGTTTCAAAAAACTTCAGCAGACCGGCACTATTTGTGCCGGTCACTCACAGCGAACCGAGCTCCTGATGCGTCAACAAATAAAATGCTGCTACACCAACACTCAGGGGTTGTACTCTAAGCTCTCGGAGCTGCGCCACCGACATGAAACGACAACTTGGGACCTCATAGCAGTCACTGAAACTTGGCTCTCAAACGACATACTTGATCCGGAGATTGAACTCAGTGCGATGTCAGTCATACGAAATGATCGTCCATCTCGCGGGGGCGGTGTTGCTCTCTACTATCGAGATTATCTGAAATGTGAGGCACTTACCGAAAATTCCCTCGTTATTCCCGACGCACTATTTTGCCGACTGCACCTAGCAGGTCGAGATGTTGTTTCACAGAAGAAGAGTGATGCTTGCCTCTTAGCAGTTATTTATAGACCTCCGAACTCATCAGCAGACAGCGATAACATTCTGTTAAACGCCCTCCGCTATGCTGTTTCACAAAAGTACTCTCACTATCTTATAATGGGTGACTTTAATGTTCCTTCAATAGCATCAGTGTCCCCTAATGGGCCATCATTTAAATCGAAACTCCTCGAATTTATGGATATGGCAGTTTTGTATAACCATGTGCATCGACCAACCAGACATCGCGGTTCAAACAAGCCATCACTCCTGGACTTAATCCTGACTAATGAAGAGTTGATGGTTGAGTCAGTAGCATACGATCCTCCACTGGGCCGTAGCGACCATTCAGTCCTAACATTTGGTTACGTATGTTATGCCAGTATTGTTGCTACAGAAAGTGAGACTCAACGAACTATTACGGACTATTATAAGCTGCGCAGCTTAGCAGCAACCGTTGACTGGGACCTACAGACGCACAGCTCAGCGAATGACGCGTGGAATGAATTGAAAGACAAAATTAACTGGGTCATACAATCAGCATCGAAGGTTGTACCATTACGAGCATCGCGCCGGACCAATACGTGGATCCGGAGCAGAACACGTAAATGGATCAACAGAAGAGATGAAAACTGGAGGCAACATTTGCTAAGCCCATGTGATATCACATGGCAGGATTACAAAGTCATAAGAAACTACTGCACGTCACTCATTAGAGTCGATAAGTACGAATGGCAGGAGAATATGGTGCTGAAATTTACGAGTAACACCAAACTGCTATACAGATTTGTGAATGGCAAAAGAAAGGTCAAGCCCGGAATACCACCACTCAGGACAGCCAATGGCCTAACAACTACTGCTGTGGATGCCGCGAATGCTCTACTCTTGCAGTTTGGCTCGGTAGCTACAAATGTCATGGGACCTTCGCCCTATCAACTCCCAACAAATGTCGTTGGCTTATCCAGCGTCACGTTTACTCCAGCAGCTGTTGCAAGCAAACTACAGTCTCTCCGGGAGTACAGTGCCCCTGGAATCGACATGATCTGCCCAAAAGTACTAAAAACCCTTGCCCCCACCATAGCAACACCACTTGCAACCTTTTTTCAGTGTCTGCTTAACTCCCATACACTCCCATCTGAGTGGAAAAATGGAATTATCACTCCGATATATAAAGGTGGTAAGCGTTCGGATCCTGCTAACTACCGACCTATTACTCTCCTTCCTGTTTTGTCAAAAGTTATGGAATCGGTAATCGCAGATGAACTGACGCGATACTTTGAAAGTCAACTGATAATTTCTAATGCCCAACATGGGTTCCGACGCAGACGATCTTGTCTCACCAATTTGCTGATTACTCGGGACTTATGGACCAGGGCGGCTGATGAAGGAGTCCCCATAGATGTGATATACCTGGATTTTTCTAAAGCATTCGACAGGGTCAATCACTTCTTTCTCCTCCAAAGGCTTGCTGCCTACGGTATCAACGGTTCCCTGCTCACTTGGTTGGAAGACTACTTACACGACAGAGCAATCAAGGTAAGAGTAGCTGACACCTATTCCGAAAGCCTTTACGTCTCCAGTGGTGTTCCACAAGGATCCGTCCTCGGCCCGCTACTATTTTTAGTCTACATCAATGACCTTCCAGCAGACATTCTATCTCCAATGCAAATATTTGCAGACGACGCTAAAATATGGAGAGCTATTCGCTCAGCATCCGACCATGTCTACCTCCAGGAAGATCTGACCCGGATTAACGAATGGGCAGAAAAGAACCAGCTCCCACTGAACGCTGCAAAGTGCCACCTGCTGACGGTGCACAACAGCTTCGTTAACACATACCTTTTGGGGCAACATGTCATGCAACACGTGACTAGTGAACGCGACCTAGGTATAATCGTGCAAGAGAGTCTTGGAAATTCGCTCCAGTGTTCGAAAGCAGCAAGTGTAGCGAACTTGAACTTGAGACTTTTGAGGCGAGCTCTCGGCACTTTTGAGCGACAGCTAGTACCATTGTTGATTAACTCCTACATTCGTCCTCATGTTGAATATGCAATTCAGGCCTGGTGTCCATGGTTAAAACGAGACATCCGCCTCTTGGAACAGCCCTAAAGAAGAGCCACAAAAGCAACGCGTGGACTATCCGGTATAAGTTACGAAATGCGTCTTCGTGTACTCGGGGTGTTCTCATTAGAATACCGACGGCTTCGCGGTGATCTTACTCTCACATACCGGATATTAACCGAAAGCGAGCATCCATGTACATCGCTGTTGACTCTAGCCCCATACAAACAAAACCGAGGCAACCACCTGAAACTAATGACGCAACACTCTCGCTTGAATTGTAGAAAGTATTTTTTCTCACTTAGAATCTGCTCTCACTGGAATGCATTACCAAACTATGTGGTGAACGCACCAGACATGACGACATTCGAAAGACTCTTAGATTTTCATCTTAGTGATAAACGATACACAACACTTTGTTAAAGTGCAATGATTTAACCACTGATACTTTACGTTCCACGTTGGAACATTTTGATTTTAATTTTCTTTTGCATATCCATCCTGTGGGTCTTGTAAAGTTATGCTTTTTATCCCATCATACACCATTGAACCATTGCTCGGTACTCAAGCTTCCCGAATGCCGCTGCCGCCTTCGACACGCGATTACGCAACTCAACGTGTAGTTGCTGATCAGTCGACATCACACTCCCAAGGTAGCAGAAGCGGGAGGTGGTTTCCAATACTTCAGCACCAATGCTGATTGCGGCAATATTGAAGATTGCACCTCCGGTGAAGGCTGAAAGAGACAGACAGTTTTGCTTGTGTTGATGGTGAGCCCGAATTTGGCCGCTGTCGAAGCCAGAGCACTAGTCATGTGCTGCTACTCATCCGCGCTGTGTGAAAACAACGCACAGTCGTCAGCAAACAGCAACATACGGATAGTTGTCTCACAGACTAGAGTTCTCGCACCGAAACGACGGATGTTCAGCAACCCACCATCAATACGGTGCTCCACACGAACACCGTAAGCACAAGCCGCATCAAAAGCACAAGACAACATTGCATGAAGATAGATATTAAACAGGGCAGGAGCTAAGACACAGCCTTGCTTCACACCAGAGACAACTGCAAAGTCATCGAGGTCTCTCCACTCAGCTGCACCCTCGCTCGCATACCACTGTGCAGACATTCAATTAAACTTACAAACTTACGCGGGCAACCAAACTTACCCAACACCAGCCACAATGCCTCGCGGTTCACCGTATCAAATGCCTTGGTGAAATCAACAAAAAGCGAGTACAAAGGCTGGTGTCGTTCTCTGCACTTCTCTTGCAACTGACGAGCCGCAAACACCATATCTATAGTGCTGCGACCCGAACGGAATCCACATTGCTCTTCCGCCACGTTTGGTTCCACAACCTGACTCACGAGGCGATTGAGCAGGATTCGGGCAATCACCTTGCCCACACAACTCAGCAAGTTGATGCCACGATAATTCGTGCAACATTGCTTGCTACCTTTGCCCTTGTACAGTGGTAGCACAAGGGCATCCTTCAGCTCAGGAGGCACCTCCTCCTCAATCCACACGCGTTGCACCAAGTGGTGCAGCGCAGTCAACAACGCGGTCCACCGTGTTTCAATACTTCAGGTGGGATCCCGTCCCCTCCGGCACATTTGCCGTTTCGCAGCTGAGCAAGTGCTCTCTGCGTCTCATCCAGTCTCGGCGTATCCGCCAGATCCGCCTTCACATCGTGCTGCTTCAGGCCATTCAATGTAGGCCAGTCGATCTCTGAACGGTTGTTCAAGAGACAGTCAAAGTGTTTCCGCCAGACTCTGCATTATGTCTGCAGTCTGGGTGCAGGTAGCGCCTGAACTACCATCGATCAGTGTCCTCAGCGGCTCCAATCTCGGTCCATACACCGCCTTCAAGGAGTCAAAGAATTCCTTGTGTTGGCGGCGTTCGGCGTAGCATTCCATCTGCTTCGCCTTCTCCGTCCACCATGCATTTTTAATGCGACGGAGCTCTCGGGTCAGTCGCCGTCGAAGTTTGCGAAACTGACTACTCTTCCCCAAGTCACTGGGGTCTGCAACATGTGCAGCAAATGCTGCATTCTTCTCTGACACCAACGCGTCAATCGTCACATTGTTGTCATCAAACCAATCAGGCCGCTTACAGTTTGCGCGCCCGATGGTCTCCTCCGCAGCAGCTGTCACCTGGTCGCGAATGTGGTGCCACAGGTCGCCCACTGTGGCTATACAGTCCACATCACCACACAGGCGAGCAGCCATCGCCTTCTCCAGCTCAGTACGTTTCGCCACAGTACCGAGGGAGAGAATGTTAAATTTACGCCGATTCACGGCGGGAGTGCAATACATCGATTTACGAAAATATATGTACAGTTTGGTCCGAACCAATTTGTGATCAGTGCCACACTCAGCTTCACGCAGTACACGTGTCATGCGCACTTCACGCATATCACGCTGACGTACGATGACATAGTCGAGCAGGTGAGCGTGACCACTCCGTGGGTGCGTCCAAGTTGCTATATCACTCGCACTCAGTGCAAACCGAGTGTTCGTGATCGTCAGGCCGTGAGTGGCGCACAGTGAGAGCAGCCTGTCACCGTTCGCATTCGCTGAACCAATGCCATGCGCACCGATAACATCTGTCCACGCTGATGCATCACGCCCAACGCGCGCGTTGAAATCACCCAGCAGAAATAGTCGGTCGCTCTTCGGCACAGACCGTATCACGGAGGATAGCTCAGTGTAGAACTGATCACGCGTGTCATCAGGATAACACATGGTCGGACCGTACGTGCTTATGAAAGTAGCAAACTTACCTCTTCCGAGTCGTAGGCGAACAGTCATCAGCCGCGCGCTGATGCCCGTTGGTTCACCCACCAGCTGGCCATTCAGGCGATCGGATATTGCAAATCCCACCCCATGTTCACGTGGTGCTGAGGCGGCGTTCCCCACCCAGTAGAATGTGTAGCCAGCACCTGCTTCATGTAACTTACCTTGCTCAGCGAGCCGAGTTTCACTGAGCGCCGCAATATCGATGTGGTAGCGCGCCAGCTCCATCGCGACCAGTGCAGTGCGTCGCTCCGGGCGCTCGCTCGAGTTCCGGTCCAGTGTTGTGCGCACGTTCCAGCACCCGATGCTGAGTGCTTTGCGCGCAGGCATACGATTGCATTGGTGGGCAATCGCACGCAAGGTGGTCGTTGTGCTTCGGAGGTTTGCTTGAGGAACTCCACCCGGAGACTTTGGCTCAATAGCCTGACCCACAAGGCAGTGGGTGGTTTGGAGGTTTGCTTGAGGGACTCCACCCGGAGCCTTTGGCTCAATAGCCTGACCCACAAGGCAGTGGGTGGTTTGGAGGTTTGCTTGAGGGACTCCGCCCGGAGCATTTGGCTCAATAGCCTGACCCACAAGGCAGTGGAGAGCAGATCCAGCTCGGGAATGTGATTGCAGAGACAGATTGGGATCTGCTTGACGGCCGTCACACGCAGCCTTTGAGGTTCTGGAACAGTTATCATATGTTTTGCGACCGTAATTGGATACGCACCTGCGACCACGGCCAGACGCAGGTGGGTTTTTGGCGGATTTGCACCAATTTGACCAGGGGCTGCCTGGCTTGAGGCGGGCAGTAGCAAACCATTGAACACCCGGAGGTGTCCTCCCACCGTCAGAGACAATGCGTGGCACTCGTGCTCTACGCCAATCGAGCATTGAGAATATCACCCGTAACCTGTTGTCTCCCATGGCTAGGTTTTACGGGAAGTGGGCCATCGACCACTTCCTAACCTCCGGAGAGGATGGACTAGGATACTGCCAGGGCGCCCAATCCTGACAGGAGAACGACTCGGGTCCTCAGCCAAAGCCTTCGATTAAATGAACACCCGAAAGGCATCGGGTCTAGCACATGGTCAGTTAGCTGACTCATGCGGATTGGTGTCCTGGATCTTAGCAGGGAGAAGGGCGAAACCTAACTCCCACCCAGCGGTCGCCACGTGGAGGCGCCCAGGACATGAGACTATGGCGCAGCAGTAGCAGCAGTGGGTAGACCATCTGTCAGGATCTAGCCACCACCAGCCTCAGCGCACCATAGGCTCTCCCGCCGCTTTTACATATACATATATATATATATATACATATATATATATACATATATATATATATATATGCTGAGGCTGATGTTGCATTCTTGATGCTTTTTCACCGCAGTTGGGCTAAACCAACTTACACTTAAACTAGGTCTTTTTAAGCTGGCTAAATTTCATTCCACTTTATTTGGTTTGTTCTGCCTACCTGAATACTCTTCTATTAACTGGCCACGTTGCTTACGCTAATTGCGCTTATCTTCGGTAACTTTGTTGCGCTTGTAGCATTTTTAACTAACTTGTGGACATTTCTTACTTATCGCGGATTCGTTGCTAACCAACATACTTCATATGCTAATTTAGGGAAGAGTTATGTCTGCATAGCCGTATTCTTTAAGAGATATATTTTATTTGTTACTCTTATTTCAAGTGATTGGCTGTTTTTTGACATCCCCGGTGTGACCGAGCTTGACGTGCATGTTGACAAGTTGCCTACCTGTCTATTACCCACTGCCTCGTCCATACTGGCTCCAGGAGACAGTTGGTCATTGCTGGAGGGGACGGGATGCACGGTCCTTGTGGCCGTGCTAGGCTCGAAGAGTGGTTCCATGCCCTCAGTGCGGAGCGGACTACGGTCCAGCCACCGCCTTGTGTGCGCTTGATTTCCCAAATACAGCGTGCGTGTTTGCCTGTGAAGGAGTGTGTGCCTTCTCCGTTGGTGAAACGTGGCTCCCATCCACATGCCTCGCGGTCTTATTCCTTCGCGTTTACACTGGATATGGGTTGTGGTTGGAGTTGTGGGTGATGCAGCGCAAGCCACCCGTGGTCCCTCTGTAGGCGCAGGCGTCCTGTGGCTGGCCCCAGTGGGAGTCAAATCCGAAACCTGATGCCGCCAACCCTATATATATATATATATATATATATATATATATATATATATATATATATATATATATATATATATAAGTAATAGAATAACTCTAACGGAACGGAACGCCGGACTTGTGCATCGAAGGACGACAACCGAAGTGTCACGCACGCGTACACTACGAGGTGAGAATCAGAGATCGATTTCGATGGTCATGTGCTTCTCGAACAATCCAAACTCAGACTAGCGGCTAGGAGATCGATCACTCAGACTCACGGACACTTCGTACGCGCCACACTGCTAAGCACACGCGCAATGATGATGTCACCTCGAGTGGTGACGAAACGTTTGCAGTCCACCTTCCGAGCTCAGTGAACACTCAGTCCATCAACTTCATCAAGTGTACGGAGAGCGCAGTTGATTTATTTTTCCTTCCAAGGTATACACTATTACGTCAGCACAGAAAATGCAGACCATTCCAGCGCAATATAGCGTATTAAGATGATAAGGCACCTCTGAAGTGTCATGCGACACACGTCAGGTTTGCTGTTGCCTACACCATGCCTTGCGGTCTGACCACTGCCCACTCAATGTCCCCTTATCCTACGCAGGGCCGATCGAGGTTGTGAGATCACATCCCATATGAAGTTTTATTTCGTCGCACTTGTGAGATCGCATTCCACATGAACTTTTATTCCGTTGAACTATCTTCGGAACGGAAAGTTTTATCATCATGTGCACGTGTAATTAAATCCGAGGTCAACATAACAAAACTACTACAGTGTTATCGAGATTGCCTTGGATACCACATCCTCACATCGTGTAATTAAGTCTCGCTTGACCTACATCACAAACGAGGTCAACATAGCAAAACTGTTTCAGTATTATCAAGATTATCTTGGATACCACATTCTCATATTGTGTAATTAAATTCCTCTTGACCTACATTCACACATCGTACCACTTACGGCCCACATGTTTGAACGCCCGAACGAAGCATTATATAAACAGTATAGTACATCGACAACAACAACTCCCGACCGACTACAGTGATACTCCAGTACAACGAACGCCACACGACCGTTCCGACTGGTGCTTCGACAACCGTCACGAAAAGCGCTATACCCACGACGACAAGACAATCGTCACACGACAGGACTGGTCGCGACCTGTAATTCCCCACGAACAGGATTTGTGCTCTGAGATAAGTCCCCACTTTCTCATTACTTTATTTTTGAGTGACACCATTAAATTCTGTTTCGTACATTGTATCCTTAGGGCCGGCCTCTCCTTTTTTATATCTACTGTACTGATACACAACGAGCACGCCTCAATACTTTTACTTTATTGTTGTTAATGCACACCTGATATTTTCAATCCGCCAACTAGTCGAGTAGTAACCTACTAAGACACTAACAAAGTCTCGGTTCGACAGATGTTCAGAAGCGGCACGCGACAAGTGGAACACGCGGCCAGGGTACGCTGGTACCGTGTCCGTAAGGGAACAGGTGTCTGGTATACGGATCCTGCACTTGCTAATGGGGGTTGGGGTAGATATTGACCCACATTTTCTCTCACGCCGTTAAGATATCAATGCCCGAAGGTTATTGTGACGCTTGACGCAAGCAGAGGCGTAAAAAAATGTTGGGGGCGGTCCGCCCCGGCAGCACGTGGGAGCTAGAGGCAAGTTTATTATCTTTGATTGTTCGACGCCAAATATAAACGAAAAATTTCTAGATAAGCTGTGGTCTGCATATTTTATTGTTACCCTGTAAGACTAACAATAATTTTGCCCATATGCCACAACTGTGTGATAGTTCTTCCCAGCGAGCCCCTTACTTGTCCCACTGCAATCACCTTCAGTACATTTACTTCAGTGTCCTAAAACATCCTCCGTTTTATGGAAAACTAATGTGATTTTAACCCTGAGCAGATTTTGTGGCTTTCATGCGTCTGTCTATTCTGCCCTCAGTCATATCGAAATTGTACGACCGTCGTGAGCAGGATCGAACGACTTTTCTTCCCACCTTCAACCCCTGGTCTAATAGACAACGTGTCGGCTTAGGCACGGATGGTCATTGACTCTTTCTTGGCATAAAAGAAAAACGCAAAGAAAGGTAAACAGTTTGAGTGTTAACGATCACTTACATGCGGCATGATTGGTGATTTTAGGACAGTCGTAACCAAGGAATTATTTTCTCAAATTAAATAAGCATTCATAAGTAGCTCCCCTAGTTTCAAAATGCTATAGGTATAGCGTCTAGTGAGAGGACGTCATCACATTGCAGGCTAACCACTGTCCGTGACAGTGGTAGATAGGTGGTGCTATATCCCAGCTAGTTTGCAAAATATGTAGCCCATCCGACGTCCCCCATGGCTCAGTGGCTTAAGCTGCTGGCTAGTTGGCATCTGCCTCTAGCGGTCATGGGTTCGATCCTCATTAGAGGACCGAGGGAATGCGCGCCACTGACGAGCCCCAATGGGGCGAAACGCGTGTGGCGCTTTTCCGGACTAGGCTCTGCTATGTAGCTTGTGAACTGTTGGGATGAAAGCCTTATCAAATTTACAACTAAAATCCTGCTACTTATGAGTACTATAAAATCAAATGCCTCTCCTAGTTTCAAAATGCTATAGGTATAGCGTCTAGTGAGAGGACGTCATCACATTGCAGGCTAACCACTGTCCGTGACAGTGGTAGATAGGTGGTGCTATATCCCAGCTAGTTTGCAAAATATGTAGCCCATCCGACGTCCCCCATGGCTCAGTGGCTTAAGCTGCTGACTAGTTGGCATCTGCCTCTAGCGGTCATGGGTTCGATCCTCATTAGAGGACTGAGGGAATGCGCGCCACTGACGAGCCCCAATAGGGCGAAACGCGTCTGGCGCTTTTCCGGACTAGGCTCTGCTATGTAGCTTGTGAACTGTTGGGATGAAAGCCTTATCAAATTAAATAAGTATTCATTTTAGACCGAACAAAAATGCTGCTCTGCAGAAAACACCATCGTTAAACTGGACTTTCTATTACAGAATCGCGGTTAGTTGTATTCTGTTATTTTAATGGCACCTAATTTCCGATTTCTCATTCTGGTTTCCACGACGGTATTGCAGTAGAACTATACGCTACGGTCCAAAGTGGATGAAGCTAGTGTAAAAGAGATAAAAGCTAAAGCCTTCAATATGTCATCGCTTGGTTCTCTGAGTTAAAATGGCTCCAAACTATCCAATATAATTCAGGATTTGTAGATATGAATTAGGCAACAAAATAAACTTTTGGGAAGTCACTATTCAAGAAACAAAAGGCATGTACACATTTTCGAATATGTTCATTACTTCATAGAGGTTCCTGCTTTTTACATAACGTAGGATTCTGAACTGATTGAAAGCAAGACCTAAAGAAACTGACGGTCACCAATCAAAGAATATGCTGCATGTTATAACTAAGTGATGCACCCGAGAATAGGATCCCGTAGAAAAACTACCCACGTGCAGAAAGGAAGTGAATAGCTATATCATTCATTAAAACTGGTTAGAAGTAAGCATCGTAATTAATCTCCATACTTCGTATTTTTAAGTACTGTCTTGAGTATCTTCCCTGTGGTTCTTACCGACATTCAGCTGTACCAAGTGACGGCGGTGTGGTGCGTTTCACTTTTCACCGACTTGTACCTTTTCAGCGGATAGAGGGCAGACTGCGCCCTGGCAGCTGATTCCAACAAATATATCGTCAAATAGCCAAAGGCATTATAAGCGCTTCGGTCTGAGCACACTAAACACATAAATGCCAGTTGATGGAGTGGAAAAAGTGGCGTTTATTATCTTTTGGCTTTGATAATAACTTACATCAGTGGAAAAGAAGGCGGGTAAAATGCAAATGACAAATATGCACGCTTTCGTTAATCGCCAGGTGTTTATAGCGGATTTTGTTTTACGGCCATATAGAGGCGCTATAATCTGCGTTACGCCATAAGTATCAACTGGTCGGCAAGATATCTTCAACGGGTCAACTTCAGGCATCGGATTACTTCCAGCCCACTAGTTTACTCTGAACACCTATTCCAAGAACTCCTACTCCAGGAAGGTTTCTGTGAGGTCCCAAGGGATTAAGGTGCAGTTTCGATGGGGGTTGTGCGTGGATCACGAAGAATTCAACGCAAATAAGCTTGAACAGTTTGTTCAACGATCGTCGCCAGGTTCAATGTGGATAATGCTAGAGTAGCCCATATCTTAGCGTCAGTATTGCAAAGTTAGAAACGAGGTATTTTTCATGACTTAAGAATAAAACTGCTAATAGATGAGATCCCGGAAATGAATAGGGGTTCGCCAAATCCGATCCAAACAACAGCAGACATTGATGTAAAGAATGCATACAGGCATTTACATACCAAGCGCTGTGTTGTGTTGGATTAGTCATGGTGGCATATTTCCTGTTATTTATTCCTAGCCCTGTCCTAAACATTATAGAATACTTTTGGTATTGCTGCGGATTTAGACTGAAGTCGAGCATTCCCTCCTCACATTAAAGTTCAGCAAGTATTGTATGCAAAAGACTTGTCATAGTGCAGAACGCAAACAGAATAACCTTGTTTCCTATGATACGGAAGGACAGAAATCATCACCTGACGTTGTATTAGAAGACATCTGGCCTTACTGAGTTGGCACATGCAATGATTTTCATTTCATTAGTTGCAACATTGGTAGGTTTCTGGATTAATCTGTCACCAATTCACCTAGTCACATACCAATTTCTTTCTCAGATTGACAATATTATGTTAATAGTTTGAGTCCCATCGGCTTCAAGTAACAACCCACTGTATTGGTTAACTCGCGTAGCTGCAGCATGCGAAATGTTCCAGCGATTACGTAAAGTTCGTTTTGCATCGGTTACACTATGTGGTGTGAAAACAGCATGAATTTGATGCTGACCCAGCTCATTTGTCCTTCCGGTTACACTTAATCAAAACTGTAGTTGCTAATGTATCAAACGGCAGGGAGCACAAGCTCATCTGTGTCCACCGAAGATCCGTCTTTGGACGCGTATGTGCACGAATATTAAGCAACTGGGTTGACAGCTACAATAGGTGACTTGAAAATGTGGCAGGTGGATTTAAACCGATGAAGCACGGATTTCTTGAAGTATTTCTGGGCTTTTCCTCGATGGATGATGTTAGATCACCACTTACATGTTAACATTTGGTACAGGTTAGGTGGACATTATTGTGAAGTCACTTCCGATCCTACTGCGTGTTATTTGTTCCGATGGTCAAACTAAACTTGGTTGTGTATTGATGATGGTATACTCAGTAGTGAACCAAAGGAGTAATCACCTGTAGCTTAGCCGCTTGTCCGTATGTGTCTGAAATGCATTCCCCAAATTTACACCGACTTTTCTCCCGTAAATCAGTTCTCGGCGTAACAACTGCAATGTGTTAGAACTGAAAATGTCACAAGCAATTGTGCCGATAACCCTAACTTACATCATGTGTAACAAATGATTAATGTTCAAATTCTCGTAGTGAAATAGCCAACATGATGTACGGGATTTGGCGCAAGTACCGATAATTACAAATGCATCCGCTGTTGCTGAACTTTATCTCTTACTAATGCTGTCCCACTTGTATAGTCACAGAGCGTCCCTATTTTACTCACAATTACTGCTACCGGTCCATTAAGAGCTTTTGCGTACCACAGCCATTCGAAACCGTGGAAGTGAACCCATTTGATGATCAAGATACCCTCCCAACTTGACAATTTAAAACCAAACGACAAGCAACAAATTTGGTTCAGTGCTCAGATGCGGCTGGCAGGACAGTTGATCCTGAGAAATGTTTTCAGCATTCCTTTGCAATTACACTCAGTTAACAATTCCTGTAAATCTGAGCCGGTTGGCTGATTGCGTGAGATGTAGACAAGTACCAACCAAAAGTTCTAATATATGGACAACGAGATAAACGAAAGGTTATCCATAGACTTCGAGTAAAAACGATCCCATATTATTTAAAATTCATGGTGATCCGGTTTACTCAACCACGTTTACATTAATAATAATAACTAATTAATCAATAATAATTAATAATAATAAAGTACATATAGTCACAAGTCCCTATTGGCCGTCAGCTCATACTAATTACAACCGTCACAGCGCAAGCCCCGGTAATTACCAATGACAGACAGTTATATAGAAGTATGGGCAATAATTGGAGTCTTGTACCTTGAGAACATGTAATGTGAGTGATATTGAAGATTCCACTACTTCGAAGTTCATTCATAACATTCAGTACATCTCCGAAATTGACCATCTGTAAATTGTGACTACCTCTCTAAGCTGACCGTTTTATTTTTCATAGCTAGAACGTTCACTATATAAACCTTATGGATCCAAACACCTGTATGCTGATCGCCTGCCTTGACCTCCTTGGTCTAGTACTTTGAGTGATAAACTCACAAATATGTTACTGTGTCTACTCGAATCCATCTGTGAGTAAGTAGTCGGAAACACCGACAGTTGCTTTCTAACTACACTTAAATGGTCCTGCGATAACTATAATCCATTAAACAGTAGGTAATACTATCTCATAATAAGGTGGATTAGTTGGATGTGTATGTCCGTTAAACGTCACTTAATGCGCCTGCGTCTTTTTACTGAACTAAAGGAACCACCATCTTCACCAGAGATGAAAGGGTTGAAATCGAGTCAAATACACCTGTCATCTAGCTTCTTTACGCTGGCATTCAATTCAATTCATTTCAAAATGCGTCTTATGCACCAATAAGGGTGAATATTCAGCTGCGAAATGGCAGTACAAGGTCTGTGAGAAAAGTGGTGTCAACTCTGTTTCAATCACCAACAAAGGCACAAACAGAAAAATCAATGTAGTTGATGGAAATTAAAGTGAAACAAGCGTAAAATTTTTCGGCCTCATAAGCAGGACAGCTGGGAGAAATGTAGACATTTGAAAGCAAAATCGATTGGTAGCAACTTAAACATCATGGATTACATTTTAAACGGGTTAATACTGAAGAAGCAAAGCGAAACCGACTGTTTGTTGATTTGCACCACATAAGATTGATATACTTGATAACACCTCCATCGCGCCTCTTATATGTAGCTGATCGGTCGACACAATGGCGAATGAATTTCTCGAAGTCTACTACTTCAAACTCAACAGCTTCATGGAGCCACATCTATCGAAGCATAAGTAGCCAAGCTTCGAGTATTCGCAACAGTCAATATCGATTTTAACCTCATCAATTTGCTCATAATCGCTCGGATATTTAAGCTCATTATAATGGGTATCGTCATATCTGCAAGGTTTTCTTCCGTAGTATAATAATGCATCCAGCAATATGTTGTACAGTAAAATCATTACTGATTGTGCTTCTTGTACATTCGATTCAGTGTACTATCGATCGTGATAAAGATTAGTTCTACCTTCAACATTTGCTCTGCGTTTTTGTATTGAACATCCTTACACCATATCAAGCAGCGTCCAGCCACCCGCGCTGGTGTAACCGGGTAAGGAAACAAGGAAATGGCCACACATATTAACCACGTTCATGAAGTCTGCACAGTGCAACTTTCATATTTAGTATCCCCTTGTCAAAGCCATTACCAACTGGCTTTCCAAACAAGAAAAACGACAGGCGGTGGAACATAATTGCTTGCCACACAACCACGTTAGAGTTGCCTTTATCCTATGTCCCAAAAGAGCTGTCCCTATTTACTCCGATGCTCGGTGACCAAGGTTTATGCGTTAGGCTGAAACGAGAGCGCATTAAATTTCCAAGTGTCCAATGGAAGATGTTCGTCTCTAATACGGTCCCTCAGGCGGTCACAGGGGTGTGAAGGAATGCATTGATGGCCAGTGTGCATACATCCTCGGCGCTGGTGTACTGACGATGGATGGACAACCAGACCTCGACAGATTTCAGTTGCACACCGCAACTGAAATGCCAAACCAACATGCAGCCGCGTGCATCTTGACAACGCTGTAGAGGCAGACAGACAAACATTTAGGAATGCACTGATCAAAGCATTCGCCTCACCGATTGGTCTTGGCATGATCGAGGGATATGCCGACGGTTAATAAGCAAACCACAGCCATCGCCGTCGTTCCGCTCTGTGTGCTGTTGGAAACAATAACAAGAAAGGTCGCACGAAAGCTACAGCGCACCGCGCTGTGTGTGAGCGAGAAGACGCCTTGGTCACATGCAACCCAACATCCAAATGCTACCGCCCTTGTCGTACGGAGTTGCAAGTGGCGGTGTTGTCGGTCGCGGTTCTGTATTAAACGTGGAGCAAAGCTCAAGTAGTCGAAACTGCTAAGGGACATATAATGGCCAAATATTGGTGGGATGATTTGGCGATATTTTATGAGTGTGATCAAACAGAATGGGATCATGCAACGAAATGATCGTGAGTGCGTACACACGAAGGACGTAAACACGAAGCCTGAAGTTTGTTCGCTAGTGCATTGGGGACCGAGATTGCGTACCAGTGAATACCCTTCCACAGCTTGCACATTCACAGGGGGGACATGTTAATGCGGCATTATATCGGGGTATACTGTGTTACCAAGCTTAAGCTGGAGGTTTCTCACGTAAGTGTTATGCACGAATTGCATGAGCGACAAAGTTCGCTGGGATTCTTCAGGATTTGGTAAGACATCATGATGTAACGGATGCTCCCGGACCTTGAGCACCCCACGAAAGCGTTGATACCTATAGTGTGCATCCAAAGGAATGTTACTATGAGCTCGTAGACGTATGATGTATGCTCTCGACATGCTTGGTTCCCATTTGTTTCGGAGTTTAGGGCGCAGTGATACCTTGTTCCCACCGGGGATGCCGAACCGTGATGAAATATTCCAGATGAGCTTGCGGACTGTTAACGACTAGACAGAGTACAACAGAAGCACTGACAAAAGTGATCACTCGCACGCAAAGGAGGGAGTAAATTAATGTCGTCCTTCAGGCAACGGAAGACGGCCGACGGAGCATAGTTTAAAATGGCGAACGTATGATGGATGCATAAAGGACGGAATTTGTAAAGGGGTTTCAAGGCTCGCTAAACCAGAGGGAGAAGTATGATCGTGAACGGTCAAAACGAATTTAATATTCCCTTTATTTTAAGCTTTTCAGTATGAGCCTTTAAACGCTTTAATCCCCCTGGAGAAGCTGGATGAAGCTTAACTGTCGATTGCCCCTGGCAACTGGTCAACAAGCATCTTGACTGTCGTTAAAGCAAACTTCTACTCTTTGGAACAAAACGAATGGTCAAAACGAGGTGATAGGTTTCTTATTCTCGGAATATCGAATCAACGAGGTGTAATCTGGTTTTATACTGGCCTGCTTAGGTGGTAGTTTGCAATTAAACTTTCTTAAACACACAACCTTGGCTGTCGATGAAGCATAGTCCTTTGTAAGTAATTATCCTGACCTGCGTAAACCATTTCACCGATTTGCACATTTAGGAATGCGAAACATGTCACCATTTATTGTCATCTTTAGTTGGTTGTATCTACGGACGCCCCCGAGCAACGCACCATGAAACTTTGCAGGTAATGAACACGGTTTCTAGCACTACCTACAAAGTTGCAACCCACTCGTAACCATCACCGAATTGACTGTAACGCATTTAAGGAACTGATCCTTACTAGGAATTAGGGACCAACATTCTGAATCAGCAACCCGACTATGGCTGCCAGGGAATCTGTGAATAACCTTGCTTTGTGTTCTGCGGTGCTAGAACCGACGGTAAGGAGCGGCACCTATGGATATTGCGGCACACATAAGCAACTGAACAAGGCCGAATGTAAAAGGAACGACCTTAGGGCATCTTGTCACAGAGTCGACATGTTTGTAACTTTACCATTTAAACATTAAGCCATATAGTAACTATAACGGACGAAGCAAAGTGCGGAAGTCGCCAACGAGAATCAATGATAAAAATATTTATATCGTGTAGATAAACATCACTCATTTGCTATTGAACTGCTCCTAACTTATTAACACTAAGTTTGCTGCCTAAATAGTCCTGCAAATATACTCAGTAGCAAAGTTGTTCAATTTCTGGCACCATTGATCTGCACACACATTCACAGCATGGCTTTATTTTTAGCCGCTTCTACGTTACTTGATAGCTGCAGTTCTTTCACCATGTTAGAGTCATGCTGGTCAGAGGAATGGCGGTACTCATGATTGAATGACTTGGCAACCACCAGGTTTACGTCAGATCTGCAACGAAGTTACGTGCCCCTTGTTTAAAAGAATTGCGTTACATGGCCTACGGAGCGTCTACGGTCTCGTCTACCGACGTCAGTTTTACAGCAAACAACAACAGCGACACCTGCAC
Organism: Dicrocoelium dendriticum; assembly: GCA_944474145.2. Lineage (NCBI taxonomy): Eukaryota > Metazoa > Platyhelminthes > Trematoda > Plagiorchiida > Dicrocoeliidae > Dicrocoelium > Dicrocoelium dendriticum. Next base: position 209,777,499 of record OX104064.1, on the reverse strand, counting down.
CTAGTCGGATAATTGAGCGAGCGCGCCTAAACATCGCCCAGTTAGATCGATATACTCCGACATTCTTGATAACTTGAGGCAACCGCATTTCCGAACAAGCAAGTAAATCGGGCTGAGATACAGCGATAAGTACAACTAACTCGCACTGTTTATCTTTTTTGTATAACTGTCCTGCTTTCATTTTTCGAAGCATTCATTCTACCCCGACGAAGTGTTGGTAACATTACCTAACGCAACAATGTGCTAACGAAATCAGTCGTTATTCATTATACATATAGTTACATGAAGTATGATTCAAGGGCGCAAAAATTAACGGAGTATATGTTCAAAATAACCGTCGTCCTTTCGCTTCCAAAGTAGTACTCGCCCCGATGCTACTGGCTAGCACTTTCTGCAAGTTGTCCACCGATTTCCTGCGATATTCGTTGATGGTGCTCCGTTTCTATTCCTCCGGCTAAGTTGGTCTGGTTTTAAACACTCGTGGTTTCAATTACACAGAGAGGAAGAAATCCAGGAGCTTCAAATCCGGAGACTGTGCAGGCTAACTCACAGGTCCTCCACGACCGATCCCACGATTCGCGAAACTTTCCTTAAGGTGCTTAGGTACCGTTTCTGCAGAATGGGCAGACGCACCATCCTGCTGCCACCAAACGATACTAAATCATGCCTGTTTTAGTGCGCCTCGAGATATTAGAGAATAAACCATTTACAGAGTAGTAGTAGGGGTGTTTAATGGTATAGGTAGAAATTCGTCACATCTAGACTCACTCAGGCCGCCGCCACACGCCCGAGAAAGCACTGCACACGCCTTTCATCCTTTCGTGAATCGTCCATCGGACTTTAGTAGGGCTCGAACCTGTACCATTCAACTCGCCCTACTGCTCTTCTGTAATCCTTACGTAGACCAAACTACTTATAATGCCATAGATTAATTGGCGGCTTAAGTTTGGTTATTTCGTCGCTTGGTGAGGGAGCTACCCTGTCCTCTGCACGGTACTGACGTGCACGTCAGTGGCTAGTGAGCTGCGCTATATCACGTCTAGTAACTAATTCACGATGTTCGTTGCCGTCCCCAGTAGATCAGTGGTCTCAACCACGGACTGGCAACAGTCGAGTTGCAGGTTCGAGCCCTACCTGCGTCCGATGGAATGCGAACTACTGACGAAAGGAGGAAACGCGTGTATAGTACTTCTGCGGGCGTGTGATGGCTCTCTGAGTGAGTCAAGATGTGACGAATTTCTACCAATAAATCATTTATTTATTTATTTATTTAAATAAGCCTTCGGTCTGCAGCTGTGGATTTACAGGACTGCAACATTTCTATTTCGGAGGACATTGACAAATGTGAAACGTTAGTTCTCTTAAACATCAAGTTACCTGTCACATGCTTGGAAAAGAGAAATGGTCCGGGAATTTCTCAGCCTATCAACCCAGCCCGTATCATGATCTGTGCAATATGTTTCACACGTGCAGCGATGCATTGTCGTGGGTTATTGGTAACCCAAACATAGCGCTTACCAGCACCATGCAGAAGGAAAAGTGCCTAATCCGTAAACAAGATTGAATGCACGTTCAGGATATCCATATACCATCGGGAAAATACTAGGCGCTTCTCCAAATCGCATGGCTTCAGAACTTGTATCTGAAGTGCATGGTACCTTCGGAATTTCCGTTCATTCGTCATACGACGCACAGAACATCGTGTGGTGGCGCAATGTTGCACAATCCTCCGATGCTTAGATCACTATTTCGGCATACCACATCTGCAAAAGCACAATCGGAAACCTTATCCGTGCCGGTATGAGGCCGCCCGATTCGCATTGTGTGACAGACGCTTCCAGAACATTTTCAAATTTCTCCAACAGTTGACGCACGTACCGCGCGTTAACGGACCTCATGGTGTAGTTGTTAGCGTTGTAGCGGAGAGCCCTTGCGGTCACGTTAACTTACTACCCACAAAGAGCCGCGTAAAATTCAGGCGCATGTCCACAGTCACGGTACGAGAGTTTGGTTGCACAGGGTGCTCGTACACTTTTGCTAACGCAGTGAAATGTCAGCGACGGCTGTGAATAGCTTATTAACTTGCCTCTATCCATTGATCGCGCCAAGACCAATCTGTACGACGAATGCTTTGATCCGTGCATTCCTACAAGTTGGTCTGTCTGCCTATACAGCGTTGTCACGATGCACGAGGCTGCATGTTGGCTTGGCATTTCAATATCGGTGTGCAATTGATATCCATCCATCATCAGTACACCAGCGCCGAGGATGCATGTACGGTGTCCATCAATGCATTCCTTCACACCCCTGTGACCGCCTGAGGGACCGTATTAGAGACGAACATCTACCATTGGACACTTGGAAATTTAGTGCACTGTCGTGTCAGCCTAAGGCATAAACCTTGGTCACCAGGCATTGGAGTAAAAAAATGACTGTTCCCTTGGTACATGTCATATTTTCATAGGCATCGATTAATTGTTCTGAAACGCGGTAAATTTAACGGGTATACGAGCGACCACGTGCAGCACTTTCCCTGAAATTCACCATGTTCCTCCGAATGTAGAACTGGCTTTTTCTAGAAACGTACAAATGCACTTTGCCATGTTCTCATATCATATTATGAACAACACTCGTTTCAAACAGGCACTTTACTGCCAACTGAATATTTTGCAGATCAGCCAAATAAACAACACGTCCATGATGATTACTATTATATTGAACAAGTTGTTCGTAGTGTTGCTGCGTCACTAGTGCCCGTGCCTCTAACCGCGCCTGCCTTAAAATGCGCATTCTCCATTCGCTTTTACTCAGAAAGCCTTCAGTTTCCTCCAGTAGCAGTTCGGTATACCTTTCCTGTAATGCTTGTTTTACATGAGCCTGTATTATGCTCCAGATGCCCTTGATTGCATTGAGCGCTGTGTATTATGGAGAAAGATGTAAAAGTCACCAAGAGCAGTACGGTTTCTCACGGAAAAGGTACTCCAAGTGCGTGCGACATCGCGCCTTTTCGTAGATAAAGAGGCACATTTCCATAAACCCTGCTTCTTTGATATCAAGCACTTGTTTAAGCCACTGAGTGCACCATTGTTTGTTGTAGCTTCCTCTGAATACCGAACACGCTGTCAAGCCGTTATTTGTCATGGCGCCGAAATTATGATCATTCTGTCCACGGGTGTTTGCCGCTGTGCATTGCGCTCGACTACCACGTCGTGAGCGGCCAAGATTGCGGGCCTAAATGTAAAGTTTGTCTCATCAATCCACACAGATTGCCTTCCTTCCACCTCATAACCTTGAGCTGCAAAACGAAGGATCTGTATCCGTTTCTCTTCGTCAGCGTGTTCATGGAATCCGGAAACATGTACAGCTATTTTTGTTATCTGCCTTCCATCTAATTCTCCTGAGTGGGTGCTGGTTCTTACAGCAATTTCGAACTCCGCCTTTAAGCTAAAACGACCAAGTTCAAGGGTAATGGTAGGCTCGCAGATAACCACTTCACCAGAGTCGCTATGTTTTCTCCAAGTACTCTGCGACAGACTTCCCTGCGCTGCTCCCCGGTTCTGTCTATTCGTGCATCTGTACCCAACTGCTGCAAGTTCTCATGTTCACCATTAGTGTGCAAGCGACCTGCTTCTAATCATCATCATCCTCTTACGCCCTCTGTAATACGTTCTTCACTTCTATCGAGTGCAGGACATACAACGCAGCCATTGAAATTCAAGTTCAAACCCACACAGCAAACTTGTTTGGCTGTGAATCATTATCCCAACCCAATCGTCGTTAAAAAAAACCTACTCTGGTCCTAATTGGTGGGAATCGCTTCCTTGGACAGAGAAACACAGGCCAACATGGGGCATGGGCCATAGACACCGTACCAGGTAGAAGATGAAGCGTTCCACTTGTACACCTAGGACATAAGTTGTGCAAACTGAAGTGCGCACGTTGTGACCCTAATGACTGAAGGCGCTGGGCTATGCACGCATACCTACATACCTGCGCAAGAGTGCTGCATACACTGGGCTCAAAGTAGTTGATTAGCAGCTCAATTTATTTGCTCCCTAGTGCAACTTTTTACCGTTCACCGTGATTCTATTGGCTAACAGGACTTGACCAATAAACGGTCAACACATTTTCTTAGTCAACTGAGTCCATAGAGCTTTCAAATTTCTCCTTAGGGAATGCAGCTTCCTCCATAGATCTTTCAAGAACATCCACAAGGTTTTCAAGTCAAGTCTAACGGGTGCAGACACCCCTAAAATTTACGTGCTGTTCGTTTTGTTACCAAACTCAAATAATCAGATAGTATGTGCGAGGTGTAAATTGAGTGGGATAATATTGTCTGATATGTATTTGGTCACTTAATGAACTGTAGTATTTAGGGGCTTTTTGGTTCCCTGCATCCAACTTGAATGCGTTTTTGACCGTTTTGAAAGAGCTAAGGAGAAATTTAAAAGCGGTATGGATTTAATCGGCAGAAAAATTTATAGCTGAACGCAACTGGTACAACACCAGCTACCCGGAGTTGCTCGGTTGGCCTACGTATCAAAAGGAATTGTAGAGGCAAGGTTCCAGGCAAATGCTAGAGCAGCGGATAATAGTTACTATCAATTCACACAGTCACATTTGATATTTATCTGCAGATACAGGCAGCCAACTTAGCAGAATGTCGTGATAATGCTGCAGGCTTCAGGATAGTGAAAACCAAACCCTGGTGTCGGCAATGTTCCAGGATGTGGTGGGTTTTCACCTAGCAAGCGTTCTCCCTACAAGAAGCCACAAATGTCTGTTTAACAACACTGCGACATGGTGGATGTGACTCACTATTTAAAAAAGTTACTGCCCATACCATGCATTGGCAAGTTGACCGCTAGCACTTATCACAACTTCTGTGCATTTACCCACTCACATACGATTACACCTACTTGTTCGACCAGTGACTTACCACTACTCTTACAACGCTTTATCAGATGTGCTCGCATGCTTCACTCACCCGACCCGAACTGTGTACCCAACGTCATCCGACCAGTTCCTCAGCAACATACTCCACCCCATTGATCTTAATGCTTTACCTCACTACATTGCGAGGATAAACTTCATTCAATCTTTGGGCAATTTGAACCTACACTACTGACTACATCTGTATTACCTCTGCTCTTGGACCTGCTCATTTTGCTATCATGTACAACATTGCACTATTCCGGTCATGCCCAAAAAGGCGTGCCTGGCTTTGTCCAGAATAAATAGGTATTTATTTATTTGTTAATGAGTCTTTCTGCTCCAAAGATTAGAGGGAAAACATTCAGTGAAAAATATTGAGTGAATGTTATTTACACCTAAACGTTCCACCAGTCCAGTAAGTTATGCCTTCCTACACAAGTTACTGGGCTTTTACAATCCGTCGACCTTTTGTAACGGTATGTTAACTCTCCACAGACAACAATACTTTCGTTCCTTCTGGCTCTTTGCTGTAGCAATTTGGACGCAGTTTGCGCATTTGGGTGAAGTAAACTAGGTTATCACGACGAAATATAATTTTGGATTCGAATTAGTTAAATTCAGAAATCTTTATACTCCAACACGAACAAATTATATACCTTTAGCACCATCCACCGGCTTTCAGGCAAAGCTCAAGTTGATAGCATTACAGTCGCATTTTTATACGGAGGAATATATTTGGCACATGATTTGTTGCTGCGGCCCAACTGCTAAATAATAATAGACTTCACATGCAATTTGAATGTGGTACAGAATCTACAAAGATGGTTGAATGAAAACAAAGGAGCAAATCAACAAAGTGTGAGAACCTTTTCAGCTGGAGAATGTGGCCAAATAGCATGAAAAAGCAGTTACTACAAATAAGGGAATACTGGGGGTTTGAATGTTGTGTAACAAATTTGCGTGAACTGATCACGGAACGAAACGGAGTACTCACTACTAACAAGCCACGTATACAGTTTCAACAGCTTAACTCATTCTGTCGAGTTGACACTCGGTCAGCTATGTTTTACTTAAAAAACGAATAAGTTTTATGGGCCAGTAAATTTAGTGCCCAGAAACATTTATTCCCTAGTTAAGCTAGCTGCAGTAGACATTTAAACATTTAGACGTAGAAATTTAGGGATAGAACCACAAAGCCATGTTATCTAAGGACTTTCGCAGAAATCTTCACTTGGAGCAAGTTGCCACGCATAGGAAACTACATTAGACGGCCGAGTCTGCTTTCTTGTATTGGTCGGTATTGTGCTTCCCGCAGTCACATCAGGAACGGAAGTTATGACTCCTTGTTCTCAGGGACCAATACCACTGGGTCATGGGCACTTGCGGCAAAGCATTAGGACATAAAATCTGTGATATGACAATGCGGATCCACCCCTGCAAAACTAGGCACAAGAGTGGCAGAGGGTAGTTTTACCATCTAGTACCGCCATTTAATGTCAAACGACAACAAACGACATGGCATCTATAACAGCTAGTTGCAAGTTGCCTGAATTCGCAAGATTCAGAGTAGGAAAAGTGAGTAGTTCAATGTACTGAGAAGTTGGATTCAAAAGCTGCCATAAAATTTGTTTTCAGGTGCAATATATTTGGTATATTATAAACTTACTGCAATGTTTTTGCTTTTTCCACGATAGGTGATCACGAAACATGTAAGCGTTGCAGAATGGAGACAAATTCTTCATTGTTTTGAAACGATGTTGTGACCTTCATTCAAAATAGGTAGGTCAATGTTGTGGTTAATAAGAGCCACGAATGAAGGCCTCTAATACATATCTCATGAGGATGCTGTGTTATAGTAGCAAGTTATAGAATATTCCTCTCTAATAATTTGCTACGTGCTACATTTCTTTTCAACCAACGTTTTCACAAGAAAATGGTATCATTTTGATTGAAGCATGTCACGCACTGGCGTAGGTTGCTTGCACCTACTGAAGATGATAACAAAATTTCGTCCTAAGAAAAGGACGAACTCGACAGCTAACTTCATGACACAATGCTATTCGCAAGTAAACGTGACCGGAACAGTTCTCCTGGTGAGCTCTGGAGCAGAAGTAATTAAACATCTTCAACGTGTTTGTATCGGCGATGCTTGGGCGTATATCGCCTTAGGCAATATTTCGCAGTTCCTAGTCCAAGCAATCATTCATCAAAGAAGCAAGGTAGCATCAAAAGCACTCGCTGCATTGCTTTAAAATGAATGTATTTGCCAAATGATATGGTATGCTAAACCGATAAGTAAATTCACGCAAACCGAAATGTATGCGAGAAATAACCTACAATTCACAAACATTCTTCCAGGTTACTCGCTTAATTGGTCCGAACACCTAAACAAACCGATGTTATTCAGACGATATTTAATTTTTCTCTTAATAGATGGTATGTGGTCCTATTGTTCACATACATTATAACCCACGCCACAAAGATATTTATGTGGCGTATGTACATGGTATGATTTGATCATCCTCATTCTTAAGGGTATTTCATCCCCTTTGTAGCGCTAACGCTAGCGATGACGTCCGTAGTTGGCGTGCGTCAGACTATATACTGTTGGAATGAAGAGTGTGGTGGTTGACCATCCACACGATAACTCTCAGTGTTGCCGTAAAAATATGGTGCAGAACTAATGTCCGTATTTTCGGCTACACTAGTCTATGCTGAGAATTCTCACTTTTGCACTCGCCTTCTCCCGAAAGATCCTACTTCAATCCATTATGTTGGAAATATGTAAAAATTCGGCTCGACCGGAGAAGCTTTGATGGCTGGTTTGCAGTATAGTTGATCGACATGGAAGTTATGGATAACATATGATCTAGAATGAGGTAGGTGGCTTGCATATCCCAATTCTTCTCCTTTGGAGTCAATCGGCTATCAGCCGAAAAGTGTTCATTGACGGGGATAGTAATTTGCACAACATCCGACCGTGTATGTCTCCAAAACGGACTGCACCGGATTAACGATTGGGCGGAAAGGAAACATCCTATTGAAGCCTGCAAATTGCCACCTGCTGACGATGCGTAGCAAGTTCATTAGCACATATCTTTTGGGGCACCACGTCCCGCAGCACTTGATTAGTGAAAGGTACTTAGATCTCATCGTTCAAGAAAGTCTTAGCAATGCAATCCAATTTTCGAAATCTGCTAATGTGGCTAACCTGAACTTGAGGCTTTGCAGTGAGCTCTTGGCATCTTTGAGCGAAGTACAGTACCCCTACAAATTAACTAGTACATTCTTCCTCAGGTTGAACATGCTTTTCTACTCTGGTGTCCATAGTTAAAAAAGAGCCATTCGTCTTTTGGAACAACCCCGAAGAAGAGCCACCGAGGTAACATAAGGACTATTTGGTCGCACTTACGAATTGCTACTTCGTTCACTCGATGTGTTCTCCTCAGAATACCGACGGCTTCGAGGTGATCTCATCCCCACATACCGGATACTGAGTGCCAACATCCATGTACATTACTGCTGACCACAGTCCCTTGAAACAACGCTGGGGGCGTTACATAACGTTACATAACTAGTAACGCAACTCTCCCGTTCGGGTTGTAGAGGATAGGTTTACTCTTTTACAATCTTTTCCCACTGGAATGCACTCCCAACGCAAGTAGCGAACGTACCTGCCACCATGACATTCAAAAGACTATTCGTGTTTCAACTGAGTGATAAACGCTGCACAACATTGTGATAAAATGCAGTGGCTAATCTTTCGATAATTCATGTCCCATGTTTGAACATGTCACTTTTACTTGTTTTTTGTATATCCATCCTGTGCAGCTTACAAAATTATGCTTTTATCCATTCATACACTGTTGAACTATTAAACAACGGCTCAAATGATCCCACAAGTTCAAGCATCATATCATGATCGCATGGCAGAATCATATTCTCATAAGGTCTCGATGCAGAGCGGAAGAGAGTACTGACCATTCCATGTGAGCTACATAATCTGATCTATAATAAATTATCTTCATCCGTTTGACAATCCGATAGTGAACTAAACTGAAAACCATCGTGATTGCTGGCTGACTATTGAACATACAATTATTTCAGTTGTGGAAATTATTTATGGCAGGGGAATGCTTTTGTTATAGTCTTTTAATGAGTATGACGAGGTGACGGTTACAGCGGATATGACAACTTCAATTCAGTCGGCATTAACGTGAGTAGTTGAAGCACCGGAGAGAATGAAAGGGGTATAGAAACAAATACGCCTCAGTCAGATGTGATACGAAAAGCAGCGACAGTATATCCCATCAGTACAAAGTACACTGGCAAAGTGAGAGCTGATCTCCCTTTTGTTCATCCATTGACTACCGTTACTTAGACTTCGAATCGTCTAGTATTAATCCGTCCAATGGTTCACCTTCTCTATCGCACAGATCACATGCTGCGAGTAAAAGCGGGACCCTGATGTGCTAAGAGAGATTTCCTGCACACCCAGTTCACATCTCTGCAATTCTGTCGAGCTTGGTGCCATTCGGATTTATCTCAAAGTTCATCTGCCATGTTCCTCATCTTTACGATGTCGGGATGGTGATCTTCGCACGCGTCTTGTTATGAAATCAGTAACGAGCGTGATGTGGTGCAATCGCTTTGAGGTGTGCACTGGATGGACTACCATTGTAATTCATTACCAACACCCAACGCGTGTTCTGTGCATAAGAATGCGTTCGTGCTTGCAGCATTGGGTTAGACATGTGGCAGTAGTGTGGTACGTCGGGATGTTGTGCATGTGCATTGTTGTCGTTTGCTTATGTATTTTCACATGGAGAATCATTGATGCGAACAAGTGAGGACTGGCCGATGGTTGTCTGCGATTATATTTCCGATTCGGTATCGTGATGTGAGAAGGTACACAAGTATCGCGAGTGCAACGCATAGAGCTCTAGCATTGGAATTGGTGAGAATGTTTGAGTCGAAGTGTATTGATGGCAACGTGGAATGATAACAGATGAGACGTATAACTCTCTAAAGTCAAGGAGGACACGCATCCCAAAACGTATGGCTTACCGAAGATCCACAAGGCTAACGCACCTTTAAGACCTGTACTATCCATGTGTAACTCACCATACCACAAGTTGGCACGTTGGCTAGTTGATCTGCTTACACCGGTGAGACGAATGATGACAAAGGATACTGTGAAGGATACAATCGAGCTGATTGACTGTGCAAAACATGACTATTGTTGACAAGGTAATGTGTTCAATGAACGTACATTCTTTGTTCACTAACATCCCATTAAGAGAAACGGTGGATTGCTTATCTGAGTTTATCATGTGTAATAAAGTGGTGTTACCGATTCCCGTGGAATACCTTAGGGATTTGTTGCTAATATGCACGGAAAATGTGCATTTCTTATTTGAAGACAAGCTGTACCGACAGGTGGATGGTGTAGCCATGGGAACTCCTCTTGGCCCGGTATTGGCTGACATCTTCATGACGATTGTTGAAATGAGATGTGAGCCGCACATCAATCAAATGTGTTTCTACAGGCGATACGTAGATGGCACACTAGTGATCGCCTCAAGTGGAGACGCTGTTCTATCTTTTTTCAATGTGCTCAATAACGCCTATCCAAACGCCCATTTTACCTGTGAACTGGAGGATAAAATTTGCCTTCCGTTTTTGGATGGGTTGTTGACCAGACGAGAAGACGGCTCCATAAAGCGTTCTGTTCACAGGAAAGCTAAATGCACAGGACTGTATGAACACTTCAACAGCTTCGCCCATATATAATACACGCGGTGCTTAGTCAAAACGCTGTTTAATCGAGTCCGCACAATATGCACTGACGACTGTTTGGAGTCGAGCCAATGGATATCCAGAGGCGTTTATTCGATTCCACAGTCAACTGAAGGAAAAAAGGCCGAGGGTACTTATTGTGCCCAAACTGTCTGTCTACCTTCAATTAACTTTCAAAGGTGATACCTTGGCCGCCCAACTTTAAAGACGTTTGCATACAGCGATTCGTCGGACATTCAATGCCGCCAAATTCTGCCCCATTTGGGAGACCAGGAAATTGCCTATGCCTCCAGTGAAGCCTACGCAACCGACCTCCGCCACAACCCATTGTATTTACCAATTCGGTTGTAACTGCGGTAGTAGTTACATTGGCAGAACAGACCGATCCTTGGGTAAGCGCATTGGAGAGCATATCCCAAAACAGATTGCTAAAATATCTACACAACCAGTGGCCGAACGAGAGAAGACATCTAAGCTGCCGGCATCATCGGTCGCCAGACATCTACTCGAATCAGGCCATCAGATTGACCCTAGGTCAACATTTACAGTTATCTATCGAAATGACAGCCCCAAAGTATTGAGGTTTGCCAAAGCGGTGGCACTTGACCGGCGTCGCCCTATCCTTTGTGTACAAAAACAATTAAGTCTCCCTGAAGCTTCGTTGGGGCTCATTACCTTAATATCAAGCTCGTTGATCTGTTATTCTTGCGTCTACGTAATTTTGCTTTGTGACCAGGTCCAAAACTTCGATTTTTCTGTCACGTGATTCATATTCATACGCTTAGTTTGCTAGTGAGCAGATAACACGAGATGGTTCCATCTCGCAATACTAGTCTTCTCACTGTCTTATTTAGAATGATAAAAGGAACTAAGCGTTTTAAATTCCGAATTATGAAATTCACTTCCAGCGCGCGCGTTGCGTAGGTCCCGTTTCCGCAAGAAGTAATGAAGAGATTAGGAGACATAATGACCGCGCGGCATTCAGCGTTAGGAAATATGTTAGTCTCATGAATCCTGCACTTTTGCTTTGATATTGCCTGAAAAGTTCGGGACCAAGAACGGAGCCCCATGGTACCTCTTTGCTCATGAGGACAAGCCCAGAAAGAAGCTCACTGACCTTCACCTTCATAATACGACTGACCAGGAAATCAACGATCCAGGAGAGAACATCGCCAGCGATGTCAATCTTCCGGATCTTGATAAGGAGCCGTTCATGTGGAACAATATCAAATGATTTGCTGAAAGCAACATAAACATCTAGGCGATTTCTGGACTCCCCTAACTTTGCCCACTTCTCGTGGACAAAAGTGGGTTAGTGAGACAAGAGCATGCCTTTCGGAAACCTTGCAAAGCAGAAGTAATAATGTCCTGAATCACGAGATAAAGCTAAAGGGCTCTTTTAAAAATCCTCTCCGTTGTCTTACAAATGATCAAAGTCATACACGTTGGTCTGCATTTGGCAGGATCCACTCGGTTTCCGCTTTTGTGCATTAAGTTCACAATACCTACTTTGCAGTTAAGCGAAAGGCGTCCAGCCTCCAGGGAGTGCCGAAGCAAGCGGCAGATTGGCTCAGCGACATACTTAGCCACTGTCTTCAGGAACAGGGAATGTAATTCATCAGGGCCTAGCGAAGAGTTCGGGTTCAAGTCGAGAAGACTTCTCAGCACCATGTTCGTGGCAATTTCGGGTGCTCCAATGGAGTGGAATGCGTGGGCACATAATTATTGAATACCGGGGCTTCAGCCGAGTACACTGATAAATATTGCGAAACAAGAAGACAGCCTTTCGCTTCATTGTCATGAAGTATAGCCTCATCCTCAGGCGCATACAAAACAGGTAGGTCACAACCTGCCTTAGCCCTTCTTTTCAGGTACGAGAAGAGCTTTTTCGAGTCACTACAAGATTGCTCAGCTAAGCGACACTCATATCGTTCCCGCTTCTCGCGTTTTTTCAATGTACACAAATTCCTGAGCACTTTGTAATTATCATAGTCGGAGGCCAACCGTGAGAACTGGAATCTGTCCCACAGTTTCTGTCTTCTATGAATCAAGGTTCACAGCTCTCTATCAATCCAGGGAGGACCTTTAGAGAAAAGTCTGTCAGCAACGGTTGGTACAACTTTGTCCACAATAGAGAGCCATTTTAAGCGAAAAGCGTTCCAAGCGTTATCGAGATCCAACTTCTCTGAGGTACTCCTGTCCATAACAGTTGCAACCCTTTGTAGGTGGAGTGGATCGGCGCGCCAGTAGTTCCGACTAGGTATGCCCTGGTGGTGAAGTGTGGGTCGTGTTGTCCATAGTACAGAAAGCACACAATGATCACTCGGCCCAAGTGGCTGGAGAATCCCTAAATCAGATATATAGAATAGTTGGGGCGTGAACACGAGGTCGAGGATGTGCGGCCTTTGGCCCGGTGTTATCCGATTAGGTGACGTGACATGTAGAGTTAGAACCACATCAAGGGCAGTTTCCAGTAGAACAGCATCGAAGGATTCTGGGAAGAAATCACGGTAAAGTAAACCGCAGTTGACGTTGAGGGCATTGAAAACTCCCATTAATAAGCAATTCTTGCCCCTGTCGTTCCTTTTGATCGGGTCCAGCACTCAGGATCCGGAGGTCATTGGGGGTCTAGAGACAACACGAACCATGACCGGAGTGTATCCGTCGGGGACACGAAACCGAAATATCTCCGAACCAGCAACTGTATCACAAACAGCCTCAACAGTATAAACCCTCAGCTCGGACTTCCAGTAGATTATGACGCTACCTCCAGATCTCGTACCAAGACGATCAGCAGAAGAAAACTAATAACCAGGAAGGCTTTTTCAGAATCCAGTATATCCGGGGACAGCTAAGTCTCAGTAAAAGCCATCAGGTCAAGAGAACACTGTAAAGTGAAGAGAGGAAATTCATCCATTGTATTTCTTAGGCTTGGCATATTGTGAACATCACACACAATCAAAACTTATAACCTAGAGCCCGGGTGCGACGAAGACTGGACGCTATCGAGCTTTCGGAGTCCATTGAATTACACGAAAATCCAAAATATGAAGATTAGCTGCACCATTAGCTCGGCGAGTTCGCATTTCATCAACAGCGTTTGTCATCCTTACTCGGTCTGCCGGGCAAAAACCTCCCAAGACATGGAATGTTCCGCCTTTAAGGCGCTAAGTTCGCCTAAGGATGCGACGACATTCCTCTCCATGTTGACAAACGATTTTCAGCACAAGCACCTTAGAAGTGCCTTCTTGCTTTCGCTCAAGACGAAAGGCAGAGACGACATTGATCCCTTTCCTCCTTCGACGAAGAGTAAAAAAATCATCCCCTTTAGGAAAACATGGTCATCCATTATCCTCTCGGCCGCCATTTCCTTGTTACATTTGGTAGCGTTCACGATAGTCAGACACCGCTCGCGAGGAGAAGATCTCGTTCCCTCCAAAACAGGCGGCGATTGTGATTTTCGGTGTGCCTTGACTAAGTCTTATAATTGTCTCATTGCGTCAAGCACCAGCTTCATTTGGGAACTTGAAAAGTTAAGGGTGTTTTAGGCTAGTGATTCTTTTTGCTTGGACCTTGCGTCCAGATGCACTCAGTCTGTTTGTTGGCAAAACACTTTGACTCATTACGGTGGCATATGTTTTTGGCTCACAGGGGATATGCTGCACAACCATCGTCAAGGTTTTCGGAGATCAAACCGACGAGACTGGACTCCGTTCGCCCTTAGAGGTAGTTGGGCAAGACGCAGGTAGATGTAAAAGAGAGACTTTGGTTGTTTCCGCTGTACGACCCACAGATTGGGCAAGAACGCAAGGTGGACTGTGCGGAGGTATACCGGCCACGAGATGCTTATCTATTACTATGGCTTGACAAGCGTTACAAAGGCAGTTGACAACCGGGGAGTTAGACAGCTGAGGGATTTTGTACATCAGTGCATCGATATTACAGCAGGCAATGTGCTGCCATCTATCGAACAAAAGGCATTGAACGAATTTCGAGTGGGAGGTAAACCCTTTACCGCAATCCAAGCATCTGAAGCTCATGGTGCGTTATATCTGAAAATTTCAAATATTCGACGAAAAGCTCTCAAAAGAAACGACATCTTTTCACTTTTCTTCACTAGGATTAACTTGTGGAACGGAGTAAAGCTGAAATGTTGTGTCGCTTGTCAGGCACAACATTTTTTAAGCACCAAAGCTCCGCGCAGTGTCTACTGAATTTACACAAATTTACACAACTGACGGTGATGTCTCCAGTTGTGAAATTCTTTCATGCTTCCCGCACCAGGAAGCCACTTTGTCTTCACTCTTTTCTTCTTGAAGATCTTCGACCACACTACGTTGCTAATAATGCTTGCCGTTATATAGTTCAAATTTCGAAAACGAGCAAGAAACCTCTTATCTCATTGTCATACAAAATTTATCATGTCGCGGACTTGATAGAAGGTACCCGGAATTTCCCACTATGAAAAATGTTCTTTTAGGTTTGGTATATATATATATGTATTAAGTTTTAATTGGTCCTGTTTGATGTGCAACCGCGTGACTGGTGGTCGCACAAGTTGAATAGGAAAGTCAATGCAAGGAAAACTGACCCTAACATGTGATTCTTCACAAACGTGCAAAGCATCCCTATACAAATTGGCACTGTCTGTTAATCACTTGGAGCAATGTTTTGCACTCTCGATATGAAAAGGTATTCTGCATGATTGGAAGGGCCCCACCACTACAACGGACCTTAGAGGTGATAAGTTAGAGGTCAACTAGAAACTCAACATCTATGCTGTTATATTGACGCTGGTGGTGGGGAAGGGGAAATAATGGACCGTAGATTGAAATTTCGGGACGCTACGTTGATCTCCACTTACGGTGCCCCAAAGGGTGGAGTTTACATCACCATTGTGTATTCAAGTCTTCTATGTGGTTGTGAAAACCATCAGTTCGACAGAAGCTAAACTGGGTAGCTAAGCTGGACCATCGCTGCCAAACGCAGTTTACCGCGTGTCTGGTGGGAACACCGCATGAGTAACGAGCGCGTTCGGTATCGATTATTTTGTTCAGGACGAGCGAGTAAACTGCCCAGCATTGTTATGTAATGCACACAGCTCCACTGGCTGGGCTATCTGTGACACATTACAAATCACGAACTAGCCGCGACTTGGTTGTGTGAGTGACTTCTGTCTGTTTGAAAGAAATGGAGTGAAGTCCAAGTAACTCACTTCAGATTTGGTGTCGGCGTGTGTGACCCGACTGCTGGGTTGGGGCCCAAAGTACGATGAACCCGTTTGTTTGGAGATACGGTTGACATAGAGAAGTGTCAAACGCAAAAGCTCAGTGGATTCCTCTGGCCAGCCCTTTCCAAATAAATTCCCCTCTGGATCTCACTCCTGATGTATCATAGAACACTATGCATTGTAGTTTGGATTATTCTCCCCTTAAGTTCACCAACTCCTGTAATATACGGAAGCTAAAACCAAATGGTGTACATGATCCGATGCCAGTAATCTCCCGATCCAATCAGACTGTGCCACGGCCCAGCCAATCATTAGTGAAATAGCCATTGATGAACCGTATAACTCAGCCAGTACAGCACACATGTTTGATTCTTGATTCTTGATCTCGTTGTAGCTACAATAGCTGATCAAATCCACGATCTGAGCTTTTCTCTACCTACTTGGAGTAGCTCAAGTCATATCAACTCGCTTTACTCATGTAGCATAAGTATTTATCACTCAAGTATAGCACAGGTTTTTCGCACATTTATCTGTTTACTTAGCATCCAAGGCACCCATCATGTGCTTGCGAATCAAGCTGGCTCATAATACACCCAACACACCGTTCAACAATGCTCACCACTCTATATGACTTTAGAGGCAAACACACTATTTTTAGTTCACTGGGAATAAAGTTACCTGAATCACTTCCGTTAATGTTTGTGTAAGCGCCATGTTTTATATTGTTGACGACCAGGTACTCCTGGTTCCCACTGATGTGGATATGCAGGTGCAGTCTGGGATGAGGTGGAGCCTTCAAATTTGCTCGTGCTCTACGATTTCTATCGTTGGATTTTATCAAAACACGCGTTCGCATATCTTACATTTTGTTCCCTCGGTACTTGTTCTTCGATGCAAATCTACTCCTGCGACCTTTTAAAATCGCTACGCTTTTCTTCGCTCGCAAAGCGTGCATTTTTGAACGGTTGTGTATTCAGAAACAAACTGAAAATAATTCATAAGAGGTGTGACAATTCTGTTAGAAAACATCGTTCCGGATGTAGAGTTGCTCTTAGAAGGAAAAATTGAGATCTGAGCATCCCAGTACTGCTTAACACCAACATCCGCTCGCTCATGGAGAAATTAAATGAACTATCAAACCTTGTTTTCTCAAGAGAGTTTTTGCAGCTTGGAATCATTGTGTTGAAAGAAACCTGGCTCCAGGAACAAGTGGATAATGCAGTCGTATCCGTTGGAGAATTTATTTGCCATCCGATTGACTGTACATGCACAGAAAGAAACCGACGTGGTGGAGTACTTATTTACACCAATCCACCTTGGCGTATTGCAGCAAAACGTGCTTTTTGCTTCCACGCACAGGTTATCAATTGTCTGGTGTTTGAATGGCTACCGTGCAATATCGTTGACTAACATCTATATATCTCCCACCTGTCCCAAACCTGAAGCCGAGAATCTCTATGATGCATTTACTGCAGCTGTCATAGGACATATCGATCGTTCACTGTGCATTTTCGGCAAAGATTTCAATAACTGTGACGCTAATTTGCCCACCGCTTTCCCGTTGCGAAGCATCGTCACGCTGTCAACCAGCTTAAACGCAACCTTGGACCTGGAGATTGTTAATAATATGGTTCTGCGTATGTACTCGAGCTCCAATCGGCAATTCTGCTCACTCACCAATCAAGCTTTCACCTGTCATCCATAGCAAGAACAACCACCACCAATCACTAGCTGCAATGATGGAAGGGTCAGGTGGAGATAGTGCTCTCTACAAAATCTCGACAGACTTCGCGAAATAGTCACATCGACGGAATTTAGTTTGTTCTTTGACCCGTAGGTATCAAGGTATTGCGATAAGTTGACAAGCCATTTAAACTCCTGTTTTGATATCTGTTGCTCGCTTGCAACTATTTACCTCCGCCCTGACAGGCTTTCCTCTCCCCAATTGAAGCGGCTACGCCGACTTTAGAGAAGGTGCGTGCAAATCGCTCACTTGTGCACTGGTGGTTTTTTACTGTGGCTCAACGGCATTTTGTCGTACACCTTTGAATCTATGCTCATTCGTAGTGTTTTAAAAGCTCCACCTTGTGATACTATTTTCTCTAGTACACTCTGTGATGAGAGTATACACTCGAACGAACGTGCGGTGCCAGCCCAGCAAGGAAGCCGTTAGGCTGCCGCAAGGAAAGGCGGCAACTAATTGGACGTTCACACGTCTCTCGCATGCACGCTGATTGGCCAACAGCTGGACGCATTGGAGTGAGTTTGTTTGACTGAATCAAAGGAAAAATGTCATGCATTCACAAAGGTCGTTAATTATGGATCCAACTAGCTGTATATACCGATATGTTTCACTCGCCCTCTGCCTGCGTTTTCTCCTGGTCCTTTGGTTTGCAGAATATGCGTTTTGTCCTTGAAGGACCGACTTTTTACACACTCCAGCGCATTCTACATTTACCCTGAGTTCAAAATTTCTGGTAGTGTTTCGCCGATATCCAAGCTCCAAATGTTGACTAACTCCAACCATCGGAGACATTGTTTGGTTTCACTCGATAGACAATTTTAACGGCTTTCTAACGAACTGTCACTCGTTCAAATGCAACATTGCTTAGAGCAGCTACAGGTTTCAAGTCAAATTCACCTGGCGCGATCCATAGGCTTAACCAGGAAAAGCCTCATTCACACCCTCGTGTAATCTGCCCCACGATCAAGCTGACACATTCGACCGACATGCCAGAGAGGACAGTCTGCGAGCACACAAGTGCAACGTGAAAACTGCGACCTTGCTAAAAACGTCAATAACAGAACAACTTTTATCATAGAGGGGGAGTCATTCAAATGGTTCGTAACATTTACTCAACAAACGCGATGCCCAGTGTGTCACAGTCTAAAGCCCTATGTGGATCATGTTCCAAACTTGCTAAGGGGGGCCTTCCGTGCCGTAACTGTTGCAAATTTTCCATGCGACATACCTCCGAGTTAAACCTAGTCAGACCAAGTTATTAAACAAACCAGACTCTCTATGACTCTGCTTGGAATGTACATCTATCCCACTGATAAAATGCGGGCTCCTATTAGCTAAGAAGTATGAGCAGCTACTAGCCAATTTTGAGGAAATGGTGACCACCAAAATCACTACGGTTGGGGTAAGCATAGCGGGTTGTGCAACCCAATCCTCCCCAGTAAGTACTGCTACTATCCCGAGAAGAAGTGATAGTAACACCGTAAGCAACACGACACTTAGAGTGCAGAGCATCAACTGCTGTCCCAATACCACATGTGGCTCACATTTGACTAATGAGGTTCCCAGTTTCATCGGAGTAACTACACGTAAGGCTACTTTTAAACTCCCGAAGGAGTGTGTAGCAAAAGAGTAAGCCCAGTAGTAGCGAAAGTTGGCTTACGGTTGCTTCCAAGAAGGTCAGTCAATTAAATTGTCATCACCCCAAATGGATCGGATACTGAGGGGCCTACCAGAGTTTTCTGAGTACAAGTACCACTGGTTTCCTGTGATACATCACCGACTACTTCAGTCACTAACCGCGACATGTCGGAAGGTGTAAAGAAACAACTATTTATACTGAGCGTACTGTGTTTCAATATCCCAGAATCAAAGTCGATATCAATAAGAGGCAGGCAGTTGGATGACCTCAAGCAGTGTGATATTATTAGTAACCTAATCGAAGTTGTACTGAAAGCTGGACACGCAGTGTGTATTATGCGACACCCCAACTCTAATACTGAATACTGGTTGAATACTGGTTAGAAGCAGCGAGTAGAGCTTGCTCTGCTCATGGACAAATACCCGTTATATTGTGTTCCGCTAGATATATTTTGCGTCGGCCATTCTTAAATTCGGACACTTAGTTTGCCTCTACTACGTGCTGTGGCAAATCGTTCCATACATTCACCACTCTGCGTTCAAAACGGAGTTGGTGATTGACTCGTTTCAAATCCAGTACGACAAGCTTGTACCGGTGTCCTCGGGTGCTGCTTGGTGGGCGCAGATGAAGCAGTGGTCTCAACGTAAGATAATCACCCAGATGTAATATCCGGTGAGTCAGGATGAGATCAACCCTCATTCGACGATAAACTAGGGTGTACAACCCTAGTTTCTTACACCGGTCTTCGTACGGCACACCTCGTAAGTTGGGAATCAGCCTGGTGGCTACATGCTACACTCGCTGAATCTTTTCTACCTCACCTCGGTGATAGGATAATACGCTGGAGAACCTTACTCTAGCATTGGTCGTATTATTGAGACGAAGAGGCTAGTGGCAGTCTCATCGGACGAAGTGCTGAAGCTGCTCCTGAGCCCCCAAAGCATACGGAGGCTGTTTTGGTAAATCCTATTTGTATTGTCCATGGACTTTAGGTCGCAGCGTGAGAGTACACCGAGGTCGCACACGAAAGGCGCGGGATGCAACGGTTGACCAGCCACCGTGTGTGTTCGACTGTGCTCACACTTACCCAGCCTCATGAATTGCAACTTGACCGTGTTGATTGGAAGGTTGACCTATGCAGACAACGTGGAGAGGCGGTCGAGGTCCTGCTGAAGCAAATCACAATCATTGGGTGTGCGGATTATTCTCCACACCTTCAAGTCATCTACGAACAACTCACAAGGTGATTGGAGTAGCTGAGGCACATCGTTTACATGGATCAGAAACAAAATCGGCCCCAGTGCAGTGCCTTGGGGCACGCCGCTGCTCGATGGATACCAGTCGGTTAAATGATTGTCCACCTGGACCCTCCATTTTCGATCAACAAGGAAATTCCTGATCCATTGGTGTAGTGAACCACCAACACTTCACACCCTCAGCCTGTCGAGGAGCACTGCATGATTTACCTTGGCGAAAGTCTTACTGAAGTCAATGTAAATAACGTCCACTGATTTGCCTTGGTTCAGCGCTTGTAACCATTCGTGCCTCGTCAACAGTAGGTTCGTGATGCACGAGTGAACTTGCACGAAACCATGCTGTGCGGGCGTCAAGAGGCTTTTCGACTCGAGAAGCTGCAGTAGGTTCTTCTTCACGATCTTCTCGAGAATGTTTGCCAAAACAGCGGTCAGGCAGGTTGGCTGGTAGTTATCCACTTTGCTTGGGTTACCATCGTTCGTTATTGGATTTACGACTGAGCATTTCCAGTCGCCCGGTACTAGTCCAGTGCATAGTGACCTGTTGGACAGCTCAGTTACGGAAGGCGCAATGATGGCCGATAGGGACTTGAGAATCAGTGGGTGAATTCAATCTGGCCCAGCAGGCTTCGTCCCAGCAAGATTTGATAGAAGCTTGCGTACATCTTCAATACTGCAGTCTAGACTGTCAAGTTCAGGGGGAGCGGTACTCGTCGAACTCGTTACAGACACCTGGTCACTTGCAAATACAAAGGACAAGTGTGCCGCCAATGCGGACGCACGATCTGTACTCGAGGTCAGGGGCTGTCCATCGGAGCCTTCTAACACTGGGACATTGGCTGCAGGACACAGGCGCCGCTTCACGTATGTGAAGATTAGCTTGGGAGCAGTGTTTGCGGCGGCTGCAAGTTGCTCTTCGAAGCTTCTGCGTTTTCTTGTTTTCGCGTTGTTGCAGCGATTTTGTTATAACTTGTACACCTTGTATTCCTCAGCAGAGCCAGATAACACGAATTTGTTCCATAGTCTGCGTAGTCGCTGGCCAGTTTGCTGTATTCTTTGTCGAACCGATGTGGTTTGATTGGTCCAACTTTCCGATATTTGAGGGGTAAAATAGGGCGCACATCGAGTTCACTCCCCTTTAATGATAGTCCAACAGCTTTCAATAGACGAATAATGTGGTAAAGACCAGTCTATCAGGTTCGCTGCTCGAATGAGGCCATTAAAGTCCGCCTTCCAATATTTGAAGGCTGGCTCCAGTGGGGGAGAATACGGCAGCTGTAGTTCCAAGCTGGCTATGTTCATCGGAAAGGCACGACTTCTGCGCATTGTGCTGAACTCCATCACTGAAGTAGAAGCAGTACTACTGTCGACAGGTAGTCTCAGCAATGAACACTTCTCCATCCGTATCTTTCCAGACATCCCATGGGTAGAGCGTTATCGAGTTAACCGCAACTTAGAGGAATACCGGGAGAAAATTCCAACCAGAAACATAATTCTTCACAAGATTCCCGAAACTGAAGCATGTGATGAGCATGAACTAATAACCCATAATGTAGAACAGTAGTGTTCTATTCGTGCAACACTGCTTGGATAATATGTTAGCGAAATCCGTGTCACGTCTGCGTACTTCACCGAACTACAAAGGAAGTGGCCCTAGAGTGTTGAAGTTGGTCCCTCAGTCAAAACATATGGTAGCATGGCTGATAAAAAGCTGGTACATGTTGCATTGCAGGCTATCAGCTGAACTTAGGCTGAAGACTGTCAGCGATATGCCTCCTAGAGATGATATGGCACACAAAGTACCAAACACGATGGGATCTATAGAAGAGCAATGCACTCTATAGCAGATGATATTGACCAGCCACGTTACACTGTACGTAGTAGATTAGACATGGGACTAATTAGGCGGACCATGAATAAAACGTTAAACCCTTCACCATGTGCACATGGAAAAAGCGATTATTCGCCGGCCACTAACTGGTCGGTGAAACGTCACGTATGAATTGTACAACCTCAGAAATATTGCTTCAATCTGAGAAATTTTCCTGTATGTACACTAACGCCCAAGAGCTCCTCAGTAAACTTACCGAACTTCGACTCCCTCAGGTTGCGAATGCGTGGGACTTAATTTCTATTACCAAAACTTGGTTACACCAAGAGGTGACTGATGCCGAGGTTGTGATAGTCGGAATGTCACTCATGCAGAACGACCGCCACAGCATAGACGATGGGGTCCTACTCTACTGCCGAAGCGACCTGCAATGTGCAGTAGTTGATGATCTGAAAACTCACGTTACGTCTGACTCATTTGCCGTCTCCGACTAAGACACAACAGTGCATATCTCATAGCTGTCGTTTAGCGCCCCCCAAAGCCCACTCCGGAAATGGATTCCCGCTTGATACCTGTCCTGAACAGAGCAACATGCAATAGGTGTAGCCACATTCTCCTCTCCGGAGACTTCAACCTACACGATCTGTAGGAATCGGCATCACCCAGTGAACAGTTCAAAGTAGACTTGCATGAACTGGTCGCTAATATTCCCTTGTACAATCATGTCACTACGCCCAATAAATGCAGGACAGCAAACAAACCGTCCATATTGTACCTTGTGCTCACAAACGAAAAGCTCATGGTTGACAAGTTATTGATGGATAGTCCACTAGGTCTCAGTGACCATGTTGTAAAAACGTTCAAGTATGTGTGTTATGCGGAGTATCCATCCAAACACTCGAACTAACTCGTGCAATCACACACTACATCGTATGAAAAGAACTCATCGACGCAGCTGCTTGGGAATTAGCAAACAACATTCCTCTTGAAAACGTCTTAACAGATTTCGTTGATAGACTCAGCGACATCGTCAACAGAGCATCAGAAACCAAGCCCCTTCGTCCCACAAAATGCCTTCAATTCTAAGGAGCAGGACTCGAAAATGCCTGGCGATAAGGGATACAGCATGGCGTGCCTACCAGATTAAACCCAAGTCAGAGACTTGAAGCAATTTCCTGACCCGTCGTTACAATTTCACTGCACTTGTTCGTGAGGACAAAGTAACTTATCAATAGTGCCTAACCAAAACATTCCTGGCTAACTACAAACTACTGTATATGCTTGTCAACAATCTTCGTAAAGTAATCACGGAATCCCTTCACTTTTCACGACAGACGGTAGAGTACAAAGCGCCGGAGAAGCAATTAATATCCTGCGGCTTAAATATACCACCATTTTCGAACTCGCACGCTTTACCTGTCCCATAATGTCATGCACATTACCAACTCCATTGTTTATACATGTAGATTAACCCATCAATTTTGCTAAAGAAGCTACTCTCACTGCGCGATTATAGTTCTCCTGGAACAGACAACATCCGCCCGAGGGCACTGAAGGCTGCGGCCACCTAGCTAGCTGAACCACTGTCACAGTTCTTCCAAAGGTGTTTTGATGAACAACAAGTCCCCACTATGTGGAAGAGTGGCATTATCACCTCAATATTCAAAGGCGGTGGCCGTTCAGATCCCGCAAACTATCGTCCAGGGAGTCTCCTCCCTGTGCTCGCGAGGGTGAGGGAAGCGGTCATCGCTGAGGTTCTAACGGACTAGCTGGAAAAATGAAACATCTTGGCACCGGAGCAGCATGGCTTCCGTCGACACCGGTCATGCACCACCAACCTACTTATTGCACGAGGTAGTTGGACGGAAGTGGCTGATGATGGGGTCGGAGTTTACGTCATCTATCTGGACTTCTCCAAAGCTTTCGAGCGCCTGATCACCGCATCCTACTTCAACGACTACAGAGCTATGGAATCGGAGATTCTGTACTTAG
Source organism: Dicrocoelium dendriticum (assembly GCA_944474145.2). Lineage (NCBI taxonomy): Eukaryota > Metazoa > Platyhelminthes > Trematoda > Plagiorchiida > Dicrocoeliidae > Dicrocoelium > Dicrocoelium dendriticum. The sequence continues at coordinate 209,753,076 of OX104064.1, read as the reverse complement.
TTGGATTGGCAAGTTTCTTCACCAACAGAAGTTTCAAGTACTTGTTAGGGTATCGCTATCTAAATCGATTGAGGTAGAATATGATATCCCACAAGGCTCGGTGCAGGGACCGCGCTTATTCCTTGTGTTTATCAACGACCTGGCAAGAGTCATCTCCTCAAATTTCCTGCTTTTCGCCGATGACTCCAAGTTATGTCGGGCGATTAGTAGCAAACCAGATCAGGACCTACTCCAACATGACATTGCATTTATGAATGGTTAAAATGAACCTGCTTCAGTTGAATTTAGTTAAGTGCCAGGTGATACATCTGCGTCACCAGCCAGTGAACGCTTATAAGCTTAGAGACCACACCTTGACGAAGGCCTCTCAGGAGCGTAACCTGAATGTACTGCTACAGGAAGATCTCGGATGTTCAAAACAAGCGGAGAAGGCGACGAGAACCGGCAGTCAACAGTTCGGCCTTCTTCGCAGAGCCTTCGGTCTCTTTGCACCCTCAATGTTTCCGCAAATGCTAAACGCCTACGTGCGACCGCACGTGGAATATGCTATGCAGGCGTTGCAGCCGGGACAGAAATAGGAGCTTTCTGCTCTCGAGACTCCTCAACGAAGGGCAACCAAAAATGTCAGGGGCTTCTTTCAAGTGTCGCATCAGCCTAGACTGAAATCTCTAAGAATGTACAGCAGTCGAAATCGAGTTTTACGAAAGGTCTCATAATGGTTTACCAAATTCTGAAGAGCCCAAACCATATTTGCCGTCCGCTGCTGGAATCAAACTACAACACTAACCTAAGAGTTCACCCTCTGAAAATGACAATTCAGTATAGCCGGCTTGAATGCCGTAGAATTTCCTTTTCGCGTGTGCCAGCCTTGGAACGCCCTTCCGAATTTTGTCTTCTGTGCTCCAAAGCTGGAAATATTTAAAAAACGAGTTGACGGGACATTGTCTCATTTAGATTTCATTTTCTGACTTGTTAGCCAGGGGCTACAAACGTAATCAAGCGGTGTCTTGCCAAACTCCCAACCAAAGTATTTATGGATTTGTACTTTTAATACTGTTACGGCGGCGAAACAGCTGACTACGATGGTGCACACTAGCAGGGCGAGATCGGCCAGATCACGTGAGCGGCTGACAGGCTCGTTGTCATGGTCAAACCGGAAGCTGACGAAATCAAACCGTCGTCGCCGCACGGGTTGCTATGTTGCCGACGTGATCCTACCTACAGTCAGAGATGGCCGCTACCAGAGTCGAATATGTTCAGACAAGCGGTGTGACTCACCTCAGTGATAGAGGCGAGGTAAGCGCATGTGACCTACAAAAGTAGCCATGTTTTGTGCCTAATATAATTCGGTCTAGCATGCTCTGCGTTTTGTTTTCCCCGGCTGGTTGGTAGCGCAGAGAGGCAGAGGGATAAAGGGCAGCGTTACAACAAATACGCGAACACCCCCGCTATTTTACATAAGTCTATGGCGTGTCAAACAAAACGCTTTTCACTTTATCCTACAATTCACTTTTCGCAAAAATTTCTATCCCACTGGTCTTGTTAAGCATTGCTTTCTTTTACCCGTAATACACCATTGTTTCATTGTTCCAATGACTTAAGGGGAAGACGTTTAAAGTAATTGACGGCACCTAAGTAAGCTCTCTCACAGGTCGTATCAAGGAGGAGCTACACCGTCTTACAAAGTGTATGTCCAGTATGTTTATTTTATCGACATTTGTCGTAAACTGGAGGATGCTGAAAACGCTTAACGGAGTTAATCGACGTTCTCCCTACTTTGATTTAGACGTAGAGAAATTGAATCAGGACTTCTGCAAGTTTACTACTACAGCTCCAGAGTCTTCCTGTACCCAACTTCTGGGATCTGCTGAATCACTGTCACCCGCTGACAGTGCAACTGTAAATAATCTACTGAAACATGTACGTTCCAATAGAACTCGTGGGCCGGACATGCTATCTTCTACCTTACTCAAATAATGTGCCGTTTAGAAACACATCTTGGGAGTATATACACAATGTGTATGCAGCAACAAAAACAGCCAACTGCTGGACAAGTGTCAACATTACACCAGTGCCGAAAAAGAAATCCAACAAATATCGATCTATGGCGTGCACTTCCGTTGCAATGATGGTTCTGGAGAAAGTTTTTCTCGAAATGAGGCCTTTCAGTAGGCGTTCTATGGACCAATTTCAGTTCTTTAATCGTAGTTCGAGTTCTACCCTAGGTGCTCTGACCAACGTCGTATATTCTGTACTGTCATCGCTTGACAATAGGAATAAAGCAACTCGGATGTGTTTTCCTGACTACAGCGATGACTTTGGGTGTGTAAACCGCGAATTAGTGCAAGAAGAACTACTTACTCAGGGAGTACATCACTCCATTGTCTAGTTAATGAGTGATTAGTTTGCTGAACACACCCAGATCACCCGACTCAGTGGCAAATGTTTCTCCTCACTACTCACCTACGCAGATGTCCTTCAGTGAGCGAATCTGTCGCCTTTTATTTGTTCTACTAACGTCAGCTGTATGCCAGTTCAAACTAAAGCGACTCTGGTAAAATATGCGGACGATGTCTTCCTGGGCATCAATCACCAAAGCGGCGATTGTTCATTCAGACTACAAGCTCTTCTGCACGATCTTAATGGCTGGTCCAAATCCCGTGAGCTATCTCCTATTACTTCAAAGTGCCATGACATTCGTTTTTCCTTACACAAAGGAGCTAGGTACGAGGTGCTCCTTACATTATGCAACAAGTTCCATACTTATGGCGACGGATTACAGTATTCCACATCAGTAAACTATCTGGGTGTGACTGAGTTATAAATTAGCTTGGACTTTTCAAGTAGATGAAACTTTCACAAAAGCCAGAAGGCTGTCATTCTATGAGTCTCGACTCAGAGACTCCTGCCTTCCTCGTGAGTTGAAACTTCTCTTTGTTAATGCCTGTGTTCTTCCCCATTGGACGTACTGCTGTTCCTCTGTGATCTTTCCTTGTCTTTTGGGTACGCATTTTAAGTTACTTGTCAGATCAGTAAATCCTGATGTAGCACTGGTCCTGTATCTACCTTTACCAACACTCTTATTTCTAAAACCAGTTTTTTTGTAAAAGCTGGCCCCTAACATACTGACCGATAAAAGCCGTCCCCTACATACTACCTTATCTGAATGTTTATCAAGTTCATCTACTAGCCAGAAGTACAAGGTAATCTGTGCCCGCACAAAGCTTACGGCTCCTCAGTCATCCCTCACCTCTCGCGTCTTTTACGAGATCCCAACTCTGTTATCCTTGATTTAACCAGACGACTTTCAACTTGCTCGTGTGGTTTGTCCCCTATCTACCCGTTCTTTGTCGTATTGCTTTGCCACTGATTTGCTTTTTATGTACACGGTCGAGATCGTGTGTGTTGTGGCTAAAGATTTACCCATGCACAGTGCTCAAAGCAGTTTCTGGACTTCACTAGTCTCGAGTAATAGAGTCCAAATCTTTACTATGCTTTTAACAATTTGCAAACCGTAGTAGCAAATTAATTACTACCAACAGATTGTTCCTTTCGAGTTAAGTGAAGATAAAAAAGGAGCAGACGCTTGGAAGAAACATCCTATTACCATCAAACAATGGATATTCGTGGATAAGGGGGTGATTTAACATTGTAAGTTGATGTGTCAGCCAATTATTATTTTGTACCTGATTGAAAAAGTGCTCCGCTGTTGTCTGTACTATGCTATGCTAATGGAATTCTGTTTCCCAGTGAAGATTTCGTAGAAGCTGAATCCACAACCTGCTGCATCAGAAGCAACTCAATTCTGGGAAAAGCATCCATAGCATCTGAACGCGAATAAGTTTATGGATGAACAAAACGCCTCTGTAGGCCGCTTTCAAATTCCGCCGTTACTGTTGTAATTGGAACATTGTTCTACAATACGCACCGCAAAAATTTAGCCTCTTCTCTGTCTACAATACATATTCCACTTTTTTAGTGAACCACTTTTAGGCTGGCAACGATGACATAGTCTGTTGTTCTTTTGTTTTCATTGCTTGAACGTATCCGAAATTCTCCTCTAATCTAACATGGTCTCAAAATCAAAACGCTTTAAGAAGAATTGTCAGCAAAAGGTTGGGCATAAAGACGAATCACCATGTTCCTTGGTAAGTCCGAATCAAACGACTTTCTGTCATCAGTTCAAAAATTCCCCTTACACTGTCCAGTAATATCCGATCACTTCTCAGAAAAATTCAGCTCGAGTGGCTTTTAAAACGTAAAGAATTCTGGAAAGCAGGTATTGCAATTTTACAATAATGGTGATTACATCACGATTAGATCTTGCAGATTTGAAGGATGAGTACACAAATCATCCGAACTCTCAGGATGGAAGACAATCTTTACTATGGTACTAGAATCGTACAGTGGCACACTATCTTTCCTTGCTTGTCTAGTACATAAGACTGGTGGACAGTTTAACATGACGATATATCGCAAGCCAACAAATACGGACAGAGTAATCTATTACAGTTCGGATCATGAAAATATCTATGACGCTATCGCATTCTCTTTGTTTCATAAAGCCCCGACGCTATATACAAAGGAAGAGGACAGGACGGCCGCTCGTAAAGAAACATTGAGCAAATTAATAGATAGGGGATATCCGAGATGGTTAGTGCAACGCCAGTTGCAGAGAGAATTACATCCGCCTCCACGAGGCACAACCGAGTGGACTGGGACGGTAGGAATTCCCTATAAAGAGGGAACATCCGAAACAATCAAGTGAGTACGAAACGGACCGAAAACGAGAGTAGTTTGTTAAAAGGGTCGAACGCACCGTTCAACGTTTGCGTGTTTGAAATGTCCACTTCCAAGGGATAGGGCGCCAAATTGTGTTTATATACTCAGTTGCACTGTGAACAAGTGTTTACAGGTGCAACGGTGCGAGAGCTACGCACGAGGAAGGCAGGCCACAAAAGGTACCTCTCGCGTCCACCGAGAAATAAACCTGGATACGGGGACCTACTAAGAGAACCAGCGGTGGCCGTACAGGCAATAGACGCAGAACACGAGACTGACTAGGACAATGTCGAGATAATTAAGAGAGGATTGCCAGCAAAATGTCAAAGGTAGATTGGTGAGGCGATTGAGTTTACTAAGATTAGTAACGAATGGGGTGAAGTTATCAACGCGTGGCGGGCTGTCTTAACCTGGCCAAGCAGTAAAGATGTCGGCGGACGAACTCAGGTTGGAGCATGAATCAGCGACAGCATGAACAAAAATGCTTCAATGGCGGAAGACGGATGACGCGCCTCAATGAGGAACGCACCGTGCTTGTTGTTACACCAGCATGTCCATCTGACCTATTGACCTGTAACGCTACTGTCCAACGTTTCGTGTCATTTCTTGCCCTTCTCACCCTACCTTCCCATAAAATGCTAAGTCACCTGTGTACCGATTCCCCGTGTAGTGCAGTACTGGAGTAATAGTTACTGGATTACTAGAGCAAGGCTTCTTAATTACTTTATTTCGATTGATTCGATAATTACATGTGCACTTGCCGTATGTCCTAAATTGTGATTCATTGCTATCTGTTGTGGTTTTTGCAAGAGTATGTCATTTTCATGCTAAGTGAGCATGCTCGATTCAGTCAGTTGTACTAGGTAAAGCAGAGACAACATATCTCATCGGAACAAAGTCAGATTTGATTGGTCGCTTTGTTCATGCACAGCCTACTGTTGCTTTTAACTTCGAATCGCCAAATTAGTGTTACTCAGTTCACCGGTTCGCCTTATCTATGGCACCAATCACACCTGCGGGTAAAAGATGAGCTTTGATGTACAAAGCGAGCTTTCTTTCACACGCATTTAACATCTCTGTAATACTGTGGACTCCGGTGCAACTTGGAGTTATCTCTCAAAGTTCATCTGCCATGTTCCTCATTTTACGACTTGCGGATTGGGATCTTCGCACGCGTCATGAAACCAATGACAATTGTGTTGTGGTGCGCATTGATGCGTTCACGGGATCAACTACAAGCATAATTCATTCTCCACACCTAACGCGTGTGCTGTGCATAAGAAAATCTTCGTGCTTGCAGCATTGGGGTCTGCATGTGGCAGTAGCGTTGTGCGCGGGAAAGGTTGCGCACGAGCATCGTAATTTTTTGCTAGGGTGCCTCAACATGGGTAATCAGTGAGGCGAACAAGCGAGTACTGGCCGATAAGTGTAGGCGAATTTTTCCGTTCGCCATCGCAGTCTGAGAAGACATGCCAATATGGCGAGTGCAACGCATGGGGTACTCGCACGGGATTTGGTGGGTGTGTTTGAGACGAAGTGTATGGATGCCAAATTCCGACCTACAACATCCGTTTATAAAATGCTTATTGCATTTGTAGCATTTCCGTAAAAAGTGCCGAAGATATCGGTGTCTATATTGACAGCGTAGCATTCACTGTTATTAATTGAGTTAGTCTCATAAATACTCCAAGTTTACTTTGATTAGGCCCAAACCTGGCCTTTCCTGTGCGGCGCACGCAGTTGAACTCAGCATCACTAACCGAGGAGAATGGGATACGCAAACCCAACACATGCGCATTCCAGCTTTGAAACTGGGTCAGATTAGGACTTGAGGAAGACAAAGTATTTACTGAGAAACCCAAATGCGAGCCCATGTAGTTTGGAGTATATCTGAGTTCTAATTGGTCAATAGAAACTTTGGCAGTACAAAGTCATCTGATACACTAAATTTAAATATTCATCCTGGACTTCCTCAAACTGCTGAATTACCAATAGTGACATCTGGCTTGGGAAAGAAGCACGGAAATTCCTTTAGACAAGCGAAGGCAAATAGCCAAAAACGGCTGTGCTACCATGAACCTTTACCGATGTTAGTTGAAGCCGGTCTGACATTCGGTATTAGACCTTCCTATATAATATTGTGAGCAGTGGAAAGGCTTATTAAGATTCAGCACTTACTACACCACTGCTTATGTTAAACATTCAAAAAATCAAGTGCTGCACCAGGTGAAGGTGGCCATCATGATTGCCGCAAAGAGGCATGGAAACTTTCACTAAGCTCATTTTATGTAAGTAAGTGATAAACACTTTATTCTATCTTGCATTGGAACACACGTTGTGGGGATTGGAACATCAAATGTCATTTGCAATTACGGCATAATTCCAACTGAATGTAGGCAATTTCAAAAAGTGGCACAGCCTACGAAATGTAGAGCACAGACGTAGTAACACCGAGTCATTAGGCCGCCTTCATATCAATTTATTTCACTATAAGTCATTATATATATATGGGAGTATGTAACAGTAGAAGAGTGAGATGGTTTAAATCAACCGATCCACCGCATCCTTCTATCAAGCTCAGTACGCGAAAGCGAGGGTAATGTTGCGAAGAATATAGCGATGATAGGATTACACAGCGTCCCTTGAAAGCGTTCTTTATGAAATATCCAATCAGTCAGTTATTTTTCGGAATGGTGACCGAGTGTTTGGATTGCGACACGCAACTTCCATTGAAACCTCTATTCCACTAAAGTAATCCCTTGCCGTTCCGATCACCAGAACCGTGTGCCAAGTGGATGGGTTTCAATTTTGATCTTCCCAAGGCGTCATTAACTACTAGACCCTGAGTTAGAATATTAGCTCAAATTATTTCTGCCAGCTTAGTCAAAATGTGAACTAAATCAATCTTCGTGTTCAGTTTTGGGAGGCACGGCATCGAACATTATCCAACTAATCGATTATTGACGCAGCGTCGAATTCGTTCGACAACCAATTTACACCCCCTTTTGCATACTTGTGCAAAACATCGGGAGGTACATAATGGTGGATAATACCAACGCCTTTTATATTCTACTGCGCGATACAATAAATGCCTGGGGACGAAATGTGAACCACGTATAAACATTCCAACATTGGAGAACGCACTGCTCTGAAGATTGGAAATCTTGTGTGTCGAGTACATCAAGGTCACCAACTTGCCGTACAGCACTTGAAGAAAGCACCATGAAGAATGAGGTTGAAATATGACGCTTATATGTTAGTACACCTATTTGTGGCAAACAGCATTTAGCACAATACAATACAGTTTTCAAAGACCACCTATTCGTATTTGTCTATGTGGGAATCACAGATTTTTATGCTGTTTGTGAACGGAGGCATTATACCATTTAGTATATGGCTAGATATGTTATTTTTGAAAATCCTCATTCATCATCGTTATACACACTAGCTAGAAATTGAAAACACCTCAGCTGCTATGCCGCAATACACAAGAAAATAAAAGGAATACAATACAGCAAGCGCACTCAAGCTGAGTAAAAGTAACGAATGGGCATCTTTCATTGAAAGCTGCCCGGCGGCTACTATGCAGCACAAATAAATTTTTATTTCCCAAAAGTTACCTTACGCTAAGCAGGGAGATCGCGGTTGGGGTGGAAGACTTAAAGGGATGAAGAGGGAAAGGAAAATCACAACACCAACGCCTCTGTGGTCCGATCATAGCCGTCAGCAAGTGTATGCAGCCAAATTTGTTCATTTTCTTTCGGACCTCAACCAGGAAGGCAAGTGGCTGCAACCGAAACCAACTTCGAATTAGGGGTCCTCATTCATCTCGACTAAGTCATCGCTTGGCCACCCCTTCTGTACTTCCATCCACACCCCCCGGCGCGCAAACAACCTTCGTCCCGGCAGTCGGTGGACTGGCATGTGCAACACGTGGTCCAGCCATCGGAGCCTGGTGCATGAAATAACGATGTTGAGCAGTTTACTTCCTCTTCCGGTGCCAGAAACAAGGCGTCGAACATGCTCATTATTCACGCGGTGTTCCCACTACATATGATCCAAAAACTGTGAAGGTACCGGTGGTCGTACGTAACTAACCTCTTTATGTCTGCCGATTTATGGGCCAAGTCTCATTACCGTGAAGGTGAGAAGAACGTACGCCTGCATGGTACACTCTACCCTAGAGGGAGAGAGTGAAGTCGCACCGGCGCCATAGGTGGCGAAGTTTGCCAAAGGCACCCCGAGCTTTTTCTATGCGGTATGTGATCTCCACTTTAATCCAAAGAACGCTGATACAACTTCCTAGGCATTTGAGTTTCAGCACGACTTCTAACTTATCCTCAACATGGGGCAGCACAGGTGGCAGTCCCTGACAAGCTTGGAGGAAAGCTTTGTTGTTCGATGATGCAAAGCAAAGTCCGAAGCGGCTGACAGCTACTTTTAAACTGTCCAGTGCCGCTTGGCACTTTTGTGTGCTGTCAAAGATGTGGGCAATATTGTCAGCATATTCCAAGTCAAGAATTCGTTCAATTGGGAGCAGTTTCACACCTTGTAGGTCTTGTCCTGTGAACGCATTCTCCATTGATTTCGTCAATGGCTAGGTTGAAGAGGAAAGGTGAAACTGAGAATTCTTGTCTCACACCACTGAGTATATTAAATGGCGACAGCTTACAGAAAGTCCGCATCTTATGCTCGAGATACGTGCGTATAAAGCTGGGATAAATTTTACATATTTCTCGGGTACACCTTTTTAGCATAGACAGTTCTAAAGTGCACAATGATCACCCTAATCGAAGGCACCTTTAGTGTCGATGAACACGACAACGGTGGGCGGCCAATACAAGTGACGGTGCCCCAACAACTGACCCAAGGTAAGATGTGTTCGATGCACCCACCGCCTCGACGAAACCCAATATGCTGTTCACCAATCTGGCTTGGTCAGTGTGACATGGTCAGTGTCCACACATCTGCCCTAAATTGCACGAGAGTTTGAAGGCAGTTTATGCAGCGAAAATTTGTCGCAGTGTGATCGTACTTAGCCCATATCTGGTTCGAGGCTGATGGGCACCATGTCACCCTCCGGCAGGTGCTGTGTCGGAAATTAGTGCTCGCAAGCAAAAAGCGAGCATCTTCACACAAATGAAGTAATCAATCATCGTTATCACTAAGGGAGAATACACCGCCCAGATGTATTTCAGCAGTGGACAATTTTGCAACTTGAGCGTCCTGATCCCCAGCCAACAGTACATAGTCCGCACTTCCTCTGTAGTGGAGGACCTCGTTCATTTGACGATAGAAGTCCTCCTATCGCTAGAGTTTGTGGTCAAGTAGGCGTCGATTTCGAAGACACCTGTTAGTCCCACGCTACTTCGATGCTTTGAACGAGCCAGCAAATCGGACTGCATACATCCGCCTAATGCTTGGGATGCAACCAAGCATAGGAGCCTCAGCCCTGGGACTCAGGGCAAGGCCAACACCTGCTAGGCCGGTATGCGAAGGTGCATCGCCTGCGGATAGGCGCAGTGAAAAACACTTCTGGTGTCATCGGAAAGGCATTGCAGAGTGAGCACAGAGCTCGAGTCTCGCAGGCGGATTCCCGACAAGCAGCAGATATCGATCGAAGGGGTCTCTAAAGTTGGGGCAAGTGCTGCATATTGAGCAATCAATAACACCGTGCGCAAATTGAGACACCCCAATCTGAAGGAGGATCGAGGGCTCCAAATGGAAGCCTATGAAATGGATTTCCCCGCTTGGTTGGACAAAGGCTTGTCGAAGGGTTGGACTGAATCTCTTCGTTTGCATGTGAGTGCAAACTAAGGACTAAACGCCTAGCAAAGGTGACGGGGCCAGGGCTTGGTGGGTTTAAACCGAGGAGATAAAAATGAAATTGGAATGGGAAGATAAGAGTGAACAAACCTAGGAAGGGCAAGAAGACGACGGGAAGACGGTGCAGTAGCATCCAAACCCCTATCCACCCTATTCGATTCAGCAGATAGGGCGCCGTTGAGTATCCTCTGCGACAGAGAGAGCATCAAGTGCGATTTTAAGGAAAGGTTCATAGATTGTTTGGGCAGAATACTGTCAGGTTGACCAGACCTAGACAGGAAAACAATTAATGATTTCAACCAAAGTGTTTGTTTCAAACACCTGACCACAAGGCAGCAGGTTTGGCAGTGAGCTACCCAGAGTCCGCATAAAGGTAAAAGGAGCCAGTCTCACTCCAACCCAAAACCGGCTGAATCAGGAGACTGATTTTGTCTGGCCTCTAACCATTGACCAACTTAGCATGAGTAGCTCTGAGTGTGCAAAAAAGCACCACCCAACATAGCTCAATGATTCTCTGAGGCACGCAAACCAACTCACCACGGTAAGCATCTGTCTCACTGCCAAGGTATTTTTGAAAATGGTAAACTATACATGACCAAGAAGGCTGCGTTGGATTATTCCGCACATATCTGGTATGTGATGTAATAATACGCACATTTCCCGATTGTACGAGAATCTGTCCCTGGATTCTGGACGGATCATGAGCACAATAATTATCATGCTCACGCATGAGTGAAATATGTACTACGGGGTGTATGATATCAAAATAATTTGGAATCACGTAAATTTCGCTGTAGCTGAGTTCTTTGTACCATCTTTGATGTTGATTATATATTCCTTCGTCCATCTTGAAAGAACTCGTGTGGTAATTTACCCGAGGGAAACATGGTCTTTATCGAGTTCTGGTCAAGGAATTTGCTAAGATGAATGTGGAATGCTCTTGTATTCGTGCAAGATTTGATTGTTGCTGGTAGCCTATTCCACACGACAGCGTATCTGACTAGTAAGAAGTTTGATCGGATAGCTCTCCTGGTTCTCGGCAAACATAATGCACAGATCTTGTTGTGTATATTGCATGTGAAGTTATGTTGCCTTTTAAGTGTGTACACAGATTGGAGTATGTCTTTTGTTTTATGAGATGGTGCATCAGCATCAGGTAATATTTCAGTCATCGCAACCAAAGGGGCTCAAGCTTAAATTGCTGACAGCGCTCCTGTTAACTCAAGGTGCTTAATTTACTGAACAAGCGCTTAATGAATGATCATTGTAGGTTTTCTTAAGCTTTCCTGTCACCCATTCATATGTTCCCATAGATGATGCTTCAGTATTCAAGGACAGGGAGTGTTACTAATTTGAAAATCTCGAGTTTGGCAGGGGTTGTATAGGTTTTATGGCATTTGTTAGCCACAGATCGTTTGGCACATGCTATTTGAAACTCAGATTGCTTCGGGCAATTAAAGTCTGAAGATTATTGTATGCCTAGATCACAGTTGGATAGTTGCACATAGATACGTTCATTGTTCAGTTTAACAAACTTTTCAGGGATTAAACAGCAGTGTGACATAAATGCATGATTTACTAGCTGAGAAATTTAGCATCCATGCGTTGCATCATTTCTCAAGTGAAACGAGGCCTTCTTGAATGAACAGCAAAGTGCTATTGAGTCTGTCTAGTCGAAATTTATAAACAATCTTTATGTCATCGGCGAACAAAACTGCCGTGCCGTGTTTTATGAACACCGTGGTATCGTTAATATAAAGTAGGAAAAGCGAAGGACCAAGTACACTCCCTTGGGTGACACCACTAGTGATTGGACGTGGGGAGGGGCTATGATTATTCGGAGTGACTATCTGGTAACGCTCATTTAGGTATGATATCAAAGAACCAAACAGTGGGTTTCTGATTCCAGACAACTCGATTCCTTTCAGTAACCTCTTGTGGGGCACTCGGTCGAATGCTTCTGCGTATCCAGGAACAGTATTATAACTGCATATTTCGAATCAGTGGCTTCTGTGATGTAATCCAGGTATTGTAACTGACAACTTGTACAGGAACGTTTGTCGAGGAAACCATGCTGGGATTTGTTAAATTTATTTAAAACACTTGCCTCCTAGCAGAACGAAATAGTTTTTACTAAGTGACTTGTGGCATCTCGTCATCTGCAGACATTAGTTTTTAATTATCCCAAGGTAAGAGAGTCGGTCAAATGCCTTACGCAAATAAAGATATATAGCTACTTACTTCCCAGCGTCAGTTGTAGTTGCTTTTCGATTGAAAAATTCCATTTGGTATGTCGTACAACGCCTGATCTGTAGAAAGCAGTTATCACTTACCGCAAAGTAATTTTGAAATCAAGAAGCGACTCATCTTATTTTTAACGATATTCCCATGTTTATTGAATTAATGGAAATATTACTTGGCCCTCAGAATTTCGCCATCTGGCTCGGCATTTTATACAGATGTGACAACCGAAGTTTTCCATTGCATTATGTAAAGGTGTTCACTTATTGCTAGAAGAAAGCTGAACAGTAGACATCAGAGGCTACGGCTGGTTTTCCATTTATCACAGTCATTTTTGTTTGTATCACCATGCTAGTACGGCTATGATTACCATCGTGAGCGAATGCTGATAGATAAAATCAACATTGAGAAACAAGGTAGCGATTTCTCACGTACAACCTTACAGCTTTTTGTCTGGTGATTCACTGTTAGAATTCACCTACTGTAGTCCAGGCCCCTCTTAATCCGTATGCACTTTGCAACAGATAAGTAGCCGAGGAGCGAAGAGAATCGAACCTGGCTCTTCTCCCATCTACTGGAGGGACACTGTGATGAATCAAATGTAGTGCGCAACGCAGACGTGAGCGTATCCCACCATTTCGAAATGCACTGGTGAAATAACCTTGAAATCATCAAGTAGTTATTAATCAGCCTGCCCGCTTAGATTAGTCGAACTAAACGAGCGCCGGCAATAATGGGACATCCACCATCACTCGTTCACCCATAAATCATTTCGACAACGCTCGCGGTGCTGATTCAATCTGGAATTATCTGCTGGAGTTCATCTACCATGTTCAACATCCTTATGAATGCGCATAGGGTCACCTCGAATTATTTAACTTGCAGCATGTGTGAGGTCACACTTGGGAGATCTCTTAGTCAATATCGTGCGACAGCACTAATGTGTGTGCTGTGGTTCACGTACCATCGTACTTTATTATCGACATCCACCACGTGTGTCAGGCTTAACGCTACGTCTGCGATGGTAGCAATGGCGTAGGCATTGCGCAGTCAGGCGGCACCGAGTCAAGTTCGTCCATGTTGACGTTGTCGTATCCTACCTTGTATAAATGCGGGAGAAGCAGGCGAGAGAACAGAGGAGCTAGTGATTAGGGTTGTCTAAAATTCCAATACCGATACTGCATCCAATCCTGAAAAAGTGTGTGCATGCAACCTGTTCAGATAAGAATTGGAAACAATTTGGTGGCGGAAGGTGTCTGGGGTTGAAGTACGTTGTTTAAATTTTTATTTTACAGCAGCCTTTCAAAGCGACTGCAGATACCATTCGCCGGACGGCTTTTCTCGCTCTATTCGACAGACCAGTTAGCATCGTTCATTACTTTGTGCAGAGCAGCATGTTCAAATTCATGTTATTTTGCGATTCTGAATTACTTTACTGTGTATTAGTGTCGTGTCAATATATTTTACTCTAGTATTTGGGTCGTGTACTTGTACTTCACTTTGTCCCCTTTACCGACACATCTGCCAAGCTATACGTAATGACCAAACTGACTCCATGTGGCACATTTTGCAAACTAGTTAGGCATAGAGCGAATTCTGTTATGTGCCTTATTTGTCGTGTGAATTTCCACATCTCGTGCATTGGTTTGTATTTAGATGATTTTAAACTGCTGAGTGAAATTCAGCAGAACATTTTCCAAATAAGGTGAAAAAAACGCCAAGTCACTGTGCAGTCAGAAACAGCCGAGAAGCCGCGCGAGGCTGCAAGACGAGCGAAACGCTCCAAAGGGAGGAACTCCGTGGGTTCATCCAAGCAAACGGAAAGCCAGCCACTATGTTCGAAACAGCCAACCTGCACACCAGGCTGGAGGCTCGCCAGCGCCATGTCTACCCGTTGCTAGAGACTTAGCTGGCGTGCCTGTGTTGCAACCTACGGACACTAAGTTACTGGTGTGCAATAACGCAAGCGATGAATTCCAATGTGGAAGGCAGCGAAGCAGAATGGATAGGACAACTGCCAGAACTCCACGGGGTTGTGCTGCTATGCTATTTCACGCGCCTGAGTCGACGGGGACGAACCCTCAGGCTCGTTATGATCTCGACATAGATTCTCTGCAGCACATGCTTGACAAACTTCTCTACGTGAATGAACAGGATTTGCTGGTAAGGTTAATCACAAAGTCTTGAAAAGGGGGAGGGGTGGAAGTCCTGGTCTCTGCGCGTCAGGTTTGTTGATGAAACGAGTCCGAGGCTGATACTATCCCTCCTCGGTAGGCTAAGAAGTCTAAATATCTAGATTCGTCCCCATTTGGATTCGTCGAACAGAGGGAAACTGAAGCCCTCTATCATGGATTTGAAGCGGAGGACTGATGGTTGAGAAATCAATCACCCATCGTAAATTTTCAGGTAGTTCCCCACGTCCACCGAACCCGGCTCAACAAGTCGATGATGCCTTATGCGCGTCCGTCGGTTCTTATCAATGGCCTGCGCATAACCCTCACAAATATTTGTATTTCAATGAACAAACGTGACGGTGTATTTCGCCTCGTTACCTCTCGTCGTCCAGTCATACTAAGACTGGTCGGGATCTTGTTAAATCTTGGGGTTACTCTCCAGGAATTTTAAATCAGTGGTTACTCGTACTTCCGGTGCCACAGAAAATCAAACGGTCTAGGCGGCTTGCTGTTATCCATTCAGTCCTCGCTGTGCGGTAGACTGGTACTCATTTATCGCACCGAAGATGGCCTGTGCGAATACTTATGGTGTTCGAGCTGCCTGAGAAAAGGTAAACTGTTTGTGAGTGTGGTTTATCGCAGCCGGCGAAGTCGACGCTTGGATTGGTTACCGCATGCCAGAAACTACATAAGTCAGCCCCGCTTACTGCTCATGAGTAATTTTAACTTCTCTTGTTTATGGTGGCCTGAGGATCAACCGTTCCAAGGGCACCGTGAAATTGAAGCGCAGTTTGCGGAGATGGTATTTGCAACTGGGGCAGCACAAACGCCAACCGACGCGCATAAACTGCATTTCGTTCCATCGTGCTTGGACCTACTATTAACCAGTTGCGTGCAAAGTGTATATGAAACTCAGGTCCTAGAGTTGCTGGCAGCCAGAGACCAGTTGATGGCCCTACCCAGCCTGGAGTTGCAGTTGCCCTACTCACGCCCATTGGAGCCGCCCTACTATAATTGGAAGATCGACTACGATGGTTTAAATCGATCCGCCAGTGAAGTGGACTGGCCGCTGTTGTAGGATTCATCCCTTGAAGCCAGTTGGTCTGTAAGCAAAGTGGGTGTGCAATCGCTGTGCGCTCGTTTCGGACCCTTACAGTATCGAAAAGCTGGACCAGTGAGGCCAATTGGCTTGACGGCGATGCGTATTGTGGTATAAACGCCATATGTCAGGCATTGCCGACGATTTCAAGGCGTCCAAAAGGCAGTGGAATCTATGCAGCAGCGCAAAAGCTTGCAAGCTTCGGCAGTTCGAAGAGGTGCTTGCAACCTCAGAGAAGACGGCAACCAAAAAGATTTTTATCACTTGAATTGGTGCCTGATAATCGCAAGTGACGTATATGTGAGAGCGCACTGACGGACAGCCTCTCTCCTCCAGCACAGAACGTCCGTCCTCTTTGGCGGAGCACCTCGCTTCCGTATATACAAGTGGACAAATGCCTATACCGAGCTCGAAGTGTGCAGTCTATACTGAACTCAAAGGCTTTGATTGCAGTGTAGATGTCCGCAGTGTACACTTCAGGTTTCACAGTACGAAATGTACCGGACCAAATGGATTTCACCCACTAATTTTAAAGTCTTCATCGGCCATCATCGCGCCTGTCGTGACGGATCTCTTCAATAGATCGTAGTTCGAGGGTGCATTGCCGAGCGACTGGAAATGCTCGGTAATGAAGGGGATTCCAGAAGAAGGTTATCTATGCAATTTGGACATTTGCCTGCCGATTTGTCTCACTTCTGTTTTGGCCAAGGTGTTCAAGAAGTTTGTGAAAAGGCCTTTTCTAAGGGGTTGATTCAAAAGATCTCCTAGCGCAGACGCAACAAGACTTAATGAAGGGCAGCTCGAACATCACCAACCAGCTGTTGACTAGGCACGAACGGTTGCAAGCAGAAGATTGGGTTAAATCAGTGGAGGTTATCTATATCGATTTCAGTAAAGCCTCCGATAAATTGAACCATGAAGTCCTGCTTCATAAGCTGAGGATGTGTGGTGTTGGTGGTGCACTGCACCTGTGGATCAGTGAATTCCTTATTGAAAGAAGTTGGCCGGTTCAGGCGAATGACCACCTAACGAATGGGACCCGTCCACTAGCGGCGTAACCCAAGTCACGGTATTGGGGTCCATTTTCTTCCTGATCCACATCAACGAAGAACCTCAGTTTTTTCGATCGATCAGCGCATTATATGCAGACCACATAAAGATTTTGAGGAATATTGATTCTCCCGGCGCCTTTGACGTCCATCAGCAAGACGTCGACGACATGTCACCATGGTTTTCAGAAGTTGACCTATCGGTCAACACGACCAAGACCTCGTTTAAGAACCCTGGGAGGGGTGGTAATGGATGTGCGTACCACTTGGCCGGCCACCCGCTACATCCCATTAGTTCCGTAAAGGATCTAGGCGTACTCTGGAGCGGTGCTCTGAAGTCTGTCAACAACACGGTCAAACCGTACGCAAACGGACTAGGCCTGATTTGAGCACTTCGACGCAGCTTCTGCGCTTGGTCTGAAAAGATTGTCACTCGTGTGTTTTCTGTCCTAAGAAGATTGGTGCTTAAGTACGGCCCACCCGCCTTTTGTCCGATCACAATAGGTGAGATGCAATGACTAAAACCGGTCCAACATATGGTCACCCAGCTTATTCCTAGTTTACGTGATATGACGTACGAGAACCGATGTGGGAAAGTGGGACTTTATAACCTCTCTTACCGTCGGCTTCGATTTGAGCTTATTATGACACACCGGATACTGCACCTTGGCCACTTCCCATGTTGGAGCCTTTGCTGCACTTTCGTGCACCAAGTAACACACGCGGACACCGATACAAACTATTGGTACCGCAGTTAAAGCGCATCGCTCACTCTCTATGCTTTGAGCTTCGAGTGATGAACTAGGGTAACAAACTGCCTGAGACGCTAGTCGAAGCGAAACCGGTGTCCGAATTTAAGAGATGCCTTGACGCCCACTTTGCGGATGACGGGTATAGGGAGCGTATCGCATGCGGATAAGATGTAGTGCAACTGCAATGTGCTGCCACCAAGCAGGAGTCAGCGACGTAATTCCGTGCATGTGCCCGATCCACCTACGATGGAGTAATACAGATCGTAATCTTCTCGTGTTCTATTCGTAGTATTTAATCTGCACACATTGCCCATTGTCACTGCACAAAAATACAGCTAATACAGTAACGATTCTTCTCAGGGTAAGAAATTACGCGCTAGAATCTGTGCGCTTTTAACCGTCCCTCTGTTTCCTTGCATGCCGTATGGCGATGGTGGGCAGAACACCGCCTTGACTGTCTTACTTTGGAATTTAATGTGACAAGCAAATACTGGCTGGGCATACCGCTTTTAGAGCTTCAGCTGATATCACCTAGTCACCAAGCTTAAGTTCATCTAGCCCTATATTTGCACTCCTGTCAGTTTGGATGTATGCTCATAAGACATAGACTGTGCCTTCCGTTACAAAACCCAATGAACCTATTGCGCATTGTTAGGCAGTCATGTAAAGAGCAGTGTGCATGTATGAAGTGTAAGTACAAATCTGTGCCAATTGTATTCCGTACAAGGGCAGAGGCAGGATTTTCGGGCTTGGCATACTTTCTACTTCAGGTTTCTTATAAATGCTGTACTCAAGTGCCCCAAAGTGGTTTACCGAGTTGTAATTGTGTTTTTTGGTATGTAATGGAGTGGTAAATGATCACACTTCAAATATATTTGTTATAACGTGGACAGTATGAAGCACGAAGAGGATGTGCGAGGGAATCAAGTTCGCTTACGACACGCAAAACATACAGAGAAGTGGAGCATATCACTGTAGTTTGTGATAAGCGATAAATCAGATGTCGTTGTCGAATTTTACCGAAAATTCTTTTATTAAAGACTATCATCAGTGACAAAATGTAGATGGCTAATAGAAAACGCTTGTTTCCAAAGCTAGTGATCTACAGGTGAAGTATGGAACAACAGGGAATAAAATACTGTGAGATTTATAATGTTCCAAAGCACAATTTGCTAAGCTATGATAAGGTAGCGAGATTATATTTCATGTTGATATTCTGCATTTGCTGTTTTGCCATAGTTAGGAATAGGTAGCAATGTGGATTTCATGAAAGAAAAGAGTCTTTACGCGCGAAAGATTATATAGATGGCAATTCACATTACAGTGGTTTTCGTCAGTCAAGTTGTGCTGTCATCGAATGCGTCCGTCCCTTTCCACTCACCTGTTGATTGAAGCTTGAATTTGGAAATTTAGATTGTTCATGTCAGGAGTAAACCGCGTTGCTTTGAATGCTATTTAAACTGCGTTCCGGCGCAAAACCCATGAACCAGATAGAAGCTTCAGGTAAGTCCTCGAAAGTTATCCTTGGAGTTGGATTCCAAACATGCACTAACTTACTTTAGCAAGGAATCCTCTGCAACCCTGGCAACCGTCTCGAATTGTAGCAAAGAAGTATCAAGAGCATAGGCACTAGCATTTTATTCGCTTAGTATATATGTATGAGCCAACTCCGATCGTATTAACTCTGGTGGATACGAGTTAGCAACGCTACGCATCTATAGGTAAGCATGGCAATTTTCGCGAATACTTGACGCAAAGTCGGTAAGCGGACTACGTTACATTGATAAGTCCTTCCTCCATTGACACTAACCGATAAAATAACAAAAACCTCAGTCACTTCACGACAATCCTCCCATTTTATGCTGCCCAAAACGCAAGTGTCGTCTCAGTTTTATAGGGTCGATCTGCACTTAATTGTTCGTGACCGGAGACCACGATGCTGCTAAATGTGTCTGTTTTATGTGCAGGTAACATAGGGTAACATTGTAAAGGAGCAAAGTGCCAAAGTACAAGTACACCCAAACAAAACCTAAAAATTCCTGCGTATGTGGATTCAGTTAGGACCGGAAACGTGTACCAGTACTATAACCGAATGAGTGCAAGGTACACAGTTTACAGGAAACTTCACGCATAGTGCTAATAAGTTTGCGTGATTTAAAAATCAAAATAAGTTGTTGTGCATACAACTTCAAGCAGGCACCAATTCATTCTCTCCATGAGGGGTTACATGTACGCACTATCAGTGACACTCTCATTGGTCTTGGGACATTAACCAATTCGGCTCCCTTGATGTATGCACAGCGCTAGATGTATGCCTAAATGGGGGACAGATATGCTCCCGATTAGATTGACACATTGCTGTTAACGGGAGGCGAACAGGGATGAACGTGTCAGTGCTAGTTTTCAACAACAATACTCCTGACTGTGGCTGGTCAACCTAGGATGAGGTGTTTGCACGTTCTCCGTCAGCATCAGTTTAACAGATCTTTTTTTGGAAAGACTTCGTATTCCGACCAGGCCGGTAACCGATGCCATTGTGTCAAATTTCCAACGTTCTCCTAGCAGCCGAAACATATCCAGCGCACAATTTGTGCTCGGTCCAAAATGCACATTGCCAATGGCACATTTAAGCATAAGGTTAGCATTGCCTCTGGTAGAAAGATAATAATAATAATGGCAAAAAATGAATAGTGAATATAAGAATGGATATGTTTCCCATTAAGTGAATAGCTTTGGCAATATTTGGTACAAAACATACACAAACAGCTGATGTCATGCTCTTGCAGGAGCAATAGCACGTTATCTTTTTATATTTGTCTGCATTTCTTGCAAGGTATTCGCCCCCATATGTTTGTCTTATGTGATGCTTGGAGGCAAATTTGTAGTTTGAGTATATTGTAGACACTGAGGACCAACTACTTTGCGTGAATTGGTGATATTACACCATTTAGACATTATCTGGGCTTTCATTGAACGGATGTCCAAATGACTTTCCCAACGAAATAAACGACATAATGATTTCCAGGTGGAGGTAGCTTCCCAACTTAATGCGAAAGTATTTCCCAGTCTCACACGACCTGATGATGAATGGCAAACGATTCCACAACGAAGCACATACAGTGAGAGGAAAGTTAGAAGTCAGATTTGACTTGCCTCGTGGTATAATCAGAGTAAAGTCTTTGTTACTTAGGTCTCGCGTGTAATTGTGCTGCAATGTTAAGTATGAATCGATTGCAATGGGTATCGACATAAATCAGATCGTGCAACAGTCTCGTTATCTCTTTGTCTTCGCAGCCAAAATGCATGGAGATGGAGTTGCTGGCATCCCTCCCGAGAGTTTAGGGTAGGATTTGTCCCAAAGTGCCTAGTAAAGGACTTTTGAAGGTTTTCTATCAATGTTCTGTCTGATTTTCTCATATTGCCTCAGATTATGTTGAGGTACTCCAGAATGGAGCGATTAAGGAGTTTACACAGTTCAACTGTAGCTGTAATTGTATGCATGTTATGAGAGATGTTAGCGAAGGATTGTCTGGCTCGTACTAACTGGTACTCCATCTGTTCAGAGAAGCTACAAGTCACCGGTAGACCGTTGCACACAGATGATTTCGCTGTTACGTGTGAGGGATACTTCGGGTGTCAGGTGAAAGCAAAATATGCTATGTTCAAACTGCATCATCCACTTGTCGCACCATGTCTCATTCGAATAAATATATTCTCGAATGAGTGGTAGTACATTCCGAGGCTCAACTCCTCGGTACTTGTGGACAAATATTATATCATTAGCAACTAAATACGGCCATGTTCGTTAACCAAACTGCTATCATTGACACCAAGAAAGGAAATTAATGTACAGAGCGTATATCCTTGTTAAATCCCGCTGGTAATTGGACGCCGGGAACAGGAATAGACGCTTAATGTGACTATTTTCGCTGCACCGTTCACGTATGATGACGGCCAACGCACTAATGCGTTACGGAGTTCGAAATTCTTGCCGCTTACCTAACCGCCTGTGAGGTAGCCCATCGAATTTTTCCTGCATGTGCAAGCATAGAATTAATGTGGCATACTTTGAATCAATGGAGTCCGGTATGTAGTTCAGGTAATGCAACTACCAGAATGTGTACAATCGTTACGCAAGTAAGCCGTTTTAAGGACTGTATATTAGCACCAAGAAATTGATGAACTTCCTCACACATTTTTACTAATTACATGAATAATCCGGCTATTATAAGTATGTTTTGGTTTGGTCTGTTATTGTCCATTTTCTGTTTTGCGCAGCTCTTGCGGCTAGGGCTAATGCATGAAATGTTTCATATGTATGCAAATTACTAGGATCCCAATGAAACGGCAAACATATACAAGAGGAGCAGTGATTTATCAGGCCCTCCCAATTTCCTGGCGGATGGGTGGATGCCAAGAGCTTCCATAATTGAGCATGGTTTAATAGTGTGTTGCTTGACAGATATTGCGGAGAGCAACAACAGTGTAGATGGAGCCTTAGTGTATGTATAGCGTTATGCAGATAGAGAAGAATCAGCTAAATGCGCCTGGATGTCGTCCACCAGTTCAGTGATCAAGGAAACGCGTTTGTTGGTTCTACGACGGAGAAGTCAGAGCAGCTCATTTGCTTTACGTGGCATTCGTAGGGATGCTTGATCTACAAGTGTTCTCCCCATCAACTGTAAGTGCTTGATTTCACAGCTGAGTCGGTGCATCTGTGGAATCATTTTAAAGCATCCTATCCTTTTTTAGCGCGCGATCACACTGCTGTATTTCTGACTAATCAAACGTTCGGTTGCTTCTAGTTAAACACCACTGATTCCTTTTCTTGTGCAGCAACGAGGGGTATGGCTTGCAGAAACTAATGATAGAAGTGTTTTACGGCTGTGCATGCCTTGTTGGAGGAAAGAAAGCATCGCCATCGCAGGACTGGATTATTTGTCGGAAGCGTTTCCAGTTAATACTGCGACTGGTAGGAAGGAGGTCTTTGTTTGCTGACCATTTTAACAGTGAAGGTTAAGAGTATCATGTTGTCGTCGCAACCAGGGCTGTTCTCTGAAACGACTGTCTGTACGTTGGCCATACCCAATATAAACATAAAATTCAATTTGTTCGTCAAGCTAATTGATATAGTAACACACTGTGTCCAACCAACTCTGAATAAATGAAGGCTCTGTGTATAGAAAAGAAGGTCTGGGAGTACCAGTGTATCTACGGTATGTTGAAATCAACGAACAAGCTCCTTTGTTTGTGCGTCTATTCCGATGCATAATCAAAAGCTGAGATGATACGGACAACGTTCATGGTTGATGAATTTGGCGGGTTGCGGATAGATGCAAGTACACCGAGGCTCATGAGATGGAGAGAATCAGGGACATTTTGCCAGCGACGGATGTTCAAACCGCTCAGCTGTACGTATGTGAAGGAATTGCATTAGGCATCGTCCAACTTTCATTTTACAGCGATCTTTACGTAAAAGAAGTTAAAGGGTGATAATTGGATTACAGTCTAATATATCAGCAGGGTACCACTTCTCGGTAACGAGGATTGCTCGCAGCTCGTTTAAATGAGCAAACGTGCTTAGGAAATACTGTGTGTTGATAAGCCATCTGACGTTAATCAATAGTAATGCAAACATACACAAATAACGGAAGCAGTTTTCGCGTCACTGCTTTGTGCCTCATTGTATTCGCGGATTATTTGAGCGGTAAATAAATGTGGGAGCATTGGGACCGAGTCTATAGCTAATAACCTTGCGGGTAGGTGTAGTGTGCCGTCTGCGATCGCCGATATACCTTGTGAAAGGAGAGGATTGATGTATCAAGGTACATTGCGGTTGACTTGACGCTGAGCTTATCTCGTCATATGAAGAAATTGCAGCAATAACAGGTACATATATTTGGCATCTGCCGCGTATGTAGGGAGTTTAAATGGCCGCTGTTCCCTGCTTATATATATATATAATATTGTATATATATATGTGTATGTATAACATGTAATATAACTATATATATATCATATATATATTATATATATAGAAGTTCCACCTGAAAACACCTCTAAGCAAATTAAAGTTTACAGGAAGACATGTTAATGTTTATTGACACATTAGGGATAATTAACACACGTATCGCTGCGTTTTCCAAGTGGCCACATAACTGCCTGAGGTTTCATTATTGCAGCTGAAAATGGAGACATCGGAGCTACATTTTCCTTCAAGGGCATCAACCACAGAAATTTAATTTCAAAATGAACATTTCTGTTCTTGTTTGCAAGCCTCCAAGCATTGCTTGCACCACGCCGATATCCCATCACATTAAAAGATCACAAAGGTTCACTTATCCTTTGTCCTCTGGAGGACTTACATGAGCTATTAGTTTGTTTTCACTCGAACGTGACAGAATATGTATTCAAGCAGTTACTACGTTTGTTCTGATCTACAACCGCCGACATCTTTACAAATATGTAACTTATAATGCTTATCTTGCCTCACGTGATTTCAATATGCCACCTGCCTTCTAACTGACACAATTGAGCTTTAGATTTCTAGATTTTTGACGCCTCTTGTCCGGTCGTTCCTCCATTAGATAGATACTGGTTTATCGTACTTAATGCAGCAGCACAGATTAATTGACGGCATAATTTATGGTAGCAGTTGCTCAGGCAATATGCTGCTCTCTAGCCGGCGTCAATGAGCAGTTCATTGAAGAGTAGACCATACCACACCTATGCCAGCGAGTCGAGCTTAGCGCTAACAGCAACCACAGCTCAGAGGTCTGGGTGTCTGCAAAATAAAAGCTGAGTTACGCTCTGCGGCTCCTTTCGGAACAACAAAATGTTCACAACAGGCGAGTCCGAAGCGATGAAATGGCTGTTCATTGCTGTTCCAAACGTTGGTGGTTTTCGGGCTGAGTCACGAGGTGTAATTAGGGGGATGCGGAGAATTCCATGAGAATTGGCTGTCGTGATGACTGAAAATCTGTTGGATGCTGTTCATATTTGACCTGGAATCTAACACTATGTCATGAGGTTGGGAGCTGCATAGAATAATGAATATTTTTGATACGTTCCGCATTTTAATCCTAATTTCCATCTTTGGCATAAGTTAGTCGATGAGCCGAAAGGGTTTCAATAACTCCGACATTTTCACGTAAGCAATGAAAGCGTAAACACTCGGTACCAAATCACAGTTTGTTTTTCAATTTTGTGGTGTGACTGCGGGATCAGTCACAATGGCGGAATGGGAAGAAAGGGCACCTGCTCAGTGGACCTCAAGGTGAGATAAACCAAACAGCGTATAGTACCCGATGTTCATTTAGGCCACTGTCATCGTCAATAAGCAAGCACGTTTCATTGTGCCAACATCATATTAACCTTCTGCCTTGGGTTCATCTACGTCACCCTAAATGAGTTTACTCGGGATTCGCTGAGGCCGCGGTGATAAGCCGAACAATGAACAATGAATGTATACGGGTTAAGAAGCGTTGATTTACAAGTTCCGTTGGATAGTTGCTGGGGATATCAATATAACAATAATGATAATAAAGATAGTAAAATAGTTAATACTTTAAAATTGAAAATAAGGACATATCGTTTGCTTCGCTGTAGTCCTGCGATCCTCTTAGATTCACAACACACACAGTTAACAACAAATAATTCCAGGGTAAACTCCAGGTGTAGGATGGAGACATAGTGTTAAGTAACAAAGTGTAAGTGGATGAGTGCATCGTCCAACCGTCTTTTAAATATTGTTAGTGTCGGTGCAGAAATGACCGATTCTGGGAGAGCATTCCACGGGTGACAGACACGAATGGAAAAGAAATTTCTGCGGCACTCCAGACGACTGTATTGCTTTGCGAGTTTTAATGAGTGGCCCCTCAGGTTTGTATTGCTGCTGAGTTGTAGTAAAGGGTGGCACACATGCTGTGGGTCTCACGGAATCAAGTATGTCATAATCAGGTCGCCTCGTAGCCTGCGATAGCTGCTACTGAACAATCCCAGTCGTCGCAGCCTCTCCTGGTAGGACCGATTGCGCATTCCAATTACGTTCTTAGATGCCCGGCGTTGTGGCTGCTCCAGTGCATTAAGGTCTTGTTTCAGCCATAGATGCCAGGCTTGAATTGCATATTCGACATGGGGGCGAACATACGCACTGAGCATTTGTCGAAATATGGAGCTGTTTATTTGTCCAAACGCCCGCCTCAACAGCCCAACGTGTTGGTTCCCGGTCTTCGAGGCCTTTTCGGATTGCCTGGAGCAACCCAAGTCATTTTGAACCAGGACACCCAAGTCACGTTCGAGAGTTGATTGTTGCAGTACATCCGTTCCGAGTCGGTATGAGTAGCTGCTTTGATGTCGGATGGAAAGCACCTTGCATTTACTGACGTTGAAATGCAATAAGTTTTGGATCGACCATTGATACACTGTATCTAAGTCACCTTGGAGCACATGTTCGTCGGCGTTCGCCTGGATCCTGCGCCAGATCTTGATATCGTCGGCAAACATTAGGAAGTTTGAAGCGATTCCCTGTGCAAGGTCATTAATGAACACCAGAAACAAACGTGGACCTAGAACAGAGCCTTGCGGCACACCACACTCGACTTGTATGGGGTCCGATAAAGAGCTCCGAACTCTGACCACTAATTGCCTTTGAAGTAGAAAGTTGGCGATTCAGCTTAAAAGAGGGTCTCCGATCCCGTAATGCTGTAGGTTGGATAGTAGTATCCGATGGTCTACACGATCGAAAGCCTTGGAAAAATCCAGGTAGATCACATCAACACCTTCTCCAGCGTCGGCTGCCTCGGTCCAACTACTACGTGCAATTAGTAACTAGTTGTACATGAACGCTCTCGACGGAAACCGTGCTGCTCAGGAGTGATGAGGTTGCAGTTTTCCAGAAAGCACCCCAGCGCATCGGCAACTATGGATTCCATGACCTTGGAGAGTATAGGAAGAAGGGATCCTGGGCGGTATTTGGAGGGATCAGTTCTGCTTCCACCTTTGTGAATCGGGGTTATTATTCCAAGCTTCCACATGGCGTGAACTTGGTTCTGGTCTAAGCAGCGCTGGAAAAACTGAGCTAATGGTCCTGCCAGTTGTTTTTCTACTGCTCCCAATGCCTCTGGACGAATGGTGTCGACACCCGGCGAGCTGTGTTTGCGAAGAGAAGTCAAATTGGCAATACAGCCTCTGCGGTAACATTGATGTAGGTTAGTCCTGGTAAGCAGAATACAAAGCTTGGTAGATCGCTTGGTTGCAAGACACTTTGAAACGTGGAGGCGTATTGCATCTGCAGCGCGTTTGCAGCTTCCAAGGCCGTTCTTGTTGGACCATCAGCCGTGTTGAATAGAGGAAATCCTTGTCTCACCTTTCGTAGTTTATTAACGTGTTTGTACAGCAGTTTGTGGTTAGCACTGAAGGTTTTTTCGATGTTCTGCTGATAGGCGGCTTTGTCTTCTCTTAACAGTTGAGTGCAGTGGTTACGTTGGGCTACGTACTTGTCCCTAGTCTCTGGTGCTGGAGCTTCTCTGTACACTAGCCATGCTGCGTTGCGTACTGTCATCCATTTTCGAGTTCTGCTCCTAAAGAAAGAAACGGATTTGCACTTATTGCAAGCTTTTATCTCTGAAGCCTGTGTAATCAGCGGACTGAATTTTCTGACGAACTCGAGCCAGGCGACTTCCGGGGGTTCTTTCTCGAGGAAAGACCAAGTTGTGGCGCTGACGAGCTGGGCGAGTCGGTCGTACCTTGTGATAGTTCGTACAATCTCATGGTTATTATTCAGGTATTCTTAATAGCAAACGAAGTTGAAACTGATGACTGTGTGATCACTGCGACCCAACGTGCCGCCTAAAACCAAAGCATCAATCATATGCTCCTCGTTGGTAAGCAAAGATCCAGCACAGATGGCCTGTTACCAGTTCTGAACCGAGTGGGCAAAGTGATGTGGTTGTAAAGAGGAGCAGTAGTTACTAGATCTTGTAAATCGGTTTTGAATTGTTCTCCGATCATGGCAGGGACTTCTAAACAATGTACGTTGAAATCACCCATGATAAGAATGTGAGTGTACTTTTGTTGTAAACTGCACCTTAAAGCAGCCGCTAGGTGACAGTCGGTTTCGAGTGTTGAGTTAGGGGCGCGGTATACCAAGACAAAAGGCAAGCGTCCCTGCCTTTTAACTGCAACCGGCACCAGAGAGTCAGGGAACTGCGAGTCTGAATCCTCCACGGCTTCGCACTATAAGTCGTTTCGGTAATACAGGATTACCCCTCCTCCTTTTGTGAGCCTGTCATTCCGGATCAGCGACATGCCGGGTAGCGAAACTTCAGCGTCCGTCATTCCCGTGTGCAACCATGTCTCGGTGATACCAATGACATCATACTAGCCGGAAGCTTGGCGATCTTTCAGTTCAGCCAATTTGTTAGAAAGACCCTGAGCATTTGTATACAGGCAGGCCAGTTTCTCGGTCTCTAGTAACCCGCAGAGAGGTGAAACTGTCAAGTGTGGGAGAATGCCGACCGATGGGAGGTCGGCAGTTATTCGTTTTTTTGATGGGTCAATGATACCTCGTTTGCAACTTGCTTCGGCCAAGGTGCGTCTCAGCCTTCGTTTAGACCTACATCAGAGTCCATTAAAACAGCAGTCAAGTTCCACTTCTGTACATTCGTCAGTATGCTTGTTGCTTCAGTTGCTTTAATACTTGAGCTGTGCAAATTGTTTGCGACCTTTAACCGAATTTCGGAAGGAAGATGTTTCCGATTTCTCCGCCATCGATCCAAAACATCCTTTGCTTGTTGCTCTGACTGAACCACAAGTTTTAGGATTCTAGGGCCGCATCCTTTATAATTCGATGATAGAGGTATCCTGGTGAGCGATAATGCCATAACATCATCCATGGCTGTAGATTCAGGGACATTTAAACATACAACAGTCTGGGCACTGTTGTTGGATCCCTTTTTCATCGATCTACAAGGTATGGTACTCATTTGTCCTGGCTTGTTGACAAGTGATTGCTTGCCTTTTTTCTCGCTATTTGCGTTAACGGTGCTTGCAATGGAAGAGGACGCAACGGCGGCCTCTCGGTGGACCCTTGAAGCAATCTCTGCATATGTAACCGATGTTCTGGGAGGCTTAGTCTCGACAAGAGATATTTGGGCTACAGGTACCAAGGGTTGGTGTTTGGCTGCTTCTTCCTTGTTAATGCTAGATGTCAGGTCTAGTGGAATTTGCTTAACCAGACGTTTTGAATGGTGCCTGCTTTTCCTTGTCGTGAGTGCTGCTTGATTCTCGTAGGTACAGTCTGTTTTCGTCCGGCGTTCTACCAAAGTTGAAGAAGACAACGGAGATGGAGACGTGGTTGATTGCGGTTCAGGGGAAGCGGATTGTTCAGTATTCTGTTGCTTAGCAGCTGCTACGCTTCTGTGGTCCATACTCGCTTCCATTGAAGTAATCTTATCGTTTATCCTCTGCTCTGCTTCTGCGATTAACCGGTCGCATTTCTCAGCTAGGATAAACAAGCACTTAACGAGGAGGATGGTGGAACGCGCAGTACAGAACCAAAATGCATCTTGGGAGTTATTTCGCTCCCATAACTGTTGTTGAGACACATGTGCACATTTCGTATGGTACAATTCCAAACAGTGCGAACAAGCCAGACCGATTTTTACTACTCGATGACATTCTCCTAACCCGCAAATGCCTTTCGCTTGGAGTCTCTTCGGTTTCGCCTTTCTGCCAAACAATTTGGTGTCGTTACCTGACCCAGTGGGTTGGTTAGCGTTCTGTACTTTTACAGCTTTGAGAGCGGCGCACATCGGTCAGGCAAGCGTGGTGGGTGCTAGGTCAAAATCAAGGCCGTCCTTTTGCGTGACCTTAAGATCATCGCTTTTGATCACCATTACGTGTGATGGGTCATCAAACACTAATAGAATTCCATGTAGACAATGTTTTTGTCATATTTATACTGATGAGATGATATGAATGCGCGAATCTGCAAGTGTTCGTTTTCTCACTGTGTCATTTAAGTTAAGGAAGCGAACGGACTGTTACAAATACCCACGGGGGTTCCTCAATGACCTCAAACTGAATTCGCTTTTTTTCGTCGGTGGACCCAAGTTGTTTTCTCACGAGCGAAGTTGGCAGAGAGAAAGTAGTGCTGATGTTGAGGTCCACATTTGTTCATCATATAAAATAGGCCTTTGTAGATGCTTATTAGACTACTAATCGCAACTGGGACTTGTCTTGATTATTAGAGCGTCACTAGACACAATCGGCCTGTGGAACAATTTTCACTCGGTGCACGTAGTGATGGTACTCGACGTAGCATTTCTTCTGCGGATTCACACAACCTTTGACTATTTCGGCGCGATCACGGACTTTTCTGCAAAGGATATTCCACAAATAAATATTTACACAATCCCTGATCCATGTAAATTAAAGCTGAACTGGATAATCATGCTTTCTGCAGTGCTGGTGACTCTCCTGCCCGAACAAAAGCGCATCGTCAAATATTTGGAGAAATGATTACCTGAAATTGCCTCTCCGACAAACGATGAGCACATCGTTTGGTAACGGTGTATGCTACCGGTTACAGATACACGTATCGGACATATTTACGCTCAGGATATGCATTTTACTCTCTGATTTTTATCTTTCTTACCAAAGACTAATGGTTGATCCTTTCATGTCTAAACTAACGCCTTGCTTTTTGACTACGCGTGAGGTGGGACAATAGATCTAGCCAAGATATTTCCCATTCGTACCTCCCACGCGCCATACAGTAGAATCTTACTGGAGAGAAAATAAAATATTGTTTCACACCGACACACTAAGCCCGAGACACTTCCAGTCATGAGATCAGTAAACAACACTTTTTCCGTTTCAGACACTACCGGCACTTGTCCCACATGCTAGGCACCCCTGCCGGATAGCAGACAACCTGTGGTCTTGCGATGGGTTCTGCGTATCCTGAAGGAGACATAGGGGGAACTGTGGTCAGACAATAGGCACCATTGTAGGCAGCAGTAAGCCAGAGGAGTGTCACACAGAACTTTTGGAGATGCTTTGTCATTTTTATGCACCATGGTGTGCTAGAACGTTTCTCCACGGCGACGTCTCTGCAAATCTGAGAAACTAGGACGGATAGAGCAAAGTTGAAACAACAAGAGTCACCTAAAGCCTAATACAAGTGGGAGGATTGTGAACAAACACAACAGTTCAGTGCCTCCGCTGACAACAGTTATTCAATCTTCAAGGGGGTACATTAGGTGCACCAGTCCTAATAATGAAAACCGGACAGATAAATGAGATCATTGCCTTCAAGCTTTATGAGGATTGGTATATAGCAGGCGGCTTATGGAAAGGAAAAAACATTCTCGTTGCTGAGTTCGTTGGAGCGCGCGACGAATGTAGAAATAATGAGTCAACGACTACCCCTTCCTCTGCCGGCTCTTAGCCATCGTGCGTCCTGTGAAACTGGTTAGGAGTAACATTGATCAAAGCGCCTGTTACATACAGATGCCTTAACTGCTAGAACTCCAAAAATATTGATGGCTACCTGCTAGGATAGATTAGTCAAGCGTATTTGCAGCGATCGTCTATCAATTTGCAAAATATTATTTGGTTCCGAGACTGGATTACCCTTCTTATTCCAGTGTACAACTGAATGATTTTACTTGTTCAATTCGATCATCCATGGGTTGGTGCGTTCACAGCAATTAAAGTTTAATTAAAATCATCATTATTCATACATAACCAATTCAGGATTGCGGAGTTTTTCAAATACTATCAAGTCTGTGATATGTATCACACTGGTCAGTGGTAGACTTGGCATGAAATAGCCGAAGCTGAATACGTTGCGGCAAATCGTCTGTTGATAGCTTTTTACATACAACGCAGCACAAGTTTGAACAATAAAAAACCATGAACAGAACTAGCCGTTTAAACTTTCGTTTGCCAGACTCGTTCACGTATGATTTCATGAAGTTTACTGGGCTCTGATGTTCCCCATAAATAGGGAGGTGTTGATATGGTTTGGTTTTCTGGTGTTTGTGTCATTCGTATATACTTTTGCTGGGTGTATTACGACCAGCGCAATGCAGACATGATTTCTGATATAGCCATATATATGGGTGGGGGTGAAACAACCGTTCCGTGGGGGAATTCCATCCGTGACAAGCTGATGCGAGAATAAAATTCCGAAAACTATCCAGTGGCCATATTTTTCTGAAATGTTCATCCGGTGACCTTGCAGTCTACTACATAGACTGAACATTAACACTGGCGATAACGGTTCCTACAAAGGTACTGCATGAGGATAAGGTCACTTCTATTCCCCTTTTGCATGGCAGGTGTTATATTGTATTGACATTTGTGATGCTTTAAAGTTTTAAAATCTCCAAACCAGTGGGATCCCACTTACGCCTGTGCCGTTACGCTAGGATTGCATATGATACATAAACGTGTATACATGCAGAAAGCAGTAGAGAGAATAAAGGAGTAAAGAGAGCGCTAACACTAATAATCCTCTTTTAAATGCCTTTTTTAGTGCTATCATGGATTGCGCCGATAAACAGAGATCCTCCTAGACTAGCATACGGAAACATTTTTCTCGAGAACATCATTGAATCGATACGAAAATTGGATTGATAATTATATCAATGTCGTTTTGAAGCTATTGTGGTTAGCTGGCACTTTGCTCAGCCACCAAACTTTGAGGTCGTCGGCGTAAATAATTTGTTTGAATTAAGTACTTTGCTGGTTGTTTAATAAATAATAAAAGTAGTCGGGGCCCAGTGAGGAGTAGGGTAGCACACCACATTCGTCCTGGATAGGATCTGACACCTGTTCACGCCTTTCGCCTCCAGACGCCCTTACAAGAGGAAGTAGATGATCCGCCTTGGTAGGTAATGAGAATGTCACGTAATCTTGCGGCGCAGGTTCGAATCCGCGTAGTGGTAGGCGTCCTGGCGGTATACTCAGCCCGCGTGTGACTGGTGGTGGTCACACTGCAGTGAAGCGCAGTTACGACGTGCAGCTCACACATCATTCTTATTATTACCCTGAAAATAAATTCAACAAAGCATTATCCCTGAAGCTCAGCTAGAAAGATACAGCGGTCCAACGGTTCGAAATCATAAAAGAATTCTAACTAGAAACAGCAAAACCTGCACTAACATCCACAATCTCGGAGCGGTTGTCAAACGCTAACAAAAGATTGGCAGTAAACGATCGGTTCCGGAAGAAGACAGATAAGCCATTTAAGCCATAAGCAAGATGTAGCCAAATGCGCCCAGGCGGGACGTAAAAGCATTATTAATGATAGTAGCCAAAACTTTCGAAAGAAATGAAAGAAGGGTAACTGGACTGTAGTTAGCTGGGTCTGAGAAACTGCGTTCTGCTTAGAGTATAATTATTATCCCGTGTTTCTGTGCTGAAGGAGCACGTCTCTCAGTAAGCTAGTTCTGGGAGACTCGTGACAAATTTTCAGCAAACTCTCCATGGCGCATTCCATAAATTTCGTGAGGGTTGTGTGGGAGCATAAATAATAGTTTTCTCATCACATCGTGTGTCGGATTGCGCGTATGAGCATGGCTTGGTGACGTCAAACTGCATTCCATTGGTTTGTGAGTGCATGAGACACGTTGAAATTTCGGCGCGTACTACTGCTGAGGAGGGTTTCGCGATTTTCTCTCGGCCTGTGTCACTCCACCCGATGTTATAAGAGGACCAATGCTCATTACGCCCATCGTAAACTTGGCCCATTTACTTGCATACAAGCAAGCTACTTGAAGCAATTCGTCCTTGAAAGATCTGTTGATTTGTCACTCGTACCTAACGAACTAGTTAGTACGATAGTTAGCGTGGACAATGTATGCATTTCAGGAGGTAAATTTCGGATCCGTTCTGGGTGCATGCTATGCTGCGTTTCGAATTAACATACATTCGTATATCTTACTCCGAAAAGCGAGATCAGGTTGCTATATTGCTATATTAGTTTTCGATGCACTAGAATCTCAGTTGTTACACTTGATGAAGCAATTTCCCAGGCAACATCAGGTGCATCCGCGGCTAAGAAACCTCAGTTGTTATTTCAGCCAGTGGAAATAAAGTGTCCTGGTGTGTTAGGGTCCTGGTCTTTTGCGTTTTCCCCTTGGGTCGTTTTGCATGGCATGTGTACATGAAGAGCAAGGTTCCATGACCCAGTTGATTAGAGAAGTGCCCATGAATATGCTCTTGGTCATAATTCTTCGTTAGTGTACATCAGGTCTAGTATAGATAACTTGTTTTCTTTTCTGCACATGGTGAGAGAAATGATATAGTCAAAGAGTAGCAAAGATTTGAGAAAAGTCTTTCAGGACATCTTGGATGGTTCTTCTGAGGCAGGTAGAAATCGCAGAGCACTTATATTGTAATCGGCTGCGTTTATAACATGGGCATATGTTCTGCTTTTCATCCCCATCAACGCAGCCGCGAAGAGAAATAAGCATTTCTTATGTAGAAGACGGGGGCTGTAAACAACAACCACGAAACAAACGGCATTTCCTTTCAGTCATAGGCGACAACAAGTGAAATCGAGAAATTTAGTTTCAGAATCCTACTTTGATTCACAACTGAGTTCGCAGCTGGGATGCAGAACGAACTTTCTTGGCTCTGTCATTTCAGAAAATTAACACAATACATGATTTGCTCCCGATATCATTTATTACACAGTGCAGAGTGTGCATGTTTTAGTGAAAGGATGGAGATCCAAGCTTTCGAGGTGTCTAATTCGAAGTCGGCTATTTCGAAGAGTAATGTTTGGTGTACAGGCGCAAGAACTTCACGGGAACCAGAAGCATATTGGATGTGGTGGATGAAACATGTAAAGGTAAAAGTTTGTTCCCATCAGTTGCCGATGGAGAATACGGTAACATATTCGGCTACATTGATGTTTGAATTGCAAACAAATTTCTACGAGCTCTTTCCATCCTGACGGCGGTCACATCGGTGGTTAATGTTTTAGGACCATCCTGGTGAAAATAGGGATTTCTCGGCGGTTTTGATCTGTCAATTAAATTGACTGCTGGACCTATTTCGACGTCAACCGCAATTCAGAGATCATACCGTCTACGGAGCACGTTTGAAAACAGTTGTTATGATTGAAAACGACCTTCAGCATCTTTGGACCGAAGCTCTTACGATGTAGGGAAATACTCTTGTATCAGCTAAACCACGAAATTATCGATAGCAAAGCTTACATGGATGTGTATCCATTCTTCCATATTGTGCGCTCAGAATTCGAGATAAGTGGCCACTGAAAGCTCGGTTACACCATAGATTGACTGGTGTGTAAAGATGATTTGGTCACAACTTTGTCATTACCACAGTGAACGCCGACGCTCATAAGTAAAGGAGCGGAGTTTATTGTAATACCTAGTGGAACAAGCCCTCCAGATGGTGACCAGATTTGGTGAATGATTGGTGTAGTATGGGGAAAATGCAGTTATCGCAAATAGGAACCTACAAGTGTATTAGCACCGTGGACAGCTAGAGGATTTGCAGCTAACATCAGGCTATAAATGTGATCGAAAAATAGATTTACACATGTCCTCCCCCTGACTACAATTCACCGGAGCAGTGGGCTTTCAGATTAGTGTGATATGAATGGGCATCCCTTCCGGGAATTTGGCTACATATGAAAGGATACTGTAGAAACAAGTCTAATTGTGCCGTGTACGATAACCTTTTAGACACGGTAGATGTCTGGTGCGTCAGAAGATGGCGTTTGGTACCTTTGCTTGGGGAAATAGTCTTTGAATAACCGGTTATACAACGCATACTATCCAAAGCTTCTGATTATGCAGTGTATATAATAGAATATACTGCGACTAGCCGCTAACAAGCTTTGCCACATCGTATATAAAGTCAAAAGGCGCATGACTCATTTGTTGGTAAAATCCAATACCCTAACTGTGCCCGGGTTAGCTGCTGTTCAACGAAGAGTTCGGACGACAAGAAACTCATCACAACAGCAGACGCTTTCTTTTATGGATGCATGACATGGTGAGCTAGACGTAATATCACAACCACAATTTAATATCCGTTATTCAGGATACATACATCTTGGCAACAATAAAGTGTGCCTGCGAAAACCTGTCCAGAGTAACGTATCTCAATTGGCTGTCCTCTACAGGAGACGGGATTATTAGACTGATATTGTAGGTAAGATTTTATATGTTGCAATTCTGCATTTAGTGGAAAACCGCCACTCAATCATACTGAAACGTAGAGCGATAATTAGGGAAATAAACGTTATAGATGATAGTTGGCAATAGTGCTTTCCGACGTGGGAATATATGCAATGGATATTAATATTTATTTTCATGGCCTTAGCATCAGGAATGCGTAGGTTTGCGAGTTGTGTCATGTAAACGCCAAAATGTCAGTAGTGAAAGATGCTCAACTTTTACTTGCTTACAACTCACTGTGGGATAAGGTCGGTTCAGTCGACGCAGAATCATGGTGGTTGAGCCCATGGTAATTGAAAACGCATGTATGTTTTTGTTGGTTAGATGCTGCTACACAAGTAGGAATTACACTTTCAGTGTTTTGGCTTCATTGCACCAACTTAGAAGTGTGTGCCACGGCTAGAACATAGATCAGCCGCCGCCGATGGCACACAGCGTGACTCGTACGACGCCAAATTCGAATGCATCAACTACGAAGCAAACTGTTGCTACGCTCAAATTTTATCTGGCTGGCACGGTGGCTGGGCCGCGTGTTGAGCATGCCAGCCTACCATCTCTCGCGACGTGCCTTGTTAGCGCGCCGGGTGTGTGGATAGAAGAAGAGGATGGGTGTCCAAGCGATGACTTGGTCAAGGGGAATGGAGACCCTTATTTCGAAGATGGCCTCGGTTGGAGCCTCTAGGCTCCCCGGGTTAAGGACCTAAGGAAGAAGAACACGTTCGACACGGTTAGGAACCGATAGCTTTGATGTTTGTGTTACAACTTTCTTTGTTCCTCCCCCTCCAACCACGATCTATTTATTGGGCATTATATAGCCCCTTCTTTGCGGCACAATAGCCTGCTCTTCGGAATGATGTCAGTCCGTAACCGGTGACTCAGCCACCGCACCTCCGCCTTAGGTTTTATTTTGTATTGCAGCAACATACTTGTGGTGTTTTCCACATAC
Organism: Dicrocoelium dendriticum; assembly: GCA_944474145.2. Lineage (NCBI taxonomy): Eukaryota > Metazoa > Platyhelminthes > Trematoda > Plagiorchiida > Dicrocoeliidae > Dicrocoelium > Dicrocoelium dendriticum. The sequence continues at coordinate 209,715,980 of OX104064.1, read as the reverse complement.
AGCGAACGTGTATACTGATTAATGATGTGCCGATATTGTAAGAATAATGATGTCGCCTACCACAGAATACTTTGATTGCACCATCAGTGCACGACTTTGATTTCTTCACAATGAAATTTCAAGTAACGCTTGTCCCTGAAGCATCAGGCACCATCGGTACGCCGAAACGCGGTACCGGCGTTTTGCCGCCGAGCAAACACCACCATTTGCACGTGGGATCAGCATACTGCAAGAGTGGCCCGGTCCCTACGTAAGCTCGAACCCGCGCCTCGGATTACAAGTTAGGATTTTTACCCTTAAGCATACGGACCAGCCATTCTGCCTCAACTCTGATTCAACAACTGATCCTCAAAGTTTTAGTTTGATTCCTAGCGACATTGCTTTCACCTATATTTCGAACATTAAGTTGGATAATGCACCAGATGCTTGTACCTCCGGGTTTGGCGGCACGAATTTAACAAAATAATAGTATTGGACTCAGGCAATTCACAGCCCACGAGAACGACTCCATGAAGGATGCAAACAAGATGATTATATGAATTCCAATGGGTGTATTTGCTAAGTTCAATTTTGGTGCGTTATTAGCATCTCTCTCCTCCAACAGAGGTACGTATCCCGTGCTGGCAACGTTTATGATAAGGTAACTGAAGAACCATTAATAAACAATTCACCTTTACGCAGATGAACGAAGGCAGATAACAGCGGTAGCACAAGCTGTGTCTAACGAGTTCACAACAGGGATAAATAGTAATGCATATTGTTGTAATCTACTTTAGGTTATCCAGTTTAATTAACCAATTCAGTAGGGTCCACATTTCGGAGAAAAAGCACATTGACAAAATAACCTCACGAGGTGGTTGATAGATCCTAATACTAGTCCGCAATTTCAAGATATACGGACAAGTCAAGCAAGTCTAGAGTCTCTGGCACAATGGGGGCATTAGCATTTACATAATTGCCGTTACTTGAATAGGCGAACTGGAGCTGTTGGTTGTTGGCCCAAAGATCACTGGTTGAAACCGAGTTGAATCCCCGGGAGAAGAGACAAGCAAAAGAATGACAGTGCCTTTAACATTGTGTTTTTAGTTCAAGCATGCCAGCACTGTCTTTTTACCCTTTAATAAGTAGGAAGATAACCGTTTAAGGAAAACAAATGTTTTAATACATCAGAATCAAAACAAGTACATCCAGTTTTGACCGTCTTACATAAACCTTCTTCACAATTTCTCCAAACAACTGTCGTAGCCACTATCTCTCAATATGGTTCCCTCGATTGCCTCCTGAAAGCAGAAAAATGAATAAGTAATGAGTGAAATCAGATAGTATGTAAAATTACTGATAAGCACGTGGACAAAATCGTTGCGCCTTAAAGAAGGATCTAAATATGCAAGCTTTGTTATTTGCAGTACATGTTGTCTTGGAGTGCCGGCGAGAGAGTTTTGTCCGACAAGACCTAGCGGTCATTCATACGATGTTTCCAATGCAGCAAATGGTAGAGAAAACTGCTGCGCCCCGCAAGATATTTACCGGGTGCTCCACTCTTTGCTTGGGACAAATGCGGACGGCATTGCAGTATACGAGCTCAACTGCAGTTAGCTTCGCGGGTACAGTCCTAGCTCAGTCGCACAACTCATTGTCGTAATATGATGGGTAAACTTATCTTTGAATACATTGCATGCATTATCTCAACTATTGATTGCTCAAGTGCATCCCGGTACACCACGTCCATTACTTGCCGAATGCAGCTGCTTGCATATCTCAGTGTCCTTTGGGATCTCCGACAAACAAGATCTTAGTCGGCACAATGCAAGATTTAACGATCACATTCGGTTTTTGTCCTCTTCACGCTGACGTTCTTCCCTCAGACTGTGTTGTGATCTTATTGAACCACTTGATTGCCTCTGGACAGTTGTACCTGTAGCAGTCTGGAGGTTCCCCCGGATTGCCTGAGTATGTCGTGTAAACTACTAAATAAAAATTGTCATATTATTGTACACTTAGTTGTTTGTAGTATGTTGATATGTGCCTTGCACTTGTTTGTCTGACCAACACACACGTGATATACACACATGGCGCCACGGTTGGATTCCACACGCGGCACCATTGCGCGGTCCCTGACATCCTTCCTTAGCTATCTGGTGTCGTCCGGTGTCGATTTTTGGCCAATACACCGGAACAGTAAACCACAATGCACTTTCGTCCCGTCACCTTCGTGTCTTCTCTTTTCAATCACTGGGAGCGGTACTCGCCCATAGTCTGTTAGCGGGAGGCGGCTATTCTCGCTACCTACCAAAACGAAGAGGACGTACAAGAAAACCGGTGAAGCTGACCATCATGATAGACTGTGTTAACAGCTTTATAGGACATCGCGGTGCTCTACATCTACTATGCTCTGGAAATAAAATGGAATCAGACATCTAGCGGCAGTTGGGAAGTAGCTAATCTTGTAATCATTTTCCGTCTTTCAGTTATGGAATATTACCTTGATTATGATTGGCGGCATCCGATTCCGAATTTGCCTTTCACTGCGGTCTCTATAGAACAGCCACAGGAGGCAATCGCCGCACCATCTACGTCTCCACCCACGTGCCCCATTTACAGTGCAAACCCAAAAAGAATAAGAATGGAAGGCATGCGGATGGGAGCAACGTTACATCAACGTAGTCGGCCCACACTCCTTCTATATACACAGTAGCAATATTCCTGTCCATCTATGTGAGGAATCATGCGCACCAGACGTACACAAGGCAGTGGCTGGGCGGTAGTCCACTCCACACTGGATGGAACAACTTGTTGAGCCTAACACCGTCACGCGGACCGTGCACCCCGTCCAGTCTGCAACGATTCACTGTCCTTTGGATCCAGCAAACGAGATGTACGGCAATAGACAGGTAGGCACCTTATCAACTTTCACTTCAGGCGCAGCCACCCCGAGATATCAAATAACCAACATAGAATTTGAAAGAAAATGAGCACTCAAAACTGACACGCAATTTGCTGCGGAATAACAGGACTGAGCACATCGAATCGAGTGATATAATTTCTTTGCAGATTAGGAGGATCCGCTTTAAGTATAAGTCGGTGTAGCCGAACTGTGCAGAAGGAGCATGATGTATGCAGCATTAAGCTCAACATGAGGCGTGAGTGTACACGGTTATTAATCCACATTCCCTTATACTTTGTGATGGGCACGTAAGAATGGTTTCACAGACGTTAAAATTAGTGACATGCGAGTTAAAGGACCATGGCAAGTTCCACGACGGATTGGTAAAAATAAGAATTGAGAACCTCCTTCTTCAGTGCCATTTTGTTAATTATCTTCACAAATTAAAACACAAATAGCTAAGCAACATGAGTGAAAGCTTAGTGGTCCAATTCACCAACTTTCTGGTTGAATCCGTCCACGGGCGTTCAATTTCACTTCGTAATTGCAACCTCCTTCAGTCACTCATTAAACGATATGCGCATTTTCGCGTATTTAGCTTAGTTCTCATGTTATGCTGTATTGCTCCTTGTGAATTAGAGACAAAACGAACAAACTGTTGCTGTGTTCACTCTGCATGACCTTTCGATTCCAATTACTTCGTCACCAGTTCAGATAATCTCATCAGCTTATAAAACAAAGCGGTTTTGTTGCAGAAGCTGGCGGAATGTAAAATTCATGTGGCTTCTGTCAGCCGGACATTTCTTATACATTTGAACCGAAATATCTACGGTATGCATAAGCGTCAATTTAACCACTAATAAACTTTAGATAGGAATTTTTTCTTTCTGCATGGGCGGTGTTTGTAGTAATTTGTGGATTCAGTAATAATCAGGAAACAGAACTCACTTCGCTGTATGGTTGATGTCGCAATTCTTTTTGACAAATAGCGGCTAACTCGTTCACTCGCTCCTTTTGCACAAATTCACCAGTTTTTCTGTTGATTGGATCGTCCCTGGTTTCTGTCGCCGCTGTTCATGACTGGGAATTGTGAAGTTGGTGTCATGGCACACGTGATCACTCTGACGGTGGGCAGAACCGCGTGTCACGAAACACTTCTTGGATTGAGTGCCTAAAGATCAGTGCGAGGTGAATCCGGGAAGCGCCGAGTGCAGGGGTCACGCCCACAGTTCCACTCTAGTGAAAAAACCTAATGTGGACATTGCCAACCTGGGGGTTCGTCATCCTACTCGCAGCTTCCGATTGTAAATGGATGATAACCGACAACATCGTATTCGTAACTATTCTAATGTGACAAAGCACTAAAGTGTCACCACACCCTCAGTTTGTCACTTTCCAAGGATTGAAACACATGACGACTACAAGGCTATTGTCATTGAACTCCAGCGAAAAGTAGAAATCGTCGAACTGCCTCTTTGAATTGGACGACATCTTAAATTTGCTGACAGCTGGAGATGTTCCAACCGGGTAATTTATGAAATGAATTGCGTTTGACATCCTGACGGAAGCTTGATTATCCACACTATGCTCGCGTCAATGTTTAGCCATATAAACAGAAAAGGTTCGTTCACGAGAGTAGAATTTGAGTAGCGAAGTCACTGGAATCCACAGAAATGTCATGGTGTTGTTGCTCTTCCGAAAATTTTGATTCATGCTCAAGCTGATTCCGAAAGTGCTTGACTTCATAGTGAGAGATATGCCCTGACATATCAAAATATATTTGGCTTTGGGTCAATCTAGTTAACAAACCAGTTTCATAAAATAATTAGGGTTTATTAACTTGTTGTGTAAGTTATTCAAGAAGCAATTGAACGAATGCTTCTGTAACGAGTTAATTAAAATGTCTCCTGAGTTCTGTCTGGCTCTTGATATTTCACTGTTGTTGAGCTTGGGTGCAAGGTTTTGTGATTGCAGTCCCAGTAGGGATCACTGTTCTGTGAATACTGATTTACCTGTGAACAGGTAAATGGCGCTGCCATTACCGTCCAAAGTAGAGGTACTTCTCATTCAGCAGTTTGTGCATCCCAACTTAATGGTTATATCGAGCTACACGCTCCGGGGATAAATGCATTGGATTAAACGAATGTAGCATCGAGTGGTCAGCCAGCAACTGTTTGGTGGTTACTAGTTCTATAGGTATTTGTTACACCTACTTGAATCTAATTAGGTATGGCTTTGCATGGCAAACAGTTGATTGCTCGATGTCGATCAAGGTCATCCTCACACACGCGTGACGTGCGTGCTACTGGTTCATTTGGATTATTTCCCTCTATCCTCTCTCCATCTTCTCGCAGCGTTGTCACTGTACGCTCATTCGAACCGGATTTACCAGCTCTACACAGTGATCCATCATACGTGGAAATATCTTCTACGATTAGAGGCTGTGCCATCAATAAGCGTTTTCACTGGCATCTGTGATTAAGCGCAAGCGTTTAATTCAATCGTATTGAGCCGATTGCCATTCTGTGTGACACCATTCGATACAGAATTCTCGAGGCAGGCCGAAAAGCCTAAGCTTACTCCGATCCAGTGTTTCTCAACACAGCTGTGAAAGAATCTGTGTTCAGCGCTCTGTTCAGGTTGCAGTCACTCGCCATTCCTTGTGACCTTGTCAGCCAGTGCGGCTGCATTACCCATCACACGGACCGCGCGACCACGCCGACCGCTCATTTGACCTTGCAACCACCACGCTCGCCTGACCGATGTGCGCCGCTCTCAAAGCTGTAAAAGTACAGAACGCTAACCAACTCACTGGGCCAGGTAACGACAGCAAACTGAATGGCAGAAAGGCGAAACCGAAGAGACTCCCATCGAAAGGCATTTGCGGGTTAGGAGAATGTCATCGGGTAGTAAAAATCGGTCTAGCTTGTTCGCACTGTTTGGAATGGTACCATACGAAATGTGCAAATGTGTCCCAACAACAGTTACGGGAGCGAAATAGCTCCCAAGATGCATTTTGGTTCTGTACTGCGTGTTCCACCATCCCCCTCGTTAAGTGCTTCCTTATCCTAGCTGAGAAATGCGACCGGTTAATCGCAGAAGCAGAGCAGAGGATAAACAATGAGATTACTTCAATGGGAGCGAGTATGGACCACAGAAGCGTAGCGGCTGCTAAGCAACGGAATGCTGAACAAATCGATTCGCCTGCACCGCAATCAGCCATGTCTCCATCTCCGTTGTCTTCTCCAACTTTGGTAGAACGCCGGGCGAAAACAGACTGTACCTACGTGAATCAAGCAGTACTCACAGCAAAGAAAATCAGGCACCATTCAAAACGTCTGGTTAAGCATATTCCACTAGACCTGACATCTAGTATTAACAAGGATGGAGCAGCCAAACACCAACCCTTGGTACCTGTAGCTCAAATATCTCTTGTCGAGACTAAGCCTCCCAGAACATCGGTTACATATGCAGAGATTGCTGCAAGGGTCCACCGAGAGGCCGCCGTTGCGTCCTCTTCCATTGTAAACACCGTTAACGCAAATGGAGAGAAAAACAGCAAACAATCACTTGTCAACAAGTCAAGACAAATGAGTACCATACCTTGTAGATCGATTAAAAAGGGATCCAACAACAGTGCCCGGACTGTTGTATGCTCAAATGTCCCTGAATCTACCGCCATCACATTGCGGGATAAGTTATCAGACGACCAAGACCAATGGAACTCATTGTGTATGCAGATGAGTATCAAAGCCAAGCCCGTAAACTTGTTACGAATTACTCGTCATCCGAACTCGCCACACTATGGTGAACCCAGACTTATTCGAGTAACTCTAGAATCCTCAACCGACGTGGAAAATGTTTTGCTCTCCGCAAGCGCGCTAAAACACGAATCCTGTGCGATACGTATCTATCCTGATGTCCCTTGGAGCGCGCGACAATCAAAAAGAAACACCGAAGAGGGGCACAGCAAGCAAGACCGCCTAAACACAGTCTTCATACATGGAGTGCCAGAACATCCTTCTAACCATGTTCAAGATACCGGAAAGCACGATTTAGAACAGTGGCGGTTCATTCGTGAAACACTTTCTTTGGATGATGTTGTGGCACTATCGCTCACCAGGATACCTCTCTCATCGAATTATAGAGGATGCGGCCCTAGAATCCTAAAACTTGTGGTTCAGTCAGAGCAACAAGCAAAGGATGTTTTGGATCGATGGCGAAGAAATCGGAAACATCTTCCTTCCGAAATTCGGTTAAAGGTCGCAAACAATTCGCACAGCTCAAGTATTAAAGCAACTGAAGCAGCAAGCATCCTGACGAGTGTACAGAAGTGTAACTTGACTGCTGCTTTAATTGACTCTGAAGTAGGTCTAAACGAAGGCTGGGACGCACCTTGGCCGAATCAAGTTGCAAACGAGGTATCATTGACCCATCAAAAAAACGAATAACTGCCGACCTCCCATCGGTCGGCATTCTCCCACACTTGACAGCTTCACCTCTCTGCGGGCTCCTAGAGACCGAGAAACTGGCCTGCTTGTATACAAATGCTCAGGGACTTTCTAACAAACTGGCTGAACTGAAAGATCGCCAAGCTTCCGGCTCGTATGATGTCATTGGTATCACCGAGACATGGTTGCACACGGGAATGACGGACGCTGAAGTGTCGCTACCCGGCATGTCGCTGATCCGGAACGATAGGCTCACAAAAGGAGGAGGGGTAATCCTGTACTACCGAAACGACTTACAGTGCGAAGCCGTGGAGGATTCAGATTCGCAGTTCCCCGACTCTCTTTGGTGCCGGTTGCAGTTAAAAGGCAGGGACGCTTGCCTTATTATCTTGGTGTACCGCGCCCCTAACTCAACACCCGAAACCGACTACCACCTAATGGCTGCTTTAAGGTGCAGTTTGCAACCGAAGTACACTCACATTCTTATCATGGGTGATTTCAACGTACATTGTTTAGAAGCCCCTGCCACAACCGGCGAACAATTCAAAACCGATTTACAAGATCTAGTAACTACTGCTCCTCTTTACAACCACATCACTTTGCCCACTCGGTTCAGAACTGGTAACAGGCCATCTGTGTTGGATCTTGTGCTTACCAACGAGGAGCATATGATTGATGCGTTGGTTTTAGACTGCCCGTTGGGTCGCAGTGATCACGCAGTGATCAGTTTCAACTTCGTCTGCTATGCAGAATATCGGAATGATAAAGATGAGACTGTGCGAACCATCACAAGGTACGACCGACTCTCCCAGCTAGTCAGCGCCACAACATGGTCTTTCCTCGAAGAAGAACCCCCAGAAGTCGCCTGGCTCGAGTTCGTCAACACATTCAGTCAGCTGATTGCACAGGCTTCAGAGATAAAAGCTTACAATAAGTGCAAATCCGTTTCTTTCGTTAGGAGCAGAACCCGAAAATGGATGACAGTACGCAACGCAGCATGGCGAGTGTACAGAGAAGCTCCAGCACCAGAAACGTGGGACAACTACGTAGCCCAACGTAACCACTGCACTCAACTGTTAAGAGAAGACAAAGCCGCCTATCAGCAGAACATCGCAAAAACCTTCAGTGCTAACCACAAACTGCTGTACAAGCACGTTAATAGCCTACGAAAGGTGAGGCAAGGATTTCCTCCACTCAAGACGGCTGATGGCCCAACAAGCACGTCTATGGAAGCTGCAAACGCGCTGCAGATGCAATACGCCCCCACGTTTCAAACGGTCTTGCCACCAAGCGATCTACCAAGCTTTGTCTTCTGCTCACCAGGACTAACCCACGTCAGTTTTACCGCAGAGGCTGTATTGCAAAAGCTGACCTCTCTACGCAAACACAGCTCGCCGGGTGTCGACGCCATTCGTCCTGAGGCATTGGGAGTAGCAGCAAACCAACTGGCAGGACATTTAGCTCAGTTTTTCCAGCACTGCTTAGACCAGAACCAAGTTCCCGCCATGTGGAAGCTTGGAATAATAAGCCCGATTCACAAAGGTGGAAGCAGATCTGATCCCTCCAACTACCGCCCAGTAACCCTTCTTCCTATACTATCCAAGGTCATGGAATCTATAGTTGCCGATGCACTGGTGTGCTATCTGGAAAACTGCAACCTCATCACTCCTGAACAGCACGGTTTCCGTCGACAGCGGTCATGTACAACTAATTTACTAATTGCACGCAGTAGTTGGACCGAGGCAGCCGACGCTGGAGAAGGTGTTGATGTGATCTACCTGGATTTTTCCAAGGCTTTCGATCGTCTAGACCATCGGATACTACTATCCAAGCTACAGCATTACGGGATCGGAGACCCTCTTTTAAGCTGGATCGCCAACTTTCTATTTCAAAGGCAATTAGTGGTCAGAGTTCGGAGCTCTTTATCGGACCCCATACAAGTCGAGTGTGGTGTGCCGCAAGGCTCGGTTCTAGGTCCACGTTTGTTTCTGGTGTTTATTAATGACCTTGCACAGGGAATCGCTTCAAACTTCCTAATGTTTGCCGACGATATCAAGATCTGGCGCAGGATCCAGGCGAACGCCGACCAACATGTGCTCCAAAGTGACTTAGATACAGTGTATCAATGGTCGATCCAAAACTTATTGCATTTCAACGTCAGTAAATGCAAGGTGCTTTCCATCCGACATCAGGGCAGCTACTCATACCGACTCGGAACGGATGTACTGCAACAATCAACTCTCGAACGTGACTTGGGTGTCCTGGTTCAAGATGACTTGGGTTGCTCCAGGCAATCGGAAAAGGCCTCGAAGACCGGGAATCAACACGTTGGGCTGTTGAGGCGGGCATTTGGACAAATAAACAGCTCCATATTTCGACAAATGCTCAGTGCGTATGTTCGCCCCCACGTCGAATACGCAATTCAAGCCTGGCATCCATGGCTGAAACACGACCTTAACGCACTGGAGCAGCCTCAACGCCGGGCATCTAAGAACGTAACTGGAATGCGCAATCTGTCCTACCAGGAGAGGCTGCGACGACTAGGATTGTTCAGTGGAAGCTATCGCAGGCTACGAGGCGACCTGATTATGACATACTTGATTCTGCGAGACCCACATCATGTGTGCCGCCCTTTACTGCAACTCAGCAGCAATACAAACCTGAGGGGCCACTCATTAAAACTCGCAGAACAATACAGTCGTCTGGAGTGCCGCAGAAATTTCTTTTCCATCCGTGTCTGTCACCCGTGGAATGCTCTCCCAGAATCGGTCGTCTCTGCACCGACACTAACAATATTTAAAAGACGGTTGGACGATGCACTCATCCACTTACACTTTGTTACTTAACACTATGTCTCCATCCTACACCTGGAGTTTACCCTGGAATTATTTGTTGTTAACTGTGGGTGTTGTGAATCTAAGTGGATCGCAGGACTGCAGCGAAGCAAACGATAAGTCCTTATTTTCGTATTTAAAGTGTTAACTATTTTACTATCCTTTTCATCATAATTATTATGTTGATATCCCCACCAACTATCCAACGGGGCTTGTAAAGCAACGCTTCTTAACCCGTATAAATTCATTGTTCATTGTTCATTGTTCATTGTCCATGGCGCTATGCACCAAACACCATATGCGATGACAGAATCCCCCTCTTATGCTTCACACCTGATCACAGTTCATAATAAGAAAGCTACTATACAAAGTACTTTGCTGTAGTCAACGAAAAGCTAGGCAAAATTCAACGCTGAAGAATATTGCAAACCAGCAGGTTCCAAGTGTGCTTGATGGTAGGTTGCTAGTGAACCGTGGTAATCAGCTGATTTAGTGAAGTTGTCGCGTATCGAACCACAGATGTCCTTATTCACTAAGTGAAACGCTTAAGGCTTGATCTGCTCTCATCTTCATGCAAAACCATATAAAAATGCACAAATCTTCAAAACTTGTATGCTTCTTGTTCAAATAAAGCAAAATTGCCAAGGTGCATGCAGTATGCAACTTGCATAATTAAATCTTCACCCATCTATCGAGCGCTGCACTAGATAGAACCACAAGTGACTTTGTTACACCGCAAACCCGCGCTAGGACCTGCGATGGGTACATCCTCAGCCAGGAATATGTTGGTTAAGAGGAACGAACTCCAGATCATAAATGTTTTGTATCCTGAATCAAAACAATAACTGTTTGCTATTAAGCTAATGGTTTCTATGCAAATGATCTAAAACTTTGCATGAGAAGGCCTATTTTCCCAAATGATGGTTATTCATAAAATGAGAGGGAACCCTCATGTAGATCCATCAAAAACTCACCTAATCTAATCCTAATCTAAAACATCAACTACATGCGTATCGTCTAAGCTACTTTGTGTTTCAAGTTAACCGGATTACATCATGTTTGTTAAGCCATGGAAAGAAGAAACTCACCATCTCGCATCCCAGTTAGATCAACTATATTATAAGATTGTCCAATAATCACCAAAATATGGTGGACGATTATAGTTACCTGTAGACATTGACTATGGAAACACGCGACGGTAACATTTGTCACTCTTTTTGCAACATACAATTTACATTCCATGCGTCAGAATGACCGTTAAGGGTGGATTAAGAGAGTCTTTAAATCGGCCTTTTGCCGTTTTTACTGAGCACCGTTTTTACAATATCGCTAGGGATACATTATTTGTCTCGGAATATTTCAACATTGGCATTTGTCAAACTACATCCGAAGTCACCACTGCTGTCCTTCGCTTACTTTATGAGAAAAACTCAAGATATTGTGCACATTAAGATGGAAGTTCTCGATGGAAATCTAGCTTGCTACGCTGATCTGTCAACAGAATGCAGCGTTATGTCATTCTGTCTGGAATTGTTTACTTTTTCTCGTTTATACTGACAGTTTCTTCAAGCCACATCTGTACACACTGTCCTTTTTTCCAGCCACACATGCTTACATTTCTGATAATTTGGTTTTAGCCCATACGTTGTTGATCTTGGAAAGTGCCGAAAATGTACACATCTGAATAAAGAAAGGTTGTCTTGACTTGACTTGAAAGGGGATTCACGACGCCAAACGCTTGATTGTGGCATACTTAAATGTCCATAATGCACTACCTGTGGTTTTTGTTCTTGGATGTTGCCACCGTGATCGCCGCCACGGAAGAAATATCATTTGCAATATTTTGAAGTCGACGATTTCTGGTAGCAAAATAGCTAGTGAGTTATACGAAAGGATACTGATTTTACCAATTATACTCTATGAGATAAAAATAGTAGTCCAGGGAGCCAGAGACCCAGAGCTAAAACATATAATAGCGACAGCTTAAGGCGACGTATCAGGTCCAATGGTCAATGGGATTTATGCCGATTACATTATTGCAAATGAAACACATTGGCCACTTTCTTTTCAAAAACGAAAGCAAGATGTATCACTTCCACATCTGTGATATTAGAAAAGAGTGCTTGCTAGAGCAGTTAAATATCACTTATTGGGGCTGACGAAACTACCTTAAACGTCGATGATAATGTTTAGTTCTAGCTTAGGCCACGAATTACGTAGTAGTATGTCTGGCTTACTCCGTTCACCTGAAACCTATTCGAGAGGGTTAAAATCGCACTACTTCTCGCTACAGCACTGCGCTGCATATATGCTAGGAGGAAAAGCTTACGTAGATGTGTTCATGATTGGCGCTCTGCTCACCGAAGTTCGACATCAACGCTTTGTGATTTTAGGTCCACGAAGTAATTGTTATGCCGTAAATACTTACCGGTCATGCAGGCTTATCGCCGTCATCCATGACTTAATGTCACGAGTCATGGGATCGAAAGCAGAGGTCCGGGGAACACGCACCACTGACCTGATGCAATCAGCAGGGCGAAACGACCTTCTGGTGTTTTTGTGCGGACATATGGGATCCCGACTGGTTGAGAGGGGGTTGTTAGGAATTATATCTAACTAACGTCCAAATACTTAATACTCTGAGTAACCACTTTTATTTGTATCGCGACAGCCTGTCGGAGATAAATGCTTCGCTACTTCAATGCTTATAGTTTGACCAAGATCAATCATTTCTAGCTTTAAGTAATATGCTAAATCTAGCACTCTCGATTCCAGTACTGCCCGTACTCAATAGGTAAGCCCCATCCGCACACTTGTTAGTAACATTTCACGGTTTTTCCTCAGAGCCATCTGACCTAAATCATGCCGACTCTTAACTATTGGTGGGTGAAGCAAGATCCGGTCGCACTTCGTTGTTGCCCAAAGATTTATCACTGACTCCACATCGATTCTCAAGCGAGCACTGCTCAACCACATGAAAGTGCAATATTCCATTATGTGAACGGGTGCATCCACCGTTGGAACATAGTCCTGGAAAGCAGAAGTATACTAAGTACAACCAGTTTAAAATACTAACCATGTGCGCGCATTTTCCGGTAAACTTTTAGACCTGCTTTGTCACTGTATCAGCGCCAAATTCTTACTGATATCAAACGATACCAGGATAATTAAAAATTAAGGATGACCATGTTTAATATTAACACTTCTTTGCGTGATTTTTTGTTTTTTATTATAAATTTCACTTAACGCTGCTCCAACAGCGACATTGTTTCCTCTTTTACTAGGGATTTTGCATCTTTGTTCTATCCCTCGGCTTCTGATAGAGATAATATGCGGAACTAAGGATGTTTCATCTATTAAGCAATCAGACTTCATTTTCTAATCAGCCGCGTTGTACAGTCTGTATAGTTTATTCTAAAATGACCAAAACACGCGGTTAGATCGCCGTTATCTGGTTTCAGTGTAAAAGGGAAAAATGTTGGCACAGAAACACCTGTGCAGCTTCTTATAGTTTCTCAGTGTTTATATTCATGAAGTATTTTGTGCGCCATTGAGAGAAAGACACAATGAGGTAACAAATGTTCAACCCATTCATCTAGTTGATGTTACCGAAAATATTAAACCAAAACAAAGGTGCTTTACCAAAGAAGAAGCCATCCGCGCGGTTTGAGAATTTCTAGTTCTCGCGAAAGGTTCGATGGCAGTGCTCCAAGTCATGGTGGGTTTTCGGTTGGCAAGCATTCTCCCCATAAAGGACACAGGTTTCTGCTTAACAAAACTGCGACGTAGCGGATATGGCTGGTCACTAAATAACTTCCCTGTTCCTTGTGGTTCTGAGACATTACACGTCGGCAAGGAATTCTAGCACAAAATCCTGCCTATGACTTAGGGCGTTTTTGGCCCCTGGTATGGCTTTTCGACCTTCGAAAGGCGTATGAACTGGGTGTTTAGTCACTGGCTCTAAACGAATGTAAAAAAACAATGTTCTCATGCTTCTGCCTTTTAAGTTAAACCCTCTGGTCAAAGAATCAGGACGGTTGTCCGGTAAGACGCTTGGGTTGCTGGAAAGAGCGTTTTGCCCTTCCATTCAATATGGCACAATATGACAAGCCCGTTTCGCTTCAATAGTATTTGACCTGTGCCCAACAATTTCCTTACTGAAACAGAAACCTCAACCGCAGTCCAAGCTTTGAAGCGTCAAATGGCTCTTGGACCAGGTATCCTACCCCCGGCTCTAATCAAAGAATACGGAATGCACTTGCGAGCGAAATCCCATCAACGTTCTCAAAGGTTTAAAGGGATGAGCAGATTACAATTTCATGGGACCATTCGGTCATTGTCCCGAAGCAGAGTCTCTCGGAAAAATTATGTCATCGCAGAATGCCTTTGATTTCTGTTCCATCCAAGCTCTTCAAGTCCTTCCTACTTCTCAGGCTTTCAGCGAATAGAGGGGCTTGGGTGAAACAAGAGAGTTTGCGTCCATGTCGTAGATACATTGACCAATTAATCACACTCCGCAAACTTCTTGTACTCTCTTACGTCCATCGACGGTCAACAGTGGCAGTATTCTTGAACACCCGAATAGCATTTTATTCCGTAGATTGATCTGCGTTGTTCAACTGTCCACTAAAGTATAGGTGTGTTCGATAAGTTTATAGAAATCCTGAAGGAACTTCGCGGCCATATGTCGTGCTATGTTAGGGCTTACGCGGGCTAACTCGTTCGTGGTCTGTCACCATCGGCGTTCGGAAATTCTGCCCTATTTCACCGTCCCTCAGCAAATTGGCCACCGAAGATATCGTCCGATGAATGTTTGCAAGGTGTCCAAAACTTCTATACTGAGCTGCTTCCTAATGAAAGGGTCACGGGTTTGTACTACACAGATGATATTTCTTAAATTTGGGGAGAATCACAAGCCGTTCAAGCGCTTTCAACTGTTTCACGATAATGATCTCAAAGTTTGGCCTGCATTTCACCCTAGCCAAATGTAAAACACTAGTCCTGGTTTGACATGTAACCGTGCCCGCCTTCAACATTGATGATGATGTTCTAGCACAAGTCCTATGTTCAATTATATGCAGAACTGCATCATGTTTGGCGAGGATGTTATGGACTCGATCCCGCAACGGATAACAGAGCATCGTCTTGCGTTCAACAAAAGGAGACATTTTTGGCACCTTCACGATACCAGTCTGAAGCTCAAGGGCAGGTTTTCTTATGCCTCCGTCTGTACGATCCGCTGTATGGCTGTGTGAACGGGTCTATTTGGTCGGAAAACATGAAAAGACTGCCAGATTTTAACAATCGTCTGCATATGATTGCTCATATGTGGTTGTAACATTACTTAAGCAACACAAAGTCCGATGGCAAGGGCTTGGAGCGTACAGACCATCCTACAAAGCGGTATACTCCGACGCAGCGTGCGTTGGCTCAGGCATGTATTGCGCATGCCAGCCTATCGCCTCCCCTCGTTCAGCGTCAAAAGCGCTGCAGGAAGTGACTGGTATAATTGCCGCGGTAAAAATTAATGTGGTGGAGGAAGAGCGTGAGGAAAGTTACCTCATGCTTAACACCCATCGGAATGGCTTGTACTCCGAGATGTGGAATGCACGATTCTGACTATCCGTGGTTAGAAATGCTAGATGTTATGGCCTGCAACGAAGATCAGAGGTGTCACCGTTGTTCTGCTGCATCGCCTCTTATTACTTCCTTAATGGAACACCAAAACTCCAAACCGAATAAAAAGTAAGTAGCATTTGTAAAACCCAAATAAACTTTATTTTCATTGCAATCGTATTTCGTTTTCTCCCCCGTTTTCTCCCATGTTTATGATAGCGAATTACCTTCAACCAGATTTTAAATAAATTTATTTCAAAGGATTTTCAAAGTGGTGCTTATGGTTTCAGTTTCAGTATAAGCTTGCATATTGAACAAAACCCTCTTGCTGTCTCGATGGTGGTATATAATTACAAGTAAATTTACTGATTAGCTTTCTTATTTTAACAGGTAACAAAAATGTATATAGGGAACAGATCATTCTGATCTTTTGGCTATCGGCTGGTCCAATTGTTCTCGATTACACACATCCCAGGCTAAGTTAAACTTCCGTTTTCTTTGCACGACTTATTACCATACGTACAGTACGCGGTCGTGTATAGCATGTTCTTCAGTTTGGCGCCAATCCTGAACCATCTGAATGGACGTAATGTCTGATCCACATTGAACCTGTTTTTCTCCTTTCACCATATGTGAAGAGAGTTGACGGAAATCTATCGATATTTGCAACAGGACAGGTTACCCAGTTGGTGCATTTTTGATTAGTAAAGATAGCACTACCAAAAAAATTAATTGCACACCGTATGTTGCGGTTCTATAATTCGACACATGTAAGCAGGGATGACAGCGCCTATCCGAACGAGTTAGTAGCAAGCCAACAGCCACTTCTTTACGCGTACATATGGCGGCTGAAACGACAGGAAAGGTTCTTCAGTTAAATTTACTAACTTCTCCGTCGACCGTGGTTCGCTTAAATCGTACTTCTGAGGTTATTTTTTCGAATCCACATAGGTGTAGGCGATTGCGCGATATACGCAGTCCACACGGGAACACTGGTGGTCACGTGGCATGGAACTGTTGGTGCTGGGTGCCGACGTAGTGATGATACCTATCATCGAATTACTGACTTCTCTGCAAAGCACAGCACATTTCGCGAAAGTCAAATAGACCGAAGAGAATGCAACGTTCTTTGTGCACACTAAGGAAAATATCGTATGAGTAATGTTAGAGAATCAGCTCTTCGAACTACTTACACTGCTTTGAATGAAACGGTGTAATACTGATGTTACGAAGATCAAATCATTTCGCTTCACCTCTGTGGCCACAGTTGAGCGAGATAAACATACAAAATTAACTAAGATATCTAGAAGGAATATAATGTTGTTACAGACTGTGAGCCATTCTGATGGTAGCAACTGCTTGACTTTAATGAAAAGCCGTAAAGTAAGCGGCAGTCGGAAGCGCTTAAGTTAGAGAATGATATCAGGTGTTCGGAAACGGTTGTTACGAAAGAAAAAACAAACAAGGAATTTTGTCAATTTGGTTTAGAATGGAATATCACGGAAGTGGTATGAAACGAAAATTATGGATAATTTTGAATTTCTCATACGTTTTCGACGAATACTTCATCTTTGTATGTTGACACTCGGCTAGTGTCAATGCACTTCAGTATGGCCACAGTACTGTCCGACAGAGCTAGTTTGGGCACACACGTATGTTGAACAGAATGGTCATTCGACGGTTAAGCGTGCTTCAAGAAAATGTTCCATTATGCTGATAACCAGTACTGAAGATGACAATATTACTGAGGGAACATCGTAGCAGCTTTCAGTATAGAATGACCGTCACGCATGCGGAAATGCACTAGAATGATATTTCGAATTATTGAATAAGCAGCTAGTGTGTGTTTCTTGGATTCTTCAGTAAGCCTCAGGTTTCTATACAGCGGTTCATACCAGTGGACTGAGTTATGCTTGCTCATCATCTTCATACCATGACCTAAAAGCCAAGTATGATCCCCGTTGTAGCACGGAAATGCACACCGACTTCCACATCCCGCTTTGCTTGTGCGACCAGGGTGGGCATGGAAGAAGAGGAGGGGAGAACAAGCGATGACTTGGTCAACAGGAATGAAATCAATCCTTTCTAAGTTATCGTCGGTGTGAGTCTTTCGACTGAGAGGCTTCAGACCGAAGAACGATGAACACGTTTGTTCGGACACTATGTTTAAGACGCCCAAGTGTCGATTCTAATGGCGGCTGTGTTGTGAGTTTCATCGACCTTGCTCCTCCACTGTAACTTACTCCCTGAAACAATGATCACAAACCCACATATTTAGTATTACAATACTTTTTGCATTTCCTGGCTCTAATGTCTAATAGCATCCTTTTTCTATTGCGGCACATTAGCCGAGGTGTGTTTCTTACCCACAGGTAACATGTATTGCCGATGGTGACGGTAGTAGGGCGCACTAACAACTAATCCAAAAAGAACGAAACGGATGTCTAATGTTTTCCGGGAGGAGTGTCATCCTACATGACCTGGAACCTATCGCGAATAACCGACAATCTGCAAAAAATCCCGTACTCAAAAACAGACATATATATTCCACGTTTAATATCTTTACTTCTTCAAGTCTGGAACTCTATTCGAGAATCACTGGATGGAATCATAAAAATGACACTTTACACGCGCTTATTATGTCACTTATGAGTACACAGCATGATTAGATAAGACCTGACATGACCGATAGTTCTAACAGGATATTCGTTAAAGCAAAGCGGGATCAGGCTTTTGATTTTCTTTACATTACTCTAACTTGTAAACCAAAAATTTCGAGAAAATAAATAGTGCCCTAAGCCATCTGCGGATTTCGATCTAGAAACTGGCGGTGTTGGTACTGCTTGATACGCCACAAAAATTACACCAATACTATGCTTGCCCTAGAAACATCAGTCAGAGCTGAATCTGGGATCATTTCAGACCTGGACCATTTAACTAATCTATGTGCAGTCGCGTTAATTTCTTGAATGGAAGTCGCTTGTCAGGCGTGATAAGGCAAACTTTAAACGGACCACCATGCTTTACCTGCTCAGTAACAAGTAATTAACGGTCTTTACTGAAAAGGAACTGGACGAAATGCGGTCTAAATTACCAATCGTTTTATTCAAATTTTGTAGCATGATTTCTCGCTTAAGAAAACACAATGTTCGGTAAACCATAAATAGCCATGCAGAAACATTTCATCAGTATGTGTTCAATGTCGTTTAGTGCTAAAGCAGATTCTTCTGTTCTGTTTAAAGTGCCTTCTGGATACACTGGTGCTGTGGACGCTTCTGGTAGTTGCGATCCGATCGTCGAAGACATCGCCAATGCTGAGCTTAATTCGGACCGTAGCCGCTTCAGCTGAGCATGGAATGCCGACTGACCAACCGAAAGCCGTGCACCTAACGCTGCTATATGGAGAAAAGAGGAATAGAAAAGAGTTAACTAGTGGGCGCATTTGACGAAATGATTCTACCGAGTGGCTAATCTTCTAAGTGGATTATGGCCACCCAAATTTGTGGTTATTTTTTCCGAGGATAGGCATAAGTTATCTCGAATCTGACAAATATTTCGTATATGCGAAAATCCGCACGAAGTAAGTCATAATCAGTTTGATTCAGAAGTTATAATCGCACAAAATGAGTAGCATTTATCGGGCAATTTTGGGAAAGCATGAATGGTTTGTAGCATCTGAAAACAGTACTTTTCAAGCTGCCTGGCTTATGATGACTAATAAATGAATCTGGCATTGGGATGTGCCTTGTTGAAACATTTGACAATTGCATTGAGTATTTACTGGAAGGTAGTTAACTAGATCAGAATGACAACCTACTTAATAAACTGGAATTACTATCTAATGTTTTCATACTATAGGAAAGTGAGTCTCGTCAAAACAGTGCTGGGAGCATCGCGTCAAATGTTCAGCTAATTTCTTAGCTGCAACGGCAAGCGCCTCCAAGCACCTACCTGCACTTCCGGGTGAGCTGTGTGAGCGCATGCATAAAAATCAGCTTATCAAATTGTCTGTCTTAAGGTGATGTGATCCAACTGGTCAGTGTACAACGCAACACATTGAAACGTTTGTGCGTATTTCCTGCTGTAGGGACTTTTCTATCTTTTGGCAATCCATGTTACTCTATCCTCTGTTAGCAAAGCAGGAAGCGGGTGGCCCTGCTAAGTTCTGATCCCTGCATTTTGTGACAGCTTCCTTTATTTCACTGGTCCCTCGGCGATTACAAGCGAAGAAGTTGCATAACACTTACATCAATTGTTTTCTCTGAAACTCCACAGGTCTCACACAAGCAACATGTTGGGAACGAGCACCTTAACGCATTCAAGTAATCTAACTGCTGTGTCAGCTATGATTAGAAAACAACAGGGGTATATTTATCAGGGTTTAACACAGATTCTACCCTTATACTTTGCACATTAATACCAGCACAATACTCGCCCTTCAGTCGCTTTGTATACACAGACCGCATGCTTGATTGCGAAGGGCAAAAGTGTCACCGAAAATTCCAGGAATGTTGTGAATCATTTTTGAAGGATATAAACAATTGAGATATGCAGCCAAGTGAATGAAAAATAGTTCGTTATCTTTGTGATTTCGTTTGAAGCATTTACTGTTTTCATGGATTTCGACACAGAAAATCCCATCTGACACGAAGTAGTTCCTGAGCGCTCATAGTACTGGTGCTACTGAGTAGACTACGAGATAGTCCCGAAACATCTGCAACATTATACCTGACACGACATCAGCGTACAGATAGCTTAACTCACGATACATGTCCTATTGTCAGTACCCAGTACGGATATACAAAATCACCAGAAAGAGGACCGAAGATTCTTAGCAGTATGGCACTCCCTATAAGAACGACACTTTACACTAGGGCTGCAAACTCTGAAAGATGATTACACCATTTGCTGCAACAGCATCGGAGTACTTTTTATTTTACAGCAAAAATACTTAACTAGTCTGGAGGAAACCGTCTTGCATACACGTTTATATCCTTGTTGCGCGATCAGGCGCAGCATTTTTCGAAAACTTTCAATATGGGTCTTGACACTGGTAAAAATAGAGCCAAGGTGAAAAGGAACGTTTGCAAATGAAATAGGGTCAAATTGATAAGACAGATTATTCCCTTTTATTGGTCAGTGTGTGCACTATCGGAATCCAGGCAATTATCGCGATTTACAAGATAATCGCTGCGAAGGAAACACGAGTTCAATCACTGTTCTGACCAAAAGAACTGAACAACACATTGCAAGCCTACACAAAATCATGGCTCTGTTTTGCTGGCCTATAAATATCGATATCTGCATTGGATATGAGAAATATAAAATGTGTGATATGCGATGGGGTTGGGTAGGAAAACTAGCGCCATCCGCGTGAAGCACATGTGACTTTAATGAAGGAAAACTGGTACATAGAACGCTGGTGCATCTAACGTCTCAGTAACTATTAGAATGATATTGTGTCGGATAGTAGATTAAGCATACCTTCCAAAAAGTGTTCGAAACGTAACTGCAGATCCATTAGTGTCGTGTGATGCTGAGACAGAATAACTGACCGACATCCGGAGAGTGTAAGAATGACAGACATAGAAAGCGAATTTTCTGTTTCACGTTGCAGGATGCTGAACGGCGGAAACGGAAAGTACGAACAAATCCCGGTAATAAAATGTAGAAAGGGCAGAGGATTGTGAATTTTGCACAGAAGGGAAAAAGTGGTAGTATTAGATTTGGATAGTCAATATTACGTGTATCCCGACTAAACAGTCCGACAGTCACCGTATTTGCTTTATGTATCCATATTATACAAAATACCTGGAGGACAGCGAAGTACATTCTTGAGGGCTAAATCTCTTCTGGACTGAGGTAATGTTTTCAGCAGCGCTGTATCTAATCTCTTAACGTTGTTACACCCGACATTATAGACCAGTGACGTTAGTTACTGACTCCAAAGATTAGGATCGGGGATTCCATCTCAACAATATTCAGAAGAAATGAGCGATAAACACGCATCCTGAAAGCATGGAAGAGAATTCCATTTTTTTCGGACATGTAATTAACGTTGAACTGGATCCGATAGTTATAATTTCAATGGAATTAAAAGAGCTAGCAAATGAGGGATGTTACTCTCATGAGCCACTGAATCCATGGTTTTCTTGGCATTCTTGGATCATTCGGTTGATGAGAGCGGGAGTTAAAATCCGAAATCAGACGTGGAGAAGCCAGTAAGATCCAACGGCAATAGACCATCGATCTCCACCGGTAAAGCAGATGATTCACAGAGTTGACAGTGAACAGTGCATAAAGTCTTTGACACACAACTGGCGCTTTGCAGGAGCCGTGTTAACGCCATCTGTGCAATAGGCGACTACGGCTTAGCCAAATTTACAGGCTTTTTAATCTTCATGGAACCAATGTAAATCAACACAAACTGGCTGGTGGGTAGAAAAACGAACTGAAAAATTGTTATACTTGATTGTTGACAAATCATTGCGAGTGTCCATTATACATAATTGTAAGAGCCACGACCTCTGGAAGCCAGCCACGGTTCTATGTGATGGTATTAACCTGTGCCACAGTGGGAAGTAAGTTGCGCTTGCAAGTTATGATGGTCTGCTATCGTCCCCCCATGACTTCGTGGAATAAGCTGCTGGCTAGCTGACATAAGCTGCTAGCGGCCATGGGTTTGGTTCATTGAAGAAAACCTAGAGAATACAGACAACTGACAAGACTCAACAGAACGGAACTTATGTCTGCTGCTTTTTCGGATGGGTGCTTATACTATCTGGTATGTGAACTGCTGAGATGAAGAAGTAAAGTTTCATTAATAACCGTGCTTTATGCAGTCTAGCGGTTATGCACAAAAGTGCAGCATGGATAGGTTAGAACTGTGAAACGATATTCTTTTCATACGAATCACTTACGTCTTCTTTGACGTTGATCTTCCCAAACGTTGCACGCTGGATGGAGTGTGTACCAGGTCAAAGAGCCCAACGAAATAACAATCTGTGAGGCAACCCAAATACATATGTCATTGCTATTGCACGGAATTGATTGAATCGACCTTAAATGAATTTGCAAAACTACGTCGCACTAGTCCATCTATGATATATATGGTCAAGATTTTAAACCACAGTTTCATTATTTGGGCAAATTGATATTAGTGAAACAAGCGTAAAAATCGCTAATGGATGCAAATACTTGATGACAAGAATTGTACAATGGGAAGTATCCGGGGCACATTGCAAGTATTTATGTGCATGCGATTAATATTTCGCTCGATCTCAGGTACATTCTATTGTTTAACAAGGAGTACAGTGCATTTGAGAAGAGTCTTTCGTTTTTGCTCAGTCGCCGCGCTGGTCAGGGGTAGATTGGAACGCACTAATTTGCCGACCCACCAATGGCATGTAAGTCTACTGTATTTACTCATCCACGCATGTCTGGGGGTGTGAATACGACGTGCGGACGCATTGCGGTGCATGTGTCCTTGAAATATGTTAATGACCCTTGTCGAATTTGACACCGGCCAGATCAGATTGGGTCGATGCGGACGTTTTTGGCTGGTGGTTTGCAACATCTCGACAGCAGTGCATAATGCACTGGCTACCGTGTTCAAATGTTGATGGCGCTTCGATAGTTGCTTACTGTTATCCCAGCAAATGATAAAAGGGTTAGTGACAACGCTGTTGTAGACTGAATGTTACCTTCACATAAACCACCTTAGCAAAATAAGAATTCGTAACAATTAGGCGGTGAAAATATGAGATGCTACTTCTGCATAAATGAGGCCGGAACAATGTCTACCAGCTACTGGAGGCTCATCGGATCTATTTGCAAGTGCGCGGCCGCCTAAGGAGTTAATTCCAGCAGAATACAGAAATAAAAAGAAAGCTGAGTGCAGTGCCTTTTGAACAGATTTTATCAAATCTCATTTTATTCCATCAGCTTGGACAATTAAATCAAAATCAGTTTCGCAATGAGCACGAGAAGGAATTTTACAGTATTGGTATGGTAAAAGAATCCTAAAGTAGATAAAGAAGCGTTTAGGTCAAATCTAATCACCCATTTTAGAAAGAAAGGTGATGGAAGAATCCAGCGCGTACGATGCATTTATTTGATGAAGCCAGTCTGTTTACGGCTGAATATTCAAGCGTTGTTGGTGTATTAAGCATTTTATTGACTTGACTTGAGTTCCCCGCCTTGGCAGACTTGAATGTTTAAATATTCCTTATCGCCCAGATACGTATCCGGCCAATTTGGAAAACCTTAATATGCCATCGTACTAGAATTTTTGGTATTTTAAGTATCCATGGAAACTGTGTAAATAGATCACTGAGGATTCACGTTCAACCGTTTGTTCCACGGTCATGACACATTCAGTAGTTGTGAATGACTTAACAAGCGTAAAAGTATTGCCCATTAGTTAATTTCCGGTGGCCGGTGGGACTCTCTGGGACTCTTTTAACTTCCGATATAATTCCACGGGATGTACAGCTGAGCGGCTAATCGTACTCCCACAACGACCGAACAACAACAGATCATGGTGACGTGCTGGTATAGATTTGTTTTCCTATTTCGTTAGACTGCTGCTACCAAAAGAAATGCGGATGTTCTACGTGTGCCCTAAAGCTCGATCCACCTGAGTGTTGGCGAAATGTGGGTGGGTGAGATTTACTCTTTTATGTGAAGCTGCCGTTTGCACTAGTTGCAAAATACCCAAGACAAAATGAACCGTAATCGCTTTCAGCTCATACGTCCTTTTGACACGTCAAAGAAATTGACCAGGGGTTCAAATTCCCTACAGGCCTTTTGAACTGGAAGCAGAGAGTGCGGAGATGATATCTGAGATTGGGGCAGCACTACACGTATGCTGGTGGACTCGCACCAAACCGCAATCAGATCCCTCATGTATGAATTTGAAGTTGACGAGCTGCTAACAACTTGTCGTGGAGTGTGTGGCATGAATCCAGTAATACCTAGTGAACATCCAGTGGCCCTAGCTTGGCGAAAGCTGCTGCTGTCACACTCGCTTCCGTAGCAGTCATCCTAGGAATACTGTAAACTGGCTTCCATGAACTTACCTGAGCTACAAATCAAGTGGACTGGTCACTACAGCAAGATTCATCTATCGAAGCAATATAGGCAATCCTAAAGGAGTATGGAAAACGATTGTGCGCAAGATCCGTAACCCTCAATTATCAGATGGTTGCACTAATGAAACTAAAATGGTTCGACAAGTATATTTTATTTCATTAGACATTGACGTGTACTAAGGAATAAATTTAGTCCGATGGGTTCTGCCGCCGATTACGTGGTGTCATAATCATGGCTGATTTCACGCAACAGCACCAGTGTTCAAAAATCCCAGCCACAACGAAGACGACCCACAAGAGGATCATTCATTAAGTGACGCTGCACTTGAGGAGTACAGATGACGGAGCAATGTTAACGGGTTCAGCCGGACAGTCCCTGACTTCCAGGAGGGACCATGCGTCGGCACTTGTGGTGCATTTCAATTCCTTTTTCGTAAATATTTAAGAGGCGGTACAGAGTTTGATTTGTGTAGGCCCTGCCCCTTTTGACAGAAGAATTTCGGCATAGTAGGTGCTCGCAAGATATTCATTGGTAATTGGCGGTGCTTCACATGCTATACCTAACGATTCGCATTTACTTGTCTGCTTCAAATCTGTGCGAATCATGTTCCACATTGAGATTGCGGGTCGCATTGTGGGTTTGGTAGCATCCACCATTCAAATATGCTTCACTACTTGTCGGTTTGACGCATGTCCTCGCAAACCATTGCTGGCCAGGTTTTAGACTAAGATGAGAACATTGCAGAATGCTGAACTGGAAAAACCAGGTTAATTTGCCAACAAAAGTAAGTTGATGGCTTATCAGTTCGTCTTCATTTCGGAAGGAAGAAGTGATCGTTGGAGACAATGAGATTAACCATTAACGAATACTGTCGCGCGATATCGGTTGACACATTGCAGAGGTTTATATCCAACAGCATCCGGCGAATGCTGCTGTGCCAGCAAAACGGCGGTGGGCATTTCGAGCGTCTACTGCGTTGATTGTTTTACTTGTTTTACGTACTGCATTTCAATACATCTGTCGCATAAGCATTGACTTCAGGACTAAATCGCTGCTATGGCTAATGGTGCCGATATTGCGTCGGTGTGGAGGGAATATCGTGGGAGTTGCCTGAAGAGAACAAGACGTTAACGTGAGCAGCGTATACGGAAGAAATCCTTGTACCTATAGATGGGCCTCAGCGCCGAAAGGTCTCGTTGGCCGACAGGGTTGCGGTGATAACACTGGCTAGATCGTAGATAAACATACCATGGCATTCCACATAGCCCGTCAATGCGTCGGCCAGAATTTCTTCCATAACTTTGGCGAACACCGGGAGAAGATGACCGGGCGGTTATTGGCAGGCTGGTACCGACTTGCTCCCTTGTGAATAGGTTTGATGAAACCTAGTTTCCACTTTGACCGAGCTATGTTGCAGTCCAGAGATGGCTGAAATAATCCGGCTAGGTGCGTGATTGTTACCTTTAGTGCTTTTGGGGTGGCTATTGTCCACTCCAAGTGATATGTGTGTAGGCAAGGGTAATGGCATTTTCAGTACCGTTTCCGCAGTGAATGTTACGCCGGATCAAACTGCTACTTTGTGCACTTGTCCTCACGCACCAAGTGCACAGAGTCGTCCGCCTGAGTTGCGTACACCGTCCAATTTTCTGAACTGCGATTGTTTCTATAACCATGCCAAGTCCGGTCACTCAAGACCAGCAATGGTTTGCGAGGACATGCGTCAAACCGACAAGTAGTGAAGCATATTTGAATGGTGGATGCTACCAAACCCACAATGCGACCCGCAATCTCAATGTGGAACATGATTCGCACAGATTTGAAGCAGACAAGTAAATGCGAATCGTTAGGTATAGCATGTGAAGCACCGCCAATTACCAATGAATATCTTGCGAGCATCTACTATGCCGAAATTCTTCTGTCAAAAGGGGCAGGGCCTACACAAATCAAACTCTGTACCGCCTCTTAAATATTTACGAAAAAGGAATTGAAATGCACCACAAGTGCCGACGCATGGTCCCTCCTGGAAGTCAGGGACTGTCCGGCTGAACCCTTTAACATTGCTCCGTCATCTGTACTCCTCAAGTGCAGCGTCACTTAATGAATGATCCTCTTGTGGGTCGTCTTCGTTGTGGCTGGGATTTTTGAACACTGGTGCTGTTGCGTGAAATCAGCCATGATTATGACACCACGTAATCGGCGGCAGAACCCATCGGACTGAATTTATTCCTTAGTACACGTCAATGTCTAATGAAATAAAATATACTTGTCGAACCATTTTAGTTTCATTAGTGCAACCATCTGATAATTGAGGGTTACGGATCTTGCGCACAATCGTTTTCCATACTCCTTTAGGATTGCCTATATTGCTTCGATAGATGAATCTTGCTGTAGTGACCAGTCCACTTGATTTGTAGCTCAGGTAAGTTCATGGAAGCCAGTTTACAGTATTCCTAGGATGACTGCTACGGAAGCGAGTGTGACAGCAGCAGCTTTCGCCAAGCTAGGGCCACTGGATGTTCACTAGGTATTACTGGATTCATGCCTCACACTCCACGACAAGTTGTTAGCAGCTCGTCAACTTCAAATTCATACATGAGGGATCTGATTGCGGTTTGGTGCGAGTCCACCAGCATACGTGTAGTGCTGCCCCAATCTCAGATATCATCTCCGCACTCTCTGCTTCCAGTTCAAAAGGCCTGTAGGGAATTTGAACCCCTGGTCAATTTCTTTGACGTGTCAAAAGGACGTATGAGCTGAAAGCGATTACGGTTCATTTTGTCTTGGGTATTTTGCAACTAGTGCAAACGGCAGCTTCACATAAAAGAGTAAATCTCACCCACCCACATTTCGCCAACACTCAGGTGGATCGAGCTTTAGGGCACACGTAGAACATCCGCATTTCTTTTGGTAGCAGCAGTCTAACGAAATAGGAAAACAAATCTATACCAGCACGTCACCATGATCTGTTGTTGTTCTGTCGTTGTGGGAGTACGATTAGCCGCTCAGCTGTACATCCCGTGGAATTATATCGGAAGTTAAAAGAGTCCCAGAGAGTCCCACCGGCCACCGGAAATTAACTAATGGGCAATACTTTTACGCTTGTTAAGTCATTCACAACTACTGAATGTGTCATGACCGTGGAACAAACGGTTGAACGTGAATCCTCAGTGATCTATTTACACAGTTTCCATGGATACTTAAAATACCAAAAATTCTAGTACGATGGCATATTAAGGTTTTCCAAATTGGCCGGATACGTATCTGGGCGATAAGGAATATTTAAACATTCAAGTCTGCCAAGGCGGGGAACTCAAGTCAAGTCAATAAAATGCTTAATACACCAACAACGCTTGAATATTCAGCCGTAAACAGACTGGCTTCATCAAATAAATGCATCGTACGCGCTGGATTCTTCCATCACCTTTCTTTCTAAAATGGGTGATTAGGTTTGACCTAAACGCTTCTTTATCTACTTTAGGATTCTTTTACCATACCAATACTGTAAAATTCCTTCTCGTGCTCATTGCGAAACTGATTTTGATTTAATTGTCCAAGCTGCTGGAATAAAATGAGATTTGATAAAATCTGTTCAAAAGGCACTGCACTCAGCTTTCTTTTTATTTCTGTATTCTGCTGGAATTAACTCCTTAGGCGGCCGCGCACTTGCAAATAGATCCGATGAGCCTCCAGTAGCTGGTAGACATTGTTCCGGCCTCATTTATGCAGAAGTAGCATCTCATATTTTCACCGCCTAATTGTTACGAATTCTTATTTTGCTAAGGGGGTTTATGTGAAGGTAACATTCAGTCTACAACAGCGTTGTCACTAACCCTTTTATCATTTGCTGGGATAACAGTAAGCAACTATCGAAGCGCCATCAACATTTGAACACGGTAGCCAGTGCATTATGCACTGCTGTCGAGATGTTGCAAACCACCAGCCAAAAACGTCCGCATCGACCCAATCTGATCTGGCCGGTGTCAAATTCGACAAGGGTCATTAACATATTTCAAGGACACATGCACCGCAATGCGTCCGCACGTCGTATTCACACCCCCAGACATGCGTGGATGAGTAAATACAGTTGACTTACATGCCATTGGTGGGTCGGCAAATTAGTGCGTTCCAATCTACCCCTGAGCAGCGCGGCGACTGAGCAAAAACGAAAGACTCTTCTCAAATGCACTGTAGTTATGTTAACCATGCGGCAACTTGCGCAAGACCATTGATGACATAGTTTTCTTGCTACTTTTTTAGTTGCCAGTAGCACATTTATTTGGGTAAGAGTCATCCAAGGTGGTCCCTAGAGAAGTAGCACCCCATGTATTCGAGCATGCTGGAGAATCCAGTCGTTAATTTGCTTTATAAACATGAAACAAGTATGGAGCTGCTGGAACACGACATGCCACTTCCGGTACTTTACCCCTTGGTAACTGTTTCGCAGGCAGCAATAATTCGACTCGAAATCGTGACTGGGAAGTCCACCGAAGACACTACTACTAAGCCACTGAGTAACACACAAGATCTATCATATTGCACAATCCGCTTCCGCATTAATTTAGTTCGAAATGCAAAGGCAAATGTATCACCAGTGCGTCGATATGCAGTACTGACGCCTGGCTGCCGCGTAGTCACCACGCGGACTAACGATACAACGTGGGTCGCCCGGTCCCAACACAGGCTCCAAACCGCGCTCTCGGATCACAAAGCATGGGCGTAATCCATAAACCTACGGGCCGACTGAGATTGTGTGTCACAATGCTAGAACACGGCGGGTGCTCTAAAACGCGACGTTCAAATTCTAACTGTTAATTCAAGTGCTTCTCACCAAACTCAGTGACCTATTTCGCACGGTGGTAGTCGCTATTCATTCTGTGCCGAGTTCTACACCCAGATCAGACTATCTCTACCTGACGAGTCCAAACAAGAAAAAAGATGTCGCTCGTGGATTACAGGAATGGGAGAGCAACACCGAACTCCTCCACTCCGGATACGCGTCTCAGTGACCGGAATGGCACAGGCTGACAAAGTCAACCGTGGTCACAATTGACATGGCGATTGCTCCAATATATGACAGTAGCAAACAGCGTGTGCTACAAAATGACGGCCATTTTGCCAATACACGTTGTAAGAAAGCTTACCTGCAGCGACTCGCTTTTCAGGCGTTGCGGATTCAGCTTGAATCACAAAGTTACAATATTCTTATTTCTGTAACAGATGACTTCAAAACTGCGAAAAAAGTTGTGGCGCCCAATATAAACAAAGACAACAGTTAGCGCTTATCAGTTTCAGCCATTGTCCTACCGATCGAATTAGCTCTGAATCCGTTCTAGTGAACGATGATCTTGACTCCTATATCTTCTCACAATCGATTCACACAACGAATGCAGTAAAAATGCTTTCCAACCAGCGAATTTTTCATAGACTAAACAATAAACCGTGCGTAATGTGATTCGCAGTTCAGTGAGTCCGTAGTGCCATTTATCAGCCGCATTTGCACGCGCACCATTTCAAGGCAAGCGTACGGATGTATCACTGCGTCGATGCTGAAATAGATGTATATTTTACCTGCACTGGTAAATGTACAATTCACCTTCGCGACATCTAAATGTTAAAGACGCCTGGTATCCAAGAAGTAATTGTGTTGATTATCTTTCCACCCGTAACGCGGCGTAGTTTACTCATTGTTGCTGCCAGTTGTTTTGTCTCACGAAATATTTTCAAGCACATATGCAGAATAAGTTATACCGTTCACATTAATGCAGACGAACCTACCTAATACGTGCACTGATGTTGAAATCACAATCAGGACGATCCAGCTGCCATCACCATTATAATTCTGAGTTTAAACATTCACTGCAGTACAAACAATGGTTTAGTGCAGCATACCAAGAACAACCAGCATTTCGCGAGACCGATGCATTCATCTTATTTCGTGTTCTCTCAAGCAAGCTATTACAAACGTACAGTGGGAGGATTTAGTGAGCACATATGACATGGGATCAATAAGGTAACCAATTTGAACGCTGGAGCGATCGGGGTCGTCGCTTCCAGTGACAAGACTAAGCTGGACATGCGGTCAATTTGCTTGCACACGCTGGGCTTCAGCCGCCGAATTACGGAAGCCAGGGCAAAGCGGAGCAGTGCTGGAGGTGCTGCCAACCGATGACCTTGAACGTGTTACTGGGGTCTTGACACGCTTTGCAAACGAGTAAATATCGCACAGTAGAGCTGGCAGTCAGCCTAGAACTGCTGATAACTAGACATCTTGGAACATGCTCCATAATTATTTTAAATAGCCCTCTCTCAGTCCCACCAATGTATATGCTACCTCACGTACAGTTACATTGGTAAACGCAGGAGGCAGCGATTTGAGATAGTTTGTCTAGGTTGGATTGGTGTAGCGTTTAGCAATTTAACTGTACGTGCGGTAGCATATACATTGGTCGGACGGAGAGAAGGTTATCTACAAGAATTATGGAGCATGTTCCGCGATTCCTAGCGATGGGCAGTCCTAAGCTTCCTGCTAGAATTATTGCTCAACGCCTACTCATTTGTAATGCGTGTCAAGACCCCAGTAATGCGTTCAAGGTCATCAGAATGCAGAATGGTGCAACATTGTTATGGTTTGCCGAGGAAACCGCAATCCGGCAGCTGAAGCTCAACTTGTGCAAACAAATTGACCTCTTTTCCAGCTTAGCTTTGCCATGGTAAGGCATAGTATCAGCCACTGGAAGCGATGACCCCGATCGCCCTAGGTTCAAATTGGCTGCCTTATTGGTTCCATGCCACATGTACTCACTAAATCCTCCCACTGGACGTTTGTAAGCGCTTGTTTGAGAACACAAGACAGAAACTGAATGCATCGATATCGCGAAATGCTGGTTGTTCTTGATATGTTGAAATTTCTCAAGGGAGTTGATTGCATGAAGTTTACTTCAGGTCAGCAAATCAATGGAGAACAGAAGGACAAAATTAAACGAAAGTTTGTAAGGTATTCATGCTAGTAGTTCACAAGCTACATAGCACAGCCTAGTCCGGAAATACACCAGACGCGTTTCGCCCTACTGGGGCTCGTCAGTGGTGCGCATTTCCTCGGTCCCCTACTGGGGATCGAACATATGACAGCTAGAGGCAGATGCCAAGTAGCCAGCAGCTTACGCTACTGAGTCATGGGGGAAGTTGGCTGCGCTACATAAGTTGCAAGCTATCTGGGATATAGCATTACCTATATTCCACTGTCACTGACAGTGGCTAGCCTGCGAGGTGATGACGTCCTCTCGCTAGACGGTATATCCATAACATTTGAAACTAAGAGAGGCTATTTATTTTATATTACTCGTGAGTAGCAGGATTTTAGATGTAATCTTTTAAGGTATTCATCCATAAAAGATTACTTCCAAACTGCTACTCACGAGTAAACTGAAATAAACTTAATTTTCTCCAACAGACAGGAGAAATAATGCTTATGCTCAGCGGTTAGTTTTGGAGAACAAAGTTACATCAGACGAAGAAACATCAAAACATTTGATCAAAAAGAATTATTGACAATTGTAAGACCTTAAGTTCAGACGATGAAGATGGTGAGTTGAATGCGAGTAAAACGTTGGCTTCACAAATGTTCACCAGGATTCGCCTATAGACACCGATGCTTCTAGCCCCAAAATGTACAAATTGGGAAAAAGCCAAATACCAACCCAGAAACTTCTATAGTAGAGAACATACGAATATCCTGCATTGTGAGATTATTGTCCCAATTACGGACCCTTTTATTACCCAGTCACCAAACACAAACTGCCAGCTCCGTCCTGTCCACAGTTATAAAGTCTATACACACTTGGAGAATTTCTCGCATTACATTACCTTCTTCGTAGCTACTGCTTCGATTACTAATCCCTCCATACGGAACACCGGTGAGTGCATCTCATGCACGTTGCAGCTGGCACCATAAGCGTTAGTCCCACTGGCCTTGTACCCTGTTTGTATATTGTGGTGAGTGTAGACTGTGAATACAACTTATTGTTCTGTAAGTTTAGGACAACTGGCTGTTGCGTGTGCTTCATTGGTGATAATAAAACGCAACGCACTGAGGTACCGATAATTGCACAAGGTTATTCAGAAGCCATATTGTTCATTTACTTGGACAGAAATGCAGTTTGTTAGCAAGATATCATGCTGGAAGCGCACAGTGTTGACCTGTGTGCCGGGATATTTTGTGCTCGGATTTGAAAGCAGTATACTTTTTCATCTATGTCTTCGTTATGAACTGAAATTAAGTGGGTCTCATTGTTGGTTCCCTTCCCCTTTCATCCACATTGACAAGTAAAGTCAAGACAAGCTTAATGTACTCCGATGGGTGTATGTTCAGCATCAAAAAAGATTAGATGTTACTCTTTGGCTCCCATCAGTTCACTAGCAGCTAAGCTGTGCAACTTTGGTATCTACTGCTCATACCGTCATATCGAATGCAGTGTCACATAAGACCTAAGGAGGCGATAGATAAGAGAGCGTAGTTACATTTATTTTTCTCACGGAATGCGTGAGCTATAACCGTCCCCATGACACGCTGTATGTTTGCAGGCAATTCTCATTGCACACTCCCGTTATTCAGCAGTGTATTCGCTCGATAGTTGCTTAAACGGACGACTTACACTCTTTTGATATTGTAGTTTTCAACCCAGCAAGTCCAAGGGACTTGTCAAGCATCTGCTTTTTCCATGTGATAAATCACTGTTCATCATACATTTCACACTATCGACCACAAATTATCTACATATTCATCCGGAAGTATGCAAAGTTTCACAAATGGAGAGATAAAAATTTGGAGGGCTACCCTGGCTTCTGCGTGGTAGTAAAGTGCGGGTCGCCCATCAACTCTGTTTCGAACGCAGAGTGGTGAATGTCTGGAACGACCTGCCTCAGCATATAGTAGAAGCGAACACAGTGGCTAAATTCAAGATGCTACTAGACAAACAATTTGCAGAGGCAAAGTACAAAGAGCGAAACGATAAATAAAAAGTTCATGTCCGAAAACGACGAATGATGCAGCTACACAGAGCAAACTCTACTCGCTGCTTCGCACCAGTTCTCAGTTCTCAGTTCTCTCAGTGGATAGTGGGGGCGCTATATTATTTCTGCCAAGTTAGTCAAAACGGTCGTTACGGTTTTCCTTATCTCAGTGACCTCAAACACAAACTGGCAACCGTCGAGTTTCAGGTTCGAGCCCTTTAATATCTCCAGCGGCGTGAGACAAGGATGCACGCTGTCACCTTTCCTCTTCAACTTCGCTGTTGACGAAGTCATGGAAATCGCGTTCACAGGACACGACTTAGAAGGTGTGGAGCTACTCCCAAGAGAACCACTTCTTGACTTAGAGTATGCTGATGATATTGCCCTGATCTGTGACAACTCACAAACGTGCCAAGCGGCACTGGACAGATTAGCACTAGCTGTCCGTCACTTCGGGTTTTGCTTCGCACCCTCGAAGTGCAAAGCGTTTCTCCAAGATTGGTCTGGACCGTCTCCTTCGCTGACCCTTGGTGGGGATCAGCTAGAAGTCGTTCAAAAATTCAGCTACCTGGGAAGTTGTATCAACGCCCGTGGGATTGAAGATGAAACCA
Organism: Dicrocoelium dendriticum; assembly: GCA_944474145.2. Lineage (NCBI taxonomy): Eukaryota > Metazoa > Platyhelminthes > Trematoda > Plagiorchiida > Dicrocoeliidae > Dicrocoelium > Dicrocoelium dendriticum. Next base: position 209,681,482 of record OX104064.1, on the reverse strand, counting down.
CGAAACGGATAGCAAAAGCTCGGGGCGCTTTTGCTAACCTTCGCCACCTATGGCGCCGGCGCGCCATCACTCTTGCCCTGAAGGGTAGAGTGGCAATGCCGTGATACGTTCGACCCTACTGTACGGATGTGAAACCTGGCCCCTTAAAGCAACGGACTTGAAGAGTCTAGTTACGTTCGACCACCGGTGCCTTCGTAATTTAACTCACATCTGGTGGGAGCACCGCGTGAGCAACGAGCGTGTTCGACGCCTTGTTTACGGCATAGGAAACGGAACTGAACCGCTCAGCACCGTTATTTCACGCATCAGGCTCCGATGGCTCGGCCACGTGTTACGCATGCCAGCCCACCGACTTCCGCGACGTGTGTTGTTTGCGCGCCGTGGGTGTGGATGGAAGAAGAGGAGGGGTGGTCAAGCGATGACTTAGTCCAGAGGAATGAATGCCCTCACTTCGGACCTGGCCTCGGTTGGAGCGTCTCGGCTCCCTGGTTGGGGTCCGAAAGACGATGAACAAGTTTGGTTGGACACATTTGCTGATATGGCTAGGAGCCGACCTCAGTGGCGTTCGTGCTGTGAGTTTCTTTGTCCCACCCCGTCCCAATTATCCCCCCTCCAACCAAGATCTCATTACTTAGCCTTACATAAATTTGTATAGCAATTTTTTTGATGCACAGTAGCCGGCTGGTAGCTTACCGGAACGATGCCCATCCGTTACCGGTAGCTCAGCCGGCTTGCTCCAGTTGTGTTATTTTTTCTCCTGTTTTCTGTGTATTGCGGCACAGTAGCTGAGGTTTTCCCCACCTCTAGCTAACGTGCATGATGATGATGATGATGAGGTTCGAGCCACCCACGGGTCAGATAAAATGCGCAATACTGACGATGCCCGCACGAATGAAACAACCGTATAGTGCTTTTTCGGGCATATGCTGGCTGTCTGACTGAGTCCAGTTGTGATCAATTTTAGCTACACCATTTAATTACCTCCCACCATAAACTTTTAAAATGGAAAGAGGGAGGAGAGATGTCACTTGAGTAAACAGTCCTGCACACTGGAGCATCGATCGCATATTGATGGACATAATTATAAAGCCTTTTAGCAAGTGGAGGAGACGAACCAATTTTAAAACGTCTCAAAATAGTTGGTTTCTTTTTGACGACAGTTTGATTAGCATTACACCGTGCGGCCGCACATTAACTCGGCTCTCGCTTTGCCCTCTGTGGCCATTCCAATTCTCCTCACACAATTTTATGTGTGCGCACGTTCGAACCAGTTCGACGAGCTCTACTCAGTGCTTCCTAACTCTTGGATCTAACCTATGTGGATTAAACTCGTGTTCCAGTTCCCAGTTTTCGGCATATTCTTTGCCGAGTTCCACCTGTGTAACTGCATCAAACCGGTTTTTCGGAAGAGATTATGGTCTTAGTCATCATCTTACTACAAGCGCTGCGGTCCAAGATTAATGTAAGTAATATAACACTAAGAGGGAATGACGCAAGTTCGGTTTGATAGCTGGTTAAATATGCGAGCTAGGTTGCCAACAGAGATCCAGCTAAAGGCAGCAAGCGAAGGGCCAAAGGTCGGAAGCAATTCAGCGGAACTTGCAAAAGCTGTAAATTTTTTTGTCTGCACAGTCCTCCTGAGAGACGGACACAATAGCGCCCACGGCACACAATAGGACAGAGCACAGCAAGAGTGAAATGTCTGTTCAGGAACGCTCAATAATGACATGCAACTTGACTGAAATTCATAAACCAAAATGCAATTAATGGTCAGCCACCTAACCGCCGGCAAAAAGCTAGCATAAGTTGACATCCATCAACGCACTCCTAACAACAAAATTTCTATATTGCATGTACACGGACGCCCAAGGTCTTCTAAGTAAGTTGGGCGAACTTAGAGAAATCTATGCCTCACAACCGTGGGACCTCGTCATGATTAAAGAGACATGGTTAAAACCTGAGATAACCGATTTTGAGATCAATTTACCCGGTATGTCGCTGTTTCGGACCGATAGAACCGGAAGGGGTGGGGTTGGGATTCTTTATTATAATACAAACCTCCGATGTGAAGTTGTCGATCACCCGGAAATCCGAGCACCCGATTCGCTTTGGTGCCGCCTTTGGTTGCGAAACAGGGACACATGTCTACTAGCCGTGATTTACCGTCCACCAAACTCAAAATTGGAAATGGATTCCAAACTGAACCACGTATTTCAGTTTGCTTTGAACAAGTCCTACACCCACATTCTTAACGCTGGAGACTTTAACGTGCACGACACGGAGACGCCGGCAACCGACGGTATACAGTTTAAAGCCTGTTTGCAAGAGTTTATTGCTAGCCACCCTCTTTACAACCACGTAACCTCTCCAACCAGATTTCGAATTGCTAACAAGCCGTCTATACTGGATCTTGTGCTCACTAACGAAGAACTCTTGGTTGGCGGGAGGGATAGTTACAAGCACACCACTGGGTCTTAGTGATTATGTTACTCTACTCTTTGACTATATATGCTATGAGGAGTACCCTGAAAAGGAGGAGGATAAAGTGCATACTCTCACACACTACAATGTGTTGTCTAAGCTTGTTAAAAATACATCTTGGACTTTCTTAACCGAATGCCCCCAGATGCTGCCTGGGAAACATTTACAAGAACATTTAGCACACTGGCAGCGTACACATCAGAACATAAGTCCTTCCAACCCAAAAACAAACGTAAGTCATTTCTGAGGAACAGAACACGTAAAGGCCTGTCCCGGAGGGATTTGTCATGGCGAAATCACCAGGACTGCCCGAATGCCGAAACCTGGACTGCATACGTGACGCATCGTAACTTCAGTGTGAAACTGATCCGCGAAGACAAGGTCACTTACCAGCAGGAGTTAATGAAGCGATTCTGCACTAACCGCAAACTCCTGTACAGGCACGTTAACGGCCTTCGAAAGGTGAAGCGAGGGGTTCCAGCATTAGTCACGGCTGATGGGTGCACGCGATCAGCAATGGAAGCAGCTGACCTCCTACGGCTTCATTACTCCCGAACTTTCCAGCAGGTAACGAGGACAAACATTCCCCTCATTCTAATACTCCACCATCTGGTTTAGAAATCATCACCTTCACTACGGAAGCTGTGTTGAAGAAGTTGTTATCCTTGCGTATCCACGGTTCTCGGGGAGTCGACAACATCCGACCAAAGGCTCTGCAGGCGGTAACTAGTGATCTAGCAATACCACTGGTTGTTTTCTATCAGCGATGTCTAAAGAGAACCGTATTCCGCTGGTATGGAAGCGAGGGTCATCACTCCTATCCATAACGGAGGTAGCCGCAAGTTGAAATGCTTTGAATACCACCTACCATGCACTGTAAAACGTAAATACATGACACCCATTTCTGGGACATTCTTTAGTCACCAGCTCACATGCCAAGCCGCAGTTTCATGGTCCATCTTCTCAACTCTCCTCCAGACCTTGTAATTACGGCACATTTTGGGTACCATCTAGTTGCATTGTAATCCGGTGCTACGCGCAGTTTCTGCATAACGTGCAAAAACCTGATATGAAGAGTTGATTGCTGATGTTTATTATGGCTACGGACATTTTAGGTAGCGAATTTACGGATGTCAGAACAGCGAAACTATTGGCTGATGATGAATGCTGTAATGCGGGCTTCATTCCCACTAGTCCATCGGGAATAGCAGTGCACAGGCAGAGAAGTAAACGGTTACTTCTCAGACACATAAATTTAATAGCAAATGATGATTAAGGATGGTTTTGGAGTGTTCGTTGTGTGAATGGATTGCGACAAGCGATCTCAGCGTAAACCGCAGTTCATATTGAGGAGAACCTTAGTTAATACGATCACCGGAAGCGTAACCAAAGCAGCCGGAAATTTGGTGTTTCCTAGGTTTGCGAGCTGGTATCTCAAGCAGTTGAGATCAAACGAGGTGGAAACGCGTCGCGAAAAGCGGTGTTTTCGGGCGGAAAACATCTGATTTCCTACTTTGGCAACAGTCCTACTGATCGTATTGACCAAGTTTCATTACAGTATGAATCGCGGGTCAGTTTAACATTGCCCGTCGCAATCCATTCACACAACGAGTACTTCATAATGCCACTCCAATGAGTCAATAACCGTTATGACAAGCTTTGGTTGTCACCGTCCGTTTGGAAATGTGTAGAGGTTCCTCCTACTCATTAGTAGTAAAGCATTTGGTTAATATTCTACTGTTCTTTTCAAAATCATATGGTCACACCGCAGGAGTAAACCTGTGTGTGATGAACAAAAGCAGACATCCCATACGCGGTGAGAGTTGCAAAATCATATTTCCAAGGACGAAAACACGAATGAGAAGCGCTTCTTTTGCATTGCTCACTCTAAGTTTCGGATCAAGTTGCCTTAAACCATCAGGAAGTGCGGCAAATTACACAAGTGTAGACTGCCTCCAGGGAGATATTTCACTGTACATAACATAATAGCTATGTTGATTTATGCGTTGCGCCACTTGGTGTAAAGCTTGCGGTCTACAGAGAAACTGACGACTGATCGAAAAATGTGATTTTACTACTTCTGTATAACTGCGAAGGATGCAGACAATGTTGCACGAATTTTCGTGACATGCACTTGCTAACTGTGTCGGGAAGGTGATAGCCCTAATGCTACCGTCTCGTCACCAAGGTAGTTCAATCGAACGTGGTGGAAGAGTAGTTCGAATTGTGTTCTTGCCGCAACACCATAGATATGGTGTTTGCAGCCTGTCTGTTGCAGGAGAAATGCAGAGAGCGACTCCACTCATTGTACTCGCGGCTAGCAAACTTCACAAAGGCATTTGACAGGGTAAACCGCGTGACACCGTGGCTGGTGTTCAGTAAGTTTGATTATCCAAGTAATTGGGTAAGTTTGACTAAATATCTGCACAGTGATGTACGGGTCAGGGTGTAGCTCTACAGAGAAATCACGGATAACTTTGTTTTTGTCTGTGTCTTAGCCCCTAATCTGCTTAACACTTAGCTAAATGCTATGATGTGCTTTTGCTGCTGCTTATGACTGCGGTGTCCGTGTGCACTACCGTATTAAAATTACAAACAAAACCGTTTATCTTGGAAATTATTGAAAATACCTGTAGCTCGGGGTGGGGATGGGAGATTTGTCCAGTTCTCCGAGCCGGGCATTTCTGTTGCAAACGTTTCGTTACCAAACTGGACAACATCTTCAGTGCGGCTATTCAGTCCTGATTCGCGGAGTCTCGCAAGCCAATGCCAGATCCGAATGACTATTGATTGTTACCTGCTTCGAATATCAGCCTTCGATCGGTTCACGTGAGTCAAACGAGTGAGCACGTCTTCTCGTTGTCGATCTAGTGCTTGTTGCTGGCTTAACCTGCAGAGCTTCGTAGACACCCTCTAGCTCCAGGTGTTTGTTGGCGGGAACTCAATATATAAACATTTGACTCACGTGAACCGATCGAAGGCTGACATTCGAAGCAGGTGACAATCAATAGTCATTCTGATCTGGCATTGGCTTGCGAGACTCCGCAAATCAGGACTGAATAGCCGCACGGAAAATGATGCCTAGTTTGGCAACGAAATGGCTGCAACAGAAATGGCCGGCTCGGAAAACAGAACAATCTTCTCACTGTTTGTCTTTTCCAGCCTTCATCATTAATGGATTCGGTATGCCTGCCACAAATCCGAGTTGCTGATGTATTGGCGACAACACCGAAACACTGATACTTTTGGGGAGGAATATCCAATGACCTCCAGATGACGAGCGAGCTGCGCTTCCCCGTAACGAATGCGACTGCTGCATTTGAAAAGCTGAAAAATCGTGTGCGGATAAAACCAGCTTACTTTCGTGATGAAAAAGATGTATAATGGTCTATGCTTTGTCCGATCTTCCATGCGGCAGCAGAAACTGAACGATGTATTGGAAGGACGTCAGATATCTAGAGAGGTTATATCAATAGTGCCTGTGTCGGTTTATACGCATCGGATGGGATGAATGAAACGTTAACACCGAAGTTTTGCACCATGTTGGCTTCATGAAATGGACTGCATACTTCTGCTACGGCACCTAATGTGGCTGGGGTATATAAGCCGCATGAATTCGACGCGGATACCCAAGCAGCTGCTATATGGATAAGTTAGTACAGGGAAGCGGCACGTGGGAAAATCGAAGCCATGTTACCAAGGCACGATCAGCTTGATACATAACGAACTTAGGTAGATTTATGATGTTGGGAATCAAAAGCAGTTGACAGTCGCGAATGGTTAGAACTTATCGAGTGGGCGGTTAAGCAGGTGCAGGAGAATTCACTTTTGCAACTGGGAGAGAAATGTCGAATGAGGAAGCAACAGTCGTCGATGGAGCTTACCGCTTCGACGTCAAGCGTATGGTGTTGTAACACATACCATCGCGAGTGCCTCGGCCACGGTGGTTTGCTAAACTACCAGCGTGGCCACGTTGGGTCAACATCTAAGAGACGATGAGTATGCTAATTATACAATCATCATCAGTGCAGCCCTTGGTAAGTACACCGTTTCCGATTTAATTTCATTTACTAACTTAAGCCAATAAAGAAGGTGATGTGCTACATGTGGTACATCCTCGCTGTAGCTGTTCTGTACGCGTGTGTGCTGATTTTAATACAGTTCAGTTGTTGGCTGATATCCTCGATATATTGATATCGATATTCTCGATATTGATATCCTCAATGTGATACCCTCGATGTGACTACGCTTGAGGTGAATATTGACAAGGTACCTACCTGTCTAACACCATACACTTCCAGTACTGCCTCCAGAATACTGTTACTTCATGTTTGGGCGGCGGGGTGCACGGTTCTCTTTCCCGTGCTAGGCACAAAGTGTGGTTCCTTGCAACTATTGTATAGCTAATTACCGTCCAGCCATCGTCTTGTGTACATCTGGCGAGCATGATTCCCAAGTTGCATTGACAGAAATGCTGCTGCTATGTGTGGTAACCATGTGAAAAAGATCGATTGGCTCAATCTCATTGGTTGGCTTTCTGACTCATTCCTACCTTAGTATTGGTCGTGTGTCTGTCGTTTGACTATCCGTTTAACAAGGCATTGAGACTCAGTTGTACTTGGTTATTTTACGAGATATATTTGTACCTGTTCTGCGGCCTTCTTGATACTGCAATTGTGGCGTCGCGGAGGCCAAAATGAACCTTTCCATCCAACCCGCATCTCCTTTTTGGACTGCTTGCGCCAGCAGACCGACATCGGATGCCTGGTTCCGTTGGAAAACATCCTTCCTAAACTACTTGAAGTTAATCAGCGACCTCCCTGCTGCTCTTAGTGAGGAGAAAAGACTGAAGCTGCTTCGACATTTACTCGGAGATGACGGACAGCGGCAATTCGATGATTTGGGTATCCAGGGATGCAAATCGGTTATAGACGCCTTCAATGCTCTCGATCGTGCATGGAGTTACCAAATGAACGTGTTTACCGCGCGATATATTTTCTCCCGAATACACCAAGAAGAAGGCGAACCCTTGAATGATTTCATTGCTCGGCTGATTCGTGCGGTACGACCGTGTGCCTACTCGTCTATTCCACAGAAAATGATTGAAGGCTGTATGCTCACTCAGCAACTGATCACTGGCATCGCTGACAATCGCATACGTGAGGCGTTATTGCAGGAAGACGCTTGCACACTAACCTGGGATCGAGCTTGCAAATTAGCCTGAGTAAAGACGGAAATTTCATTGCAATCGAAGCAATTTTTTGCACCAGCTTAGCTGAAGTGGCGAGAGTACAATCTTTCCGGCAATGTCCGACACACAAACTATCTTGCTATGGTTGTGGAAGCACGTCTCACAAAGCTAATTTTGCCGGTTGTCCCGCACGCAGCCTCAACTGTAAAAACTGTGGTAAAATTGGACATTATGTCCCCTGTTGTCGATCACAGGCTGTCGCGCTCATTAAAGAGGATGATACACCGGAATACCATGTTACCGATCCACCGCAACACAATATCTATTCAATCACCGCTGACTCCGTACCTTCAGGTTGTGTAACCAAATCCGTTGTTGAACCGAAGTTTTCCGCTGCTGCCATTCGTACTGTATTGTTCTTTACTGTTAAAAGTGCTGTTCCGTTGGAAATGGGACTTGATTCTGCTTCTCCAGTCACTATCGTGCCTTTCCAATTTTATGAACGCTACCTATCACAGCATACTTTACATCCCACCTCACATTCCTTCTGGAGTTATAGTAGGAACACACTAACCATATTGGGATTTATTATCGTGCCTTTGCAGTTGCATTCTGTGATTGCCGATGTCGCAGTGTATATTTCTTCGGACAACAGACGACCCTTGCTTGGGAGGAATGCTATGGTGGCTTTGCACATTGTACCATCATTCGACCGCATGCTTATCTCTTCCGTCAACGTAGCACACTGGCAGGAACATTAGCCGAAGCTCTTCCAGAAGTCCATCAGCCGTATTCCGTATGGCATGCATCGAATTCAGCTGAAACCGAACACGAAACCGGTCGCCATTGGTCAACCTCGACCCATTCCGCTAGAGAAACGTGAAGCGGTCTCAGCAACCCTGCAAGTGATGCTAGCAAATGATTTGATTGAACCATCAACTGCTCTGAGTGGGTGCATCCAATGGTTAGTGTCATGAAAATGACGGTACAGTCCGAATATGCAAAGATTTGCAGGCCCTGAACAAACAGATCGTCGTAGAGCGCTTTGTTTTACCATCTAATGATGAACTCACTGTACGTTTAGCTGGTGCAACTGTTTTTTCCAAGCTACATTTGAAAAGTGCATTTTTCCATATGCCATTGGCCGATGATTCCAAACACCTCTCTGCCTTCCTTGCTCTTGATGGCCTATTTCAGTACAAAGTCTTACCCAAGGGTTTGAGTTCCGCGCCCGTCGCCTGGCAAAAGTTCATGACGCACACCCTTGTAGGTATCGATGGGCAGGTTGTCTACATGGATGATATTTGTGTTTTCGGCCGCTCACAGGAAGAATATGATGAAAGGCTACACAAAGTCCTCCAGCGCCTCAGTGATCTAAATTTGCGTCTGAACGCAGAAAAATGTTTCTTCAATGCACCAAAAATTCAGTTTTTGGGACACGTCATTTCACGCAGTGGCATTCGACCAAGTTATGACAACATCAGGGCCATCTCTGAAGCGCCAACACCCAAAAACTTGACAGAGCTAAAGTCCTTTTTAGGAATGTGCTCTTATATCCTGCGCTATCTGCCGGATTTTGCGACTGTGGCAGGTCCATTACGAAAGCCAACAAAGAAAGGATCGTCGTTCGGTTGGGGCAGCAATCAGCAAAATGCCTTTGATGAACTGAAAAGGAGAGTTGCGTCTGCTCCCTTAGTTGCCATTTTTGACGAATCTTGCCGCACCTTTGTGTCCACTGATGCGTCTGATGTCGGTCTCGGAGCTGACCTCTCACAAATACAAAAGGGAGAGGAGAAAGTTATTGCCTACGCATCACGAAAGCTATCAGATTCCGAACGTCATTATTCAGTTGGGGAAAAAGAAGCCTTTGCATGTGGGTGGGCCTGTGAAAAGTGGCATTTATTTCTGTTCTGGCGTCGTTTTATTCTGCGTACTGATCATTCAGTCCTAACAGCCCTTCTCAGCAATGGATCTAAAGGATCTCGCCCAATGCGCATCGATCGCTGGTATGCCAGGCTCCTTAACTAGGATTCTGAAATTGTGTACCGGCCAGGTTTGTAGAATCAGATTGCTGACGGCCTATCTCGCTTACCCGTGGGGTGGGAAGATGAAAAAGAGAGCCGCAGAGATGCGGTACTATTTTCCAATCTCGGAGCTAAGCTGTCTGCCTTGACGATCGAGGAACTACGAAGGAAAAATGCTAACGATCCTTTACTGTATGAGATCATTAAATATGTGCAACATGGCTGGCCCAAGAATAACCAAATTCCCGGTGAGTTTATTCCGTATTATGCAATCCGACATGAAATATCAGTGGTAGATGGTTGCCTGATGCGTGGTTAGGTGTTTGCAGCTCCGCCCCATTTGATAGCCAAGATAATAGCTTGCGCACTTAAGGGGCATCCAGGTATAGTTCGGACCAAAAATCGAGTGAGACTCTATTTCTGGTGGCCACAAATGGCACTTAGCATTGAGGCATTTGTGGTCAATTGCAATGCTTGCCGATTAGAGGACAAAAGTTCTTTACCCGTTAAAGCCCCGACACAGCCAATTGATTACCAGATGTAACCATGGACCAAAATCCTCATTGATATTTTGGGCCCTTTCACTACTGCTCCTACGAATAAGCGAAATCTACTTGTTACTACCTGTTTTTACAGTAGATGGCCTGAAGTACACATGTGCGACCAAGTTACTACTTCGGTTGTGTTACGTTGGCTTAAACACTTGTTCAGCCGTTTCGGTGTACCGCATGAAATAGTAACGGATAACGGGCCACAATTTTGTAGCCGCGAATTCGCAGCTTTTCTGCGTTGCCATAACTTTAAGCACTCCAGAACTGCGCCCAACGATCCTGCAGCCAACGGCATGGTCGAGCGTTTAAACCGGTCTCTAAAAGAAGCTATACTAGCCATACACATAGGAGGTTCGGACTGGGAGAATGCAGTTTTAACCGCGGTATTTTCCTACAGAACATGTGACCACAAAGCCACCGGAAGAACGCCAGCGGAGCTGATGCTAGGAAGGCCCTTACGCATAAAGTTAAAAGCTGCACATAACCTTTTATCAGCGAGAGATGCCGAAGTTTCAAATCACATAGCTTCTTACCAAAATTCTTACGCTAAAGCATCGGTACCAATGCAGCCCGGCACATACGTTCGCGTCAAAAGCAGGGTGACAAAGAAAGACACCCAAGCTTTCCACTCCAGTGCGCATCGACCGTACGCTTGGCCCGGGCACTTATCAATTGCAGAGCGGCCTAATTGTCAACGCGCGTCGACTCCACACAGCTCACGTACCAGCTAATCAGCCCGACCGATCCGCGCGCGAAGACGCGGCTGAGTTCCCATTACTACGAAGTCGGCTGCGTCGGTCCGCAAGAACGGTGAAACCTATCGATCGCTACGAACCAGGTTGAGGAGGCATTTCGTAGGGGGGAACGATAATGTGGTAAGCCTGGGGACAAGATCGATTGCTCAATCTCATTGCTTGGCTTGCTGACTCATTCCTACCTTAATATTGGTCGTGTGTCGGTCGTTTGACTCTCCGTTTAACAAGGGATTGGGAATCAGTTGTGCTTGGTTATTGTACGAGATACATTTTTACCTGTTCTGCGGATTTCTTGATACTGCACTATGCATATCGAAGGATTGAAGGTCTGGTCAGATGATGAAGCGTGGCGCATATCCACGTGCAACCCGGTCTTATTCCTTCGGGTTAACACTGGATATGGTGTGTGTGGATGGAACTGTGTGTGGCGCAGCGAAAGCCACCCATAGTCCCATAGTATGCGCAGGCCACCTTTGGTTGTTTTATGGAGGTAACATAATAAGCAAATCCTGAACCTTATACCGCCAACCATGTTGCGGTTTTCTCAACATTGAGAAACCGTATCTGACATGATGATGACATCGCACAGAAGCAAACTAGCCATTCATGGCCTCTTGTTATTGCTTCTGTAAGCATGTTACTTCAATTTGGACATGTTGGAACAATCCTAACGTAAACTTTTGTTTTGCCAAAATTGTGACAGAATTCCAAATTGCAACATGCTTATATAGGTCGAGAAGTCAAACGTTAAAGTAATTCATTGCGATAATCTATAAATAATATTTGAAGAAAGCGGATCCATTGAACCCGATGCATGGAAATAGACAACCGTTTCCAAGCATACTCAAATGATTTCAACACTAGAGGTAATGAGTGCGTGACACTGACATCCGAATACCATATAGCTCAACAACGAAGTAATTCACACAAGCACCTACCCACATGCCAACTAATTAGGCTGTAGCGATTTCTCTCCAATCAATTGTTGGCTGACGTCATCTGTGAAACACAAGTGGGTACCATCGGGAATCGCCTCTCACACCATCGAGAAATGAAAGAGTTATTAATTTATTTAATATGCAGTTCGCTTCAATCAAAACTAACTGGTCCTGCGGTTCACAAAACATGCGTAACAGCAGGTATGTCCGCTGAAGTTAAATGTGGAGCTTACTGGAAAGTGAGATGTTCAGCAGCATCGGAGGTGGAACAATATCACCCAGACCGACAGTGGAATATGCCAAGAAACCACTAGACAGCTGAGATAGAATGACGTTCAGTTCGCCGGCAGAAGGGAGGTATCCTTCTGGTCTGTTACCAATGAGACGTAGCCAGTGACTTGTGAGCTCCCGGTATTCTGTCGAATCTCTATCCAAAAGTGTTTTTAGGTGTGAATCGAAAGAGGCTGGTAAGTGTGAACTGGTGGTGCCTCCAGCTTCAATGGTGACGTTGGGCAGCTTCTTTTTCCCGAGCTCAAAAGTAGTTGGATCGTTGGGGTGCTCATCTTCGATAGACAGCGTATCACCATGTGGATCAACCAGCAGGCACATTGTTGCTGAGTTGATATGAAACGAACCCGGCAAATTCTGTAAAGGGGTAGAGGTTGAAGCGCATAATATGGAATTAGAAAACGGTATGCCGATAAGCTATACAATGCTGAATGCTCAAAGAATAAAAGCGGATAAATGATTAACTGCTCACTTTGCTGCAGTTGATAAGACCGAACTTATATTGCTCATTAGTAGTGGAGATTTCGGCGTAATTTTACATGTAGTTCATCGCAGTTCCCTCTCAGTCAGGCAGGCTTCAGCAAGTCTGTGTAAGCTCCAGACCGCTGTTTCGTACTTCTGAGCGCATTCCTACGACGCCTGCCGCGTTCTAATCCTAAGTCTTCCGGATGCCAGCAGCTTGTACCACTAAGCCAAGGGGGACGGCTGTGGACCTGAATGCTTAACAGTTCCCGACGATATATCACACTTCATCCTCCCCTGCTATACCAGTTACCAACTGTGCAGCAGATAGTGGTTGGTCACCTAGTTACCACTTTTCACGTAGCGACTGTGGATGACACAGCATTTAGATGCTGTACGAAGGAATTTTAATTGCTTATCAGTATCGGGCTATAGGTGCCATTTTAAATGCACAAATTCATCACAGGCCCTTCCTTATCGTTTATTTGTACGCTGCCCAATTAATTTACCCGCTAAATTTTTTCTTGATTAGACGCCAAACAAGGTCTAAACCCATAAACGTGTGCATAAATTCCTTTCAGCTGTGGCAGTATTTGCAAGCAGTTAAAAGACCATCAACTACAGACGAGTCTCAACTTGGCCTCGCTGAATGAAGTTCAGGGATACTTACTCTAGTGAATATTATCCGCACACCATACGATTTCAGGCACCGCTTAAATATCTACAATTGACAAGCACTTTAGTTTAACTGGATACGCATCATTTTACTTGTGGTAGAAACCCATACGCGAGCATTTAGTGTTTTGTAACAATTAACAAATCTGCGCTTCATACGTTAGGGGGGGGGGAAATGCACCCTGTTCAACAAGCCGTGCCGAGTGGAACACTTGCTAGCCAATTTTTTCCCTTTATTTTATGTCGTAGCCGTAAAGTTTAAGCGAATTGCTGCCCTGCTGCTTCCCGATTTGACGGAAAGGTTCAACTTTCCTTGTAAAAACCTTCCTTCTGCGACTATGTGACCAGAATAAAAACCAACGAACCCTGACATTTTTCACCAGATATGTAATTATACGAGAGTAATTCAAACCCTCACTTGCTTGTGCAATTGTAAACGGTGAGTGTAGAGCACTGAGTACCTCTTAATTACTACATCAACGCAGGGCAAAGGCAAATAAAGCCAGGTGTTAACGTTTCGATTGTTCTCGTCGGTTATGGACGGAATACGTACAGGATGAAAACGAAAGTGCAAAAGTGAAACGAAGATTTAAGGAAATAATTTTAGTGTGACACTTAAAGCATTGAGTTCCCTCTATCACTTTAAACAAGACAAATGGTGTCGTTTAAACAGTGTTCTTTTAGTTTTCTTGATCAGAGAGATAAACAACACCCTGAAATTCTAACTGATGTCCTCAATTGCTTCAGTGTGCAAAGGGCTAGACGACTCTTAGTGACCAACTGCGCTTCACCCATTGCCAACCGCTTCCATGTACTGTCATGCAGGTGCATTTTGGAAGTATTCCATGTGTCCAGTTGATAACGTGGGGTCACGAGATGCTGTGCGATGGACGAGGTGCGGTTTCGTTTTGCCATTTGGCCCACTCAGCCTTGTTTTGTCATAGAGTACCATGACCAACTTGAAGTGTTCGGCCACCATTTGAGCTAGTTCTTGGTTAGTCGTGTAAATGTTACTATAACCACAGGTTAACATGAGAGGTTATACTGCGCAAAAGATTGATCGGATGATGATGAAGCACTGCCTCTCGTGTGGTGTAGAAGAATTGCAACTTGAGATTGCTTGAGTTCGATTCAGGGTGAATCTGAGCTTGTTCCCACTCTCACTGACCGTGGGACCTCACGCGAACAGCTAAAGACAGAATGTCCCAGAAACTCGACATTTCCTTGTAAACCAACCTAAGAGAACTCGTTGGCTATTTTCTTTGTCATGTTGTGTGCAATCGATATACTGCTAGCTGATGTTTATCACGAAACCGAACTCAAATCGATTGGTCTGAAGCAAGCATGTGGCTTATAGATTCGCTACATTCTCTTCAAGAAGGTTGTCTACTGCTATTATCTGCTATTACCTCTATGACCCCAGCTGGTGAGCTAAGCGTTAATTCAGGTGTTCATAAGAACAACACCGACGGTTTTCTTTGAAGATTTTACTGTGCAGAGCCTCAAAGTTTATACAATCAAACAGAAGGTAGGTATAAGGAAATTTTAATCGTTTCAGACACACTCTTGGAGTAAGCTATACGGCTTAATCGACCGCAACTAACAGCGGCATAAAGGACCTTTCACCTTAATTCACTCTTCCTTTACTAGGAAAGGTCCCCATGCATGTTAATCAACGCTCAACTAATAAACAAAAAGTGGGAGCGATCAGTTACCCCAGATGCCCTCTGTATTGACAATAAGTTATCCACAGCAACTTCAATAGAAAGTAATAACTCGCAATAGAGTAAACCTAATATTCTCACTTTAAGGAACCCCTTTAAACAGTTATAAACTACTACCCATCGCTCTACTGATAGGAA
Organism: Dicrocoelium dendriticum; assembly: GCA_944474145.2. NCBI lineage: Eukaryota > Metazoa > Platyhelminthes > Trematoda > Plagiorchiida > Dicrocoeliidae > Dicrocoelium > Dicrocoelium dendriticum. The sequence goes on along the minus strand of OX104064.1, from coordinate 209,666,255 downwards.
TTTATAATTTCTTTCTTGTTCTGAGTCACAACCGATTAGTTGAATATATGTTAGCTGCTATCCGAATTTCATGAAGTGCATCAAAACTAGGCCTGCTCTGTCTACACTGTCCAGTGAACGAGGAAGAGATGTTCTGAAACTAACCCACATAATTAACGCATTACGCGCTGATAATATGCTACCAGATGATCAGTGTAACAACAAATAACCAGAAAATCTAACTTGTAATGCTAGCATAAACAAAACCCTACCAGAGCTACTAAAGTATATATCATGTTGTTCTACCCTTCTTTTAATAACGAAATACTATAATGGTTAGCATTCTCGAAGAACGATAACAATAACACATTAAAAGCTTCTTTTGAGGTTTGCAACGTCAATGTACTTGGTTGTAATGAAAAGCTGCAGGTAACAATTCAACCTTTTTTCCTCAGCGACCGTGAATCCACCAAGTTTGCTTGCCAATTCATCCAAACCAAAAAAGCTCAACTCAAAGACGTCCACTGTCTTCACGCTGAGATCTTGCAGCACCGTGACAAACAGTGGGAGAGTCCAATTACCCAACTCTATTCCGTATCCCTGAAATTGTGTTAAGCCTAAATGGACTGATATCGATTTGGCCGGATAAAAGGTTATGAGTGAAGGTAGGTCAAACTGGTGCTAATAAAACCCAGCGTTGTAATTCGGCATGAAACTGCTTTTGAACATACTACTTGATACAAGCTAGCATCAGGAGTTTTCTTTAACAAACTTTGAGGCGACTCATCCTGCAGGTTGACTCATTCACTGCCAACGGGTGCGCATCCAACCCTTTGGTTTCTTAGATTCATTCCGAAGTAAACCTCTTTCTCTCCTCGTCTAATTTTGTGAACGGGGATTTCATGGTCGATTGGTTCAACGAGAATATACCTTTACACCCCTTGACTACACTAACATAATAGCCGTGGAAAATACAACATGGAGAAATTTACTGACATATCACAACTTTTTGCCTAAGCTAGTTGCGAAATCGGTTGTATTTCTTGACAGCATGGCCGCAAGATAATTAAAGCGCTGGTTACGAATTCAGCTAAAACGTCCTCTAAAAGTGACTATGTGAAAATATTCACGTGTACATGGCGCGCACCTTTGAAGGTCCGTAACATATATCCCAGTCCCATAGCTTCGATAAGTGGCGCAGATAAGAGTAAACTACACATATAATTTACCTCTAAGGAAAAGATAATCAATTAGCATTGAGGATGTAAAGAGTATTGAGGCAGCCAGATTGGTTGGATTGTGTCGGAGGCATAGCCTGGGGTACGGGTATTGTGGTCTGCCTCGAGCGGCACATGGACGGGGGAGGCATTTTTGGTACCGTTGATTGTTCCATACCAACTATAAAATACAAACTATCCAGAAAGGCTGAGGTTAGCATATTATAATGTAACTCTGTATGACCAACAGCACCTTTACGCCATGTGTCACAACTGGGCAACTGATTTTCCTAGCGATCCCTTTACTAGTCCCACTGCGGTTACTTTCACCAATTTTAACTCAGTGTCCCAAATGATCATTCATTCCATCGAGAATTACGGTGTACTTTGCCCCCAGTCAATTTTAGGGGGTTACGGATTTACAGCTGTCAGGGGAGGGGTGAAATCTTGCCATCCCCCCAAGCAGTAACACTAGATACTAAGTCACTGGATTGTGTATACAACATTTGTGATGATTGAGTGGACACTTATGACTTGTCGTAGTCAAAAGAGGAATGCAACTGCAAAGTTGAACCAAGAATGCTTTGCAATTGTAATACGCTTTCATAGTATGCATACATGTTGAATTGCATGACGACTTGATGGGTTGCACCCCTATTGGGGAAGATCACGTGGTATCCACCAACTCAGTACCATCGAAAGCAGTTACATAGTTCCTTTTCTTAATCGTTAAGTGACACAGGAGCACTTGCCAAGAACACAGCTTTCAGACGAATGTTTAGCATCTGTATCAAGCATCTGCCTCAACCAGCGCGCACATCTCTCCTTATCGTAGCTGCCCCTTAGAACGGAATACCCCAGCAATCCGTCCGCAGTCATTGCGCTTATTAGGTGCAAATTTTGTCTCCGACTGTTAGCCACCGTACAGTGTGCACGGGTGCCGCGTGACGATCGATTCCTTGTGCGTGCGCAGAACAGATTGAAGTTTGTCTCATCCATCCATACTGCTCGCCGTCCATCAGCCTCCATCCTCATCAGTGTTAGGAAGTAAACCTTCTTTACACTCTTGTTCTCTATGGTATTCACAGTTTGCGGTATTGAATGCAACAACTTCATGATCATGAGCCGACCGTCCAGGTAGCAAGCAATGGTGCTGACGCTTACCTCCACCTCGAACTCACCCTTCAGTCGTAACCAAAGAGTTTCCAACGTCACTGTTGGCTCCGATTCAACCCATTCAACAAAGCAATCGACGTGACTTCGACCTTCGACCTTCGGCACGGCACGGCAGCAGTACTTTTCGGCTCATTCAGTTCCAATTTTCTAATTCAACTGAGACAGGTCTTCAAGTCGTCGCCTTCCTCATAGGTCTTCAGTATAATGGCCTTCACGTCAGCCGGATGATGGATGCGCCTAAATCTTTGTTCCATCGCGATTAGCTTAAACTAAAGGTAACAAACCATGAAAAACTAATGAAAGACAAACCTTGCCTCGTTAAATGAATCCTTTGAAGCCGCTCGCTGTACACACATCTCTACGCAACGCGTGAGAAAACCAGAAGCGACAAGTTGGCTGACCAGATGGCGAATATGTTAGCATTAGTCATGTTCATGTTTATGTCTAACCTAGACCATCTCAATGGCACATTGGCTGTAGGCTTCCACTCCCGTACTCGAAGTTCCTTTGACGTTTGCTGATTCGGTATGCTGGTCAGCAGATAACGTTAGCCGGGCGTACGAGAACATTTGCAACATTTGAAGGCCAGCCGTGTCCGGCCCCTTTTGTAGTTTGAGCCTTCTCAGCCCCATTAGGTGATTGCATGATCAGGTGTAATGGCTTCTTAGGCGAGCCAGCAAGTCACCTCTCCGCTGCCACATCTGTTAGGGGTGGTTGTACAAGTGTGAGGCCCCATTCAGCATGACTCACCAGTTTTAGAGATCAAGTACACATGCACCACGGCCGTCTCAACTGACAACGTTCTCAAGCCTGACATAACGGGCCCTTGTCCGACACGTCCAGCCAGTCTTTCATATTTCGACGCCGGAAGGATTTTAACGTGTTGATCCACGCAGCACAAACGCGTCGGAGGTGGTGCACAGTAAGGCCAATTTCCCCGTCCCATATTCAGGGACTTAGCCGACTTGTAAACTCGTCCCATGTTGAAAGGCTGCATGTACCCAAACGCAACGCACAGATGTAAGTTGTGCGACGGTCTACAGTGTACGGTTTGCCAGACGTCAAAAACAATTTACGTTTCATTGAATTACTGGGTATGCTGAGTTTCGGCAGGCCAACTATTTCCATTTCATTGTTTATGCTGAAAAGCAGAAATCGAATTGCGTGCGAAGAATTTTCCGTTCCATGTGGCAGAGCAGAGTTGCTGGTGCGTTGCACAAAAGTGAGCGGTCTGGTCAGTTGAGCTGCACTAAAAATTACGAGTCGCAAGCACGTGTAGCACAATAGAATAACCACGCAAGATACACCAGCAGATAATCAGCTCCAAGGCAGATAAACCTTAACCCGGGTTTAGGGCTCCCACAAAAGGCTTGAACAATAGCACTGATTAACTGAACTTTGAGAGGACTTCACTGGAGGTCTAGGAAGTATACCGACAGCACTTTTGGTCACCGCTGCGATTGTGATTACACCGCTGGGACGTTACATTCAGAGGGTATTCACAGATCCGAGAGATGTCCGCAGGTACACACGTGGGCGGGCTAGACACGAAGTAAAAAAGTTGAGGGATCAGTGAAACTTCGCATTCATTGGTCCTAACGTAATTGCAGGGAAAGTTAAATGCTCCACCGACTGCTTTCAAAATGTAGACAGATTCAGCCGTTGTCAAATTTGATCTACACATGAATCGGTACGCAGCAATCGCGTACGGACACAACAACATCATAGCATGTGAGTAAGACATCAGTATAACCACGCAAGATGTACCTGCAGTTAATCACCTCGCAACAAACCGACTGTCTGTAAACTCCCAGCTGGATACATATTAAACCCTGTGTAGCTCACCTGCCAAACGCTTGAACAATAACACAAATTAACTGAACTCTGAGAG